>CM068317.1:9580000-9960000 GCA_034766995.1 Acanthacorydalis orientalis | reverse complement strand
TTTTATTTGGTTTAAGTAAATAATATTGCCAGATAAAAGAATTAATACATATTTGACTCGTCTTTTGAGTCAATATTTGAGACTTAAATTTAGGAATATTAATACATGTATTGAATGATAATGAACGTATTTAGAAAAAGAATACGACTAACATATAATATACATCTGAAGATGAAATTTATAACTGTAAATTAGGTACAGGACACCTTCTAGCAAAGGTGACAGTACTATACATTAGTTCAACTGTATTACTCATTATAAATAAACAAAAACCATGCAAATAATAAAACAATTGCGAAATATCTAACAGGCGCCTTCGTACCTGAGGCACCTGAAGCGATCGCCCCATTGCTTTATGCTACCGCATGGCACTGATCACAGATAGAAAAATATAAATTTAATTATTGCAATTCTTTTTATGTATTTTAAGAGGCTTGCATAAGTTTTTGAAATCTCGGAAAAATCGATTTTCCGTTTTTTGCATATTATTAAAGCTTAAAGTCTTAAGTTTCATTATTCTCGAGAATTTCCTGAGATACAGTGATTTTAGTGGACGCGATTCGCAGCGGGACAGTGCTCAGCCCGAGCGCGTTCGTTTGTTTTCCTCGAAACTATACTTTTCAAAACGGTGCACATCATATCTCAAAAACTATTCACGCGATTGGCTTGAATTTTTGAATGAAGATTTTTAATAACATTCTCTATCGGGTGACCAGATGATTTTTTGATATGCTTTTCCATTTGTTAATAATAAACAGTTATGCGAGTCAAAAATCGACCTTTTTTCGAACGGAGGTTGCCATTTCTGCAATTTTGAAAATGTCTAAAAAGTATCCGGTCATATTAGAGTTCTTATATTATACTATAAGTAGATTATTCTATTTTTGGTGTCAGATCAACGAAGTTGCTGAAATCGTGTGCACCGATTGACCATGCAGCAGATGCAGTCCTTTAATTTATTTACAATATCTTCATAGTTTATAAATATTTTTCAATAAAAAAATTAAGAGAGCTTGTTCAGGACATGTGTTTAATGTATACAAAATTTCAAACATATAAAATTAATATCCATGTCAAAAAAAATATCAATAATCGCAGTACTTTTCGAACGGCAAACATATGCGAGCCCCTTAAACGTATGAAAATCATATAAACATCTGTGAATTTTTATACAAATTATAAACACAAGTTTCGTTAATACAAACATATTTCGAAGAAACGTACATTTGTGAGTATAACACAGGACTGTATACACTGACGAAACTCGATTAAGATAAAGAAACAACGGCTTGCCCTTTTGTTACACATCACTTTTTATATGAACACACAAACATGCTTTTCCACAACATTATATTTTACTTCATTTATTGAAACGCCCTCGCGAGTCCAACACAAAACCCATCAAAATTTCAATGAATGAGGATTCATTGTAATTTGAAAACGGTGTCAAATTCGAATATATCCGAAACGTAAACATGTCCCTTTGAAAAATACGGTCGCATATGTCCACTTAAACATGCTTTTAACGTATACGTGTATACGCAATGACTTATATGAAGTGAAATTTATGGCATTTTTGTACGTCACACCGAAAAAAATATATAATACAGCGGGACGATACGATATTTTAAAAGTGCTCATGTTCCCATTTCGATAATTTACGTGATATACTGCATATCGGGATTTAATTACCCGAAATGTGTCATCCATGTATTGCGTTTGTATGTTTTTACATAACCATTTTCTGTTAATAGATATTGAAAAGTATTGCTTTTGAAATTCACTATTTGATGTTTGCGGCGAGTGAAAAAAAATAGCAACCGACATAAATTAATTAAGTATAGCAGAGTGAATGATATTGATTTATCGTAAAAAGGTATTTATAACAGGTTGGTGCGAAAATAGTTGCGGTTTTTATCATTGTAAGTTTGGCGTCGATTTTTCTAGTTACCGTTACATCTTGTTATAGTCATGTGATACATCATTGTAAACAATGAAATCAGCACTACTGATTTCAGCTTATGTCATTGTTTTCATTCTTTGGTATATTGTTGGACATAATCACTAAAATTAGTCATGAAAAGAAGCAAATTCGCGCGATTTTGTTGTATGAGTTTAAACTGAGACGTAAAGCGACAGAAACTGCTCGAAATATCAAATTTGTTTTTGGGGAAGAGTCAATTAGTAAACGTGCAGCACAACACTGGCAATGCAAACGAAAGACTTGATGATGAGGGTCGTGGACGTCCTTCAGCTACAGACAATAATGATTTAAGAACCAATATTGAAGCGGACCCACGTAAAACAACTTGAGAGGTGGCAGAAGAACTCAATGTTGATCATTCAACGGTTGTTCGACATTTCATCCTTATTGGAAAAACAAAAAAGCTGGATAAATGGGTGCCGTACGAACTAAACGAACATCAAGCATTTCGGCGATCCGAAATCTGATCTGCGTTTATTTTGTGTAACAAAAATTATCGCTTTCTTGATCGCATTGTCACATGTGATGAAAAGTGGATTCTCTACAAAAAACGGAAACGTTCATCACAGTGGCTAGACCGAGGAGAAACACCAAAACAGTTTCCTAAAGCGAAGCTTCATGAAAAGATTATGATCAGTGTTTTGTGGTCGGCAAGTGGCATCATTCACTACAACTTTTTAAATCCTGGCGAAACAATAACAGCAGAAGAATATTTCCAGGAAATTGAAAAAAAATACATGAGAAGTTTCAATCGAAGAGTCAATCGCAAGTCTCACAAATGATTTTTACAAAATTAAATGAACTGTGTTATGAAACCATACCTCACCCACCTTCGAAAGTTTCTTAAAGTCAATCGAAGAGGACTAATACTTCTTCATGACAACCCCCGACTATACGTCTCACAAATGACTTTAAAAAAATTAAATGTATTGGATTATGAAACATTACTTCACCCACCTTATTTTTCGGACCTGTCTCCGACGGATTATTATTTTTTTTAAACATTTGAGTGATTTACTACGAGACGTTTTCAAAGACCAAGCATCAACTCAAAGCACTTTCGATGAATTCGTTAATTACAGGATTCCAGAATCCTATCTTGTAGGAATAAACAAACTTGCTTCCAGTTGAGAGAAACGTGTAGAAACCAATAGTCTTTATTTTGATTAATAAATATAATTTTTAAAAGATATATGCGTCTTTATGCTCGATACGTAAAAACCGTAATTATTTTTGCACCAACTTAATACATTACACTTTGCTGAAATGTATCGAATAATTAAACTGTAGTAGAAAGTACAGGAGAACGTGGTAATAGTAAAATAGTTTCATGGAATCGTTATCGAAATGCGTACAAGCAACAATTAAAAATGATCAATTATATCCACTTATTGAACATTTTTGATCAGGATATTTTCTAGGGTTTGTAGGGTAAAAAAAATATTTGTAAAAGTGAATTTTGCCACAGTAACAGAACTCTTTTGTAAGAAATTACCGTTCTTTAGATCAACGTAAAGAATCGATTTTTTGATTCTGATTATTGGTTTGCACAGAAGAAAAATCCGAAAGACGAAACAAAGATTGACTGCTGTAATAATGATAATATAGTACACTCTTCAGTTAATATTTAGTATCCTGACTTGGGAATTCGGATATTAAATATTATATGAAGGTGCTTCAATAAAAAGCATTATATTGGGTTGGCCAATAAGTAATGTCTGATTTCTTGGTAAATTTCTCGGTCATTTTTTTTAATATAGAAAACTTTTTTAAACAATGTATTGACCATTATGATCAATGACTTTTTGGTATCTTGTAGGTAGTTTCATAATACTATCTTCCCAGAATTTGTTGTTTTTCACCAAAAAATCTCGAAACAAGCATTTCACGGGCCTCTAAAGAATCATTTTTTCCAATTAGGGGAATTTTGCAAAGAACGAAATTCTGATGGCGCTAGGTCCGGTGAATATGATGGATGAATAAAAACATCCCAATTCAACTTTCTCAATTTTTGTTGAGTCTGTAAGGATACGTGTGGCCTCACGTTATCTTGGTGGAACACTACTCTTTTCGTATTGACAAATTCTGGTCGTTTTTCATTAATGTTCTTCTTCAGTCTATCCAATTGTGAACAGAATCTATCAAAATTAATGATTTGATTAAGCGGCAGGAACTCATAAAACAGTACCCCTTTCACAAATCCCACCTTACACAAAACATGACTTTCTTAGGATGTAAACCGACTTTGGGAGAAGTTAACGAAGTCTATCCTGGTTTACTCCAATGTCTTTATGTGTCACATTATTGTAGACAATTCATTTTTCATCCCCAGTAACAATTCGTTTCAAAAATGGTTCGTTTTTACCACGTTTTAGTAACGAATTTATAGTAGTATTATACAATTAACACTAGGTTTATGGCGATTTTTGTATACCTATCTCTCCGGACACGCGTCGATTGGACGCATGAGCGAAATCATACATTTTCTTTAAAAAAACAACTCAAAAGCAACATAATATGCACTATTAACTTATGAATAAAACCATGAGATATATATTTGTATTAAATTTATAATATTCAACATTATTTTAGTATTTACATTATTTTAATATTCAACATTCATTCAGCGCTTCTTTTACACACATACTCAATTTTGTTTACGCACTTTCTGAAAACAATCTTTTTACATTTTGTACAGGTGTTGTTGCTTCTGTTTCTTTTACAATATCCTGCTTACACTACCTGTCATCACATTTCTTTTTGCGTAGCCAGTAGGACCAGCTATGTCTTTGAATATTGTGTGGACAGGTGGTCTACCACTAAATCCGCCTACTTCAAATTTCTTCCAAATTGTTCCATCGACCGCAATTTCTGTATCACAGATTGCATCCAAATTTTGGGATAATCTGGGAATATTTGGGTCATTCTCGGACTCAGAATCGGATGGGTATGCATCTTTTTCCTGCTTTGACGAAAATTCTGGAAATTTTTCTCTTCACTATCTGACGATTCCTCTGTATGCCACTTTCATCTGATTCGAGAATCTCAATTTCATCCTCGTTTTCAGTCACTTCGTTTTTTCCCTCTTCACAGCTTGTGCCAGAGCACTCCTCACTGATACTCACTATTTTTTGTAATATGTTACCATCTCTTCTGTACATATTCGGATGAATAAAGAAGGGCTATTTGTTAAAACAGTGTAACATTGAATTCCACAATAATATTACTAATACACAAAATGTACTAGTACCTTCTTCTTGAACGCACAAACTAATTGTAACTTCAAAAACGTCTTCACTCTATGACTGCAACTCACATACTGAGTTTCATTTTTTCTTCTGATGCTTATCCCTTTCTACAATCAGGGTTTTCCAACGTAGGACATAAACAGTGACGCCGTACCACCACTTCAGGTTTGAGATATCGGGTTAGAAGTATCGCCGCCGCATTATTTATGTGTACGTTTGACGTTTACTTTCTTGAAAAAACTAACTCTTTTATCACGTTCATGTTTATTACTGCAGTAATGCTTTCATGAGTAAAGCCAATTTACTAACATTTATGCTTACAATACGATCGAGTCAAATTGACACGTGCCGTAGAGATAGGTATACACATTTTTAATTTCAAAAATGGAAGTTTGAGAAAAAAGAAACTTTGGATATATATTCTTACTATGATATTATTAAGTCATCAAAAAAATTCCAGTGCTGAATAGTAACAGTTTCTTTAATTTTCCTCATGAAACCTGAATTGCGTCAAATCGACGCTTCCTGTAAACCTAGTGTTAATCTATAATAATGCAAATAGTATTAATATAAGTTTATTTTGTATATTTTTTTTCATTTTGTCCAAATAAAAAATTGTTATTTTTCAGACGAGTCTCTGAGTTTATAAATTATTACAATAACATTAGAAATCCACAAAGATATTAATTATTAGTTCCCAAACAATTAACATTAATTATGAACGATAATTTCACTGTTTTGTAAATTTATATTTTTTCACGTTCGGGACATAAGAGTATCTTTTTTTATTTTCACCACTAACATTTAATTTAAAAAGATGATTTATTGAATTATTATGGGGAAAAACTCATATCATTCTCTTCTTTCAACGAACTGTATATACCATAATAAATATTATTTTCTTTATATGAAAAGTATATCGATTAGTTTAATAAGTAAATCTTAATAATCTCAACTGTGAATCGAAATATTAGATTAGAGTCAATTATTAGTAGTCGTATCAAGAAAATCTTTAGTTATTCAGCAATATGTAATCGAGTAATGTTAATTTTCAATTATTTAAAAAAATAATTAAGTAACGCTTACTTTTTGCCGACCGGAAAAAAATTTAATGAACATTTCCACGCCGTGCGCATAATTAATAAACTAATGGCCGTTGACAATACAGTCCAGTCCGAAATATCGTATTTAGTAGATGCGAATATCAACTCAGTCACCGGAATACACAAGAGATAATTCATGTTTAGACAGAAATCGGCTTGTAGTTCTACCCCATTCGCTTAATATGTACGCTCGCTCTCTTAATAACAGATACTGTGACATTTTTTTTTTTTTTTTGGTACGTGAGCGTTACGAGCTGTCGACATTCCGCGATGAATATTTATTATCTCTGCGAACAGATCATTTTTCTAGAGTGCTTCATTGCTAAAAGAGTGCCATTAAATGGACCCAGGCGGGAAGTACGAGTATAAATATCTATTTGTGTCGATTGTCAAGCGTAGATAAGTTATAAGTTTCTGTTATAAAGGATAATGAATAAAAATTATTATGGATGCTTTCGGACTGATCAATTCGTTATATTTCAAATTAGTATCGATGCGATTTTATATTTACATATACAAACATAACTATATACATATATATATATATATATATATCATCATTTTCAGCCTCTGTTAATCCACTGTCGGATAAAGGCCTCTTCCATGATTTTCCATTTTGTTCGATTCAGTGTCTCTCTTTTCCACAGATTTCCAAGAAAGTTTTTAATATCCTTATCCCATCTGTTCATTGGGTTCTTTCTGGGTCTTTTTATATTCCTTGGTTCCCAGTCAATAATTTCTCTTGTTCATCGGTTGTCCTCTCTTCTTGCGATATGTCCCGCCCATTTTCATTTTAGGTTCTTTACTCTTCTTATTATATCTGTATATATATATACACACACATATATATATATACACACATATATATATATATATATATACATATATATATATATATATATATATATATTTATATACACACACACACACACACATATATATATATATATATATATATATATATATATATAAGGTAACCAAGAAAGTTGTGCCGTTTTTAAATTGAGAAAAAACACTTGTGCATTTTTACATAAAATAACTGTATTCCTCAAAATATCTACTTTCGCATTGAACAACCCTTTTCCAGCGAGAAGATAATTTACAAATTCCATTTTTACAAAACCGATTATTTTCATTTTCAAAAAAATGTAGACACCTCCATTTTTGATTCTTCCTCATTATTAAACTGTTTACCGTGTATATGATTGCCCAAAGAAAAAATAGGTGATAATTTTGTTTAAGAACGCCTATCTAGAATTGGTTTTACATTGGTCAATCGTACTCTGCATCTAATCTTCGTCTTAGACACGTTTAAATTGTTTTTCATAAATTGTTTTTCATTTGTTTACTGCACAAATAATAAAAAAAATTAGTCGATAATTCTTAATAAATTATTACTGATCATTTTTCATCATCCTCAAAGTGTGACGGTGACAAAAATTTGATAATTTTGGTGATTTTTAATAATGCATACGAATTTGCTCACAGTTTGTTTCACTGTCTTCAATAATACAAGCGGCATTTTGTTCAAAAATCAGTGTTTGTGACGATTATAAAGGGTTAAAGAAGACGCTGTGCTGTCAATATGCGACTAGTTTGAATACATTAAATTATAAATCCAATCTCTAACTGATTTCATCCCATTTCTAGATTATATAATAAACAAAGAAATATAATTTTATCACTGTTTTTTTGCTAATCTTATCAGTATTAAAGTAATAATTAAATACTTCTTAATTAGTATTATATATTAATCTCATGACTAGATCAATATATACAAAACCTAATATTTATGAAATTTATTTAGAAAAAAGAATTATACAAGTATAATAAAGAATGGGTTTTATGAAGTGATAATAAAATCATTTTAAGTCCAGCAGTAGGGGTTCCAGTTAGAAGTAAACACTTAACAATTACAAATTTCATTCGACAAAACGTTCGGAAAAAGTTCATTGAAGTAAATTCAACATGAATTCAGATGAACGATTAAGATCAATTTTAGGTTTTATAGTCGCTGTTACATACTGATTGTTTTACCATTAATTTTTATTTAAATTACAGTTTCTTTTTATAATTTTATATCACTGAAATGGCTATAATGAAAATAAATGTTAATTTTTTAATCCTCTGAAAAATACGATCATATAGTTTATAAGTTGAATGATTTTATATATATATATATATATATATATATATATATATATATATAATTGTATGTACATATGCGTTTGTGTGCTTGTGTATTTATGTAAATGTTTGAAATGAATGTGCGTTCTACATATATGCTTACATTTTAAGGTATTAAGACAATTTCAATTGTTTTACTTATATATCCATATGTGTGTATGCTTGAATATATGTGTATATATATATATATATATATATATATATATATATATATACATGTGTGTGTGTGTAGACAAATAAGGATATTAAATATCGGCTCCTAAAACAGAAATGTTGGCAATTAGAATACTGTTGGATGATAATACCGAAAGATGTTAAATTGTACGAGGGGTGTCTGGTATGTTCGTCCGTGATATATGATGGCATGCAGAGGTAGAAAATATGGACGGTAATTAAGAATTGGGGGTTATGAAATGGCACTGGCATAGCATAGATTATTCAAAGAGGTGTACGGTTCTAAACTAATGTGCCGTGTACTAACTACTACACGTGTGACTGTGCCCGAGAAAGCCGGCACGGAACAGAGCCGTCGCCGTCGTCGTCGCTTATACACTTGACACTGTGTTTTGTAAATAAATATTTATCTTTGTACACGTGTCAACGGAGGATAAGTCAGATTATATTCGTATGTATTATTTAAAACGGTAATTTTTATGGACGGAGGGTTAATTAGTATCGTTTTTTTCGGAAAAAAATATATAATCACCCATACCAATATATATGTATATATATATATATATACACAAAAATACACACATTTATAGATACAGGTATAAATTTTTCATTTATTTCAAATAATCAACAAATCTTAAACAAATAATAACTAAAATTTTCTTTCAACTTCGGTTATATTCTGTTATTACAAATATTCAGTCCAGTTAAAGAGGAAATTGTTTTATCGATTGTGTATGATTGACATATAATCTATGAAGAAAAAGGTTTTATGGTTTATAATAAAAATTGAATCACAAAAAAATATTTCCTATGTAATGAAAGTGTATGTACTGTTTTAATAATTCGTTTAAAAAATATAAAATATAAACTGTATAACATACACGTTAAAAAACATAACATTATATATATATATATATATATATATATATATATATATATATATATATATATATATATATATATATATATATACGCCAATAAACTGTTTCTTTTGTTCCTAAGAAGAAAATTGTGTTAATGAGTAAACAATAGTAAAAGTAAATAGTAAATGTAAAAGCAAATATATAGAAATTTTAACTATCTAGCTGATTCCAATATAGTCGTGTCTTGCATGTATTTGGTATTGGAATAAAAAGAAATAACATGTTTTTAACGGAAATATATATTTAATAAATGATTAAAAATTGTGTTATAAATCATTAATTGACTATAAAATAAAAAGTAAAAATAAAAAACTGGACTGTCAGGTGTGGGGTTCGAACCCACGCTCCCGTTTGGGAACCAGAGCTTAAATCTGGCGCCTTAGACCACTCGGCCAACCTGACTGTTGATACATGCAGCGTTCTCCGCACTTATAATAGAATCACTACCAAGGCTAGTAGATTACAGTCTATTTTTATTTTTCATGCACACGTGATCTTATCGATGTGTTTATAATACATTTACGTTCCTTAAATATATTTATGTATATATATATATATATATTTATGTATATATATATATATATTTATGTATATATATATATATTTATGTATATATATTTATGTATATATATATATATTTATGTATATATATATATATTTATGTATATATATTTATGTATATATATATATTTATGTATATATATATATTTATGTATATATATGTATATATATATATATGTATATATATATATTATATATATATATATTATATATATGTATATATATATATTATATATATATATGTATATATATATATATTATATATATATATATATATATATATATATATTTATATATTTATATATATATATATATATATATATATATATATATATATATATATATATATTTATGTATACATATATATATATATATATACACATATACAATAAATTATAGATGTATAAAATTCATGACACAGGTAAACACGTCCATATGAAACTTATCATGATTCATTTAGATATTTTTAGAAAAGTTCTTACACATGTATTTTAATATTTTTGACTCACCAGTCAAACATTTGTTTTCTTAAAAAATGTGGTTAATAAATATTAGTATTGATTAATGTTAAAAAGTAATAAATTTATAAGTTATTAAACGAAAATAGTACCTATGTATATCGGTTTATGTACATATGTGAAAATATATATATATATATATATATATATATATATATATATATATTACACATACATACGTACATATATGTACGAGACACACACAGAAAGAGAGAGAGAGTTGTAGAAGATAACTTTTATATATTATGTTGCTAATAAAAAAAAATTTTAGCTATTATGCAATTTTGAAAGTTACATATTTATAACATTCTCAGTTTGTGAACTTTATATATTAATTAAAACTTGTATATTCTTCATTTTAGAACAAAATATTTATATATGACTTATTGTCATATCTATATATATATATATATACATACATATATACAGTTTATTATCATAGCTCAAATCATTTATTTTTATATAACATTTTGAATTTTTCTAGTTTTGATCGTTTGTAAGTAAAATATAAAAACTGAATATATTTTTATTAATAATTTAATTTTTCATTCTATAAACCACAAAAAAAATCAAATCAAAATTGTTCAATAAATGTTAATTGATGTGTTTTGATAGTAGGATAACTTTGATGATGACGTTAACATTATCAGAGCGCGAAGGTACAGAAAGATTGATTCTTGAGCAGATGCTTGTGTACTTTTACCACAGAAAAAATTGTGATTCGTCAGGTGAAAAAAATAATTAGTTAAATCGAATTTAATAATAGTATCATAACTATATTGAAATTACATACGATAAATTGAAAAAAAAACTCGAATGTTTCCTATGTCAGTTAGTTCAAAGTTTAAATCCTAAAATTATACCTTCCATTATGTTAAATCTCTTCAAAATTCATATAATGTGTCTGTAGTTGTATGCCATATAATGGACAATATTTATTAAGATATATATATATATATATATATATATATATATATATATATATATATATATATATATATATTAAAGTGGTAGGAAAATAATTGCGGTTTTTGTTTTCTAAAATCTAAACTTATTTTTTTTCAATAAAAGTGTCATTTCATCGTGCTCATGTTAATATCATTTTAAAGTGCATTTTTCGGTCTGTATTTTGGTAACATCACTTCATATTAACCTGGAATTTATTGATTATAATTTGCGTTTGAAACATAATTATCGTAAAGAAACTATGAATTTTATAGTTACATAAATAATTTTGAATCGGATATACATTATTTGGTCTTAACTATAATATCAGTATCCTATAAATTTTTGTCTAAGTTACTTAAGATATAGATTACTTAAGCAATAGATTATAAGTTATTAAATTAAATACTCTTTTTCGAAACTACTTAAAACCGAATGAATAGGGATTTTATCATTAGCAGTTCTTTCGATACTTAAGATACGACGTTGGTAGGAAAATAATTGCGGTTTTTAATTTTGAATTCTAACCTTACTTTTTCAATGAAAGTGTCATTTCATTGTATTCATGTTAATATCATTTTAAAGTGCATTTTTCCGTCTGTATTTTGGTAATATCGATTTTGGTTTCATTATTAATTTTCCTTTGAATTGAACTACTGAATTAGAGATGGAGAAGAAGCAAATTATGTTCAAAACGGGTGGTAAAGCAGCAGAAACTGCTCGTAAACTGAACGATGCTTTTGGTGTGATTACTGTTAAGGAACGTACGGTGCAATGGTGGTTCCAAAATTTTCGTGCTGGGGACGAGAGCCTGGGAGATGAAGAAGGTCGCGAGCGTCCTACTTCAGTTCATAATTATCAACTGAATGCGTTAGTTGAATCAGAACCACGCACAAAAATTCGAGAGCTTTCACAAAAGTTGGGCATTAGTCATCAAACATTTCTGGACTAGTTAAAATCACTTAAATTAAAAAAATGTATATGAATTTGAAGGTTATAACCCGCAATTAGTTTTCTATCAACCTAATACTAATAATAAATCACAAAAATTATCTGTAACTTAAGAATTTTGTCTCAAATTGAATGTCAAGATCTTAATATGTTTATAGGCACTAAATCGTACCTTATATATATATATATATATATATATATATATATATATATATATATATATATATATATATATATATATATGTAATATTCATCAACTTAAATGTCTGTACTAATGTACTGTGTCCTTAAACTCGAAATAACTAACTTACTTGCCTGTGAAACAAAATTATTTACAGAAATATTTGAAAGCGAAAAACAAAAGTGCTGAAAATACATTTAAAATATCAGAGATAATTGACGTCGTTCGCCATGATCGTATTGGAAAATTAGTAAAAATCAAAACTATTCAACCTCTATACACATTAAGTAAAACTCTGATACTGTACACAAAATAGATTTCAAGCGACTATAACTGAATTACAAACTGTCATAACGTTGAAGTGTACACACAAACACACATATGCAAAAAAAAATTCACCCTAGAAATTGAAGTTTAGCGCAAGTCGGTGAATTACGAGCCAGGCATTAAAAATTTTGCATATTAAATGGACGTTTTAAAATGGCATCGTTGCGACCGCAAACAACAAATAATTAATGAAACACTTTTGATATTTCAGTCATAAATTAATTTTTAAGTGAGGAGAGCAACCAACACGCCTATCAAGTCAGTCAGTTACTCACTTAAACTTATTCATTAAAACATTCTGGCGTTTCCGGTTCGTGAGATGACGATGGAGCTAATGGACGAATTTTCAAAAGAAATTGTTTTATTTTTATCGTGCATATATATATATATATATATATATATATATATATATATATATATATATATATATATATATATGTTAAACTGCTTCAGTTCTGACTTAATTTTTTTTAAATAAAATGAAATAACAAAAATGAAAAACTAAACAATCATATTTATAAAACGAAGCACTCAATTCATGATTATTTTTTTGATATATCATTCTTAGTCTTCAGTCACATTCGTTTTTTAAAAAGGAAAACAAATAAATAAATAATTTATTTACACAAACGAATTAAGTCAGTCAGAACTGTACTTTCGAAAAATAATTTACACCAATAAATCTGGATAAATAAGTGTAAACAATAGAATATGACGAATTGAATCTAGAAAAATATAAAATTTAGAGACAGTTTAATTTTTTTATATATTCTACTGATTTATTTCAATACTTAAGTACTAATTATTTTTCACTAATATAAAATAAAATATAAATTTGTATATCAGGCATAGTTCTTAAACTAAATATAATTTCTCACTCATAGGTTTTAACAATAATTTTTTAATTAGTTCATTTAATAATCAATGTTTATTTTTTTCATTCACATTTCTTAAATATTACATATTTTGTAATTCATACATATTCGTCTCTTAAAATTTAAATGTATTTTTATCTCTTTATTACATACTTTCTCTTTCTACCTACCTACCTACCTACCTCTCTTTCTCTCTCTATATATATACATATATATATATATATATATATATATATATATATATATATAATTGAAGTCTTATATAATGAAAAGATGTATTTCTGATCTACATACTCGTATCTATATGCATTTGAGATTTACAAGGTTTGTGTAGTGAGTATTTATGCATATATAAATATATATATATATATATATATATATATATATATATATATATATATATATATATATATAAATCATTGTTTCTTAAATTGTTGATCACGATCACCTACTACACTAGATGCAAGTGTTTTAAAAATGAGTCGTACTGAGATATTGGTGAATTTTAAAAATAAAATCTTAAAAACGTTAACGGCTTAATGTCAAGTACATGATTAACACCAAATGTTAATGTAGTATTTGTTAATCCTTTAATTAATTAATTAATTAAATCATATACAACAACAAGACACATTTTCCTTACACAAATGACTTTTTTCTCATTGCTCAAACAACAAAAATTATCTCTATAAAAAGTCAATACATAATTATTAACATTTGTTTACCATTGCTTATGTTCATATGCATTTCAAAGGCAATGCCATTATCGCTAACTAAATTTTAAATAATAACAATCAAAGCACAATCGTTAAAGTACACACATTTTCATATTGTAAATCTATATCTTTCTGTGACTTACTGTTAGTGGTCTGGGACGATGAAGACATCTCCATTGAAATGCGCATAAGCAACAATTACAAACGATTAATAATCACTTATAGAAAATTTTTGATCAGAAATTCTATTTTGTGGTTTATGATGTTACAAATGACTTTCTCTTCTTCTCTGATTATATAAACAGGTTGTATTCATATTTTTATATAATTGCCGATTAGAAATTCCATGTTTATAATTGTGACTAATGAACTTCAATAAGACAAATACTTTTTGGGGTTTAAACTAGTGTAGGGCGTATTGTTCTATGATGAATTAAAAATAATTTGGGTTAAATATTACTATAAACATTCTTATAACATGTTTGTATATAAAAGAACCGTGCTAGTTATTTTTTAATATTGATATATATATATATATATATATATATATATATATGTGTGTGTGTGTGTGTATATGTGTGTGTATGTATTAATATTTAATTATTTATAACTTTAGTTATTTCTATGGTTTAATAATATGATTAGCGTTTCATTTAAAGAGATTGCTTTTGCCTGATTTCATATCTGTTTATTTAAGTGCCAGAACAAGTAAAAACTGACTGAATCAATAAACAACTGTGATAACATTTCGAAAATGTCATACACATACCGTGAAAACACGAACAAAATAAAAGGAAGCGCATAAAACAGATATGTGTCCCATTGAGACTACAACGAGTGGGTAAGATATACGAGCGCACAAGTAATAGATTCAGGTGAAGACAGCAACGGGTAGCATCAGGAGTACCGACCGTCCTATCTATCTAACAGTATGTACTGCAAAGATGACGTCGCTATCGTCTACAGAACACTAAAATTATTTATTTACATGTCACATCATTCAATTCGGCACGTATACACTGTTTGGATATTTTTCGTGTACAGGTGAAATGTGTACACATCAGGGCGGGGAATTTGTCGGTATGGTATTTGTTTAGTTATGGGTTGTGTCGTCATCGTCATTGGACTGTGTTCGATATTGGATTTGCGGTGATCTGCTTTTATTGCGTATCCCAAATAGTAGGTGGGTGAGTTTGAAATGTATCGGGGGAAAGTAATATATAAAATATGTATGTGCGTGGTGCAGGGTTGTAAAGTAGAGGATTATGTGTCGAAGTACACAAACAAAATTTGGATCTGATACTGCGGCTGAATTCATTTTCACAAATGAATACTTTTTTAACTCTCAAACCATAGAACATTACCTGGTAAAAATGTTCAATAAATCATTATTTATCAACTTTGATTGTTGCTTGCGTGCATTCCGATGGTAGTGCCATCGTCTTCAGAACGCTAATATATGGAAAGATTAGATTTTTTGTATCTGCACTAAATTAGAAGTAGTATTATAATGGGATAGATTAGAAATTTGATTCTATTGTTGATTACTGTGAATGATAGATAAAATTCCTATAAGATACAATGCTATATATTTAAATATGATGCTTATTACAAAAACAGTTTTGGCACTGTGACTAAATCATTTTTGCAAATTTCATTTTTCATTTTCACCCCACAAAGCACATCAAAATTTTTCGATTGAAAACATTCAAAAATTATTCATTCTATTCGATTGTTGCTTATGTGCATTCTGATGGTAATACGATCATCCTCAGAACGCCGAGTTAACTTGGCGCTTCCCCCTCTTTCTCTTTTTCTCTCTCTATACATCTCTATACATGTTTATATGTACATATGTACATATGTATATATATATATATAAATATATATATATAAATATATATATATATATATATATATATATATATAAATATATATATATATATATAAGTAATAATTATAAGAAAAATAGAACGAATAAAATCTAAGAATTTTTTTAACTGAGTAATATTAGTAATGATAAGAAATTTGAAATATTTTTTCGTCGGAAAAAGCGGTTTTACAAGATATTAATTATAAAAAATTATGGTTCGTTTTATATTTTATTTAGATGTTTCTCCATTTCACATGAGTATTTTTTTGTTACTTGCATGAAGTAAATCAAAACTATTTCAGTTTGTAACTTAAATACGATTTTCTTCACTTTGCATAAATTATATAACGATTACTATATTAAATATTTTCTTTTCAAAAATGGCCTTTATCATTGAAAAATAATGTTTAATAAATTGAATATAAACTAATCTGAAATTATAAGAATGATTAAAACAAATTGTCAGACAGATTGTTTTTATTTTATTATGAAATGGATTTAATGATATATATATATATATATATATATATATATATATATATATATACACACACACATACACACACACATATATCTATATATATATATATATATATATATATATATATATATATATATATATATATATATACACACACACATACACACACACATATAGGTGATTTTATTTACGTTTCCACATGCAAGTATTAAAAAAATCCAAAAATTAAAAAACATGTTATTTTTTAATTTTTGTGATTTTTTTAAACTTGCCTGTTGAAGCCTAAATTAATCATCCTATACACACACACACACACACATATATATATATATATATATATATATATATATATACATATATAAATATACAATAGTTATACATTTAATCACGGAAGTTTAGTAAAAGATCGATATTTTGAATCAAATATGACAATGAAAGTAGAGTAAATTCAATGTAATCATCGTACAAAAATATATTTACACGTCTGGAATTATATATTCTTTAATTAAAATATATAAATCATTATTACATTCTGCAATGCTAGTCTATATTCAATGGTAATAACACAATTTGATTATGATAGAGTTATTATAAAATTATAGATTGATTGTGACAGTAGTATTGTAATTAGATTGTAAATTGACTAAGAAATTGTATAAATAGACATACTAATAAACATATATATATATATATATATATATATATATATACATACATACATACATATATATATATATATATATATATATATATATATATATATAACCATTACGTTGCTATATATCTGATAATAATTATATAGATATAAAGAATTTTATAAAAAATAAGTTTATTGTTTCATATTGTTGTATGTAAGGTTTATAAATGAGAAGTGGGCGAGTGCAGCCAGCCCGGGGGTTGCTGAGCGAAGCGAGTAAGGGGCGAAGCTCATTGGTACGTATATAATCACTTTTTTATATTTGGAATTTTTCAACTTTACTACTTTGAACTGTTGAACTGAACTACTTTACACTGTTGAAAATAAGATTTTTGGGTTGGAAGAACTGATTTCTATAATTATTGTTCACTTTTCAATGTGTTATAGTACTATGTTTTTAGTCCATTTTTAATTGTGCGTTTTCTTTCAATACTATGCGTTTTAGTTAATGCATGGTTTTTAGTTAATATAGGTTCAAAAAATGAAAAATATTTCTTTCTATGTTTCATTAGGTTCTAAGGCTGGTAGCCATGAAGCGCTATATGGGAATAGTGTTAACTGGGGTAGCCTTAAATGAGGCTACCTGTATGTGTGTATATGTATGTATGTATGTATGTATGTATGTATGTATATATATATATATTGCTGGAAAAAGATTAATTATAGTAGATATGTTTCTCGAAACGCAGATACATAAATAACAACAGAAATATAATATGTTACAAAAAAGAATACAAATGTATTTCAAGTGAGATAACTACACATAATTGTATATATTTTTCATACGCACAACTTTTTCTTAATTATACATTTTTACTTCAATTATAAAAATTAGACATTAATGTGACAGCCGCAACTAATTAATATGCACGAAAGGGATGAGACCCCTTTCAATTGTATATCACGTCGCTCGCCCTTTAAAAATTATTAAACCGACGGTATCCACTACATCAAAATCTTTAGAATTGCAAGTTTAGACAGACGACGTACGGGGTTTTTTTTCCAGCCACCGCTTTACGTGCACGCAACGCCGATTATTCTATTGCAAACATATGCGTCCGTAGGATTTATTTATTTATTTATTTATTTATTAATTAATTAAATAAGGATAATATAGGGAAAGTAACAATATTCAGAAATGGTTTTTGTCACATATATATATATATATTTAGTATAATTAATTAAATTGTTTTAGTTATTGAGTTAGAAAGTATATACCGATAATTTCATAAATTTCAAATTCTAGGTATAATATCAAGCATAATAACGCTAGAAACATTACATATATATATATATATATATATATATATATACACACACACACATATATATATATATATATATATATATATATATATAAAATACATACATACATACATACATATATATATATATATATATATATATATATATATATATATATATATTTAGTATAATTAATTAAATTGTTTTAGTTATTATGCTAAATTCAAGTATAATAACACATTGTTGACGGTATACTGGGAAATGGTTTTTAATTATTTAATATATTTAATAATATATTTAACAAATAGCAACATATTTTAAAGTACTACTTGTACATTCACTGGCAGATGAAGAAAATCGACATATTTTACTAAAAATATATTCGACGGATTTTCTTAATACATATTTCTTATTTATTTAATTTTTTTTTTTACAATTATTCTTCACGATTGACAATATCAAACCGTATTATTTTTTATTAATTTAAGCCCGGTACATAAAAATAAGTACTGTAACTCTTCCGTTCCGATGAAGTAAACTCAGTTGGCAGCGTGTTTCTATTTGCAAATATCTGTCATGATCTTTTTAGTCATATTTTTTTACTCTCTTGTAATACACATGTTATATTGATACTAATCAGTAGTGTAAGGATTGACCTTGATGTTCAACTAATTAAAAATCCTATTCGTTTATAAACAGTAATTTTCATGAAGAATATTATCGGTAAACTGAGTTTACTGCACCGGTATGGAGAGATTTAAAAAGGCACCGGGCTATAAATATTATGATTAAAGTATCTCCAACATAGGCTGTATGTATATGTTAATTGTGTTTTTAGTTAAAATTCTATAACAAAATTAAACACATTTGTTTACTAAAACCATATTTGTTAATCTGTAATAGCGATATATACGAGGTCAGACAATTAAGTAATGCGACAAAATTCAAAAATCGAGTATATTTAAAAATTAAGGTACATCGCTACGATCCCCTTCAAAGTAGTCCCCTCCCGCATCTATACACTTATTCCAGTGAGTTTTCCAGTTTTCGTAACAATTCTGGAACACTTCTTGTGGGACCTCTCCGAGTACCCTCGTCACAGATTCTTGGATATCTTCAACG
Source organism: Acanthacorydalis orientalis (assembly GCA_034766995.1). NCBI lineage: Eukaryota > Metazoa > Arthropoda > Insecta > Megaloptera > Corydalidae > Acanthacorydalis > Acanthacorydalis orientalis. Next base: position 9,939,889 of record CM068317.1, on the reverse strand, counting down.
GAGTCAAAATGTCGACCTTTGACGAATTTTTTCATATGGGGGAATAGGAAAAAGTCGCAGGGTGACATGTCCGGTGAATAGGGCGGTTGTGGTAACGTTTCGATGCCTTTAGACGCCAAAAACTGAGAGACACTGAACGCACTGTACCAGGGAGCATTGTCGTGATGCAGAACCCAAGTCTTCGCGATCTCTGGACGCACTCTGAACACCCTTTTTCGTAATTTTTCGAGCACATTGCGGTAGAATACTTGATTTACGGTTTGTCCAGGTGGTACGAACTCTTTGTGAACCACCTTTTTGCTGTCGGAGAAGCAAATCAACATGGTTTTCACTTTGGACTCCGCGCCTCGTCTTTGACGCTCTCACGGCCTTTTTTAAAATCGGCATGCCACCGAAGCACCTGACTACGACTCAGGGCATCACTACCATACACTTTAAGCACTTTTTCATAAGTTTCTGTCGCGGTTTCGCCGAGTTTTGCACAAAATTTTATCGCGCACCGTTGCTCTAAATTTCTCTGTTCTATTTTCGTGACATGCACTACTCGCGCGTTGTTACAAAACACTGAACAGCTGGCGAAGAAATGATCGTACGAGGGTGGTCAAGGTCTCAATCGAGAGAGTATGGATCTGCTATTACGGTGGCGGAGTTACAGGTTCGCAGTGTTTACCACAGGCCGAGAAAAAAAAATCGGTCGCATTACTTAATTGTCTGACCTCGTATACATTAATTTTCATCGAATACAAATAAAAATTTTAAGTATAATATTACTAGAAGAGTACACTAACAGATTGTTGACAGTATAGTGTGAAATAGGCCTTACCTCAGTTCTCGCATATTTTTGAAAAATATGTAAATTATCAATTCACCTATTTAAAGCAATGTAAATATTTTATTTAACAAAATCTTTTATTAAAGATCGGTGAGTACAATTAATGATGATGCTAGTAGCGTTTTTTTACTGTGGTAGTCATAAAAACATTTTTTTGTAATTGTTTTGAATCTGTTTTTCTAATTGCCTCTATAACTCGAGACCTTCATTACCATACTGTCTGTATCATAGTGAAGAATAAACATTCATTTTTTACGACGTTTATCAGGAAAAAAGTCACTATCACAATTACTGTCATTTTTATTATCACTTGTATATCTGAAAACTCATCTCTGGAAAATTCTCCAATACATTCTTCAGATTGATGCTCCATTTTCAACTGGTTGTTAGAAACTTAATTGAGAGTCTAAAAATCCATTATGTTACAAATACAAAATCATATAACTTTAATGATTATTATTCACACAATAACGGTCTTTAACGTTTAAAAAATGAAAGACGCCGATTCATGTCTCCCGTTAACAATGTGTTAAAATGTCACAGATCAGTATTTTTCAATCTATGGTCTATCGATTTTCGAGGAATTGTAAACACTCATGAGTATACGAAGCTTTACGAATATATTTCAATTTTTTTCATTTCATTAATAATAATAATTTTTATTTTTAATTTAAACATAGGACCGGATAAATTACAGAACTGGATCTGAGATATATCTTTTTAGTATTACACTTAGATTGACAATTTAATTTCAATAAAACATCCTGTTATATTGTTATTAATAATCCAACATAGTAATTGTTAATGGTCCTTAATGGGTGTTCAAGTTTTGTTAATTATTATTTAATATATTTGTTTTTGGATTTTTTTATATTTAGTTTTATGTTTTTACATATTTACAAAACAATTAAAAATACAAAAAAATATTCAAAAGAATAGCTAAAAATATTTTAGTCTCTTAAAGTGGTTTTCGAGACATAAAAATTGAGAAACACTGTTATAGATCATTGGTGTCAAACACCTGGCCCGCAAGACTCTTAAATGCGACTGCGACCAAATGCCTGAAGTTGGCTTTATTAAAATAAAAAACTGGAATTTAAAAAAAATATAAAATACGTTTTTAAAACATTGCAAATTATAGAAGTATATTGTTAGGGACACGTTTTATGGTCAATTCAGATTTAGATTACTTTTCTACTTGTAAAAATTATCAAGAATTATTATTTGAATTTAAAACTGGTATAAACGATTCAAGGTATTTGAAAATGATTTTTCACTATTTAATGCTCCGTTTTCTTTTGACAACGAAGAAGTAAAAAGTAACATCGAAATGGAATTGATTGAAATTCAGTGCAATACGGTGCTAAAAGAAAAGTATAATGAAGTTGGTATTCCAAATTTTTATTTGTACTTGCCAAAACATTTTATGGAAATGCACTGCAATGTTTGCAGCAAGAATCTTGGCAATGTTTGGTAGTACATATCTATGTGAACAATTATTTTCCCTTTTAAAGACTAATAGGACTTCATACAGGTCAATATTGACAAACGAACAATTAACATCTATAATACAAATATTATTACAAAAAATTACACCCGATATTGATAAAATAGTTTCTGCCAAAAGGTGCCAAGTTACTAGTAAAAAATATTAATTATTAATAATTTTTAATTTCTTTAATTTAAAATTTTGTTACATTTGATAATAATACCTAAAATAATATATTATTGTATTTTTATAATAATTAAAGTATTTTTTTTTAATTTTTATAAATGCATTAAAGAAAAAATAAATAAATTTTAAATCAGTTATTTTCGAATATACGTAAGACCTATTTTCACTCGCTGAACTTTTTTTTGGCTGACTTAAGCGGCTAGCAGACTCGCTTAAATTGAATTTGGTTGCCCATGTTTATATATAAGTCTGACATCACTGTTATAGATGACTGAAACACATTACAATTATTCAACTTTTAACAATTATTAAATGTATTGAATTATCAAAAATAATTGGCTATAGATTTCAAAATCGAATGGTAATATAACCAAACACACACACATTAATAAATATATATATATATATATATATATATATAAATATGTATATGTATATATATATATATATATATATTTATATATATATATATATATATATATGTATGTATATATATATATATATATATATATATGTATATATGTATATATGTATATATATATATACATATATGTATATGTATATGTATATATATACGTATATGTATATGTATATATATATATATATATATATATGTATATATATGTATATGTATATATATATGTATATATATGTATATGTATATATATATATATTTATATATATATATATATATATATATATATATATATATATATGTATATTTGTCGAAGGATATCTCGATGGAGAGTGTAGCATACTGTTCCATACACGTCGTATCCATAACATAGCGAAATCATGACCGAACGTAAGTAATGAATTTCAGAGAACGAGAGCGCTAGACGAATAATTAAAAAATAAGAAAAACGACACTGTCAGCATCAATAAACTCAACAGATTCTGTAAAATTAGTTCTGCGAATTAAAATTCCACCTGCATACTTTTGCACCGGGGGCCAGGTTTTTCTTAATTCCGTTGACATTTTTTTCCTTCTTAATTCGTACGAACGAAAAGAACAAATGACCAATACTTGTCAGTCGTTACAAAAATGAAACGGCGTCGACCTGTTTGTGTTGTTTCGCCCCCTATATTATTTATTTTTACACTAATCGTAACGTGTCCCGATTACTAAGATTAGTTTAGTTTATTATTACTGCAGAAATACTTTTTTAAAATAACTATACTGTACTTTTTCTTTATATATATATATATATATATATATACACATACACATATATACATATATATATATATATATATCTTGCAAGACATTAGCAGTGAAATTTAAATAAAACTTCTTTTATATAAATATTGATAAAACAATTATATAAAATTAAGAGGTACAAATATGAGCGAAATTTGATAAGTTCGCGGCTTAACTATGAAAGAATAACTTGCGTTTTTAAATTGCTTTTATTTTTCAATACGGTCTCCCTGAACTTCAATGCACTTCATCCAGTGATGCTCCAGTGTGGTTTCATGCTGTCCCGGAAATCCTTTTCTTGGACCTTCTCAAAATAGAGATTTACTATTGCTATCGGTTCTTCAGCTGATGAAAATCGACTACTACCTAGATTTTTTTTAAAGTTTCGAGAACAGATAGAAATCTGAGAACGCTAAATTTGTAGAATAAGCTCGATGGGGTAGCAAGTCGTACTTCAATATAGAGAATTTTTCCATGGATACAACACTTGTATGGGGACGTACATTGTCTAGATGGTAAATCATTTTTTTTTTGATAAAGCTGGTCTTTTCTCACGAATTGTTTGATCTGGTCTATCCAAAAGTTTAGCATAATTTTCTACTGTTATCGTTTGACTCTTTGGAAGGTAGTTAATTACCAGGATTCCTTTATCATCCCAAAAAATTGAAGCCATAACTTTTCAAGCAGATAAAACTAATTTTGCTGTTTTTTGTAGCAGAGAATCACCATCCTGCCATTGGTTTAATTGTGTTATGACTCTGGAGTGTAATGGTGAATCCAAGTCTCATCTGTAGACAGAAATTGCCGGAAAAAGTCAGTCGTATCTCTCTTAAATCGCTTCAAAAGGTCTTGAGAAATTTGTACTCGAATACGTTTATGAATAATTGTTAGCAAACGCGGGACTCCTTTTGCCGATAACTTTTTCATACCCAACTCTTTAGTTAGGATATGACATCCACGACCTTATCAATTTCGAACACCCTTAGTCCCCGAACATAAGTAAGACAATATCTTGCACTTTGTGGATAATTTCTCCTGTTGTTGCAATTTTCGGACGTCCACTATGCGGGTTATCTTCTAAGCTTGCACGGCCATATTTAAATTCAGCTGCCCACTTCTTTACGGTTGTATACGAAGATATACTATGACCCAGTACATTTTTCATTTCATTAAAGATTTCTGTTGGCAACTTAATCCTTTTCATTAACGGTACAAAAAGAGCTTTATTTAAATCGATGCTTGCAACAAACTGCTTGATACATTAATTATAGATTTTGAGGTTACGCACAAGATAGACATCGCTTTGTAGTGCGCCACGAATATTTAAATATCTCCACTTATGTTAGGTCGCGAACTTTTCAAATCACCCCCGTATATAAAACAATTTATTCAGGATTTCAAAAGTTCGTTACTGAATAAAAAGTTACTAATTTAATAAATTTTTATAAATAAACATATTTACTCTTATCTTGATTATAATTTACTTTTAATAAAGTATTTAATTTGAGTCATTATTTAAAATTTTACTTGATTTTTGAGGCATGCCAATACGTTTGTATATAAAAAAAAGAAAAATTGATATTTTATTAAAAAGAAAAACATTTTATTATTTGTTGTACTAATATAGAAAATAAGATGTTAGTTATGTATTATAATAAATAATCAATATTTATTTAATTCATATATATATATATATATATATATATATATATATATATATATATATATATATATATATATAATGTTAACAGACGATAGAAGTGCAAAGATGATTGTTTTATTGAGCTGTGTTTAACAATATTCATTTCATTATCATTTTTAATTAACCTTTTCATTCCTAACGCCGACTTTAGTCGGCATCCATGCAAGGGACCTGTGGATACGACTGTCAAGTATAGTCGACATCCACGTAACGAGCCGTGAATACTAGCACCAGCTATAGTCGGCTTTCGGGTCTTTATTTTTATTAGTGTTAATAAATATATAATTTAAAATAATGAAATATAATTGGAAAAAACAATTGTTTTTATTTAAATTCAGTTTTCATTTAACATTTAGAAATTTATTGTATAAGACTACATATATTTGACTCTATCTACAAAGTGGGCACTCATAGCTGGCATCTCCGTACGGAGGAAGTATAGCCGTGACCATGTACGCCGTAAGTAAAGAGTTAATGTAAAAATGTAAGTTTTCTAGTGAAATGTCATTTTGTATTTTCAACAGATAAACTTGTAAAAATATTCAACTAATACTACGATAAAAAATGATTTCTTAAAATCTGAACAATCGTGAAACATCTCTAACTGAAATCTTTCAAATAGATTTATAATTGCAAGTATGACATGTATATGTTAGAAAGGCATTTCAATGCATTGATACATTTAATAGAAATCGACAAGTGTCATATAAAATTATTGTTCGACATATTACAATGTCATTTGTATTCGAGTTGACATAAACAATGAATCACAATCGACACATGTCATGTCATTTCAATGATCAGCTCAGTATCAATATTTGAATGTTATAAACGTTCTATTGATGTAAATCAAATGTCGATAACAATAAAAGAAATAAACGGATATACAAGCGTATGATAATAATTTCAAAATGGTACACGACACGTGTCGTACATTGATGAATGTCAAGTGATATACAATTTATTTGTAGATGGATGTCTGTATTTCATCCTTCAGTCACGTAAAATGTTTTAAAAGATAATTTAAGATACATTTATGATTCTTTTAGTTGTATGATATTAGTATTATATATTTTTACAGAAATTTGTTTAAAATTTTATTCTTTTATATAATAATACAAACTTGTATTACGTTAAACTGGAATATTTGTTTAGTTGTTTTATTAGGTTGGTGCAAAAATAATTGCGGATTTTATGTATAGAGTATAAAGACGCATATATCAGTTAAACATTATATTTATTAATCAAAATAGAGACTATTGGTCTCACACATTTCTCAAAACGGGAAACAAGTTTGTTTATTACTACAAGTTATAATTATGGAGTCCTGGAATTAACGAATTCATCGAAAGCACTTTGAGCTGATATTCGATTTTCGAAAACCTTCTTTCGTAAGAAATTACTCAATGTTTTAAAAAAATAATAATTTGTCGGAGACAGGTCCGGAGAATAAAGTGGATGAGGTAAGGTTTAATAACCCAGTTCATTTAATATTTTTAAAATTATTTGTGAGACGTGTGGTCGGGTAAGAAGAATTATTGTCATGAAGAAGAATTGGTTTTCTTGAGTAATGCAGGCCGGTCATAAACAATGCAACTTCTCATTCATTTTTTCAATTTCCTGGTAATATTTTTTTACTGTTATTGTTTCCCCAGGATTTAAGAAGTTGTAGTGAATGATGTCACTCGCCAGCTGTCAAACAGTGACCATAATTTTTTTTCATGAAGCTTTAGTTTAGGAAACTGTTTCGGTACTTCTCGGTCTAGCCACTGTGATGAACGTTTCAGATTGTTGTAGAGAATCCACTTTTCATCATATGTGACAATGAAATCAGCAAAGGGATCATTTTTGTTTCATTAAAAAAGCGCAGAGCACACTTTCTATCGCCTAATTTCTTGATCTTATTTTAATTCATACGGCACCCGTTCATCCAACTTTTTTGTTTTTCCAATGAGACTTAAATGTCGAACAACTCTTGAATGATCAACATTGAATTCTTCTGCCACCTCTCCAGTTGCTTTACGTAGGTTCTCTTCAATAATAGTTCTTAAATCATTAATGTCTATAGCTGGAGGACGTCAACGACCCTCCTCCTCCTTAACGCCTTCGTTTCTATCACGCAATTTTTGGAACCAGTGTTGAGCTCTATGTTCACTAATTGACTCTTCACTAAAATCAAATTTAATCTTTCGAGCAGTTACTGTTGCTTTAAATCCCATTTTAAACTCATATAATAAATCACGCGAATTTGCTTTTTTCCATGACTAATTTAAGAGGTTATATCCAACAATACTAAAGAATACAAACAATAGACATAAGCTAAAATCAGTAGTGCTAATTTTATTGTTTACAATCATATATCACATGACTACAACAAAAGATAACGGTAACTAGAAAAATCGTCGCCAAACTTAAAATGATAAAAACTGCAACTATTTTTGCACCAACCTAATACAACCTGTAAGTTCAAATAAAAATATTAGAAAATAACATAAATTAAAGTATACATTGTTTCTAATTATTTTCTTTCTCATGTCAGAGTTTAACGAAAATTCTATCATCGTTTCACCATTATTTACTAGCCAATAAAAAAATCTTAACTGATTGAAAAAAATTAAACAATTCATGTTAGGAAAAATAAATAATTTCGTTTTTCATATTTAAAGTAATCTATAATTTAAGAATTTATATATTTTTTATTTATACTAATATTATTATCTTTCGTATAAAAATGAGTATATATCTTTTTAGGGACACTCTGTGTAAACGTGTACGAATGCTGGAGGAGTTTTCATGAATCAGCTGTCAAATATACCCCCATTACACATTGACGAATGTCAAGTGTGACACAAGTGCGCCCGTACTGAACACACATGGCCGTATATTTATACCTGTCCATAGTTCGTTCCTTTGACACGAATTCATTTTGCACACAAGTGGGAGATTCCGGAACATGGATATGTGTGTCGTATTGTCAAGAGACATGTTGATGTGCTGCAAAAGATACAAACTTTATGAAGTATATCTCTCTCTCTCTTTTTCCATGTTTTTTTCGTATCCTGTTGTTTTTTATCCGCTCATCTTTACATACGTAAATACATTTATGTATATTTCGTCTTCTATTTCCTTTTTTTTTTGCTTATATGCACCAAGAATGTGTGTCTTGTATGTCCGAAAGACGGAACGTTATATGTCAGATCCGTGAAAAATATGTACAGTTTGGCAGTTCGTCTGTACGTTTTCGTGATATATTATTCGGCATTTATTTTCATTATATATTATATGGGGCGTCATTGTGGACTCTGTGCGCAATTGAAGTGTGTCACGACAATGTACTTCTCTTAGTTGACAACATATTCCAACAATTTTATATCAAATAAATTTACAATCAAACCCACATTGAAAGGATATATATACATATATATATATATATATATATATATATATATATATATATATATATATATATCTATATATATAGATATCTATATATATATATATATCTATATATATATATATATATATATATATATATAGAAATATCTGTGTCTCTCTCTCTCTCTATATATATATATATCTATATATATATATATATATATATATCTATATATATAAATATCTCTCTCTCTATATATATATATATATACATTATTGGGGATACACATAAGTAATGTCGTTTTTTTCTTAAATTGAAAAAAACGAAAGAATTTAAACCCTGCTATTTACTTCGTGGATGTGAATTATTATTACATTACATGTATACTAATTAAATTTATTGCAATTTAGTGTACTTTTAGTAAAATTTTGAAGAAATTTGAGTGTACCGTTAAGATGGAAGACCAAAGTGTGAATAAGGTGCATATTAGAAATTTTATGCTTTACGAGCTTCGAAAGGGTAACATTCATTCTGTTTATTCTAGTGCCTTGGATATCAAAACGTGTCAGTGTTGGTTTATAAAACGGTGTTTTCGATCTTTACAACGGATCAAAATTTGGAAGATCGATTGAATTTGACAAGGATCTTGAGTTAGCTGAAATTGAAGCTGATATTAAGCAAATCATTCACGAATTAGCGACAAAGCTTAAGACAGCATGGTCAACAGTTCAACGGTGCTTGAAACAACTGAACAAAGTGCAAAGAGAAGAAATGTGGGGTTTCCATCAACTTTCAGTTAAGAACAAAATTTAACGTGTAACGATCTGCAGTGCACTTTTGTCTAGGTTAGAAAGGGATTCATTTCTTCAACAAATTATTACTGGAAATGAAAAGAGGATTCAATACAGCAATCTACATAAGAAAAAACAATGGTTAATACCAGTACAGCCACTATTTCCCACACTGAAAGCAGGTATTCACGCTAAAAAGTGTCATTATCAGTATGGTGGGATTTCAAAGGAATTATTTATAGAAATTTTGAATTCCAATGACACTATAGATAAATAGATAGATTGTGTTTGAGGGGGGAGGAAGCTATCTAGCCTCCCGGCACTTATGCCTTCCTTCGGCTGATCAAAACTACTCGGGAAGTCTCGCTCCCTTCCAGAAGCCTGTCAACCTGCCCGAGTTTACAGACCCTAGTTCGGCCGCGGTGAGGAAAAACTCCCCAGATCATCGTCGCCTTCAATGACACTATAACTGTTGAATATTATTGACCACAGTTTGATAGACTGAGCTTTGCTTCAAAAACGTTCAAGAGTGATCGAAAGAGTATATTCTCCAGCATGATAATGTAATACCTCATAGCGCCAGAATCACCCAAGAAAAAATCAATGACTTGGGCTGGGAAGTCTTGTCTCATCCGCAATATTCTCCAGATGCTGCTCCGTCGGACTACCACCCCTTCCGATCAATGGAGCATTTTTTCTGAGAGAAAAACGTTCCTACTGCGGCATCCATCAAAACTGCACTCGAAGAATATTTTACCACCAATCCACCTTCATTTCACAAGAAGGGAATTGAAAGTATGCCAGAGAGATGGAAGAAGATTATCAATAATGATGGGGATTATATTGTAGATTAACCTGTAGTAAATGTTAAATAAAATAATATTTAAAAGTATCAAAAAACGACATTACTTATGGGTACACTAATAAATATTAGGTTGGTGCAAAAATAATTGCGGTTTTTATCATTTTAAGTTTGACGCCGATTTTTTTAGTTACCGTTATCTTTTGTTATTGTCATGTGATATATCATTCAGAATGGGTCGAGGAGAAGAACTAAAAAAATTTCTAAGCCGAAGCTTCATAAAAAAAGATTATGGTCACTCTTTTCTGGTCGGAAAGCGGTATCATTCACTACAACTTCTTAAAACCTGATAAAACAATAACAGTAGAAAGATATTATCAGGAAATTGAAAAAATGCATGAGAAGTTGCATCATTTATAATCGTCCAGCAGTAGTCAATTGAAGACAATCAATTCTTCTTCATGACAACGCCCGATCACACGTCTCACGAATGATTGTAAAAAAATGTATGAACTGGGTTATGAAACTTTATCTCACCCACCTTATTTTTAGGAACTGCCTCCAACAGATTATCATTTTTTTAAACATCTGAGTAATTTCCTAAGAGAGAAGATTTTCAAAGATCAAGGATCAGGACAAAGGGTTTTCGATGAATTCGTTAATTCCAGGACTCCATGATTCTATCTTGTAGTAATAAATAAACTTTTTTCCCGTTGGGAGAAATGTATGCAGACCAATAGTCTTTATTTTGATTAATAACTGATATATGCGTCTTTATACACTATATGTAAAAACCGCAATTATTTTTGCACCGGCCCAATAAAACTATTTAACTAATATACTTATAGAGTCGTAATAAGAAAAAAAACTGATCAGTTAATATACAAAAATAATATTTTATATTACTATTAAATATAAATTATTCAGGTCTTAGATAATTTTTTTTAATTTTTTATATATATATATATATATATATATATATAAAATTTTGTTCAATTTGAATTCTAAATAATTGTAATAATTGTTTATAAATATGTTTTTGTTTTTAAAAAAGATTATATAAGCTTGGGATACCTCTATTCTTGTCTACTGGTCGACAATGTGTCAAAATAAATAAATGAAAGTATATGTAGTATAAATTCTACGCATTATAAATAATTCGTTTTAAACTGAAACAACTATTTTTTTCCTCTCGAATTCATACGTGTTTGGATAACAGAAAAAGGGTTGGTAGAATGTCGACGAGATGTATTATAATACCACGTGCCATGGCGAGTCAATAACCGTGTCGTATTGGAGAGAACAAATCGGTGCCAGAGGACTAGCAGACAAGACAAGAGCTGCAGCACGGATCCAATTCTATTCTTATGCTCGCGTGACAAACTGAACTTTTGTATATTTGACTCATTTTATGTACACTTTTTCTTATGTCAATGTATGTGTCCATTGTAACAAATTGTATTTTCATGTTGTGCATTTGATATATTTATTATATAATTTCCTTTTATTATTTAGAATGGACATACATTTTTATTAACAATATATAATAATCACGGTATAGTTCTGGCACTGTGGTTGAATTCACTTTCACAAATGATTTTTTTTTCATCTCATAAATCATACAACTATGAATAATCACAAAATGTGCAACAATCAAAAATGATTAGTAATCAATTATTGAACATTTTTGATCTGAAAGAATTTTTTTTTAATTTGCAAAAAGAAAATATACATTAATATTATTAACCCATTGACATACAAAGACGTTTCTGATAAGTCATGTGTTTTTTTATACCATTGTAAACTTTGGCGTCTCTGAGACGCACGAAGATTTAACTTGGTTTAGTGCAGCTACAAAGCAAATATTAGAAAGAAATATTTATACATACATATATATATATATATATATACATATATACATATATACATATATACATATATATATATATATATATGTATGTATATATGCATATATATATATATATATGTATATATGTATGATATATATATATATATATACATATATATATATATATACACATATGTATATATATATATATATACACACACATATATACATACATATATATATATATACATACATATATACATATATACGAGGTCAGACAAGTAATGCGACAAAATTCAAAAATCGAGTATATTTAAAAATTAAGGTACATCGCTGCGATCCCCTTCAAAGTAGTCCCCTCCCTCATCTATACACTTATTCCAGCGAGTTTTCCAGTTTTCGTAACAATTCTGGAACACTTCTTGTGGGACCTCTCCGAGTACCCTCGTCACAGATTCTTGGATATCTTCAACGGAGTCAAAATGTCGACCTTTGACGAATTTTTTCATATGGGGGAATAGGAAAAAGTCGCAGGGTGACATGTCCGGTGAATAGGGCGGTTGTGGTAACGTTGCGATGCCTTTAGACGCCAAAAACTGAGAGACACTGAACGCACTGTGACAGGGAGCATTGTCGTGATGCAGAATCCAAGTCTTCGCGATCTCTGGACGCACTCTGAGCACACTTTTTCGTAATTTTTCGAGCACATTGCGGTAGAATACTTGATTTACGGTTTGTCCAGGTGGTACGAACTCTTTGTGAACCACCCCTTTGCTGTCGAAGAAGCAAATCAACATGGTTTTCACTTTGGACTTGCTCATTCTCGCCTTCTTTGGCCTTGGTGCTCCAGGGGACAGCCACTGTTGGCTTTGTCGTTTAGTTTTGGGGTCATATTGAAATAACCAACTTTTATCACCAGTAATAACTCGATCGAGAAGAGTAGGACCACTTTCAACCTGCTCGAGACAATCTTGAGGGATGTTTATTTAAATTTCTCTGTTCCATTTTCGTGACATGCACTACTCGCGCGTTGTTACAAAACACTAAACAGCTGGCGAAGAAATGATCGTACGAAGGTCGTCAAGGTCTCAATCGAGAGAGTAGAGACCTGCTATTACGGTGGCGGAGTTACAGGTTCGCAGTGTTACCGCAGGCCGAGAAAAAAAATCGGTCGCATTACTTAATTGTCGGACCTCGTACAATGTTAAAATGTATAACATTTTTTTTATTCTAACGCTTCAGTGATTATAACATTTTGACTAAATGTATTTTCAATAAAACACTAAAATCGTATATCCTGTTTCGTTGTACACCGTGAAACAGAACAGTGATCATGTACTGATATCAATCAATCGGAATAGAGGCCATGTGATCGATATCAACCAATCAGAGAACGAATAAAGGTTACGGAAACGGCATCACTGTATCATTTTTTTAATATAGAAAGAAAAATAAATTCATTATTGTAAATTGAATTGAATCAAATAAATAAAGGGGATTAATTTATTTTACATAGAAGAGCAGTGACAGAATGGGGTCCATAATAAAATGTTTATATGTCTATAAGAAACTTTGTGCAAACATAGTATTAATTAATTTTAATTTAAATATAAAAATATATTTACGTTTATAAACCCTACAATACATACATACATTTGAAAAGCTATTCCCTCAAAAAATGTATACCTTATTTTTTCATATTTTTTTTCTCATTCTGTGGAGATAATTCTGTACTGTTATATTACTTAAACAGTCACGTTGAGCGGATGCCGGACTCAAGAGTGCCAAAAAGAGCCTTGGATGGACAACCAGGCGGGATAAGATCTGTGAGAAAACCAAGGATCAGATGGATAGACAATGTAGAGAAGGGTGGAGTGGAACTGTAGAAGGAACTCGAGGACTGCAAGAGAGAGGGATATCTGGAGGCAGAGGAGAAGACCAAGGTTCGATTTAGGTTGTACCGCCATCGAAGAAGAAGAAGATGTTACTTTAACATTGTTGTTGGTTAAAGTGGTAGATTTTTTTATTTATGAAAAATGTTTTTAGAATTCTTAAAACTTATTCTAAATACAATAATTAATTGTTAAATTATACTAATTTAATTTTTCTATGTCTGATAAATAAAGATCAACACTGACTTATCCATTATAGTAGAATTTTTGAGTTATTAACAGGCATTGATCCTAGTTAATGATTTATATTTTGTTGGTATATATTGAATGTTAAAAATTTTTAAAATAATAAATTCATTATTGCTAGTAACATCGTATAAGAAACCAATAGATTCAATTTACTTCACACAGATAAGCAGTTTCGAAAATGGGATTCATAAGAAAATGTCTGTAGGTCTATAAAAAGTGATAGTACCAATTAATTGTAATTTTTATTTTAAATATTAAAATATTTTCGGACATATAAATATTAAACTATTAAATTAATCCGAATGCGAAAAGGAAATTGTTGAAAAAACACGGTATATTTATTTTAACATTTTTTATACTTATTCTTCATACATAACTCTATAACTGATATATTATTTATATACTAGAGTTCAATAAAATGAGAAAAAATTTTTATCATATATTTTGAATTATCCAGATTTTTTTTGTGCAGTCAACTGAGTGGAAATCCTTTTTAAAAAATACAACATATTCAAAAAAATACAAGAAAATGACAATTTCTCAATTGTCATAAGGGTCGTCTCTGTAGAATCAGCCGAAAGTTTGCGTTCAGTTCATCCTATAGGAAGAGGACTCTCAGGAAAACATATCAACGGGATTAGAGGTACAAATTATTAAAAATATAATTATAAAATAATAACTATTAGGTTGGTAGAAAAATAATTGCAGTTCATGACCTCCATGATTCATACACATGCATTCATATGAATTTATATATATTTTTTAAATTTAAATAGTCCAGAACTGTTGGATGACTAACGCCTAATTTTTGTTCACCCTCTTGAATTATTGTGCGTGGTTATGATTTAACTAACGTCCTCAGTTGGTCGTTATGGACTGAAGAAGGACGCCCGAGACTTTCTTCATTTTCAAGGTCTATTGTCCTCAGTACGAAATTTTTGGAATCACCATTGCACCGTACGTTCCTTAACAGTACTCACATCAAAAGTATCGTTTAGTATACGAGCAGTATCTGATACTTTACCACCTGTTACGAACTCAACAAAAATTGCACTTATTTGCTACTTTTTTTCATCTTTAATACAATAACCCAATTTGAAGCAAAATTAATAATAAAATCAACGTCGATTTCACCAAAAGACAGACCGAAAAATGCACTTTAAAATGATATTAACATGAACACGATGAAATGACTTCCATTGAAAAAAATTTAGGTTTGAATTCAGAAAACAAAATCCGTAATTATTTTCCTATCAAACTAATAATTGTTAAATTACATTAATTTAATATTATATGCCAACTCAATAAAGATTATACTCTTTGTAAACATTTTTGAAACGAATTATTTTTATATGTCTCACATTGACCAAAGATCTGAAAATAATACAAAATGTAGATAAAATGAATAAAAAGCAACAGAGTGCCGATCCATTTCTTTTATTAGAAATGTGGTAACAAAATTGAAGATTTAAGCTTTCATTGGAATGAAATTTTAAGTGTTTGATAAACCGGGATAACTTGTACACACACTTGGAGTTAAACACGGTACATACTTACTCGCTCATATATATATATATATATATATATATATATATATATTCGTATATAATAAAGAACACAGTATAATATAAAAATAGTATTTTTGTGTCTACAGAACAATATTTAATGGACTAACCGTCTCTTATGCGGTGGCATGGTGATAATTCCTAATTATTGTGACATTTTTCGGGTGTAAGAAGTTTCTAACAGGATTTTGTGTGTTTTTTTTCTCTCTGTGCAGGGAAAGGTGTTGGTGTGTCGCAATAGTTCCATTATACGCAGGATTAGTTTCGTTTTTAAAGAATGATTACCAGAGCGAGAAATATAGACATGTACAGTTAATCCATATACACAAGACTAGTCAAGTAATTAAAAAATATACACTGTGGTTCTTCTTGCGAAGTGATTGAATGTTTCAAATATGTTTTTCATATTAGAATTGAAATAAAAATAATTAGAAATTGATTTTCACTCTCTACATACCACAAAGAGATGTGATTAAAATGTTTAATAATTGACTATGGGTCATTTTGATAGTTTATGCGTATTTCGATGATGGTGACATTGTTCTTAGAGGATAAAGATTCATAAAATATCAAAATAATTAATAATCAATTATTGAATATTTTTAACTGAACATTTCTCTACAGTATGTAAAGAGTGAAAATTCATTAGCGGTGTAAATATTTTTTCCGATTATACAATTGTAGAGTGATAGATAAATAAAGGTTAAAATGATTGATATTTTTATTTTTTTAATGTAAAATATATGATTAGAAATAAATTAATAAAATCATTACTTCGTATATACAGTAGAGTCGCGAATTAGTGAATCAATTAATGCACAGACCATTATTTACTTAAATATAAAATGTACACAATTTATAATTAAATTATTTTTTTTATATAATCTTGTTTTCTTGTCAAAAAGATACTATTGAGATTCTTTTGTACTTTACCGCTATGAGTATGATGGAATTGTCATCAAAATTAGCATAATCAGCAATTAAATTCTTTTGCCATCAATTATTGACATTTTGATCAAAATATTGAGCGAAAAAAACACTCTAGCGAGGTTGTCCACTTTTGCGAAGTGTGTTTACTTACTAAAAGCATATGATGGTTTTTAAAAGTTTATTGAAATAACTTAAAGTATAGTTTGCAAAAGATAATATAAATGGAATAACTTTGTTGTTTGCTTAGATTTTTGTAGAAGTAAAATTATTTTCGGTTGTTGTGTTTTTGTATTTACTCCTAGTTATACTAATTTATGTGATATAAGGTACTTAATGTAAAGTTATGCGAGTTCACTCTACGGAGCAGTTCATTGGATGCAGAGTTCACTATATCACGACTCTACTTTAATTATAAAAAGATATTAAAATAAATATTGGAATAAAGTAATTTACTTTTGGGCACACAAATATTGAAATATTAATTTAATCTGAATTGAAAAGTAATTCACTAAAAAAACACGGTACTTTGTTTTTAACATTTTTTATACTTATTCTGCACACAATTCTGATGTATTGATTGAAATGATTTTTTTATTTATCACATTTTTTAAATTATTCAAATTTTTGTTGAATTTTTTTTTAAAAAATAACAACTATATTGACCTGAGGGTATTCTTTTCGTATACTCAGCTGAAAGTCTGCTTTTAGTTCATCCTACAGGATGAGGACTTTCAGGAAAAAATGTCAACGGGATCAGAGGTATAATATATTGCAATTAAAAATTAAAATATTATGTAACTAAAAACGAGTTTCATACATTGTTGTAATAAAGATTCTAAATAAATATTGTTTAAAAAAAAGAGAAAAATTTTAAAAATTATTTTTACTTTTTTTTTAAATAATAAAATTTGAATCACGAGAAAAAAAGACATGAAATATGATTTTCAATGCAATACATGTCACTTTTTTAATTTTATACAAGTGTTTAATATGTAAAAAAAGAAATTTAATTTTAAAATAATAATAATGCGTTTGTTCAGAATAAATAAGAAGTAATTACAGAAGCTTATTACAGAATTACAATATCACGAGTTTGAATTTATGTATTTTAGTATCTTACTGGAGATATGCATAAGAGAAAGAAATGATTTCAGGGCGAATAAATTCAAGTTTGTCGACGCTTTCATAAATTTATTGAAAAGAGAATATTTCTTCTATTATTTTCAACATCAATTTATAAATAGATATGGGGTGATTCAATTTAGGCTTCCACATGGAAGTATTAAAAGGAGGCGCAGGGATTAAGAAAAGTCATGTTATTTTCTATTTAGTATTTTAGTTCAATTCAATATTAAAATATAATTGAACTACAATACTAGATGGGGGATAACATATTTTTTTTTAAAAAAAATTGCGTTTTTTTAATACTTTCGTATGGAAACACACATTAAATCACCATATATATATATATATATATATATATATATATATATATATATATATATATGCATATATGTTATTGGACTTGATAAAGTTCACTGTCATTCTGAGGACGATGTGTGGCATCATCATCTAAATAGCATTATTAATAATTAAAAATGGTCAATTATTATTTATTGAACATTTTTGATAAGAAAATTTATCTTTAGTTTATAGGATGAAAAATAATTTATTTGTAGTAATCAATCAAACCAATTATCAATAAAACTCTCTTTGTTATAATAATTTTCTCAGAACTGTGGTCAACTTCACATTCATATTTTTTACTCGTCCCATAAACTATAAAGTCTTTTAACTAAATATATTTAATAATTGATTCTTGACCGTTTTTGGTTACTAGTTATGTTTGGTATTTTCATGGAAATATCATTATTCTCCGAGTGGTTTGTATGGTGAGTGAAAATTTCATTTCTGAAAGATTATTCTTTAAAATTTTTATAGTATAAATGACTGTGAATATGAAAATGATAAAGCCATTTGTTAATAAATATAATAAAAGGTGACACACGCAAACAACAAAAATTGTGTTAACGATGTAAAAACGTTTTGGTTTTTTTACATTTTACAGTTTTGGTAAAAAAATGATTGTTTACAAGTTTCGGCAATTAAACTGATTTTATGCTTTTTTATACGCTTTTAACTTCATTCTTATGAATTAGAATATAATCTTTCATATAAATATATATATATTATATATATATATATATATATATATATATATATATATATATATATATATATATATATGTATACATATATGTATATATAATGTAACATAATGTATAATATATATATATATATATATATATATATATATATATATATGTATACACATATAATAAATATATGTAAATGTATATATAAATATATATATATATATATATATATATATATATATATATGTATATATAATGTAACAGGAATGTAAAATATGCTTTCGACAAATTACTATTTTTCATCATATACAAAACCAATAAATTTCCGTAAAATGATTCCATTATATTCTTTTTAGAATACATGCACAACAATTCGAGAGCTTGTATAAAAATTAGGCGTTAGTCATCAAACAGTTCTGGACCAATTGTTAGCTGAGAAAAATGCATATGAATTTAAAGGTTATAAACTGCAATTATTTTTCTACCAACCTAATATTTTTCTTACATTATTTGAAATAATCTGCTTCTATGTAAATCTTTTTTCGTATGTACAGTGAATATAATATTATATATATATATATATATATATATATATATATATATATATATATATATGTATGTATATATTAGTTTGGTGCAAAAATAATTGCGGTTTTTACATGGATTGCAAATGATAAGAACTGCCAGTACTTTTGCACTAACATAATATATATATATATATATATATATATATATATATATATAAATATGTACCTATATGAATTAATTTTTAATTAAAACCAAATTACAAATATAAAATTAAATTATAAACAAAAAGTAGTTTCCAGTAAAAGGATAAATCGATAAAGAATATATCTTCCTATATTATAAAAATGAAACAGTAATACCGATCTCGTTACGTTTATTCGTTCTCTGATTGGTTGCTGTCTATTTAGTGATTTGTGCTCTGATTGGTTGATATTAGGTACGTGGTATGCGTTATGATTGATTACTATGAATCGCGTGATTGATAAAAAATTATGATTTACTTTTTATGCCTATTATTTGTGTGCATTAGTTGTTAATTTCTGTTATTTGTTAGGGAAGGGGAAGCGAGCGTTAGCAAGCGATGGGGAAGGGGGTGAAGTCTACCCAATGGTTGTCGAGCGCAGCAAAGAGAGGGTCGAGCCCCCTGGTTTTAACAATAAAATATTTTTCAAATTCTATGTTTTTTTTTTACTCATTAAAATGACTTGTTCATGTCATTGTCGTTACGTGTGTTGAGAAATATATAATCATAAATGAAAATAAATTTAGGAATAATATGATCTGAAAGAATCTGATGTGTAAGAGTTAATAAAATACACTCATGTAAAAATAAAAAAAAGATGTAATAACCGAAAGAGGGGAAAAACCATCAATTTTCACATAATATGTGTTGTTTGTACACGTGTAGTTAATTAGCAAAGAAAGGAGATAGAAGAGCAAGGAAGAGCTCGCTTCGAATTCTTCAGTATGCTTTTCGAACAACGGAGACAAAACGAAGACACATTTGACAAGTATCGTTCGAACCATTTCGTCGAAATAATCGTTTAATATAAATTCCGAAGTTCCGCGCCACTGGGACTACAAGAGAAACCGTCACTGGAAATCTGCTGGCACCTCTTGTCGCAAAACAAAGAGGACGACAGTTATATTTTTACTAATGCTTAATCCCCGAAGGAAACATATTAGCAGAGGCCGTTACACTGAAATGAGTTTTAAGCTGTATTATTTTTACGTGCGCTTCTATACTTTATGCAGCGGCTATAGGGTTGGGGGTTCGGGTACGGCCGGGATGTGGACGATGGGGGTGGGCCGGGTCGCGTTACGTCTAGATGTGAGGCAGAAGAGTGAGAGTGAGCGAGGGACGTTCTGCAAATAAAAAGACATCGCATTAAGTGTACGACCGAACTGGCTCTCCATGATTAAAACGGTGATTTTTTAAAATTTCGCGATGATAATGTTGGGAACGGGGTTAATATTTATGCGTTCGCCCGGCAATATTACTATTACATTTTTAAATAGAACGCGTATACAGAATTAGTACCGAGCAAGGAAACATTAATATAAATATGCATGTGTATGCTTAATTTTTAAAGTTTTGTTAGTATATGTATTATGCGCGGTATTATATACAATCATATTCGTTAATTTTTATTGCTGCGCTTAAAAAGACTTTGTACCTTCTATACATACATTCATATACATACATACATATATATATATATATATATATATATATATATATATATATTCTATTACTATTTAATATTACACATGTAGACCAAAACTATTTTTAGGTTAATAACTAAAATTTCTTGTTTAAGTTAAAAGGTTTGAAATATTCAGGTAATCAGTTATTTGCTAGGTGTCGACTAAAAATAGACATTATCTGATAAAAAAACAAATTTTTATTATTGCTTTTCATGTAGTTAGTACGATCTGAAAATATATTTTAATGTTAGTCATGGTTGGTACTGTAGAAGATTAATTCATATTCTAGTATTGAAGAAGATTACAAAAAATTGGTATATACAATTTATAGATGATTTAAATAGTGAAAAAAATTGAAATTTGCTTCAAAAAAATTAACCATTAAATGACGATTACTAGATTGTTAACGATTTCAAATACACAGAAATAATTAAAATATAACTTTTTATACTATTCACATTATTTATTTGAAAAGATTAGACTTAATAACAAATATTTTCAATAAAACTTTTTTTTATTAGAGCAACTGGTTAAAATATATATATATATATATATTAACCAGTTGCTCTAATAAAAAAAAGTTTTATTGAAAATATTTGTTATTAATATTATATACATATATATATATATATATATACATATATATATACATATATATATATATACATATATTTATATATATATATATATACACATATATATATATATATATATATATATATATATATATATATACATTTTGAAATCATTCTAAGACATTTTATGGTATTATTTTGTGTCAGTACTAATTGTATTAATACTTGCAAGAAAATTATTGTCAGATTCATTTCTGGGCATAAAATATGCATTAAAATCAATGAGAATTTCTTCCACAAGATAAGATTTTGAATACAACGCGATTCTCGTACCTATGGTACGGTTCTATTCATAGTCACAAAAAAATGTACTTTATAATTGCTAATCAAAAAAATAAGGAATACAGAAAGCTATTGTCACTATAAACTTATTAGGAGGATATTATTATGCAGTTTTATGATACAACAGTTATTTAGTGATATTTTAAATATTAAAATAATGTATTTTCAATATCTCTACGAGTCTTTTTTTAAATTTTGAGTTTAGTATTGTGGTTTCTAAAAAGTTTTTTCGGTCTAAATTGATGAATATGAAAGAAGCAGAAATCAATAAAACATTTATTCTTAATAAGATTTCATATTAGATTACACAATTACTGTCATATGCATGCAGAACTATTGTCAATTAAATTATCCGAACTGATTGATAACGAAGAATGTTTTATTTTAATTTGGGGTTTCAATGATCGATAATGCAAGGAAAATATGTCTTACAGTAAAAAAAAAAAAATAAAATATGAAACATTAGAAATATGATTATTATTTTTATATGAATATTAACACGTTCGCGGACACTTTATTAAATTGAAGCAATGAGTAGAAATTCATGTGTATCACGAAATTAGATTATATCAATTAGAAACCTTATTTTATTTCTGTAAAAAAAAAACATAAAGGTCACAACATCCGTCATGTCACAGCAGACCATTGATTTCTGCAAACTGAGACAAGACGGTTGCAGCCGTTTAATGGTTTCTTCTACAAAACAAGCATGAATGTAAATGGTTGATTTATTTGACTATTATAAAAACAGTATTGTTCAGTGCTTACACATTTTGATCGAAACAATCGAACACTGACTACAATGCCTATACCAAACTACAGCGACATCTATGTGATAAATGAAATTTATTATCTATTTCCTGGGACACTGAAAAGAAAACAGTGGCTCAGTGACGGGACACAATATTCTGATTTAACAGTATGACACATAACTAGAACTGCAACCGTTTTGTTCTAGAGCACTTAAAGCATAAGACGGACACAGCTGACTTGTTCGCGAAAGTGTGAATATGCATTTTCTGTTGTGCAAAAAAATGAAATTGATCTTTCAAATAATATCTTAAAATTGTTTGTAATCACTGTACAAAAAAATTAATATAAACTAAAATATGATCAGATTTTCTGTACCCTCTTAGCCATCTGCAAATGTTGGTATCATCAATGCAATGCGTTCAAGAGGTAATAAAAATGATTAATAATAAATTATTGAACACTTATCTACAATATATACATATAATACATATATATATATATATATATATATATATATATATATATATATATATATACACAAGTAAATATGAATTAATGGAAGTATACAAGACGAATTAATTAAGATAGATATATTTTAAGCACTATAACAAAATAGGTTTAATGGAAGAGTATTAAAGAAAATAATTATCAATTTAAACAAAGATAATAACATTTTTTTAATTACTATTTTCTAATTAGGTACCTTTTAATGTATTATTGCATCAAGATTGTATTTAATACAGTAAGTAAAAGAAAATACTAAATTTTAGAGACATTTTTAACTGGATTTTTTAAATTTGGTTCATTGTATATATATATATATATATATATATATATATGAAATGTATATGTGAATATAAGTTTTGTGGATGCGTGTATGTGTCTGATGAGACGTGCGTATGTGCAGAGTATGTATTTTCCTGCAAAAAAATAATTATAAAACTTCTTTATTAACTAATTAATAAAGAATGCAACATAAATACTAATAACAAGTAACATGCAGTACGCAATATAACATCAGACATTAAAAAAAAAGAGAAAAAGGACGAATGACCGAAAAGGCTAACTGACTACCCTCGAGACAGATCATCCCTTGGAGGTTTATTCTTCCGTATCTGACGTACGTTCGGGGTCGCGGCCGATGGGGCTGGTCACTGCTTCATGTCTGTCAGATGGAGAGTACGAGTGTGCGGGGTGTATTTTAGTGGAGACCAAGCATGGGTTGTGGCTTGCATACGAATACCATCTTAATGAGTACACATCTATCTGCCAAAAAGGATACGTGCTAAAAAATTATATACGTCGCATACGAAATTTCGTTTTTAATGTTGTTATATTAGGTTTTGTATAATTAGTGTAGCGGGTGGGCGGGCGCTGACAAAAGAATAGGAAGGCGGTCGGTAATGTTGGGGGATGATGAACGCCGGTAGGTAGGTATGCATGATGGTTTCTGTGGTCGTGTAAAATATCAAATAAGAAAATAAATACTTGTCGTGTTCGTTTTTAATACCGTTGTATTCAATCTGAGGGAATTTCGTTTTGGCAATATAATATGTGTGGCAATGAAGGGTGGACATGTCTTTTCTTGATACATGTCTAGTATTAAAATATACACGGTGATTTAAAGCAAATGTTTTCACAAAGGAGAAGTAAAGTATTTTTATAACATATGTATGTGCTTATGTATTTTTTTAATTTTTAAATTTAAAAACAACACACTACCACACATGTATGTATGTATGTTTGTATGTATATATATATATATATATATATATATATATAATACATACATGCACACACATACATACATACATATATATACATATGTTTGTGTATATATATATATATACATACATACATATATTTGGTGTATACTAAAAAGGCCTTAGACACTTTTTCTCAATGTATGAAAATAGATTTTTGTTTCCTTTCGAACTATGCAAAAAACTAAAGTCCAAACTTCCTACAATGACACTGAACTGTGTTGATATTTAGATATTAAATTTAAAAGAACCGAATTTTCAAAACTCATTCATTATTTTGTCATGTACCAAGTGATATTTTTTAATAAAGTGTTTTTTTTCCTTTTATCAAACGAATCTAAGAATATGCATGCAAGTATAATAGTTTAAGAATATGTGTAAATGTATAGATTGATGTGTATTATTAACAAAAATATATGAATTTTATTATTCCAAAACCTAACTTTATGAATTAAAAAAAATATCTATTAGACACAATGTAATTTTGCTAGTAGTGCTTACACAGTTATACGTTGCGTGTTGATTATTTATAACGAATTTGCGTTGTAACGAAGAGAATTAGGGGAAGAATCGAGTTTGGTTTCTTTTACGAGGTGGGATAGAGAATTTGATCAAAAAGTTTCTGTGTGATAAAATTCTTAGGCGATTATTTTTCGCAGAAAACGCTTTTATTAATCAATTATGTATTCACTATCGTTTTTTGCAATTATTTTCTAACTTTCAGGCAGCAGCTGTATTCCTCGTTCGTAAAAGCTGTGAGATTTTTCGGTAAAAAAGACAGAGAGATGGTTTTTGACGGCCTTCACGGTATCAAATTCTTTACCGTTTAAACTGTTCTGCAGCGACCGGAACAAATGATAATCCAAAGGTGCAATGTCCGGAGAATACGGTGGTTACAATATGATTTCCCATTTTAACTGCTTCAGTTTTTGCAGAATCAATTTTGCTCTATGTGGTTTTGCATTGTCATCGAGGGAGATGACCCCCTTGCGTTTGCTTCAAATCGGATGCTTTTCTTTAATTGCTGTGTACAGTTTGGTTAGTTACTGATAGTATTTCTCCTTAATAATCATTTTTTCCCAGAGAGCAGCTCAAAATAACCTTTACAATTCCATCAAACACACAGCAACACCTTCATCGGATACAAACCAGCTTTAGCGACTGGTTCTGCCTTTTCATTTGCTTGTTTTCACGTTTGTCTGCATCGGATGTTGTTGTACAGGATCCATTTCTCATTTCCAGTCACCAGCCGATCCGAAAAAGGCTCTCTGTTGAGGCATCCAATCAAAGAAACTGCCCAAGAGATACGATCAAACTTGTCTTTTTTCAGACAACGAGTGCGGCACCCACGTATCGAGATTGAATATGAATCCCAGCTTCTTTAAATGCCGAAATTCAATCGATCTATCACCGTTGAAAATCATGGCAACCTTTTCCGTCGAAATTCGTGACTTATTGTCAACTAAAGTACGCACAACATTGGTCGTCGATCTTAGTAGGCCGTCCAGAGCCGGGTCGATATCCGAGGTTAAAATCACCAAGTCGAAATTTAGCAAACCGTTTCTTCACAGTTCGAAGTGATGGTGCATGGTCCAAATAAACATCCCGAACATTTTTTGTTGTCGCGCCAATTGTCACTCCTTTCCGAAACTTGTACAAGATAACGTGACGAAAGCGTATCTTTTCGTTATCTATTTTCAAAAATTTTTCTTACATACAAATCGAATCGAAACAAATGGGTCCGATGCTCAAATAACAGCTGAGACTGTCACCTTTCAAACGATACATAACATGAATACATTTCAATCACGAGCACTCTTAACAACACCTATTTAATTGTATACGAACTTTTGCACTGATACAATATATATATATATATATATATATATATATATATATATATATAGTATATATGTGGTATAAAGTATATAAATTATAATTATACATTGTCGAAAAGAAAAAAAATCCTTTTATATTATCAACATCTTCAATTTCCACTGAAAAAAATATACGTACATACATACACACACAATATCTTTTTCATCGTTTCATTACATTTAGTGTCTGTTCTGAAGCGGGCGAAGCAGCCGTTGGCGCGTCTATAAAAATTAACCACGAAAAAAAATACAATAATAAAAGCCGCGTGCAAGAACAATTCGCGCTAATTAATACGCGGCTAGCGGAAATTAAAAATAAACACGCCGGCTTACGGGTGTCATTATTGAAAATTTTATAATCTAATTTTTAACCCTTAGCCACAAGTGTGCCATTGCGGGCTTCTGACCCTCTTAACCCATAGACCATCGTGCACAATATACGAGATATAGTGCTCGAAATGTCGACATTAAAAACAACACACTTGAAATTGAGCTCCGGCGGTTAATTTTTCATTTTTCTTTTTGTTTCTGTACGCCGATGTGCACGAAATTGAGTATCCGATAGGAAAAGAAAACTTTACGACGACGGTCGCGACGGTTTTCATCGTCGATCGTTGACTACAAGATGTCTGATATAATAAGTTTCGCGATTCAACCGTTTCGAATTATTAATATAAGTACAAACAAAAAGGTTATACAGAAATATCGTACTAATATTCATATCTAATCTGTGATAACTTCAATTTCATTTTCTTCAAATACATTATTCTGTACTAAAAGTTCATAACAAAAATACCAGAAGTATGTAACGGCATTATCATATATGAGAATAGAGTGATAAGTACCCGTGTTTGACAAGAAAACACATTTTTTTTTTGTTATTTTTCAAGGTAATTTCCTTTTAGCTTGATGCACTAAGTCCAATACTTTTCCGATTTTTTTTTATCTCTTCCGAATAGTACGGTTTGTCAAACTCAAAATAGGCATTTACAGCAGCGATGACTTCCGAATTTGATGCGTACCTTTTACCTACGAACCGTTTCTTCAAGTTTGGAAACAGAAAAAAGTCACACGGTGCCAAATCTGAAGAATAAGGTGAATGGTGGTAGCAATTTGTAGTACAATTCATGCAATTTTGATATCACAATTATTGATCTGTGTACCGGTGCATTGTCATGATGGAAGAGTACTTTTCTTTTTTGCCAAATGAGGACGTTTTTTCTTGATTTCATCATCCAGCTGATCCAATAATGTTGCATAGTAGGCTCCTGTTACAGTTTTCCCTTTTTCAAGATAGTCGATTAGCAATATTTCATGAGCATCCCAGAAAACAGTCGTCATAACCTTTCCAGCTGATGCAATGATTTTTACCTATTTTGGTGCACGTTCACCTGGAGAGCTCCATTGTTTTGGCTGCCCTTTCGTTTCAGATGTGTGGTGATGGAGCCATGTTTCATCAACGGTTGTGAATCGACATAAAAATTCATGTCGATTACGTTTAAGCATCGTTAAACACTCCTTTGAAATGTTCATTCAAATGCGTTTTTGGTCGATTCTGAGCAAACGCGGAACCAACCTAGCGGATAGCTTTTTCATATGCAAATATTCATGTAGGATTTTCCGTACAGGTTCATTTGAAATGCCTACTATCTCAACTATCTAATTCACTTTGATTCTACGAACATTTAAAAACATGTCATGGATTTTTCCAATCATCTCTTCAGTAGTCACCTCAATTGGACGAGCTGGACGTTCTTCATCACAAAAGCTTGTACGACCACGTTTAAATTCATTGAATCAGATGGTTATCTGATAATTATGATAATATTCAGATAATTTCTCCACGCCTTTTCCCATATAAAAACAGAACTCTAATTATTGACCGATACTGAATTTTTTCTATAATTAAAAAAGAACAATAGTTGTTTACTTTAAATGACTGTCGAAGCTAAGCTAATTAACGTATTGTGCTCAAACTTTAGACAGCAGTAGTTTGAAACAAAATACTGGTTATAAGATATTACAGTTTGGTACCAGTAATACCACCTCTTTTCAAACACGGGAAATCATCACTCTACCCACGTATATTAAATAATTTAGATTTAAATAATTTAGGTTATATATTAAAAAATAAAATAGAATAAGTATGATTAAAAAAATCGACTGAGATAACTACATTTCAATT
This sequence comes from Acanthacorydalis orientalis, assembly GCA_034766995.1. Lineage (NCBI taxonomy): Eukaryota > Metazoa > Arthropoda > Insecta > Megaloptera > Corydalidae > Acanthacorydalis > Acanthacorydalis orientalis. The sequence goes on along the minus strand of CM068317.1, from coordinate 9,911,139 downwards.
ATAGAATTAAAATTTACTCGGAATTTCTTTAAAGGACATTGTAAGAAATGTACAATTTTAAAAATATTTTATTTAAACACCATTGATAACATCTTATTAAACGAAAGAGAAAAATAAATGTTCGTTTATATAATTATACGAATTTCTATAATATTTCAGTTTTTCTCTACAAAAGCAGTTGAAAAAGTGATCATTAAAAAATATGTAAAAATAAATTTGAAAAGAATTGTATTATTTTAACTGGGCTTACATGACTTATGATTTATGATCTTTCACAAATGAACTATTTTCTCATCCCACAAGCTACATTAATAAAAATTGATATCGGTTTAATAAAAATAATTATCGATAATTTTTAATCGATGCTCATGCCCAGTTCGTTTTCGCAGCACCCTTGGAACGATCAAGTGTAGAAAAATCTGACGATTTCCTTCCTAGTTTTTTTATTGGAAGCATTATGATTTTGTTGGGTTTTTTATTTAGTCTGTTTTCTAATGAAATAAGTACTGGTAGCTATTTACAGACATCATATCTTCTTTAGTTTCTGTTCATAAGTTTGAATTATTTTATAATGAAATTAAAAGTAAACATGTTCATGAAAGTGTATTTGTGACATTATTCTATTTTATTACGGAAAAAAATACATATTTAAGAATTTTTGTATTTGAAAAATGAATACATAAAAGAATATCTAGATTTAATTGTTGATACTTTACACAAATTTATTATATACTAATATATTTAACGGTATTTAAAAGAAATACAAAAAAGATACAGAGTGTGTTGTATATCATTTTTTAAACAGGAATTTCGTTGAACTAATTATTTAAATATTTCCATATTATTTTTGAGATGTGTTTAAGATGTTCGCAGTGTTCCATTCGCGACAGGAGTCGCAGTGATGAACTTTTCACGTTCATTAAGTTAAAACGGATAAACAAAAAAGGCAGTCACTTTCGTCGACTCGTACAGATACTTATATACTTATTAATATAGACATATTTCATATTACTGTAGCATCGCATAAATATTTATAAACATCGGACCAGCCAACAGGAGACGGCGCACGAAAAACAAATGCCATTTAATTCGACTTACCGTGAAAAAGGGGGGGTCGCTCGCGTTACACCGACATAACGGTACAGTGGTGCCACACACCCTCTCAACAACAACAACAACAACAAACTTACGTTATATTTTATCATAAATTTCATTAAATTGCTTCTAAACTTAAAATGATACAACAACAAATTACCAAAATATATCTTAATTTCATATTATTTCGTACTACATATACGACGGGGCTAAAGCCGTGTGTAGGACGACCTGCATAATGTAGCTTTAATATTTCTTAAACTTTAGTTCTGGATTATACAGGTGCGCGGAAGTACCTGACTAATGGCGCTATTGCTAGAGAAGACTCGACACATTCGGAGATATTTCTACAATTGTATGTTTTATTTATGTAACGTATCCATTTAAAATCTTACATACATATATATATATATATATATACATACGCACATTCATATGAATACACAGTTATTCTAAGAAATTATATCATATTTTTGCATAAATGTATATATCTTTCAAATAAAGTATAAAAACATTCAATTAGTATTCTATTGAAAGTAAGCAGTTAAAAAGCATTATATTTTTAAAAAAATATAATAAAAAAATGCAGAATTAATTAAAGAATACCTAAATATGGTATTTAAAACATGCAAAAAAATATGATACTGCAGATTTTAGATAAAGATATGTTGTAGATGTATTTTTTGTCGATATGGATATTCTCATTCCACTAATTATTAGACTGGTGCAAAAAAATTGAGATTTTTAGATTTTTAAGTTTGGCGCCGATTTTTCTAGTAACTGATATCTTTTGTTATACTCATGCGATACATCCTTGTGAACAATGAAATTAGCACTACTGATTTCAGCTTATGTATACTGTTTTCATATATTATAATTGTTAGATATAACCTATTAGTCATGGAAAAAGCAAATATGCGCGATTTTGCTGTACGAGTTTAAATTGGGACATAAAGCAACAGAAACTGCTCGAAATATTAAATTTGTTTTTGGCGAAAAGTCAGCTAGTGAACGTACAGCTCAACACTGATTTCAAAAATTCCGTGATGAAAACGAAAGCCTTGATGAGGAGGATCGTGAAGGTCCTTCAGCTATAAACAAAAATGATTAAAGAAATATTATTGAAGAGAACCTACGTAAAACAACTCGAGAGGTGGCAGAAGAATTCAATGTTGATCATTCAAGTATTGTTCGACATTTAAGTCTCATTGGCAAAACAAAAAAGTTGGATGCACGAGTGCTGTATGAATTAAAAGAACATGAAGAAGTTCGACGATAGGAAGTCTGCTCTGCGTTTCTTTAACGAAACAAAAATGATGTCTTTCTTAATCGCATTGTCACATGTGATGAAAAGTGGATTCTTTACAACAATCAGAAACGTTCATCACAGTGGCTAAACCGAGGAGAAGCAACAAAACAGTTTCCTAAACCGAAGCTTCATGGAAAAAAGATTATGGTCACTGTTTGGTGGTCAGCAAGTTGCATCATTCATTACAATTTCTTAAATACTGGTGAAACAACAACAACAGAAAAATATTACCAGGAAATTGAAAAAATCCATGAGAAATGTCATCGTTTACGGCCAGCATTAGTTAATTGAAGACGACCGATTCTTCTTCATGACAATGCCAGACAACACGTCTCACAAATGATTTTAAAAAAATTAAATGAATTGAGTTATAAAACCTTACCTCACCCACGTTATTCTCCGGACCTGTCTCCGACAAATTATCATTTTTTTAAGACATTGAGTAATTTCTTACGAAAGAAGGTTTTCAAAAATCGAACATCAGCTCAAAGTGCTTTCAATGAATTCGTTAATTCCAAGACTCTAGAATTCTACCTTGTAGAAATAAACAAATCTGATTCCCGTTAGGAGAAATATGTGTAGGCCAATGGTCTTTATTTTGATTAACAAATATAATTTTTAACTGATATATTCGTCTTTATACTCGATACGTAAAAACCGCAATAATTTTTGCAACAACCTAATACTTGTTATCTTAAGAAAAGCTGTGACCATAAGTTAATTTTACTTTAATCATTATTTACAAAAACAAATGTGATATTCCGATAATAAAAGTTTTCATATTAAGACTAATAAATTAATAATGACTGAAAAATTATTAAGCAGATATTATATCGAAAAAATAATTATAATAATTCACTTATATTTTATTAACTATAAGAAAACTGACTTAAAAATACATACGTTTATATATATATATATATATATATATATATATATATATATATAGATACATGTATAAAATAGAGTTGAGAATGAACCAGTCGAGTCCATTATTGAAATCTGAAAAAAAGCACGCAGTAAGGAAAAATCCGAATCGCGAAGTGGGGTAAGAGTCGTCCCATTTATCCACCGTACACGACCCATCCATCCGACCACCCTCACTCCCGTCTCTATACACTTATAACACAACCATCCGCGCGATAGATAATTTTTATCTGGAAGACCACCGCCGCCATCAGTAGAAACGCGTCGTACCGTGAATGTGTAATGAAAGGGTTTCGAACGCGCGCCTCACCAACAAAAAGAGATATAGAGAAAGAGTTAAAAGGTTGCGAGCGGTTTTAATAATTCTTTACGTGCGGGACATTATCTGTAAAGAGTTAGTTTTAAAATAATAGGGGTTAGTCTGGTACGTACCACCGGGTGTGTCTCTTTTCTATATGCTTGTCGTTGTGTGTGTGTGTGTGTGTTTGTAGGATGGAGACGGCCGGTGTGCGATTTCGTGCATGCGGATAAATATGTGGGAACGACGTCAGATCTCGTTTCATACATACACTAGCGGATAATATGGTTACGGATTGAAAAACACGCCGGTGCGGGGTCACTTTCTGAGATCTGTATTTGCGTACTGCGATCACTTTATGAACGCACGCGACTCGTTCCTTTTTTAGGTCGGTCACCATCACTGAAATAACTATACGTGTCTGGTCATATACATACATACATACATTACACACACACACACACATATATATATATATATATATATATATATATATATATATATACATTTGTGTGTGTATAGAACGACTAAACGAAAAATGTAAGTGCGAGACAAAAATTTAATTAAAACTCATAAAACTACAAAAATTCCAATGCGAAGACCATTTCTTTCACAATTGTAATTATTTTTATATATTATGTAGATATTTAATAAATTATTAATTTGATTTTATAGGCGTTATGTTATTTAATTATATATATATATATATATATATATATATATATATGTATATATATATATATATATATATATATATATATATATATAATAGGGGGGTCCGTACCCTAATCGCTTCACTCATTAACCCCCGGGCTTGATGAGCTCGTCCACTTATCAATTATAAGCATGTACATGTAACCGACTGAAACAATAAACATATTTGGGTATTAAAGAAGCCTCGTCCCAAGAAGTAAGTCGATGTTATGGAATTTTTTATTTGTTGTGGATAATTTTGATTATATATATATATATATATATATATATATATATATAGAGAGAGAGAGAGAGAGAGAAAGAGATAAACATATTTGGGAATCATAGAAACCTCGTACTAAATAAATAAGTTGACATAATGGAATTTTTATTTTTAAGGGGATAATTTTAATTTATATATATCAAGGGTGAGCATTTTCACCGATAATAAGAGTCAAATTTAATACTTTTCATACATTTTTGAATGTCCAAGAGCTATAGAAAATATTATTTTAAAATTGTATTTATATATAATAAAAAATACAACTATATATTAATCCTAATCACCAAAGTAGAATATGTTTAATCTCTACTCGTTGAAGACTATGATTCAGTCTTCATTTTTGCAGTTAATAGTTTAAAATCTGGCTACAGATTACTACTATAGATTATTAATATAAAAGTATTATTAATATAGGAAAAACGGCAATGAAACCTAATACTGTCTCGGACAGAATAGCTTTGAAAGTCATATGCGGCTCGCGAGCCTCAGTCTGCCCACCGTTGATATATATGTTATAAAATATTATTAATATAATAAAATATATAATAAAATATTATTAATTTAGGTGTTTGATACTTTTCATAATAAAACAGATAGGGAAGTGTCATATGATACAATCTCAATTAATCAATTTTATAAATAAATTATTCATTTATTTAGTTTTTACTCTATTTTATTAACTGTACTGTACAATAAAAAATCAAAAAGTGATTTTATACTTATCAAAAACTTTTTTTCATTATGTCGCGTACTGTTTTGTTTAGTTTAATATTTTCGGTAATTTAAATACTGATCAAACTATGTATTAAAAATTAAATCAGAAAATGAACAATCTGGTATCTGAATGTTTAATTTTTCACAGAAGAGCTTGTGTCTGGAATAAAAATGAATCCTGTATGTAGAAACTACTGGGTTCGTCAGTGAAACTTTTAAGAACGGATTGAGAAAAGAAATTATTTGGAAATAAAGCATCTGTTCATTATTAGAATCCGTGCTACAAGAGTTGCTGCTCTGAGGATGTGTATTTACAATTATCATTATTTTATATATTCAAATATTATTTATAGACAGGTGTAATTGATATTTTATTACTGCATAAGCATGAAAGTAGTGTTAGCCTCTATGTGAGTCTTTTTCTTGAGCACTATTGTGATTTATGCGGATGTTAAGAAAAATTAGAAACATATGACAGGTATTCAATACCTTGTGGAATGATTTTCAGTATTTTGCAACCGTATGCATCTATATCTCTCTTTCTATCCCTCATGCTTTCTTTATACATACATATATATATATATATATATATATATATATATATATACATATATATATATATATAATACATGTAAAAATATGTCTGAATGGCACCCTAATATTCATAAAGCTACAATGGAATGTTTTGGAAATTACGTCTGTTATGAAAATAATTATTTCTATTCTTATAACTCACTTCAACTGAGACTGTTTTTGATTTTATTATCTAGATCAATGTGTTTTGGTTTCGAATTTGTATTATTTTTCTGAATAATATATATATATATATATATATATATATATATATATATATATATATATATAATCAACGAAGTTAAAAAAAGACAGAATGGAAAATATTAATGAAACAATGAACTATAATACATTTAAAAAACTAATGATTATAAGTAACTTTCAATCTTTGAAACACATGCAATCGTTTTCTATCTTATTTTTAACAGATAAACAAAAAAGTCATAGAATGGAAGCAAAAGATATATTGATAATATATGTAATATAAATATATATATATATACAAAATAAGTATAATTACAAGAAATAAAAGTATGTATGTGTTTAAAACAATGAAGACAAAAATACGAGAAACTATACAAACAAATATATAGTTGTTTAACATTTTATACTGCATCACAAAATTAAACAGTAATAAATTATGTATTTGATACATTTGTTTCAATGACTTTGTTTTTAATAGGCCAGAACTATCAATGAAAATTTTATAGAAATCCTAGCAGAGATCTACAAATTACATTTAGTGCTAAGCACATATTCAACTATTTAGTGTTGAAAAGCGCGTACCGCTAGAAAAGTAGAACAATTTGAAAATTGAATGACAGAGAGATAGACAGTCAAAAATTCCGTCTTTTCCAAGTGAGATGTTAGGTCGTTTTAATTTTATAAGTATTGAAAAAAAATGAAAAATTAACTTTTCTTTAATAATGGATTGAGAAATATTAAAATATTCTAAAGCTTTTTTGTTCTCCTAGATAATAAAACCGTCTAGTAAGGGAGAGGCTGAGGGTGTGAGGGGAAGATTAAAATAGAACAACAACTAACATAAGACGAAAATGAGTTACACAAAATTTGAAATTATAAAACAAATTGTACACCTTAGGAGTAATTATTTAAAATATGCAAAATTAAATAGTGTACTATATATGTATATGTATATATATATATATATATTGATATGTATGTATATACATGTAATATATATATATATATATATATACATGTATATACATGTATATATATATATATATATATATATATATATATAAATATGTATATATATATATATATATATATATTTATATATATACATGTATATATATGTATATACATATATATATATATATATATATATTTATATATATATATATATTTATATATATATATACATGTATGTATTATGTAAGTACATATTTTAAAAACAATTGAAATAAATACATTACTTATAAATATGCATGACAATGATCAAAACATTGAAATCTGTCTTTTTCATATTGCTCGTAAAAGACATTAAGAAACGTTAAAAATCGACTACGATCATTAAAACAATATATAACGTTCAAATTAAACTGAGCTAAATCTTTAGGAAAAATCTATCTTATGCATATACATTGCTTTTGCATATTTAAAATTTCGTCCGTAACCATAAAATTACAAATACTGTTCGGCGGACAAGCGAGTCGCCTAAGCTGATTTTTCAAACATTTATAAAAGAAATAAATGATAACATTATTATTATTCTAATGTTTGCGTTTTAAATAAAGACAATCGTGTATAAGTAACATGATGAAATTTAAAATTTATAAGCGCTTGTTGTATTCGTATTATTTATAAAAAAATCTTTTACATTAACTGATTTTCTTCGGATTTCATCTTTAAGTTAACAAATAATTCGAGAATTTATGCATTCCTAAATATTTTATACATATTATATTTTATATTTTTATACATATTTCTAACACCGACTTGAATAAATGTTGAATATATTAGGTTGGTAGGAAAATAATTGCAGTTTATGACATTCAAATTCATATACATTTTTCTCTTTTTTGATTTTATTAACTGTTTTAAATGGTCCAGAACTGTTGGATGGCTCACTCGTAACTGTTGTGTAATCTATCGAAGTGTTGTGCGTGGTTCTGAATAAACTAATGCCTTCAGTTGGTCGTTATGAACTGAAGAAGGACGTCTGGTACCTCCTTCAACTTCAAGGCTCTCATCCCCAACACGAATTTTTTGAAACCACTATTGCACCGTACGTTCCTTAACAGAACTCACACCAAAAGAATCGTTTAGTTTACGAGCAGTTTCCGCTGCTTTGCTCCACCTGTTTTGAACTAATACTAAAATTGCTCTAATTTGCTTCTTTCCAATCAATCTTTAATTCAGCAGCCCAATTTGAACCAAAATATTAAAATACAGATCGGAAAATGCACTTTAAAATTATATTTACATGAACACGATGAAATTTGACACTTTCATTGGAAAAAATTAAGGTCAGAATTCAGAAAACAGAAACAGCAATTATTACTGTAACTGTAAAGAAGTATGTAAATTCATTTACTTAAATAAATAACAATATTAATAAAGTTTATCCTAGAGCAAAAATCGGATAATTATATTCTTAGTAGTCCAACTTTGTCGATATACCGTGTTCCTGTGTTATGTTCAAATATCTGAGTCACATTTGATCAAATTTAAACTTGTAAGTTGGAAAAAGTATTGCAGCATTCACTCGCGAGAATCGCTCATTCATTTAGATTGTTAAAGACACCGAAGCAAAATCAACTCGTTTATGTAATTTCGACATAAAACCGTTATTCCATGGAAATAGATCACAATTCGTGCGCTATAATGCGATACGTTCCGTTCGGACGACGCGATGTGATTTTATGCGGAGACTGTTGGAAAAAAATATTATAAAAATCTCGACGAACGTCGGAAAGTAATTAGAAATATTGCCGTTGTATGGTAAATGGCGTGTGAGACGCGAGTAGTTCGTAAACCTAACGCGGTTCGCCGCTGCCGCTGTATTCCGAGCGTCTCAATTGCTATATTCATGTCTGATCTGTTTATGCACCATGAATATGCTTGTGTATAAATTAATCTTTTTTTTGTATAACTCTTATTAAATATCTTATTTTATTTATTTGGATATCAAATCGCATTGAATCTTAGGAATGAGTATTAGATTAGGGAAAAATATTTTATATACACCGTTTATAAATTTTAACAATTTTCTGTAGTTATACAAAATTATTAATTTATTATTTTCTAAAAATTCATATTAAATTTTATAAAATAATTATTGAAATATAATAATAAAACCTGAAAATTTCTGTATATAACACATTTATATTTTTGATTTAGTAAAAGCCAAAAAAAATATTTGACTGATTCAAAATGTTGTTTTATAAATAACTACACAGAACTTTGATGTATAGTTTAAAAAATATAAAATTGAATTAAAATACAATTCGTGTTTTTGTGAAATAAACTAGATTTTATTCACAAACAGTGTATCTAATTAAATGTAATAAAAAAATGAAAATTCGTAACTGTAAAGAGAAATAATAACGAACTACGTCATAATTGAAAAATAACTAAATGTGAACTGTAGTTAACTTCCCACCCTAGACTAAATTACGAATGCGTGCTCGAGCCATTCTTCCAGACACACTAAATATTTATTAAAAGACATATACTTCATGAAAAGTAAGATAATAAATTAACAAGTACGAAAAATTATAACTAATTGTCTTAACGACTCCCATACGACGCCCGTGCGCGCATTTTCCATCTGGAAAATCCGACCCCATCGGCGACGCTAGAAACGCAAAGCAGTATCCAAAACGCGAACGTACCCGTACACCTCCCCCACGGCTGTACCCCCCTCCATATACACATTGCCGACTGAAACCAGTCGACAGTAGTAAAATATATAAGTATGCATCTGAGGATGACTCCAATAAAATGGCGGAACCCTTTTAAGCCAACAACCCTTTCGTTTTAGGTGTTATTCCTTAGACGCGGACACAGAAACGGCGTCAACTTCACATTAGTAAAATATCTCGTCGACGTCGTTCTCACATCAGAAACGTCGGCGGATTGTTGTGTGTGCGAGTGAGTCTATGTTCAAATGTACTACGTATATTCATGTACGATAATGGCTTTTTGTTTTGGCCGTTCCGTTGTGTAGATGACTGCGGAATTAGTATTAGCACGTTGATGATGGTGTGTACTGAAAGGTGTATACACATCTACAAATACATGCAAAAATATATGTTTTATATATATATATATATATATATATATATATACATATATATATATGCGGGTATGTATGTATAAACATATGATTCCACAGTTAATGAAAACATAAATTTCGAGTATAGATTTGTGTACAGATTCCTTGAAACAAATTGTCATCCGCTTGTAATGGTACTTTCTTAATGGATTATATATATATATATATATATATATATATATATATATATATATATATATATCAGGTAACCAAGAAAGTTCTGTCGTTTTTGAATTGAGAAAAAACACGTGTATTTTTACATAAAATAACTTTATCCATCAAAATATCCACCTTCGCATTGAACAACCCTTTTCCATCCAGAAGATAATTTATAAATTTGATTTTTATAAAACTGATTATTTTTATTTTCAAAAAATGTAGACACCTTCATTTTTAATTCTTCTTCATTATTAAATTGTTTACCACGCATACGATTGTCCAAAGATAAAAAAGGTGATAATCTGATGAAGATATGTCTGGGGAATACGGGGCATGGGGGAGGATCTCCCACCTTAAATTCATAATAATAATCAAATTAAAAAATAATATTTGTACGTTATAACAGCGACAGAACTTTTTTGGTTACCTAATATATATACATATATATATATATATATATATATATATATATATATATATATATATATATATATATACATGTATGTATACGTATATGTGTGTGTACACACAAGTTTAAAAATACATATGTATTTACAAAATAACAAAACATTACTTTTAAGAAGTACACAAACTGTATATGAATATATTTATAAAAAAAATGTGGAATAATAATTTTAAGTTTGTATGAGGTAAGATGTAATAAATAAAGAACGAAATTATCTACTGACAAAGAAATTTATGTATTAAAAATAGAAATGAGAGAGTTCTTAAAATGTATACAATAAAAATAGTATGAAAATCTGGACAAAAATTAACACCGGATCATAGCTGTGCTATGTTTCAAGCTTTTAAACGTAAAAGTACGCTTGGGGCTGCATAGTAAATAAAAGCCACGAGTATTGTAGATTCTACATTTATTTTGTTTTGTTATTCTTAGTTACAGTTTCTACAGGTATAGGTGGAATGAATTCTTGGACCACGAGTAATGGGCGATATACGAGAAGTATGAGATGTGGCGTGTCCATCTGAGTCCTTCTAAATGTCTCACAAAGATCATATCTATACAGGATCATCCGAAAGTAGTTGGTTCTTTGGATGATTCGAGTTGTAGTCCAAACATATCTCTCATGAAATTTAGAAATTGAGAGTTCTCATTAACCGTTAAGTCTAAGTTGAAATTGACCACGAGTACGATAGGCATGTCATGATATCCCTCATCGGATAGGTACGGATTGAACTGACACATATTCGGACTATATACACAGAGGTAGTAGGAGAGAAAGGATTGTATCTTTCGAAGTGGTGTTTTCGGACCGTGATGAGAAGACACTTCTTGGAGCCAAGTAGGTTGACGTTAGTTGCTCGATTAGTCGAAAGCGAGGTCAGACGCGGCGAATTTTCACTCTCGGACGCGGCCTTCAACCAGGCCTTGTACTCTCGTTTTCGTTCAGATTTCGACACATGTGCCCTTTTCTGAATCCATGCACTCTCGGTTACCCCTCTTAGTGCGTTTCGCCGGTCGCAATGGTATTTTGCTCCGAATTTCCTGGGCATGTTTGAAATTTTCACTGCTATCCTCACAAATAGTGTCTCGTAACTCTCATAATTTAACTTGCAGATAAATGGTATTATTATCCACTGATACCGCTGTCTTTGAGCTACAAAACGAGGTACTGCTCGCTTTCGTATCTCAAGTCACACTGACGCAATCGGCCCTGACTCAAACCCCAGCGTGGCGCCAAGATCACCTAAGACAATCTTTCTCTCCTAGTGCATCTGTGACAACCAGTTTACATATTGTTAGGAAGCTACACCTATCCTCTATCCAATGATGTGTGTGACGTGTACGAGGTAGAAAGAGTAGGAACGTTTCCCTCTCACTTAACTTAAAGCTTATTGCTGAGGGAAACATTTCACTTTTCGTCTTGTTCGAGCAAATTTACGCTACCGTGGCTATAGAAGTTTCACTTCAATAATTCCATCGTAAAATTTCCATAAAACATTTTTTTTATTTTTCGTTTAGAAAACTTCCTTGCCACGTCGCTCCCCCCGCTACATTCTACAAGTAATACGTTAACCATTTCCATTCCCGATCATCAATGATTGGTTGATGGATATCGCATGGTCTGTTTCGATTGGTTGACATCAGTCACATGTATGTAGTTCTCTCATGGTGTACAACGAAAGAGGATATACGATTTCAGTGTAAAACATATGAGAAATTAGTTTAAAATATTGTATTCATAGAAACTTTAAAGAAAAAAAATTGTTACACATTTAACATTGTATATTGTTGTTAATTTTTATAAACTTTTCCGATGAAAATTTTACAATTTATATTTTACGCAATTTTTTTTGCGCACAATTTGTTAGGAGAGAGCGAGTGGGGGACAAAGCCTCTCCCCCAGGTTCGGCGAGCGTAACGAGTAGGAGGCAAAGACTTTGTTTAGAAAAAAATAAACATATTCATCGTTTTATTAAAAGTATGAAGAACTGTTAGGCAGAATTAATAAAATAATAATAAATCTAGACATATAGAAAATTTTATATTTAGGGCTACCAAAGAAATTTTTTTGTTCAAAAAAATCAAATTTGACGCCTATTAAGCAAGGAGCAAAGTTGTTTGAGAACACTCAAATTATTCGGCATATTCTCGTATTTAGTTAATTATAAACACGAATGTTTAAAGGAAAATATGCATTAAATAAAATCTATATTAAAACTGGGTTTCTAGTTAGGTACTTATTTAAGATTTAAGGGCGTCTCGACAACCTTTTCGGTTTCTATAATTATGAATTCGTTATATCCGTGTTTTTTGTAAAATATAATGTATGGTTCTCGATAACACATTCTGTATTTTTGACATATTTTTCTACAAAAATATCAACAATTTTATTATATTTTTCAATTAAAATATAATAAAACCGTTTGTGGAGTTGATTTGTTTTCAGAAACAAATATTATTTTATTACGTAAAATGAATAAAACTTTTCTTGGAATTATGTATGCAGACAGATATAAAAAAATACTCATTCAGCAGCTTTTACTATCTTTTTTATGTCGCCCGCAAAATATAACACGTATTATCACTGACGAGTCTTATTGAGTCTTTGATTTAGTGAAATAAATTAATAATATGAGTTTAATAGTCAATATTGAAAGTATATCCATTTGATGGCAATATATTAGGTTCGTAGAAAAATAATTGCGGTTTTTGTTTTATAAATTCCAATCTTCATTTTTGTTCAATGAAAGTGTCAGTTCATTGTGTTCATGTTAATATCATTTTAAAGTGAATTTTTTCGTCTGAAATTTGGGTACATAGACTTTGGTTTTATTATTAATTTTGCTTCAAATTGGATTATTGAATTAAAGATCAAAAGGAAGCAAATAAGAGTAAATTTTTTGCATGAGTTCAAAACGGGTGATAAAGTAACGAGAAACTGTCATAAACTAAACGATGCTTCTGGTGTGGGTACTGTTACGGTGTTAGGAAAGTACAGTGGTGGAAAGTAAATGGTGGTTCCAAAAATTTCGTGTTGAGGACGACAGAACTTTGAAGATGGAGAACGTCGCGAAAAATGTAGAGGAAAAAGAAAAATTTGAAGTTGACGACTAAGAAATGAAAAAGAAAATCTGTTCTTAAGTGATGCAAGTTTTGAAAATGAAAAAAGAAAGAAATTTGTGAGAAGATCTCGAAAACGTGTAAAATTACTAGTTTTTCTTTATTCATTATAAAAAAAAATATAAATAGTATTGTAAAAGACCAAACAGATTTTTTTAATTATTTTTATTCATTAAAATCCATACAATTTCGTTCATAACGACTTTCAGTTCATAACGACCAACTGAAGGTGTTAGTTGGATCAGAACCACGCACAACAATTCGAGAGCTTGCACAAAAGTCTAACAGTTCTGGACCATTTAAAATTACTTAAATTAAAAAAAGTATAAGAATTTGAAGGTCATGAACTAATATTATTTTTCTATCAACCTAATAATTATGCTCAGAGCGCTAAAGTACTGAAAAATCAGACATTCTATAAAATATTTTTTTTCTACTTAAGCGTTTTGAGAATAATGATATCGAAATGTGCAGAAATGATCAATAATAATTTATTAGACACTTTTGATAAGAAAAAAAATGTTGTGCTGTGTGAGATGAGTAAAAAAAGTCGTTTATGAAGGTGATTTTAGCACCAGTGTTATAGTGTGATTAAATTGGATAGTAACTAGAATTAACAAGATTAACTTTTCTTTGATATTGAAAAATAATGATTCTAAAAATCAATAAACAATAAAAGACATTTAATATATAAAGATGTGGCATGTACTAGAGACAACACATTACAGAAAAGAGTAAATGTTGCAGGCTTTGTTAAACAGTTAATGTGCTGTCAGTATTTCGAATATAGTTTACATATGGGCAGACTTTAATATGAATTGACATTTTAACCACTTGTGTATGAATTACGAGTCTGACTCGTCATCTGCAGAAAACATTTTATCAGTCAATCACGAGTCAGACTCGTGTAATCTTTATATAAGTTAAGTAAACATGTTTTGTGTGTCAGCTATTGTGATACATATTGTATAGTGATCATTTTTGAAATTGTATTAGTGGTGAATTCGTTTTCATTTTTTGCGAAATATTTACTTGAAAAAAATGCAGAGAAAAAAATTTTGAAGTTGATGACTAAGAAAATAAAAAGAAAATATGTTCTTAATGTGATACAAGTATTAAAAATGAAAAAAGAAAGAAATTTTTGAGGAGATCTCGAAAACGTGTAAAATGAGAAGTTTTTTTATTCCTTATAAAAAAAATATAAATAGTATTATAAAAGAGCAAACAGATTTTTTTACCTATTTTTATTTATTAAAATCCATACAATTTATACAATTTCGTACACTTCTGTTGCGAAATTGTATTAAAATAAATACAACACTGTCCTATCCGAAGACATTCCGGTCCTACGAAAAAAGAATATTTTGGAAATAAAATGAAGTTTATTTTGTTGAAAAAAAATTGTGTAACACTTTTCGTCTTTCTTTCCAATTTAAATAGTCATTTTGTATGAATTATATTTTTAAAAAATACAAGCACAAGGGTTTAAATGCGACAAATGTGTTTTTTAATCACAATACACGGTACTCAATCATTAAATATGATGATAAAGAATAACTTTCGGCATTAAAAATATTATTGATGTGTGATAGTGAATTTATACACAAAGCTAAACTATAATTTTAAATAATGTAGAAGTATCTGATAAAAAAAAATTATGAAAGAATCTCCCATTATTTTGAATAATATTATATAGAAATAAATGTTAGTTCATGAATACATTACAAATATAATAAAACAATTTGTATATACAGAAATTAATAATAAATATTTTTGAAAGTGAATGCAATTTATTACTGAAATATTGTGCAATTGATTCAAGTGACCAATTATTAGTTACATATGAAAATCATTAAATTAACCTACACATAACTTTTTCAGTAAAATTTGTAATTAATAAATAAAATTAAAGATGAAATAAAGAAGTAAAGATTAAAAATGCACCTGTGAGGAATTCATATTTCAGATACTTTCAGTAGTAAGAATGAAGACTGGTGCTGATTTTGTTAATTTAAATCGTTAATAAAGAACATTTTAAAATTTAATAATTCATAGGTGATTATTCTCATTGTTAATAAAAGTTTGGTTTTAATATTGGTTAATTGATGGAACTGTTAACTATATATCTGACAATTAATATTGTGAACTGTAAAGAGTTGAAATGTTGTCTTTTTTTTTAATAAAGATTGATTTTAATGTTGCTACGCCAAAGGCGTGGCTAATAAATGTAACTAAATATAAAAAAAAACAACTTTATTTCAGAGTCCACTAGAAGGTTCTTTTCCACGTGAAAAACACTTTAAGGTGTATTTGTGTGTAGGACGTGCGACGTAACTCTACGTGTGTGTGTTTCTGTATTTGACTAACTCGTCTCTTCCACCTCTGCGTTATATAATATAATGAAAAGTCACAGTAAATTATAATTTCTCGTTATTATTTGTAATGGTTATTCTGTGTCTCAGAGTCTGCATGATACACAGCCGCCACAAACAGTCAACCTACTTTGAAATATGCATAAAGTATGAAATTAAAATTAAGAGTTTTTGATTTAAGAGTCGACTGTCGCTTGTCGGATTTCATTTTGTTGTTTATCATTGTTATTATTACTATGATTATTTTCCCTGCTCTTTGGTGTATCTTTTGTTTGTTGTCGCCTCGGGACTCGACGATGGCTGAGATTTTATTTAGATTGCAGTGACTTCTTTAAATATTTCCACTATGGGTTAATTCTGATGAAATCATTGTTCATGCTAAATGTTTTATTAGCGAATTTTGTCATTTGTTCTGGAAATACGATAAATAAACGTTCATTATATATATATATATATATATATATATATATATATATATAAATACATTTGAAATATTATAAGGTTTCCTCAGTTTTGTAAATTGTATACTGAATATTAATTCTTAATAGTTTTCATGAAGAACAATAAATGTTTTAAATCATTTCCATGCGCAAAAAATATTTTTTAAGTTATCAGGGGGCTTTGCTCCCTACTTGTTAACTCCAAGGAGGCTTCGCCTCCCCCAGTCACTGATGTTCGCTCTCCTCTAACAAATAACAGAAGTTAACTACATGTACAAATAATCTGGGTAAAATCTGTTATAAATTTTTTATTGGATAGTGATTTCTATGGAAGATGTGTCATAAAAAGTTTATAAAGACTAACAACAAAATATAGTGTTAAAATGTGTTATATTTGTTTACTCTAAAGCTTCAGTGAATACAATATTTTGAATAAGTCTCATCAGTTTTATATTGAAATCATATACAGTGTCTCTTTCATTGTACACCGTAAGACAACTACATACATGTGACTGATGTCAACTAATAAGAACAGAGACCATGCGATATCCATCAACCAATCATTCATGATCGGGAATAGAAATGGTTGAGAAAAAAAATCGGTCGCATTACTTAATTGTATGACCTCGTATATACAGTTTTGGTCATATAAAGTGGTTCACCCCAAAAGATTTTTTAAATTTTATTGTAAGACTTGTATTTCTTATAATTTAAGGGCTCAATGCAATTAATTATTTGGAATTTGATATGGTTGTATATTATTGCATATATATATATATATATATGCGCAATATATTGTCTTTCAATACTTCAAATAAGTATCATTTAATTGTAGAATATATTATCGATTCAAGCATATGTACCTAGAGCCATCTACATGTGAACAGCGGCTTTCAACGCAACCTCCTATTATAATTGTTAGTTTTTAAGAGAAAGTGATTAAAAGAAAAAGTAAACGTTCGAGTTTATATTTTGCACGAATGCCAGCCGTATTGAAACAGTAAATTACACCGTGGAGTAAATAAACGTTTGCGAAGTAAAAAAAAATTCGAATTTAATTTATTCAACATTGTAATTCACGTAGAGCGTACTTCAAACATATTCACAGAATTATATCGTAGAACATATGATAATAATATTTCGTAATGTTTGACTATTCACCAGAATTTACAAAATACACAGCTCGCAGACGTACGCACGCACACGTAGTGAATAAATTTACCTCTCGTATATCTGTGAATAGGCGAAACCATTCAGTAGAAAACCGAAAGCAGTTTCTTTCGGCCACAAAACACGGACCTAAGTAAATCAAACGTTTTAACAACAATTGTTAATTCTCAATTACAATCTAAATGCTGTAATGAAACTATATATTATTAAATTATATATGACAATACGGAGGTTTCTACAGCGACGGTGCAGGTTTTGATATTGTTGCGACTGTTGGATCGCATGCGGGGCGGACACCGCGTCCGTATCGAAACTACACTCCGCTAGTGTATTTAGGGAAAATTAATTTTCTTTGTGGTAGAACGCAGTAGTTATAGCTGAACGGTTGAATTAATGCCTGAATTTGCACTTGCTCGAGAATTCAAAATATATTTAGTTAGTTTTACTGCTGCACTATTGTTTATACGGCTTATATTTGAATCTGTACGGTGGAATCTGCATGTTGCATCTCTGCAGGCACACGGTTTCATTAATCACAGCGTCTGTCTATGTTCTGTATTATCAGTTTGAGTCAAATAGATTGGATATCGATTAAAAGGTGAACACATAGTGATTTATTGGCTTTTAATTGCAAACTAATTACATATAGACTTTAATATAAGCAGTCAGTATTATTTCCTCTAAAATATTTCTATTTATTAACATAATGTGTATCAGTTAATTATTTTCATTTAAAATAAAATCATGAAAAGGTTCTCTTCCAGCCATTCTTAAATTAAAATCGATATCAGAGAAAAAAGAAAACCATATTTCAAAAACATTGCAGAAATAATTTCATATGATAACAATGAAATATTGTTTCTTGTATCATATATAAGTTAATATTTCATAAAATTGTAATTTTTATAAAGAATTAATATACAGTCCGTCAAAATTGGCGGAACAATAGAAAGAAACATAGAAATAAAAAAAACTGCTTACTGGTTTTTATAAAATAACATATTTAAACATAAAAAATACCTAACAACGAAAGATAATGAATTAAACTTGAAACTTATGAGTTATCAAAGAAAATATCGTCACCATAGACTTTATTTTACGGACAAAGTGACGATAAACGTGAGTTTCTATTATTTAAAAATAATATATATATATATATATATATATATATATATATATATATATATATATATATATGTATGTATATATATATATCAACTAACGTCTTCAGTTCGTCGCTATTTACTGAAGAAGGACACTCGCGACCTTCTTCATCTTCCAGGCTCTCATCCCTAGGACGAAATTTTTGGAACCACTATTGTACCATACGTTCTTTAAAAGTTCTTCCACCAAACGCATCGCTTAGTTTACAAGCAGTTTCTGCTGCATTATCACCCGTTTTCAACTCATAAAAATTGCTTTTATTTTTTTCTTTTTCATTTTTAATTCAAAATCTCAATTTGAATAAAAGTCAATAATAAAACAGACATCGATGTTACTAAAATAGACTGCAAAATGCACTTCAAAAGCATATTAACATGTACACGATGAAATGACACTTTCATTGAAAAAAATAAGGTCAGAATTCAGAAAAGAAAAACCACAACTATTTTCCCACTAATCTAATAGCCATAAAAAGTGATATCAATAATTTTTAATGATAAAATATCCGATTCATTAATTGGAAGATAAGTAAATTTTATTAGCATGAGAAAATCTATGAATTTTTTTAGTATGAGGGAAATTATATCGCTTGGGAATTAAAATAATTATGTAGGACCAATTTAGTAAATATGTTAATATGTTAATTTTCGATTTTTTTTCTTATTATTACCACAAACAAATTATTGGTAAAATATTAACCATTATTCGATTAGTGAATAATGGATTAATGTCAGTTACTATCATATTGATAATAATTCTTTAATCAATTTCCAATTCAGTATGTTTTGAATACTTTTCTGCCTAGGGCGACAGCAAACACTATTGTAAAAATTAGCGTTCTGTACTTAATTATTATTAATGATTATTATTTGTAATTTTAATTGTTGTAATTATTGACGTTGATGTTTTTATAAATTATTTTTGTAAGCAAATGTCATGTCAACAAAATAATAAATACACAAAACATATATATATATATATATATATATATATATATATATATATATATATATAATATATGTTTATTTTTATTTTATTTACATAGACAGTGTCTATGTAAATAAAACAAAAATAGAATCACAAAAAAATGTCTGCAAAATTGAGTTACAATTGCATTATTATAAACTTTTTTCGTTAAAGTACTAGAGACTCTTTTACAGTTATCTCTATTTCGAAATACTACATTTTGGAATACAATTAAATTACAATGAAGATATCTATAAAAATTTGACAACATTAAGTGCATTTTAAACGATGAATAGGCTAAGCTACATTTACATGGAAAACATTATAAATAAAAACATTGTAAATAAATGAATTTATGCCATTAGTGAAGAGTTTTATATAATTGATATTTTCATCAAAATAGTAAACATCAGAATATTACTTTCACAAATTAATATTTTTTTTCCGGACAAATTACAGAGACAACACCAGATTTTTCTGTACCTTAGTGCTCTGAAAATGACAATCACCGTCGAAATACGATAAAGAAATACATACAGTAACAAAAAATGATCAATACTGATTTACTGAACATTTTCGAGAGGAAAAAATATTTGGTTTGTGGAGCAAACAAATAACTCATTTGTGAAAATGAATTTATCCACAGTGTCAGAGATGTATTGCTTCAGACTAATACTGTATACATAATTTTTTGAAGATTTTATTTTTACAAACATTATAACTAGTACGCAGCACTAATATCTAATAATAAAATTATATAAAACAATGTAGATAATACTGATATGTCGTTGAGTATTATAAAGATATGATTTTGTTGAATGGGAAGTAACTAAATTGGAATTAGAGTGTATAATGGTTATCGACAAACATTTTTAGAAATAGCACATTAATATATTAGTGGGTAAGCAAAAAAAGCTTATTAAAAAAATCATATTAAAAATATCAACAAAATTTATCGATCAAAAATAATCAGATTATATATATATATATATATATATATATATATATATATATATATTTGAAATATGCATACAATTTTCATAATACCTGACAGGACGAAAAAAGTTTAATTAATACGATACGTGAATTATAAAATGTTAATACATTAAACACGAATTGTTATTAGTTGATATTTTCAATTAATAAATGTTATCATGCGTGCGCCATTACAACAGAGAAAAAAACTGTATCAATAATGAAACGGGGGAAAAAAGCGCTGTTGATATAATCCAGATAACCATTTCCATTGTAACATTAAAATTCCATAATATTCCACGTTTCACTATATCACACGCATGCAAATTGATTTGGTGAGCTCATTAAATTACCAGCGGCTCATCGAAAACCTCTCGATAAATACAATAAATATTCGGAAAAAAATGCTGGCGCAATGAAATTTAAGAAAAATTCATGCCATTGCAAAAATGACCCATATTAAGTGTATCTGGTTGTGGCAGATAAAAAAGCAGAAGGGTTGGTGTCGGACTACACGAATACTCGTCCGACACAACCCCTTTGATGTTGACAGAAGTGGATATGAGTTTTGAGTGTTTTTTATATTGTCTATATCTTGGAATACACTGTTTTTTTACACTATGCTTTTTGTGAATTTTATTATTTACTTCGATATGAATATTCTTTTGGAACGTTTTTCTTCGATTTATTTCATTCATTGAAATGTACTTTTCACACCAATTTTATGAGTATTCATTATTTTTCACATTATTCTCCTTATGAATTTATATTATCAATATCAAATCTTAAAAAGAATCGCTTTGATAATTACTAATTAATTAAATTAGTCATGTCTGTTATTTGATATACAATTTATTTATATTTTCAAGGACTTCTTTGTACTTTACTTATTTTTAGAAAAAAATAAACAAATATTATTAATGCATTCACATTTTGTGATCAAAATATTAAAAAACCGACTTAATGAGATTTTTTTACTCAAATATTTTCATATCAATCAAAGTTTTTAATTTAAATATAGAGATTATGTTCTGATAATATATTAACTTATTAGAAGACTAAGTTCTGTTGATAAGATAGAGAAAAACTCAATTGTTTTCTTTACAATAAAAAATGCCATTTTAACAACAGCAAATTGTATTAAATTTTCATTACTTTTTATGTAATATTTCATAAATATTTTTTTCTGATAGCATTATTTACTAAAATTGCCTTATTATATAAAATAATTTTACGATATATCAGGTCTACAAATTAATTAGGTGCCTTTCTTTATAGAAAATGAATGTTTAAGGAAAAATGGAATACATTTGAATTCTTAAAATATTCCCCATTATTTTGTATAACTTTTCTTCACCCGCCGAGTAATTTACGAATCTCTTGTTGAAAAAAAGATGGCGGCTTTGAGTCGACGAGATCGAAATGGACTATCGGATCTCTTCCACTGTTTGAGCATTTTTTTAATGTTTTATGAGTCAAAACACCTTTACCCAAAGCTGGAAAACATTCCTGCGGTTTCGGTAGCATTTTTTTCTATTAAAACACGAAAAGTATGCAATGCTTAATATGCTGATTTTCGAACGCCATCGTGCTCGCTACTATCTCGTGAGGTTATGCCAACTGCTTGGCCAAGATATATAGTATTTTTTAAATGTTAAGATTGGTACTTTAAAATCCTAAAACGACGAGAAAATATTTTCATTTAAAACAGTGTTATGATTGATTCAATTTGAAGATGTAGATTTAATTTATACACCTATATATATATATATATATATATATATATATATATATATATATATATATATATATATATGATTAACTGTAGATACGAAAAAAGATTTACATAGAAGGAATTTATTTCAATATAAAATAATATTAGGTTGGTAGAAAAATAATTACGGTTTATGACCTTCAAATTAATATACATTTTTCTTTTTGCTGATTTTCATAACTGTTTTAAGTGGTTCAGAAATATTGAATGACTAAAACGTAAATTTTGTACAAGGTTTCGAATTGTTATTGGTGGTCCTGATTCAACTAACGCCTTCAGTTGGTCGTTATGAACTGAAGAAGGACGCCCGCCACTTTCTATATCTTTAAGGATTTCGTCTCCAGTACGAAAATTTTGACCCCGCCATTGTATCGTACGTCCCTTAACAGTACCCACATCAAGAGTATCGTTTAGTTTAGAAGTAGTTTCTGCTGTTTTATCACCTATTTTCAACTCTACAAAAATGCCTTATTTGCTAATTTAATCAGTCCAATTTGAAGCAAAATTAATAATGAAATCAAAGTCAATGTCATCAAAATAGAGAAAAATGTGCTTTAAAATGATATTAACCTGAACACGATGGATTAAAACTTTCATTGAAAAAATTGAGGCTAGAATTAAGAAAACTAAAATCACAATTATTTTCCTACCAAACTAATAAGTTTATTAATTTACATTTTTTAATTACTTTAATAAAGGATTACGCGAAAAAGAAGTAAAAATAATAATATTTTACTGTTAATGAAACGTTAAGTGTTCTACTTCATTTGTTGACAGTAGCAATTTTTTAAAGTTTACTGTTGACAGATTCGGTTTGGTAAATAATATAACTTTGATATGTACGCAGTAATTTATTTTTGATATCAATACTTAAAACTAACAATGAAATAAGACGAAAATTAACTTAAATAATATAAAAATGCAGTTTAAATGGTAAAGATACCTTCTAAGCGACAAAAAAAAATGTAATAAAAATGAAATCATTAGTAAAGAAAGTACTGTTTGAAATTTTTAAATTCTTAAATATTAAATGATTAAAAGTCCATTTTTTAATAAATTAATGGGTTTTTCTCCCCTCAGAGATGACTAAAAGTCCTTACAATAAAATTTAATAAATTAAATTTTAATGTAGAAATAAGTAACCAAAGTTCATTACAAATAGGATATCAAAAATTATAATTTAAGAGATATTAGTATTGTTAAATGACTTTTCATTTCGGGTTTAACTATTGATATATGATTGAACAAATCTTAATGGAGATTAGTGTTGAAAAGGATTTGAGTTTGCTGGTTTTAAAAAACTGAAAAATCTATCAATGAATGTAGTAATTGGATGACCTTTAAAAATATTATAATCTCTCTATTATAATAAAAAATATTCCATCGGCAAGACTGATTAATGTCAAGAAAATTTTTTTGTTTTCCTTTTACCTCTACACTTCCCTTCTTTCAGCATATTCTTCATAGAGTTCAGATTGTTTCCGATTTAGGCCGAACGTTAACGATTAGAGAATAATGGATTAATGATAATTATTAGTACTGTATGTAAATGATAATTCTTCGACTTATTCTTATATCTTCATTCTTTCATCATATACGTTCCGATTTGTTTCAATTTTATACAAATGTTAATGATAAACGAATAAGAGATTAATGTTAATTACTGTCATATTAATAAAAGTGCCGTTGGAGGAGCAAGGGCGGAGCCCCACAAGGGTCGACGAGCATAGATAGTACGGAAAGAAGATCTAGAAACCTTACTATACGAATAAAAAAATATAAAATTTATTCACAATGTGTAAGAGAAAATCTTATATTTTAGTAATAATGTGGCATAAATTCTATACAATTTTATCGTTTTCTATACAAACTATCAAATATAGAAAAAATGAATAATTCTGCAGTTGTAAATAAAGAATAACGATGTTTCTGTTCAAGATTTTAAATTAAATTATTTAACAAAATATTGCATGGAAATGTCATTTTTCAAGATAATTTTAGTAATGTTTATAACTGATTATAAGTTATGAAAAGCTTGTATCTATGTCAATTTCAAAAACATAAAATATAACAATGATATAAAGAAAAAAATCTGAACATGATTAAAATGAAAGATGTTTTATAAGGTACGGCATTACATTTATAATTTATACTGCGATATCTTCTTTATACGAATATAATTTTGATCACTGAATATCAGTTCTAATATGGTCGGTAGTAATTATCTATTTATAAATTGTTAAAAAATACTTTTGTAGGATTAAGTAGTTGAGCAAAAACACTATTAAAAGTCAATATTTTAAATATTTTTATGGATATATAAAAAAAACGTTTCCTTCTTTGTAATTCATGACATAAATCATTTGACATGCTATGACACTTTTTTCTATCGTTCTTTTGGATTATCTATGTTTATTCTCTACTTTGGTTCGCAGATGATTGTTTGATTGGATATTTTGGACAAAGGAATTTACTAAAGGCAATCTTCATTTTTATAGCTATTAGATATAAAAAAATAATTCCGTGCTTTTAAATTGAAACAATTATAACTGTTTTCAATAAAAATGTTTTCTTATCGTTTCAGGATGTTCAAGTGATCACCTTAACATTTAAAAACGCTACATATTTTGGTCAAACAGTTTGGCATAACTTCACAAAACAGTACTGAACACGATGGCATTCGAAACGCAGTATATTAGGCATCGCATACTTCTCGCATTCTAGTTGAAAAAAATGTTGTCGAAGCCGTAGGAATGATTTGTCCAGCTTTGAAAGGTGTTGATGCATAAAACATGTAAAAAATGTTATAACAGTGGAAGAGATCCAAAAATGCATTACGACTTCATCGACTCAACGCAGCTATTTTTTTAGGTAAAGGTTTCGTCAGTTACTAGATAGATGGAGCAAATTTATACAGAATAATGAGCGATATTTTGAGGATTGAAACGTATTCCATTTTTCAAGAAACATTCGTTTTCTATAAGAAAGGCACCGATTTAATTTGTACAGTCAATATATAAATACAATTTTCTGACTGACTGTAAATATTGGGATGGGATATAATTTTTATTTATATATTTCTTACGCGATCTAATTCTGTATATCCATTTTTTTCCATTATAAAATTTATCTTAGGAAATTAATTCTTTTTTTTCAAGATAGCAATTCATGTCTCATTTCTGTATAACATGCGAAATTATTATTTCATATGATATAAAATTTGTGCAATTTCTTGCATTTAATTTATCGAATTAAATAATATTCGATATTTGATTATTTGTAGCGTTAAGTACATTTTCATAATTCATTTTGGACAAAGAAATTAGTTATTAATCTAATAAATAAACTGAAAATAACAAAGTTGTATAATAGAAACGTTTAATTCAATCATTTATCAAAAAAAAAACTATTTTTTTTCTTTCATAAATTTATTATTAACCTATCCTATAAATCACAACAAAATCCTAATCAAAAAACTTTAATAAAAACGATTTATCATTTTTCTTGCCACTTTTGCGTATTTTGACGATGATCCTGTCCTCCTCAGAGAGTTAAGATACCCCAAAATTTGACTATATCTTTTTTGTTTTCTTTAAGGCTGGTAGGAAAATAATTGCGGAATTCGAAAGTTAATTTTTTTCAATGAAAGTGCCATTTCATCGTGATGATGTTAATATCAATTTAAGATGCATTTTTCGGTCTATATGTTGGTAACATCGACTATTAATTGTGCTTCAAATTGGGCTATTGAATTAAAGAAGGAAAAGAAGCAAACAACAGCCATTTTTTGTATGAGTTCAAAAAGGGTGGCAAAGTAGCAGAAACTGTCGTAGATTAAATGATGCTTTTGGTGTGGGTACTGTCAAGAAAGTACGGTGTAATGGTGGTTACAAAAATTTCGTGCTGGGGACAAGAGCCTTGAAGATGAAGAAGGTCGCTGGCATCCTTCCTCAGTTCATAACGACCAACTGAAGGCGTTAGTTGAATCAGAACCACATACAACAATTAAAGAGTTTGTACAAAAGTTAGGCGTTAGTTATCCAACAGTTCTGGGCCACTTAAAACAGCTAGGAAAATCAAAAAATAAAAAAATATATATGAATTTGAAGGTCATAAACCATAATTATATTTCTATAAACCTAATATTTTAATAGCAAATTGATTTATGCTTTTTAACTAATTTTATAATAAGTCATGATTAACATTGATTAAGTATTGGATCATTGTTTTTAGATAATTGACAATTCATATATAATAGCAATAAAGGATTTGACTTTTATGGATAGAAAAAAATATATTGAAAAGAAGCCCATTATTAAAGTTATTTTTCTTAATTCAATAAATCGATATATATATATATATATATATATATATATATGTATGTGTGCGTGTGTGTATAAGTGTTAAGAATGTGTAAAACTTCTAATTTTTCCTTAACGATTCTTTTTTGGTTACAATTAATGAAAATCAATTGTAACGAAATTTTTTTGTATAGAAAGAAAGTACAAGAATACGAAACAGAAGGATAATTGACGAATTATGTGTGATTGAAATTCAATAAGACAGCAAAACGAACAGAGTAACAAGTCTAAATCGATAGATCGTCAATATAATGAAATATTTTCATTGCGAAGCCAATGAAATCGCGAAGGAACGTCGAAGAAACTGACGCGTCAGAGCGTTTACCAAAACTGTTTTCCGCAACGTCGAATACTGGAACAACGATTTTTGTCCATTGAACATTTTTTAGCTGTTTGTTTGATACTTGCTAATATATATGGTTGTTTGACGTCTATTAATTTTTACGATGCGATTTGTTAAATTTTATAGCCGACCACTTTTCAAATGTACACATGCAATTTACTTCGTTTTTATCATATGCTATGTTATTCTTCGCCACGCACTGTGAAGACAAATGAAAACAGAAGAATTTAGTTATTCGTGATTTTATGTAAATGTGTTTCAGATTTTACTTTTTTATACGCTTTAGTGTTGAATAGAATTAGTGAAATATGATACCATTTAGAAAACTTAACGTTCAGAAAACACTATCAATTTTATCGATTAGTTTTCCTTTTTCAATAACTGTAGTTACTTAGAATTAATATTTTAAAAGTACGCATTGACGAAATAAAATATTTTAGTTATTTAAGAATGCTGAGAAACATGTAAATCTTCAACAGAAATAAGAGATAAGAAATTCATATATTCTAATGGATATATTAACTCTATGTATTTATGAATTCATTCATTCCTTTCGAAGAAAAATACTTATAGCTAATCTATATTACTCTTTGTTGAGGTAAGACAAAAATTATTAATTATTCGTAATGAAATATTATAAAATAAATAATTCATAACTATTTAAGGATATGTACTTTTATAATACAAATAAAATGAAAAAATATACTTCGAAATCGTAAATAATTATTGAATTATACGAGAAACTACTGAAATTTGATTTATTTAAAAGTAAATTTTATATATATATATATATATATATATATATATATATATATATATATATATATATTTGCTTGAAAGTAAATTCAAAACTATTAAATTATAATTTTACTAAAGAAACTAAAACCAATATTATTTTCATAAAATATAAGAAATTAACTCATGCCTTGGTGTATATAATATAAATAATATAGATAATATTACACCATTTTACCCTTTGAATTCTTTTGTTGAGAGTGACTTGACATTAATTTCATTCATAGATATTTTTATGTCGAGTCACATTCAACGGTTTTAAATTGCCAGTTTAAATATGTATTATAATTCACAATATATTTTTTTTACTTAGGCAATATACAAATATATGAGCCTTTTTTGTAAGAAAAAAGTCCTTGAAATGTTCAGGTACATGATTGTTTGTGTTACAAAATCACTACGATAATAATTACTAACAGAATACTTAAAATAATCGGGAGTTATTGGAATGGAAATTGAAAAAGAATTAGAAGTCCAAAGGGTTAAACCTTCCCATTTAAATGTAATGCTCATTATATACAAGTCATTGTTACAACAGAGAATGAGAGGGAGAGAAAGAGACAATAAGAGAAATATTCCTGGTCTATTCAATTTAATTAATTCTTTGTTCTAATCGATTTGAATTTTGTATCATTTTCAAATTTCTTTAAGTACATTGCTTCTTATATATTTTAAAGAACCGATTATAAACTGAAATATTTAATATCTGATAGCCGTTTTTCACAAATTAATTGTCATTCCACAAATCATAGACATTATCCTAATCATAAATGTTTAATAGATGATTAATCGTTATTTTTGATTGTTATTTACGAGCATGTCGATTTATAATATGGATTTCTGAAGATGATAGAATCGACAATGATTATAAGCAAATATATATATATACACATACATACATACATACATACATACATACATACACTAGGGGGATTCGTCCCCTGCTCGCTGCGTTCGCCAACTTGTCAATTGTAAGCATGTACATGTAATCAAATAAAACAATAAACATTCTTTAAAATTCAATTATATCTATATAATCGTTCTTGTAGATGTATTGCAACGTTGTTGTTATATATACATATATATATATATATATATATATATATATATATATATATATATATATATATATGATAGTATGTCTATATAATCATTATTGCAGATAGATTGCAACGCAATTGTTTTATATGAGATAAATAAATTTAGGTACCATAGAAACCTCGACACAAAAAAATAAGTCGATGCCATGGAATTTTTATTTAATATATACAATAAGGGGCTCTGCTCCCTTCTCTCGCTGCGCTCGCTCACATGTCAATTATAAACATGTTTATGTAACTGAATGAAACAATAAACAGATTTGTGTATCATAGAAGCCAAATAAATAAGTCGATGACATGTTTTTTTTTTCATTTTTTTGTGGTTAATTTTAATTTTATGTATATATACAGAGAGGAGAGATAAACTTATTTGGGTGCCAGAGAAAACTTGTCCCAAATAAATAAGTCGACATCATGGAATTATTATTTTTAGTGGATAATTTTAATTTTATATATATATATATATATATATATATATATATATATACATACATAATTTCGAATAGCTGGCTGAAAACTTGAAAATAAATACAAACGAAACGATAAATTAGTCAACTCCAAAAAATACATTCACAATCTAAAAACATAATATTAATTTTAATTTGATCAAACATGGATTTATTTTTGTGTCATATATTTATACTTTTCTGTCAACATACTTTATTTACTTTAAAAAATATGATAATACTCGTGTATATATATATGTGTATATATATATATATATATATATATATATATATATATATATATATATATATATATATTTATTTTATTTATTTCAAAACTTGTTTTATTTTATGTGCAATAAATTCGTTCTTGTTTTTATCTTTTCATCATATCGATACAATTTTATATTTGATATATATATATATATATATATATATATATATATATATATATATATATATATATATATGTGTGTGTGTGTGTGTATGTGTGTACTGTCATGACAAAAGATTAACGAAAAAAATGTATTAAGTAAAGAGACAAATGCAAGTCATTTACATAATTCTTTAATAAATACGTTGACTGAACTCGTTACAGTTACAAAAATACACACTGTAACTTAGTGAATTAATCCCCCTTCGATGAAAGGCAAGAAATTTTCAAGACACGACGAATACATCTACACGAAATTGTAGTTATAAACAATGTCGACACTTTATCTACGTATTGCTAATTTAGAGTACAAAGATATCTCAGGAAGGTAACGTTGGATGGGGTTGTTACACGTAGAGGGTGAATTTGGATAGAGGTTTAGGAGGCACGTTTATATATATATTTATATAGGAATGTATGTATGTGTGTATGTCTTAGCTTCTTCGAGGTACACGGCGACGAATGCTACTGAACACCACGTGTATTTTACGAGCTTTTTAACTCACTGATTAGGTGTACCAAGTCCCATTATGGTATATGACCAAACTTTCGGCATACATTACAAAACGGAGCTAAGATATGACATTATACAGTACTAGTGGATGAGACACGGGTTTGAACTATGGATACGTAACGGCGCGTTCGAGAAATACAGACTTTGTCAATCTGGTGCAAGATCTGTATTCGTTGTACAGGTGTTATACAGTTCGTTAAGTAATAACAGAAATTTATTATCTTGAAATTAGTTCAACATTATATATATATATATATATATATATATATGTATATATGTATAATTACCCTTTGATCCCTGTAATTTTTTATTCGTACCTCAGTTAGTTCTTGAGAAATTTCGAAATAAAAAAATAGTTTAATATTTAAATTAATATAATTCGTATGATCTTAAATACAAATATATTTTATACAATTGATTTTATTCTAATTTTGACTAATGAATAGTTCACGGATATTTCCTCAACTGTTATCTAATTAATTTTACTTGTTACTAATATTTTTAATACACTTTTTTGGTTTTAATTTTTTACATTAAATTAATACTACCTATATTGTTTATTGTATAGGCTGATTCAATTTAAACTTCCGCATGGAAGTTTTAAAAGAGAGTGCAGGATTTAAGAAAAGTCGTGTTATCTTTTATTTAGTATTTTTGTTCAAATTAATACTAAAATACAATTGAACTAAAATACTAAATGGCGGCTAACATGTTTTTTTTTCATTTTTGCCGTTTTTTAATACTTTCATGTGGAACCCTAAGTTGTATCACCCTATATTTATCAAAAAATATGTCACTAGTACAACATTATCTTTTTTATTATTTTAATTAGCCTTAATCATTATTTAATGATACACAATCAGTTTTATACTTATCATATTATTTCGTATAGTATTTAAGTTTTAAGTATCTATACGCGTATTTTTATATCAGATTATTGTCTTGTATACTTTTGTCAAATATATAAACCATATAAATAATCAGTTATCAAATTATAACATAAATCTGGTACTCTGATTAAATTCGTAAATTAATTTTTTACTCGCTCCATAAACCACAAAAACAATTTTTGATCAATGTACAATAAATACTGATCTCTTTTTATTGTTGCTTCTGTGTATTTACATTCATATGCCATCATCCTTTAAGAATTTGGGTATAGAAAAAATATTCAGATTTAATTCTAACGTGGACAAAAACAATAAACAAAAATGATTAGTTATCATCATTTATTGAATATTTTTAATAAAAAAAAGAAACATATGGGTTGTGGAGTGAGTGAAAAATTTTCTTGTGAATATGTAAGTTTTCTATAATTATCTCTTTGTCATTTTCTGGGATTATGCAGTATACTTTCCTAGTAATTGGAAAATGATTAGTTTTTATTTCTCTGTAAGTTTCATAACAGTTTTGAATAGATATTTCCATTTTCCAGCTTATAATTACGTTTTGTTGTTTATATATATATATATATATATATATATATATCACAAAAATAAATCTGTAATTAAAATACTTAAGAATAATATCACAATTAGTTTACCAGTGATTCAGTTTATGATAAAACATATTTTTGTCTTCAGGATAAAAATCTATTCTAATGTCATCAGGGATTCAAAACTGAATTTTTTCACCCCAAAAACCCCAAAAACTAAAAAAAGCTGACCAAAAATGTTTAAAAACTAACTATTAATCATTTTTACTAAGGTTTTTGTTGATTTGTCGAGTGAAAAATGATTTTATTTCCAAAGAGAATTTAACCAAAATCAAATGTATTTTAATATTCTCAGAGTTCTTACATTCTGTGTCCTAGTACTATAAAGATACTGGCATTGCCATTGAAATCTTCTTTATTTTTTATTCTTTTTTCTATGTACTTCTAGTTCTAAATTGTTTATAAAACTAATTTTTATAACTACAATGGCATTTTGGGAACTCAGTGGGTACATTTGTGGTATATATATATATATAATATACATAACTACACACTTGTAGACTTGCTGGTGTTGATAAATATATATATATATATATATATATATATATATATATATATATATATATATGCATTTATTTCCATAAGTATTTGTTGATTTCATTCATATTGGTTGTGATGATTACATTAATTTGTTTAAAAGCATTTATTAAGAAATACTTTCGATGTTCTGTAAAAAATTATTTGAAATGTATACTTCTGAGTGTAGTAATAAATTTTAATTAATTTAACTGAACTAATCAGAAATATACAAATGTCACGAATAATGCTTTTAAAAGATATATAATTTTATTGACAATAAAAATAAGTCTGAATATGCCTAGAAAATATAATTTATGTTAATGTAGTATATGTATAATGAAATCTTCAATTCCTTTGTATTAAAAAAAATCAAAGTAATCTTGTAAAAAATTGAATGTAATCTTGTAACCATTGTTAATATTAATAAAAACTTTTCTTCAAGTACTGTTATATTTATTTGTCAGGTAGATACATATAAACATACACACACATATATATATATATATATATATATATATATATATATATATATATATCTACCTGACAAATAAATATAACAGTACTCGAAGAAAAGTTTTTATTAATATTAACAAAGGCTATTAGTATTATAAACATCAAATTGACAAAAGTCGAAAAAAATTGACAGATTATAACCATATATCTCAACCATATTATTAACAACAATCAAAGTAATGGATTATTGAATATTTTTGATCACAAAAAAATGTTTTTTTGGCTTATGAATGGATGACAAATTCATATGTGAAAGTAAATTTAACTAAAATACCAAAATCTTACAAATTAACTCCTTTTTTCTTGTCACAGAACAAGCACAAACACACACACACTCACACACACACACACACACACACACACATATATAT
The DNA here is from genome assembly GCA_034766995.1 of Acanthacorydalis orientalis. Classification (NCBI taxonomy): domain Eukaryota; kingdom Metazoa; phylum Arthropoda; class Insecta; order Megaloptera; family Corydalidae; genus Acanthacorydalis; species Acanthacorydalis orientalis. The sequence continues at coordinate 9,877,445 of CM068317.1, read as the reverse complement.
ATATATATATATATATATAATACAAAATTGTATCGATACGATAAAAACAATAACGAATCCATTGTATATAAAATAAAACAAGTTTTGAAACACATATAATTGTTTAAAAATATAACAGACTGCTATTAGACTAAAAAGTATAAAGAAATATAATCAGACTACAAACTATATATTTTAATATCAATTTTAATTGTAAAGAATATACACATATTTTAATCTATGAATTGATTTATCTACTTAAATTTATTTTCAATTTTCATTTGAATTTTTTTATAAGATAAAAAAAATTTATATATGTACATCTACACTGGAATTAAGTTTATTTGAGTTTGTAACTTATATAGTATATGAGAACACAATCAATATGATAAATTGCTGAATACCAATTTAATCAAAATTTCTTTTTGGTACTTTGACTAAATTCTTTTTCAAAAAAAATTTTTTTAATACCTCCACAAACCAAGATTATTGATTAAAAATGGTCAATAATTGATTATTGATCATTTCTGATTCTTGCACATAAGCGTTAAATTATGATGCTCATTATTATTAGAACGTTAAGGTGCATAACATTTCAAATTAAATTTTTCTACCCTTGGTCCACCAAGAATGATGAAATTGCCATTAACCCCCTTCTACTGAAATGGCGAGTCTAGCTCATCCTGAGCTTTCTATACCAAAGTAAGAAATGACGAGCTGCACTCGTCAAGAATGTTTGAACGAATGAATTGACTTAGAAAGAGTGTATTTTGAATAAAAGAAATAAAAACAAAAAAAACTGTCTTGTACTTTTTTGGGACGAGTCACACCAGATCTTGGGAAGCCCTTTAACCCTTTATCTTTAGTGTAATCTATTATCATAAATATAAAATACCCAAAGAACAAATCATTATGTTCGATATTTTCTCTAAAAGCGTTATATAAAAATATGTGATTTATTTGAAAGAGAGCGAATTTATATAAAAATAAAGTGTTTATTTGTAAAAAGTTTTAATTATATTTAATTTTTGACGATATATTTTAGAAATTTATCAACTTTCGGAATGTGTGTAAATAAATAACTTTTATGTGAGAAACAATATTTATTACAAAAAGAATTTATGAAAAATGACACCACTGTTTATAAATATGATAAATTACTCCGTCACTGTTGTTACTACTAGTACTGAACATAAATACACAGATATATTTTTAACAACTCATACATAAAACGTAATTAATTCTTCATCTTGTTGTCAAAATGTCGCAAGTTTCGTTATTAACTTCGCTCGTTTTCTTTTTATAGTTTCAGAATAGAAGTGTGTATTTTATAAAGAAATTTTAAAATGTATGTATGTTATATATATATATATATATATATATATATATATATATATATATATATATATATATAAACACAGTGAATAAAATCCTTCAGTGTTTAATAAAGTACAGGTACTTTTTATTTAATCTTCAGAAATCTCATTAAATGCATGTTAATTGTCATTTAATATTTGATGTTTGTTTTCAGCTTTTTTAATAGCTTTTATCCTATATATATACATATATATACATATACATATATATATATATATATATATATATATACATACATATATATATATACATATATATATACATATACATAGACATATGTATATATATATATATATATATATATATATATATATATATATATATACTTATATAAATATACATTAAAGCATAGCATTGGAAAGATGTGTCAGGAATAACAAGAGAGAGCAAAACAATAAAAATGAATATGAAAAGAAACATGAATTATTGACATAATAACGCGAGTAAAAGAATTGGAATGAAAGAGGTAGGGCATATTTCAAGAAAGAAAAATAATAAATGGACTAAAAAAAATATTGCCTAAGAAATTAACCAAATGAATTTTTCAGAATATTTGTTGTACAATTGTGAGATTTGTTTCTTAATTGCAAATTACAGACCGCTTTGTTATTGGTTCTTTTTGATATAAATTTTCGGTAGATATACAAAAGCACTGTTTGTGAGTTTAAAGATATCACAAAGAGATCTAAGAAAAAATGATGAGAAATAATTGTGAAAATGTATTTAATAAGTTCAACCTGGATTATCGGTGATACACAAGTTGTGCTTTTATCTCATGAGCCACCGGTGGTTCACATATATGTTTATAATTATATTTATAAAAGCATAATTTAAGGAAAACTGCATCTAAATGTAAAGTTATAGGAGGAGGCTAAACAATAATACCCACTGTGTGTAAACTAAACTAGCAGTTAATATCACACATTCACTGCTTATGATCAACCAATCGGTAAAACACAGATAACGAAAACAACCGGACAAGCGCCGCCAGACGAATAAACAACTTTTAATGACTCGCTGACCCATCATTCAGAATATAAAAAAGCGCGCCGGGTTGAATGTGTTAAAATACACACATACGTGATTGTTCAAATTGGAAAAAAAATTAGAAAAAGCATTTGTCCAGTAGGTGATCATCAAAGGAAATGATTATGATATTTATTCAATAATTGGGGAGGAGATTTTATTTGTTAATATCAAAGTTGCGGTTTGAATTAGTAAATATTTATTATCGAAAAAAAATATTTTTAGTATATAAAAATGTGTACTTTGTTTTAAGTTTTTGAATAGTTCTGTTTTTATATTTATCGATAACTTCTTATGTATGTGTGTGTGTATGTGTATGTGTGTATGTATGTGTGTATGTATGCGTATGTATGTGTGTGTATGTGTGTGTATGTGTGTGTGTATGAGCGTGTGTGTGTATGAATGTATGAGTGTGTATGGATGTGTGTGTGTGTATGTATGTATGTGTATGTATGTATGTCTGTTATGTGCATGTGTGTATATATGTGTGATGTGTGTGTATGTGCATGTGTGTATGTGCATGTGTGTGTATGTGCATGTGTGTGTATGTGCATGTGTGTGTGTATGTGCTTGTGTGTGTGTATGTGCATGTGTGTGTGTATGTGCATGTGTGTGTATGTGCATGTGTGTGTATGTGGATGTATATATATATATATATATATATATATATATATATATATATATATATATATATATATACACATACGTAGTTGCATATCAATACACACACACACATTCGTACAAAATGTCAGTAGTTGTATAAGTACAGCAAATATATAAATACCTACATATAAACAAGCGATGATAAGTTGGGGCAATATTAAATTCTGCTTAGTTAGGACTCAGTTATTCGTAACAGTTGCAAAGTTCACGGCGCAAGGATTATGTTAACAGAGCAATTATTGGGATTATAATATTGTTTTAATGTGTTTTCTACAGCCATTAAAAGAAACCATGCCCGCCCGCCGAAGGATTTCTTTGCAATTGTAATAACCACGTAGCGTGCGCGTTGCGCGCCAGCAAAAGCTCTATGTAGTATCTCTCGCCTCGATTTTGTACTTAATTTTTGTGTTTTTCTGTTTGTTAAGATTCTTATTTGCGGCGTATTTATGTGTGTGCGCGAGTGATACTTTTCTATAAGGGGAAACTTGTACACGAACATTTATGTATATATATACACAACATACATACATACAATGAGGGAAAGCGAGAATAAACAGTTATATATTTATTTAATTTTCAATATTGTTAAATATGTAGAGAATGTTTTTAAAGTCTATATCTATTTTAATGCAAGTATACTATTTTGTCGGTTTTCATTTTTCTTAATCATCCGAGTGTCTGTTTTCTACTATTAGTTTCGGCAGGGGTACCATCTTCAGGTTAAAGACTTATTGAGTCTCCAAGATCTGTCATGTTTATTCCCACACGTGTTGAAACTAGTAAAGGAGAACACAGAGTATTTAAAAGGATGAAAAACATCAGATAATGTATCAATATGATCATTAGTATAAAAATACATAATTATAGTTTGAAATCATAGTTATTTATTTCTGATTATTGTAGACATTCTCGAAAAATAATCACACTCTAGTTCTAGCATTATGACGAAATATAAGATTTTTTATAATTTAAGATTTAAAGGTTGACTTTTGGGTTTCTATCGTTTGTTGTGTGTTCATAGCTATTAAATTCCCAATCATGATAGATATAAATAAAGATATTATATATATATATATATATATATATATATATATATATATATACACATAATGAGAATATACAAAGTTATAGAAAAATAATATTGAACAGATTTGTCGTTTCACAAATGTACTGTTTTTTCCCTACATAAACTATAAATATTTTCAATATCTCAACGCTCTGAAGATGATGGCATCACCATTGAAATACATATAAGCAAGAACTGAAATGATCAATAATCATTTATTGAATACTCTAAGTAAAAAAATGTTTGTGATTTGTTAGATAAGAAAGATATCGATTTATGGATATAATGTTTCCCATAACTAACAGAAAAAGTATGAAACTTTCTTAAATACTTTCTTTTATACAAGAAGTATAGAGAAAAATATAAAAAGTATTTTAAAAATTATATAAAAATAAACCAAATTTAGATACACTGTATTTTTTCTATATCAATAATAATTGAATGAGAATTTTATTATGGTTTCAATATGTTCCAAAGAAGACAGTGTGATATTAGAAGAAAAAAAAATTAAGTAGGAAAACATTATATTAGGCTGATCGGAAAATAATTGCGGTTTTTGTTTTTTGAATTTTAACCTTACTTTTTTTCAATCAAAGTGTTATTTCATTATGTTCATGTTAATATCACTTTAAAGTGCATTTTTCGGTCTGTATTTTGGTAACATAGATTTCATATTAACCTGGAATTTACTGATTGTAATTTGTGTTTGAAACACGCAATTATCGTAAAGAAACTATGAATTTTATGGTTACTTGAATAATTTCGAATCGGACATACATTATTTGCTCTTAACATAATATCAGTATCCTATACATTTTTGTCTAAGTTACTTAAGAGATAGATTACTTAAGCAATAGATAAGTTAATTAAATTAAATATTATTTTTCTAAGCTACTTAAAACCGATTGAATAGGGATTTTATCATTAGCAGTTCTTTCGATCGATAAGATATTACGTTGGTAGGAAAATAATTGCGGTTTTTGTTTTTGAATTCTAACCTTACTTTTTCAATAAAAGTGTCATTTCACCGTGTTCATGTTTATATTACTTTAAAGTGCATTTTTCAGTTTGTATTTTGGTAACACCGACTTTGGTTTTGTTATTAATTTTGTTTCAAATTGAGGTATTGAATTAAAGACGAAAAAGAAGGAAATAAGAGCATTTTTCTGTGAGTTCAAAACGGGTGGTAAAGCAGCAGGAACTGATCGTAAACTGCATGATGTTCTTGGTGTGGGTACTGTTGAGGAACGTACAGTGGAATGGTAGTTCCAAAAAGTTTGTGCTGGGATGAGAGCTTTGAAGTTGAAGGTTGCGGGCGTCCTTCTTCAGTTCATAACGACCAACTAAAGGCGTTAGTTGAATCGGAATCACGCACAATAATTCGACAGCTCTCACAAAAGTTAGGCGTTAGTCACCCAACAGTTCTGGACCACTTAATAAACAGTTAGGATAGAAAAATGTATATGAATTTGAAGATCATAAAACGCAATTATTTTTCTACCAATCCAATACATGAACTTTTTGACTTTAATTCGATTCATTTTAATTGTTTCTTGTCGTTATAAATATTTTACTTTTGTGTATTGTTATAATAACAATAAAATCAATCGGTGATTGGCATTTAATCAAGAAAAAAAATACTTGCTTGCTGTTAACAATTTAATAATATTTCAATATATATATATATATATATATATATATATATATATATATACATATATACTTATGGAAAAAGAAAACACTATTAAATTAAAAGAAACATTAGAATATCAGACGTACACTTTAAGAATACAGTTATTTCGTACTGTTTTCGTTACAAATTTAGTACGGCGTGTACATTAACGATACTTTAACGATAACGCTGTTCGGTGGAACGTTTTAAAGCTTTTAACGATCACGGAATCTAACACGTAGCAATAACTAGAAAATAGTTCGCGATCCGACAGTAAGAGAGCCATGTTTTGACTATAGATTGTAACGTAATGAGGATTAAAGTGAACTCTTGAAATCTTACTGGCGCTTATTTAGAAAGAGTATCATCCACTGGATTCGTTACCGACTGAACAGTGCGCAGCCGGAGTCTGTATTTGAGATACATGTATTTGTATAATCTATATTTGCGATACATTTACATCTCTACTGTACCTTTATATACACGTGCACATGTACATATATATATATATATATATATATATATATATATATATATATATATATATATATATAATTCATGAAGACGCAAATAAAATTATTAACTCAGTAATAGATTTATTCCATTACATATGTTTTATTCTGTTACTTTTATGATACTAGGTAATTTATTACTTTTTCAAATATTATCTATTTATCTATCTATCTATGAAATCTACAAATCTATCTCCCTATATAATAAAAATCCACATTTCTCGTCACTTTGTCCGCAGGAAAACGTCTATTCTGACAAGAAATGTTTATCTACGATGACGAGAAATGCCTGCTGTCAGTTCATAGGTTTCAAGTTTAATTCTTTAAGATTCGTTCTTAGGTATTTATTGTGTTTAAATATATTATGTTGTAAAAACTAATAAACAGTTTTTTCTTTCTAAGTTTCTTTCTACTTTCTAGTCAATTTTGACGGGTTTTGTACTAGTTAATTAAATAAAAGATTAAACAGAAATAAGAGAAATACATTATTAGTTAGTAAAATAATCAAGAATTTACAGAAATAAAAATAATGAAAGTTTATAAAATACATATATAGTTTATTAGAAGTTCATTAATGACTTTTATTCGCAATAAAATTAAAAATTAAGATAAGTAGTAAAGAATAGGATTAATTATTTATTAAAATCATTTTTTTGTAATATAAAAATAACGCATATCTTAAATATAAAAAAAAATGTTTAAAGCAAATAAATTAAAGTTATGAAATTATATCATTCTAATTTTCTTTCAAATTGAAATAACGAGTTAATTGTCAATATGCCCTTTAGTTTCAAATACTTCAACTGAAATTACGAGAACGAATCAAAAAATAAAAAAAAACAGATAGGAATTAAAAAATAACGTTTATTCGTATATTCTTTTGATTAAGGTAATTTTTTTATATGATTTTCCCTAACTTCGATGCACTTAGTCAAACGATTAATGAGATTCTGAAGTCTAACCTGGAAGAAACTTTTTAGTCTCTTAAGTAGGGTACAGCTAATCAGATGAAACTGATAGTCAGAGGGTAAATGACAGTCACAATAATAATATATGCGTCGAAACGACTGACTGTTAGTCCGATTGAAGTAATTCAAAAATTTTGAACATGCACTGTCATTTACATTAAAACTGTCAGTTAGTAACTGATAATATGAGTATAATTTCTGTCAGTTGTCATTTAGTTGTGTGATTTTAACAAGTAATGTCGAAGTAAAAATGATTTTTTGGTTCTTTTTTTTTCATGTTAAAATTTTAAAAAACAAAGTGTGTGTGAAAAATGAAAAATAGAGAATGAAAAATCCATATTAATAAACTTTATTGATTGATATAACAACAACAGAGCATTATGGTACAGTCTTTAAATTGACAGTTTTTAAATTATGATATGTATTCTTAAATGACAGTCCAGAAAATCGGCAATTCTCGACTGTCAGTTTTAACTGATGATGTGTACCCTATTTTACACAATTACTCTTCGATCGTATTAATAACTTTCTAATTCGAAAGAATCTTCTGTCCTCTTAACACTTCTTTTAATGATCCACAAAGATGGAGATCACTTGGTGCTAAATATGGATTATACTTGTATGGAGAATGGAGTGGACTACATGAAGAGTATCAGAATTCAAAACCTAGATCTAGAATATACTGATTTGTTTAATTTTCCATGTGAAGAACATGGTACAAGAGTGACTGAACAGGAAATCAAATTTTTTTTTAGTACAGAATCTAGACGCCCATTAAGCATTAAACGTTAAACTAAGTGAATAGAAGTTAGAGAAGATTATATATAAAAATGATTTTAATAATATCTTGTATTTAGAAGTCTTTAAACAGCTAAGTATTTTTTATTTTTGTTACTCTCTTTAAACGCCTCTTTTACTTTTTACTTGCCCTCGTATATTGAAATGACATTATTTTAATGTGCTTTCTGTTTCAAATTATAAATATTTGCTTGAAAATTGTTCTGTTATTTTTGGATACAATTTTACGTTTATAATATGTTATTAATGTTAGCAATTACTCATTTTTTTTTATAATTGTATAAATTATCGATTTAAGGAACTAATAAAATATGTAAGTGTATGAGAAAACAAATTTCATACATTTCATTATATAAGCGTGTGTATGTTTGTATGAAAATAAGATTTCTTCGTGTAACACATCTTTTACAATACAAAACGTCGACTTTTGTTAATAGCCATTTTAATATCTCGCAGAGGATTTTATAACAAACGTTGTCGCGTGGTGTGGGGTGCGCGGGCGATCGGGCGGGCCGCCGAAGCGCCGCACGCAAAAGGGTTTTTGCGGGGAAATGCGCGGCCGGCGGGTCGGGGGTACGCGGGACGTCGTTCGCGAGAGGTGGTAGATTATGTGAATGTGTTCGCAAAGTTTGCGCCGCAACGAACTAAGATTTGGATCATTTGCATAAAAACGCAATAAAATTATTGCCGGATTTGTATACTCTGTGTACATTTCAACTGTAGTTTTGATAATCTTGTATTAATATGGAAATCAGTTTTATGTTCCTGCAACAGCCGCCTTGAGGATTGACGGCCGAATATCTCTAGCGAATATCTCGCTGCGCGATGCTCCTCTGTACACACCTCTCTCGCTCTATCACTTTATCATTCTCCGTCTCTCACCCGTAACGACAATTGATGTTATCAGAAATTGAAATTCGCTATTTTTTCAGATCTATTTCTATTAACGAGATACCGCCGTGGCAGTGAAAATATTAAATACCACTCTAATGAAACTAATTATCAGATTGTTAACGATTTTAAATACACAACGCTAGTTAAAGTACTACTTTTTATACTATTAATATTAAGTTATTTTCAGCGATTAGACTGAATAATAAATATTTTCAATACAATTTTTTTATTATTTATTCAGTAACAGGTTACATATATATATATATATATATATATATATATATATATATATAAGCTCAGTCATACATGATTTCCGTTTTAGCATATCAATTCTATTCATCAATAAAACAACCAACAATTATATCTTAAACAATTATATATTCGCCATTACTTGCAACGACCTTTTGGCATTTATCAGTTAGCTCTTCGATATTCTTTGTGTAAAATTTCATTGGGTTTGATGTAAAAAAAACTTTCTGACGAACTTTCGAATCTGATTCTCATAAGAGAAATTTTTCCTCATTAAAGCATTTAACAAGGATCGACAAAGGTAATAACTGATTGGTGTACGGTCAGGTGAGTATGGCAGGTGGGGTAAGCAGACCAGACAAGCTCCAAATTTTTTTCCTGCGTTGCTATTGCTGTATGCGGTCTTGCGTTGTCGTGGAAGAGTACAATATTTTTCCTATTGACGAGCGCAGATCGCTTTTCGATCAAACTTTGATGGAAACGTTCTTTATATTATATTTTATATAATATATATATATATTTATTACATATTTTTTTATTTTTTTTATATTTTATTTTTTATTTATTTATTTTGTTTCATTGCGGTTTAGAAACTCGAAATGAATAATAGCGTGACGATCCCATCACACACACAACAATACTTTTCTTCTATGAAGATCAGCTTTTGGGGTCGTTGTGGAGATTTATCTTTGTTAATCCACTGCCTTTTGAGTTTGAACATTGTCATATGTGACCCACTCTTCATCGCCTGTTAAGATTTTATCAAGAAACGGGTCATTTCTATTTCGTGAAAGAAGACTTGTCACTATGGGTAAACGATGCGCTTTGTTGTTTTCACTAAGATTGTGTGGAACACAAATACCCAGCTTGACGACTTTCCCTATACTTTCTAAGTGGCGGCATATGGTGGATTGTCACATGTTTAGCTTATTTGTTAATTCCCGAGTACTTTCCCGTGGGTTGAATTTCACAAATGATTTTAATGCGTCATCATCAAAATCTGATGAGTGTCTGGTCTGGGTTCATATTTCAATAACGTATCTCTAGAATGAAATTTCGAAAACCAATTTCGTACTTTTCGGTCAGCTATGACTCTTTGACCATAAACACTATACATTTTTTCCATATCTTCGTATCATTTCTCTCCTATTTAAATTCCCATAATATTATTTGTCGAATATGCATTTTTAATCTCTTCATTTCAGGACTGAGAAACTTATTATTTTATTTTGATGCCTACGTCACCATTTCTGTAATTAGAATGAGGGATACTTCTTTATTCTAAACAGATTCTGACCTGTCGAGTATCATTAGTCATTAGGATGATAAATACATTGTTGCAATTTGTTCCCAGAAAAGGAAATTACTTATGACTCGACCTAATATATATATATATATAATATGTATGGATTCAATTCAAGTTTCAGTTCAAAATAAAAGCCAATTAAATAATGAAAACAAACATTTACAATTAATGAAAATAGATGTAAAATATGTAGTATAAAAACCAATAACATTCTATAAAATAGCTTATTATTACCATTTATGTTTTTTAGTCATATCAAAACTTATTTTATGCTATTTGTGTCCAAATATAAATTTATTATATTTGTACATGCTTTCAAATAAACTTTAGATTTATTTTTAAATGTTTTTTACACAAGAAGTAGAAAGAAGAACAGCTGAACAGATAGAACAGATTTTTCTGTGTTCTGAGGATGATGTTGTGGCGATAGAAATGCAAAAAAGCGACAATCAAAAATAATCAATAATAATGTATTGAATATTTTTGATTTGAAAAATTTCTTGGTGGTTTTTGGGGTGAAAAAAGAATTCGTTTGAAAGAACAGGTGTGATTAATTGCATATAAAACAAACTTGATGTCAAAATTTAATCAGAATCGATATTAAAAATAATTCCAATTAAGTTAAAATATGAATTGAGTCATATTATTCGAAAATCGGGTTTTATGTTGGATGTTAAAAAAGTTCTAAGAATAAACTGTCATAAATAATATGCATTTTTAACAGATAATAAATATAAAATTAATATTTACTAAAATTCTTTAAAACGAGTAAAATTTAGAGTCAAGTAAAAAATATTCAAATTAATCTAAATATTATATATTTAACGTAATATAATAAAAAGGTTACGAGTTTTTTCAATAAAAAAGAAAACAAACAGGAATTGTAAAATGAAAAAAATCTATTGAAATTTCGTATGATATTTTTATTGGAATTACAAAAGTAGATTAAATATTTAATATACTTTATATAATTTTATTGCAACTTTTTCCATTGAAAGTTTTATTAAAATTTTTAAAAATATCCAAGCAAAAAGAGCGAGTATTTGTGAAAGATGTTTATGTTCAAAAATTCTCAAAATGAATGTAACTAAGTCGAGTTAATCATTGCAAAGGAACAGTAATTTAAAGTATTAGTCTTTTGATAAATATTACTAGAAGGTGATTTTAAATTGAAGTAATAATAATTGAACATTCAGTTCGTGTAAGGGTACTTTAATGACATAAAATTAATAAAAGTTGAAACCATACTATTCAGAATTTATTTTTTATGTTATGAATAGTTTATAATTAGGATTAATACAAATAAATTGTAAATGAAATAAAACACAGAAAGTGAGAGAGATGGTTGTGTGTGTGTATCAGTCACAAAATTCAAAATTAACTTCACAACAAGCTAATAAACTAACCATGATTGTACTCTACATCAAACACTACCCAATTATTCAAAATACATAATGTAAAGGTCAAGAATAACCTCCACGCACCTTTGCCGAAACAAACGGCCGCAACGTAAATTAACACAGCTTCCATAAAGAATACAACAACGCGCTAAAATTATGGCAAGAATCATTCGATACGGTCGATCCGTTTCAACAATAAACGTGCGTGGTAGCGGCCGACGAAGGAAGTCGGCAGGACGGACAAATCGCTGCCGGATACGAACAGAGAATTTAAGACATATTTATAGTTAGCGAGTAGCCACTGGTAACTGTATAGTCGACCGGTTGGCTCTTTACTGAAATATTAACGGCCTATAAACCAATAGACATATTTCACAATCTAGCAAGTGCCCGTTAACTCAATCAATTATTCATTAATTAATTTCGTTCCGAAACCTACCGACAGTCTGTGTACACCGCCCGCACCGTTCCAACAGTATAAATACCTGATGGTGAAATCCTTTACCTGCACCCGGAATTGGGTGATTGTTTATAGGTGAAGTTGCGTCGGCGTATTTTCACAGAAATAACGTGTCTGGGGAATACGGGAAATGTATAGATGCTAGATAAGACGCTATTGCTCTTTGTTTCGTATTTGTTGTTGTGGTCTCTGATCTGTAGCAAAGTACCATACATACACATCCAACTGAATGCAACGTATTTTAAAGTAACACTTGTACATTCACTCGAAGATGAAGAAAATAGATACATTTTATTAAAAATATATTCGACTGATTTTCTTAATACATACTTCTGATTCGTTTACATTTTTTTCATAAAATTATTTTTCACCATTGATAATATCAAACCGTATTATTTTTTTATTAAACCCGGTATATAAAAATAAGTTCGTTAACTCTTCCGTTCCGATGAAGTAAACTCAGTTGACAGAATGTATTTATTTGTAAATATTTGTCATGATATATTTAATTATATTTTCTTTTATTTTCTTGTACTACACATGCTATATTGATACTAATCAGCAGTGTAAGGATTTACCTTGATGTTTAACAAATTGAAAATCCTTCTATTCCTTCATAAAAAGTAATTTTCATTAAAAATATTAGCGGTAAACTGAATTTACTGCACCGCTGTGATGAACGTTTCTGATTGTTGCAGAAAATCAACTTTTCATCACATGTGGTAATACGGTTAAGAAAGGGATGATTTTTGTTACGCAAAATAAGCGCAGAGCAGACTTCGTATCGGCGAATTACTTGATGTTCGTTTAGTTCATACGGCACCCATTTATCCAGCTTTTTTGTTTTTCCAATTAGGCTCAAATGTCAAACAACTGTTGAATGATCAACATTGAGTTCTTCTGTCATCTCTCGAGTTGTTTTACGTGGATCTGTTTTAATAATGGTTCTTAAATCATTTCTGTCTACAGTTGAAGGATGCCCACGACCCTTCCATCATCAAGGCTCTCGTTTTCATTATGAAAATTTTGGAACCAGTGTTAAGCTCTACTTTCAGTAATTGACTCTTCCCCAAAAACAAATTTGGTATTTCGAGTAGTTTCTGTAGCTTTACGTCCCAATTGAAAGTCATACACAAAATCGTATGAATTTGATTTTTTCTACGACTAATTTAAGAGGTTATATTCACCAATACTAAACAACGAAAACAATAGACATAAGATGAAATCATTTGTGCTAATTTGAGTTTTTACAATGATGTATCACATGACTAAAACAAAAGATAACGGTAACTAGAAAAATCGGCGCCAGACTTAAAATGATAAAAAGCGCAATTATTTTGCACCAACAAAATACATCTAGAAACTCATCAGATTGATGCTCCATTTTCAACTAGTTGTTAACTGCGGGTGTAAAAAACCGTTATGCTATAAACACAAATCAATCATATAAATTTAATGATTATTATTCACATAATAACGGTCTACAACGTTTAAAAAATGAAAGACACTGATTCACGTCTCCTGTCAACAATGCGTTAACATGTGTTAGAATACGATAGCTATAATTTAACAATAAATAAAATATGTTATAAAGCTAAAATACATTTTATATCAGTCAGCAGTTCAATGCAATCTATTTGGATATATTGTTTGTCAGTTTAAATAATTGACTCAACAATTTTATATATATATATATATTAATATATATATATATATATATATATATATATGTATATGTATATGTATATAAATGTATATATATATATATGTATATAAATGTATATATATATATAAATAAATGTGTGTATATACATATATACACACACTTACTTGTCATATAATATTTCACCTTTAAAGGGTTATAAAAGCAGCAATAAAATAATACTAAAATGTTTAAGCCGGCCGTAAATCTATAATCAATCCTTGGACCAATCTTGACGAGCGTCGAAAAGATTGCAAGCTGTAAATCTAATTTATGCAATTCGTGAACGTCCGTGACACATATCTATGTCGCAGAAGCCATAAACATCGAGTGTAAGCAAGTGGAGGGAATATAGTAGCAATAAACACACAAGTCAACCGAAGATTTTAACTGGAGAGCAAGAAGACGATGAAGAAGACGAAGAAGCAGCAGAAGTAGTAGTGAGTGTACGTATGTACGTGGCGGCGGCGGTGGTACAAGGAAAGCACCGTTGCTACCACGCGACAGATCTTAAAACACCTGCCTGCAGGGATATTTTCATTTGATGGATCTTTGCCCGATGCTACTGCCGTTCCGACCCATCCTCACGTTTCCGTCTACTCCCAGCGCAGTACCCACCGGTGTTGCTTCGTCTCTCGCGCCACACTCTTGTGTTCATGAAGCCGGCGGTCGTAAAAACGCTGGTCTAATGAAAAATTTGACAGGCAATACCGAACTTCATCCGTCGACTTCCCTCCGCCGCGACCGCCGTCGTTCCGAAAGCTCGTTACACGTTGTCTGACAGTATCCTTCTTTCGGTCGTGGTAAGACGTATTACCTGCAGTGAGTGTGCAAGTATTCGATGTACCTGCCTGCCGCCTTACCACCCGACATACCCACCCAGTATTAAAATTTCGTCCAGAAGTAACGCGATAGACGCAACGAGAGTGGAAGCGACAATGTAGAATGGCATTCGAGTACTCATTAGGTGATAAATATTTCTTCGTTTAATACGGACATTTTTTTTAATGATTTTGTTATCAACTTTCATTATATACACTAAAAATATTTATTTTAAAACTCACAAACGTACTGCACAAAACAAGGAATCGATTATACAATCAGCTGATAATTATACCTGCGTCATACACATTTTATCTGCACATATAAAATCTTAAAACCGCAATGTACTATATGAAACAATATTTTAATACAATCAATAATTACGCGAAGAAAATAATGTTTTTTGGAATGAAAGTATTCATTTTTTATACATCACTTGATTTTCAATTCAAAGTTGAATAAATAAATTGAATATTTATAATTATAATGATATTACAGTACCTAATAAATATTTATGTACATATATATATATATATATATATATATATATATATATATATATATATATATATATATATATATATATAATGGAGATGATTTATTGATTGCCACGGTTATTTAGAAAATAAATCATATGTAAATTTGGTGTAACAGCATTTGTACTTCTACTCCATGTAACATTTGTTGTTTTTCAGATATTTAATACAAATTGAGATTAAAACTATGATGCACATTTGTTAATCTGTCTAGATTTATTTCAATTAAGAATAAATAATGGTGTGTTTAAAGACAAAAAAAAATAATTTTACAATAAATGAGTACATGGAGAAAGATTGAAAATATATTTGTATGAACTACACAATAGAGTTTATTAAAATTTATCATTTTCATTTATTAGGTTGGTAGGAAAATAATTGCGGTTTTTGTTTTCTGAATTCTAACCTTAATCTTTTTCGATAAAAGTGTCATTTCATCGTGTTCATGTTAATATCACTTTAAAGTGCATTTCTCGGTCTGTATTTTGGTAATATAGACATTGTTTACAAACTTTTCCAATAAAAAAATTACAATTTTAATTTACACTGATTACTTGTGTGAATAAATTTACTAATTTTTATAATTTGCTAAAGGAGAGTGAAAGGGAGACGAAGTCCACCCGGGGGTCAGCGAAGGTAGCGAGCAGGGAGCAGAACCCATTGGTTTATAAAAAAATCTAAATAAGCTACAATTTTGTTAATCTACTGCATTTTGTTTTTAACTTACGTCATAAATGTATAAAGGAGAATCTAATAACAATCATGTTAGATATATAAATTTCTATTTTCTCCTCTCGTTGTGTTCAATTTTTATGTACACTTGTATTTATATCATAATTGATCTCCCTCGAGTGTGGGGGTCGACGAGAGTATCGATGAGGGGGGAGAGACGCTGGTATTGAGAAAAAAATAATCATATATTAAGTGAGTAAGTAATAGTTTTTGTAAACTACATACAAATACAAATTCCAGCAAAAAAAAACTGGTGAACATATAATATACCTCCAATATTTGGTAATTAATTTTTGGCATTTAGATATCAATGATGAAGAAAATAATTAAAATTAACTATAAAATAATACATGAAAAAAACGAATTAAAGAAAAAAAAATAGAAATAATAATTGCAGTAAAAATCTGATATCAATTATTTGTTACGATTAATTATTTGAGTTGAAAGGTGATACTAATTAATAATTGATTTCAATCATTTCGTAAGTCGTCTGTAATTTCTGATGAAAAAAAAATTAGTGAACATATGTAATATCTCAATTTCTGGTATTCAGATATAAATGACAAAGAAAATAATGAAGAAAAGAGTGTAAAATAATACATGACAAAACAAATAAAAGAAAAAAAATAGAAATAATAATTGTAGTGGTAAAAATCTGCTATCAATTATTTGTAAGACTAATTATTTGAGTTAATAAATAAATCCAATTAATAATCGATTTTAATCTCCTTGCAAGTCTGTAATTTCTGATAAAACCAAAAAAAATTAGTGAACATATACCTCAATTTCCAGTAGTTAATTTTTGGTATTTGGATATCAATGACGAAGAAAATAATGAAAATTAACTATAAAATAATACACGAAAAAAACGAATTAAAGAAAAAAAAATAGAAATAATAATTGCAGTAAAAATCTGATATCAATTATTTGTTACGACTAATTATTTGAGTTGATAAATGATACTAATTAATAATTGATTCTAATCTCCTTGTAAGTCCACAATTTCTGATGAAACAAAAAAATAAGTGAACATATATCTCAATTTCTGACAGTTAATTTCTGGTATTCAGATATAAATGATAAAGAAAATAATGAAAAAAGGGTGTAAAATAATACATGACAAAAAAAATAAAAGAAAAAAAATAGAAATAATAATTTTAGTAAAAATCTAATATCAATTATTTGTTAAGACTAATTATTTGACGATAAATATCTTGACGATAATAATTGATAAATAAATCCAATTAATAATCGATTTTAATCTCTTCGTAAGTCTGTAATTTCAATTAAGAATATATAATTTAAAATAGTGTAACTGTGAAATAATAGATTTTCAATTAACTATGTTTATTTATCATTGAAATTGTCGATTATTTTTCAAAATGACTGTCATAAAAAACATATTGTACTAGTGAAGACGTTTAAAATATTCAGTCAGTTTAAATACCGAGCACTGAAGGAAGAACAAGTGTATTCTAGGACGAATATCGCCAGTCGATTCTATACAGATAACTCCAACGTCTTTGTCCATTTGCACCTATGTATATTGCCACAGTCGGCCCCAACTTTTATTGAGAATTTTTTTACGATCCAAAACTTAAGATTGGAGTTCATTAGGTTCGCGCGGTGTTATTTTTTTAACGCGCCAAGTAAAAACCGGCTACGCGATGCTAAAATAAAATATTGCTCGAAGTGACAGCACGCATTTTTTATGTCGATTTCGTAAATAAATAACCGAATTAAACCGCATATCACGCTCGTAAAATCCGTACATTTTTAATACTGCGCATCTGTAATATTCTGCTGTTTTTATATACTTCACCTCACGATTAAAAATACACATGCACGTACATACACATACAAACAAATATATATATATATATATATATATATATATATATATATATACGTATGTATAATCCTTTATGAAGTAAATCTTTACAAACTTTTACCTGTTTAAGATTTTTCACTTACGGCGTAAATAAAATATAAGGATTTCTTATTTACAAACACATTTTTAAAATTTATATTTTCAGAATTAGATGAATTTTATTACAAGAAATTAACGATTGTTTAGGGAATATTTTTATAATTATTATTTAATCAGAAAATTAATTTACTTAAATAGGTTTTTGATCACGGTATAATATTTTTTATTTCTAATTAATATAATTTTTATATGACAATTCGATTATTTTTCATGTATATTCATTTTTCAGATAGTTTACAACACATGATAATTTTCAATTTACATCGAAAATATTAAGTAAGAATGTTGATATTTTTTTTTTAAAAAAAAGATAAAATAAAGAAGTTAAAATAATATTCAAGAAATATATATTTAGATTATAGGATTTATTATATAGTAGAGTCGCGATATAGTGAACCCTGCATGAAGTGAACTCATATAACTTTACATTGAATACCTTATATGACATAAGTACAACTAGGAGTAAATATAAAAAACAACAACCGAAAATAACTTTAATATTAATTTTTGTAAACTTTAAATTATTTCAATAAACTTTTAAAAACAATTATATGCTTTCAGTAAGTAAATATACCTCACAAAAATGCACAACCTCGCTAGAGTGAATGGACTGTGCATTAATTGATTCATTAAATCGCGACTTTACTGTACATTTAAATATTCTGATAAACTTGATTGAGTGAAAGTTTAAACAGTTACTGATTTGAATGCATTATAATATATTTTTTTTGAGAAATTAGTACTTAGATATGGTAAAAAAATTAAATACGTTAAAAAAATAAAATAATTGTAACGATTAAAAGACAAAAAGATTTAATATTTGAAATTAAAAATATACTAAATGGAATTAAAAATATAATCAATTAAAAAAAAAACGTACAATAGATAAATTTTGTTTATGGGTTAAAAATATCGAAACGAAAAAATATTCATGATTGAAATATCTTAACCGTTGAAATATAAACATGTTTAAAAATGAGAAAGAAAAAGAAATTATAAAAAAAATAAATCACTTACGAACAATAGACGACTTCTTTTCCGGTACCGAACAGTCCATGTTTACCGCCTCTGCGTGGTAATTCTAGGACACAGATTCCGTTCGGGCCCGAAACAGCCAACAAGGACATGATTCCATTGACACGAAGACGATGCACATCAAAGGGAATCGGGTTAGTCGGCAGTAATGTCTGAAACCAGTTTTATAATTGAAAAATCTTTTTTTTTATTTGATAAATTCATAATTACATTTAATTAAAATAAAAATTATGAATTTTAATAAACTGTTTTAAAGTATTTGTACATATTTGTATGAATGCTGATGTTTGTATGGAACCTATAATTCTGATTTGACCATAGTCTGAGATACAACGATCACAATTTTGATTATATATTTTAGTAATCACGAAATAGTCGATAAGAAACATCGAATTTTGTAATCAATACTCCTAGAAAATATTCTATACAATTATATAATATGTTTTATTAAATACATTTTTATTTATCATTGACTTTTATAATTCTAACTGTGCGTTAAATTATATAAGACATAAATATGAGTTATTTTTCTTGTTTAATAATTTATATATCAAAAAAATATCATAATTTATATTATTTTTCTTTCTTTATATATATATACCTGTTTATTGTTCGGAATAATTTTATCACAATATATATATATATATACCCGCCCCTCGATTTAGGTGGATTATTCATTCCATACTTTTTGTACGTAGAAGAAAACCATGTAAAAATAGTCTGCCACTACGGAAAAAATCTAAAGAAAAAAATATAATAGTGTTAACTTGTGTTTCCTTGCTTACTATGTGCTGTCTTTGAGTGCTAGTGATGTTTCGCTTCGAACGTTCACCATAAGACTAATGTGATCACAAAGTAATACGCAGTAATATGTTCACTACATATCAAAAAGGGTCAGAATGATGTAATTAGTACAGTTAAATAAGAATTTGGGTCTCATTGATATATAGTGAATCAAATAAAGATTATAGAAAAATACGTTATTTGACCGCGTAAATTGAAATCGTAGTATAAGAAGGTAGCGTAAACAGAGGGTTTATTAATCGCGTATACATAGAACCTGTATAAATTAAGGGAATGGTCTACATACATATATATACATATATATATATATATATATATATATATATATATATATATATATATATATATATATATTATGAGTACCAATTTATTATAATTGTTACAAAAATAATTTTCATTGAGCTAATTACAATCATTACTTTGTAATTCGGTTTATGTTCTCTTTTTATATCTTTTTGTATTTTTTGTAGTTCTTTAAAAAATCATGATTTTGTTATATATATATATATATAATCAGCACCAATTTATTATAATTTTCATGAACCTAACTACAATCATTACTTTGTAATTCGATTAATGTTCTTCTTTTATATCTTTTTGTATTTGTTGTAGTTCTTTAAAAAATCATGATTTTGTCATATATATATATATATATATATATATATATATATATAATCAGTATCAATTTATTATAATTTTTACCGAAATAATTTTCATGAAGCTAATTACAATCACTACTTTGTAATTCGGATTTTATATAAAATTAATAATGGTTATTTTTGTAAATATAAACAATGTATATGACAAATATATCTACAATTTCTATTTTCCAACTTATTCTCAATAAAAAGAATTGTTTATATAAAAATGAAATTTTTGATAATTACGTTTTCTAACATATAAATATAATTTGTTTTTTTTTTCGATCAACATATAATTCATGACTGTAAGTAGGTACCTTGTGTTGAATTATATTATGTTATTGATTATATATGTGGATATATTGTATGTATATATATATATATATATATATATATATATATATATATATATATATATATACACGTAATTGTAATAATCTCCTTATTATCGATAAGACTACGAAGAATCATTATTTCCCGTTACATAAAAAACTTTGTTTTGAAACTGCCTTCAGGTATAAATATATCATTATGCTGTATCATTATTTAAAGAAATGTCTAACCAAATTCTAAAAATAATGTGTATCGCATTTTTCATTTCGTAGAAGAATGTGAAATATAGACAGGTAGGCAGGCAGAAAAACTGTCTTAATAATATTGCGAATGGGTAGGTACATGTAATATACTTGTACATACTTGTTTATAAACAAATACGTCATTTTATGAAAATCTAACTTGATAAAAATACATGGAAAATTTTTAACTAAAAATATAGAAATTAATATACTTTAATATATTATTTTTTTTATTAATACAGGTACCTCCGCTCTATCTCTCTCTCTCTCTCTCTATATATATATATATATATATAACATATATTGGATTTGAAAATTTTGTTCTGTTTGTTAGCTTATTTTTTATATAAATGTACGTTACTTTATTCATCATGTATGTTCCATTTTCATTGACGACCTTCCGCCATTTTTCAGACAATTTCATGATTTAATTATCGTTTAACTTCTTATTCTGGATAAAATTGATCTATGTGTCTTTATAAGTCTTGTAATAATTGAAATTTTAATCATGAAGCTAGTTCTGTAGAGACCAGAGGTAATGGTTTTGAAGGTGCAAGGTCAGGCAACTACAGCGAATTGGGTAAAACATATCATTCGATCTCGAACAATTTTTTTCGAGTCATGAAATAATTCGTGGGTCGTTTAATAAGTTTGGTAAATTTCTATGAGGTGGGCCATCATTCATTTGGTAAGGTCCCAATCCACAAAAAAGATCATAGTCACATTTTTTTGTGATTGCCCAGGTATTTTATTAATAGATTTTAAGGAACGAAATACCATTATTAATGGCTCATATTAGCAACATTGTTGTATATCTTTCGGGATATTCGCGAAAACCAGCATATATATATATATATATATATATATATATATTTATGTGTTTATGCTTGTTTTGTGATATAAAAAACAAGGAGTTAATAAGTTTTTAGTATTTTGATAAATTTACTTTCACACATGAACTATGTTATCCCTTTCTACGTCAAAAAACGTTTCTTTGTTCAAAAATATTCAATAATTAATTACTTTGATTTTTGTTAATAATATGGATGAGATCTATGGTTACAATCTAAGAATTTTTTTTACTTTTTCAATTTGACATTTATAAAACTAAATTGTTAATATAAATAAAAACTTTTCTTCAAGCACTATTATATCTTTTTGTCAGGTAGATACATACATAAATACATACATACATATATATATATATATATATATATATATATATATGTATAAATATATATATATATATATATGTGTGTATGTATAAATATATATATATATATATATATATATATATGTATATATGTATAAATATATATATATATATATATATATATATATATATATATATATATATGTAATTTAAAACTAGAGATACATAAAAATAAAGAATATTTCAATGGCAATTCCAGTATCTTTAAAGTACTAAGACACAGAAAAATGTAAGCACTCTGAGGACGTGTCACGTACATTTGACTGTGGTTAAATTCACTTCAGAAATAACATCAATTTTCATTCCATAAATCAAAAAATAATTAATAATTTATTGAATATTTTTGATCAACTTTTTTTATGGCTTGTAGGGTGAAAAAATTATGAATTTGTGAACCTCTGATGACAATGGGGTAGAGTTTTATCCTGGAGACAAAAAGAGATCACAAACTAATTCATTAGTAACTAATTGTGAAATTATTCTTAAGTATTTTAATTACATATTTATTTTGTGACATATATATATATATATATATATATATATATATATATATATATATATATATATATATATATATGTAAAAAAAAACATACATACATTTGTATTTTTTATACATATACATACATACATATATATATATATATATATATATATATATGTATGTATGTATAAAAAGTAGGCATAATTCAAACTTGGTTGAATAATAAGTAAACAATTATTAAAAAAATAGTTAGATACAGTATTATTTTATACATAGGCCATAACTCATCCCATTTTTTTCATAATGTCTAAGTCTATTTTTATTACCGTGCAGAGAAACTAAAAACGATGAGTTGCACGGTAGTACTTGAGAAGCTGTAATATGTGTGTGTGTGTGTGTCATGCAGAAGAGAAGAACGATAGCTCGTCGATGTAGGAAGGAGTATGAGAGATAGAAGGCGGTGGAAAAAACAGTGGAGGTATTTTTTTCGTTCGCCCGGCGGGTACGAACTCTTGCTCCGCTGGTCGGTCGCTATTAGTTAACCACCGAGCCAAGCAAATGGCTGCGGATAATAGCTTCTTTGACTCCTTAGATGGATTTTTTAATATAATAATTTCAATAATTTATAACCGGCTACGATGCTTCCTTGCAAGTGCTTGTCGAAATGTCTATATAGGTGATTGGGATTGTGTAGGTGATTCTGAACGTTGTATGAAGATGTTTGGAATTTAATACATTTCATTATTTATAAGCTTGATGTAGAATAACAATGTGTGTTTTGATATTTCGATCCGATGCAGTAATTATATATTTATACGTAATTAGATACGTGTGGGTTTTTGGGATTGATTTGTAACTTAATAGATTCGTTAATATGTATTTTCGAAATTAGTTTCATTAATTTTTGCTCATATTCAAGCATATAATATTAATTATATAGGAAACAGAAAGAGTTTCCTTTTTGAAATGCGATTAAAAAGTTTGAAAATTGATACAGTTTGTTGTTAAAAAAATATTACTATAGTGTATTATATATTTTCAATTTAATCAAAATAATACTTTATTTGTATAATTTAATATTTATATATTTTAATTTTTGATGTATTTGATATAATAATGATCACATGATTAGTTTCTGTAACATTTTCAATGCCACTTTTATTCAATTTTTATTTCCTTTTATTATAAATTAATATATTGAATATTGTAAACTGTATTAATTATTACTAGCTTTAAGTTAAGAAGTTTTTTACTTACTTTTAAACTACAGAACAATATTTATGATCAAAAACGTTCAATAAATGATTATTGTTCATTTTTGATCATTGTTTATATGCTTTTCAAGGCGATGTATCATATTTAAATCATTAAGGTATAAAAAAATCATTATTAAAATACATAACCTAATTTTCTGTGCTCTATGATGGTACTGCAACCAAAATGATTATAAGCAATAGTCAAAAATGAACAACAGTCAGTTATAGAAGAAAAATTTTGATCAAAAAACTTTTTATTGTTGATGAGGTAAATGAAAAAAATCATTTGTAAAACAGAATTTAGTTATGACGTCAGAACTATTTGATGATTTTTAGATTTCAGAGTAGAGTTTCTAATTCATCTATTAATTTATTTTATAAAGGATATTACTGAAAGATTAGGAACTGCATAGATTCTATCATAGGCAGTTTATTTCAGGTTATGAAATAAATTAATTTGTTGTTATTAATAGGTAAAGTAGCATAAAAATAGAGAGATAAAGAAGCATAAACAATATAAATCTATACACAAATCTACACGTGCATATTTATTTCATTTTTACCCATTTAAAGGTTTAATAATAGATTTTTTTTTAAATTCTTGTTTATTTTTCAAAGTTTAGAAATTTTCATTGTTTTAATGTCAATCTAAAATTTTGATAAAAGTCTAATACATCACTAATTATTCTTTGCAAACATGATGAAATTTAGGATGAGATGTATTAGGTTGGTAAGAAAATAATCGCGGTTTTTGTTTTTGAATTCTACCCTTAATTTTTCAATGAAAGTGTCATTTCAACGTGTTTATGTTAATGTTATTTTAAAGTGCATTTTTCGGTCTGTATTTTGATAACATCAATTTTCGTTCTATTATTTATTTTGTTTCAAATTTAGGCTAATGGAATTAAAGACGGAAAAGAAGCAAATAAGTACAACATTTTTGTATGAGTTCGAAACGGGTGGTAAAGCAGCAAAAATTGCTCGTAAACTAAACGATGTTGTCGGTGGGAGTGTTCTTAAGGAATGTACGGTGCCAATGGTGGTCCCAAAAATTTCGTGTTGGGAATGAGAGACTTGAAGATGAAGAAGGTCGTGGGTGTCCTTCTTCAGTTCATAACAACCAACTGAAGGCGTTATTTGAATCAGGACCACTCACAACAATTAGAGAGGTTGCACAATAGTTAGGCATTGGTTATCCAACAGTTCTAGACCACTGAAAATAGCTCTGAATATGAATTTTGAAGGTCATAAACCGTAATTATTTTTCTATCAACTCAATATAAAACAATTAGATTTAAAAAATTTCTTAACAAGTCGAGAGCTTCCACAAAAGATAGATGTTAGTCATTCAACAGTTCTGGACAATGTAAACAGCTACGAAAATCAAAAAGGCTTAAAATGTATATGAATTTGAAGGTCATAAACCGCAATTATTTTTGTACTTAACTAATAGTTTGTAGTTTTGATATCCATTTTTTTCCAGTAATAGTACTAGGATGAAAAATGCATAAAGAAGATTATTCTTTATTAAAACTAGATTTTGTTACAAACACATTTGTTATTTTAATAAGGTTTACTTATAATCTTCATTATTTTTCTTATAATAATTATTCTTTTCAAGCTTTTCCAGTTAAAAATATCTGATTTTCATTTTTTTCAGATACCATTATAAAATCAATTATTAATTGTTAAAGTTTAGAAAGAGTTAATTATAAAATTTAATAATAAAAAAACCTGTTTCACAAAAAAATCGTTTGTTCTATAATAAATCAGAATGAAACCTTTGCAAGTTCTTTAACCAGCTTTCCAACTGAATTTTCTACTCAATTCACAATATACAAAAAATTTGTTTGTCAAAAATGTTTAATAAATGATTATTGATCATTTTAGATTCTCGCTTATGAGCATTTCTATGACTATCCGTCATCTTCAGAACACACTGTTAGACAAAAAATATGACACACATTTAGCATGGGTTTTAAAGAAATACTTGATGCATTTGTATGAATATTAAAAATTGTTGATTTAGTATTGTTACTATATAATAAAGAAATGAATCTTACAGAGTTTGTAGATTCATGTATCTGCTTTCTTTAGCGAAAGCCTTCAAAAATAGATTACGAACGGGAATTTCTAAAAACAATGCTCTTTGTTTTAATTGAAACTCCTGGCACCTGATCTCATGTTTTGAACAAGTGCGCTTATTATTATTATTAATTAATTAATTAATATATATATATATATATATATATATATATATATATATATATATGTAAATTTATATATATATATATATATATATATACACACATATCTGTACGTGCATTGTGGTGATTATTTAGAATAAAATAATCAAAAATAGTTTCATTAAAAGTTAAATGATTTTTATTTTCAATTTGGTTGAAAATATGATACAATTGTGTTCATATCATTACAAAAATCAATTATATTCCAAATAATAAAAAAAATGATGATATAATTATCTAGCAGTAAAAAAATATAAACAGATTTTTCATAAAAATGTATAATCAAGCTAACACTGATACACAGAATAAAATTTATTCTATATCTGTTCAATCATTATTATGATATTAATTTGTGAAATTGTATTATCTGATATCACTTAAAACGATTTGCTACCTTTTCTATCCTTCATTTATGATTAAAACACTGATTTAGTTATTGAAGTGTATCTTTGTAGTGACTAAATTTTCAACTTGTGTGTTTAGCATGTACATAAAAGGTGTTTTTGTTTTTCTTTCTTTCTCAAGTTATTTCCAATCACTTGAACATTTTTAAACACTCTGGCATACATCGCGAATATTTTATCTATATGTATGTATATATATATATATATATATATATATATATATATATATATATATATATATAAATGAACGGTTTTTACCGGAGTGAGCGTTCAATTTAAATTATACGCAATAACTGGGATTAGCTTTGGGAAGCAATTTTTAAGAATTTTCCCTTATTTTTATAATAGGTGATATGCCTTTGGATATATAGCTATACCGTTTATACGTAATTTATATTGGCTACGGTATACGTAATTACAGAGCCATAGCAATTTTCCTTTAAGGAAAATACATCAGGGCGGCGGCGTTGGAAATGGTCCGCTCGGTTTCAAAGTGTAGGTGCCGTAGGTAGGTAGGTAGGTAGGTGTAGGTAGGTGTGTAGAGATAGGTAGGTGGGCGATTCGGCGGGTATTTATTTTTTTTTCGCGGGGAAAATTAATAACAGGCGATGTATCATCAAACGATCTTACGCTTCGGGATGGGAAATTTGATATTGTACAACGGATTTTTTTTCTTAATAATATGCTGATAGAGATTGTTTCTCGACACGATTCTCTTTTCAGTAACACACGACGACGGCGTCTTTATTTTTATTTTGTGTTTTATTGTGCTAGTCGCTCAAGGTGAGAACTATTGGCTTGTATTACGGGTAATATTGTTTTCATGCAAAGGTATTCTTTTTACAAAGAATTTAAAGATCTACAAATAATATTTTATGTCAGTATATATATATATATATATATATATATATATATATATATATATATATATAAATAATGAGGTTATAAAGAAAAACAGCTATGAGTAAATACACAGATCTACACTTATTACGACTGGGTTTCAAAAAGTTCGTAGAAGTGACACATAGATGGCGTTGGGAGACTTGAAAGTATTTTTTTCTTGAAGTGGAATCCTTGATTAGCGGTTTGTAAAAAGTTGAGCGTAAAACGTGTCTTAGTTTAGCATTGACAGCAATCTAAATAAGATGTGTTCGGTTATTTTTGTGAAATGGATATATTGAAACATCGTGCGGTTATTGAATTTTTAGTTTTGGATGGTATGAATGACGACCGCATTTTTGAAAACATGCGTAGTGTGTAGGTTGACTCCTTCCCAGCGTATAATGCATTGGAAAAATGGTCTGTTGAATTTACAAGAGGCAGAACATCCATCGAAGATGACCCACGCAACGGCAGACTTTCAACATCAGTTAACGCAGAAAATGTTGATAAAGTACATGATATGGTGTTGAATGACCGGCGTGTGAAGGTGCACGAAATAACAGAGACTTGAGTATATCGACTGGTAGCGTACGTTCCATTTTAACTGAAAATCTGGATATATCAAAAATGTCGGAGAGATAGGTGCCGCGAATGCTGACTGTGGACCAAAAACGCACATGATACCAAATTTCAAGGGATTACTTAGCCATGATGCAAAGTAATAAAAAGATTTTTTCGTGCTGGTTTGTGACTACTGATGAGATTTGGATTCATTACCACATACCAGAATCTTGATAGCAATCGAAACAGTGGACTAAGAGAAGAGATAGGCAAGCAAAGAAGTTCAAGCCGGTCCATTGACAGGTAAAGTCATGACTTCAGATTCTTTGGGATGCGCAGGGAGTTTTTTTGATGGATTATTTGAAAAAAAGAAAATACAATCAACAACGCTTATTATTGTACACTTTTGGACAAGCTACGAGCCGCCATTGTTGAAAAACGACTCAGAACATAACACAAAAAATCCTACTTCATCACGACAACGCTCCGGCTCATTCATCGATACAAACAGTCTCTAAATTCATTCTCTTAGCTTAGAATAGGTTCCTCATGTCCTGTTTTCATCAGATCCGGTCCCCTTCGACTTCCATCTCTTTCTAAAACTGAAAACATTCCTTGTTAGGAACGGATTTAACATAGATGAGAAGATAATAGCCGAATTAGACATCTATTTTGAGGAACTTGAGAAATCGTATTTTAACACCGGCATAAAGGCACACGAGCAACATTAGATAAAATGTATTGACTTGAAGGGAGATTATACTGAAAAATAAAAATAATTTTACAGCCATATTGTCTTTGTATTCACTTCTACAAACTTTTTGATACCTCCTCGTATTTTCATGGTATTAGTTAATATAAAACTTAAAAAGAAGATACAATATACAAATATATCTAAAAATATAAACATTTTTCTTAGAACTATTCAATTTACTTTAAAACACCAAGTAAATGATGAATACACCATAGGCTTTTGTTTAAATATTCAAGAAAAATCAAATAAAAAAATATATGGGGACAAAAAGATTAGTATATATGATTTAAATCAATTAATACTTTAAGATAAATTGTTTCACATTTTTATTAATAAAACTAGTAACCTATAAATCCATTTATGATGATTTAAAATAATTCATTATTCTGCTGATTTAAAAAAAAATATTTTTTAATAAATTCAATACGGTTCAGAAATCAAGTGTCGCTAATTAGTGTTTTAAAACATGTTTTCGATTTAAATTAAACAAGAAATATAATTTTTGTTCAAATTAGATGAAATTATTCGCCAAATTGTATACTAATTATATTTTTTCCAATATATGGTAGAAATCTATGTCTCTTTCATAAAACTGTTACGGTACGTCGTTGTAAGTTCCAGTATTGTATATTACGAACATAGGGCACTGAGAATTAATTAGAAACATATAAGACAAGCAAGAAGCAGTAGTAGTGGTACGCGACAGGGAAAAAAAGTTAAAAGCAAACAATCCGAGCGTGTACAAAGCAATCGTGAAGAAGTCGTTTTGATGATTTTACATGAGTGACATTTAGTAAGTAGCGAGCTTTTACAAACAACGTGCAATTCAACACGGACGCTTTAAAATTCTCAAACGGTTTATTAACGTTGACAGATCGCAATGAACAGTGCAGAATGCACAGTAGATGTCAATTAATGAGATCTCTCTTTTTCGTATGTACGTTTTCGTTACACTTTTCGATTTTTTTTTTAGAAAAAATAAACCAACTAAAATATTTAGTATTGAAGTAAAAAAGGGATATACTTTCGCAATTAAAATATTAAATTTTGTTTTTATTCACAATAAGAGATATACGAATTCTGTTTTCACTACACAAACGACAAAACATTTTTCTAATCAAAAATATTCAATAAAATATTTTATTGATCATTTTTGGTTATCACTTATGTGTTTTTCAATGGCAACGATATCATCTTCAGATAATTAATGTATGGAAAAATCCATATACTTTTTCTAAATTTATTTTAAACTACTCTAATCTTTGTTCATATTTCATAGATATTTCTATGCATCATTATTTTTTTATGGTTTGTAGAATAATAATAAAATTAATTTGTGAAAAAATACAGTATCATTGGTTCACTTGAGTAAAATATTTTATCGGTATATATATATATATATATATATATATATATATATATATATATATTCATCATATATACAAAAAAAAATATTTATAATTTCTGATAGAAATTTTAGTGTACTTTAGATTATTTTATTTTTAGAATGAATTAACCGATTGATTCAAAATGACTGAATGCAAAAAAATCATTTATATACAGTCATACAAGTTTATATATGTATATATGTATGTATGTATGTATGTATGTATGTATGTATGTATGTATGTATGTATGTATGTATGTATGTATATATATATATATATATATATAACCAAATGTGCAGTATAAAAGAATCTAAAAAAAAATTATCTAAATATTTATTGAATTAGTTCTAGGACAATTACCTCCCAGACAATGACCCTCCGTTTAAAAAAAATTCGTGTAAAAACAGTTTTGATATGTTCTGTGTTATTATAAAGACTACAATAATTCACAAATGGAAGTTATTTATTTATATACAAATATTTAACCATAATGTACACAAGTTTACAGTAATAAGACGAAACAGATGGAAAATTATTTGTTGGCGGACATTTCTAATCCTATGATCTTAATGTAATCCTAAATCACTTCATGATGGTCATAATAGTTAAAATTGAAGAAAAATTAGTTATGTTTGGACATATAATTCGGATTAAAGAAACTACAGGTAAATATTATTAACAAAATTACCTGATACTAGAAATTTCATCAGTCCCTTTGATTGTGCGTTCAAAAATAACGCCCGAAGAAGATTAAATTGTTATTCTGGATTCTATTTATTTTTTTTATTGTAACTTTAAAATTTTACATTGCGAAAGTTAAAATCAGTATAAACTTAAAAAAATAAATTTTCACTTACACTTTACAAAAAAATAGGAGTAAAGCATTTTTAAAACGAGAAGCACTTGAAAATAATATAACTGAATTTTGAGCACAACTACGGAAAAATCTTACGGTAAATTCCATTGCCATACTTGAATAATAATGTTAAAAGAGCAGCTTTAGAAGATATTTGTCAACAACCAAGCAAAATCATAAAGAAGGAACTAAACATATACACACACTTATTATTGTCCGGAAAGTTATTGACGAAAGGTTAATGTTCGGGGGGGGGGGGAGTACTACAGAGTGTTAATGTCCGTGGATTATTGACTGGTGTTATTGATGGGGGTTATTAACGAGAGGTTATTGATGGGTAGTTATTAACGAGGGCTTATTAAGAGAGTTAATTCGGCGGTGGGGGGGTCTAGGGAGTAATTCTCCTGTTATGATTAAAATATATTCTTACATATGTAAGTACATATGCGGAAGAAAAAAGAAAGAAATTCAAAGCTATTTTTCAAATAACAACTAAAAAATTCAGCGTCACGAAAGTTTACATTACATCTAGGATAATATTTTGTAATTTAATGAATTATTTACGATTTTTAATAACTTTTAAGTATTGTTAATATTTTGTAGGACTTATATTTGCATCTATTACGGCTTACATCCTTTTAACACACGGTTTGAGATAAAGTTGAGAGTCACATCTAAAGTGAGTTTCGCTTACACATTTCTTATTGTTTTTTTAGAGACTCCTGATTAGTAATATTATATTTCTGAATCCTTCTTTCGAGTTAATCCTAAATATTCTCGATATGATAAATATCAGGTAATTGAGGAGTTGAATGAAGGTGTTTTGGATATTTATAAGATACATTAATTAAAAAAAAATTGTTATAAATAAATAAATTAATATTTGTTATAAATAAACTCACATTTTTAATATATAAAAAAGAATTTTTTTAATCAATAAAACTGTTTATATATATATATATATATATATATATATATATATATATACATATATATATATATATATATATATATATATATATATATATAAATGTGTGTGTGTATGCATATATATTTCTATACAAAGAAAATGATGAAATAATCAAATGGATATTCAGCAGAGCGACAAGTCTTTCTCATATAATTAAACGAAAGAACTTATCAGAAAACAGAGAAACACATATACAATCAATGAATAATCTCGTACTGTTCGTCTTTCTCTTGTCATACAAAAGTATTTTGCAAATGTATCGTCAAGTTGTGTGTATTTTTTTTAAGTTGAGCTCTGTAATTATTTTATCATCCCGAGGGCATAAAAAGAATCGGCAGTCAAATATTCAGCTAATGTCAGGGGGTCGTACTCTATGTACTGTACCTTCGAGAATAATAAATAGGGCTCGAATTAATTCCATAACAATTTTTTTTTGTAAGTGCTCTCTCGTCTAACATCCGTAGAAAAAATATTAAGATACATAGATATTATTAATTCAGCAGTACTTTTATGTGGCGAATATCAACAATATTGTAGTTTTATTACATAAACATACACCACAAAGATAAAATTATGTAGATATGTTGACAAAGAGGATATATATATATATATATATATATATATATATATATATATATATATATATATACATACACACACACACACACATATATATATATATATATATATATATACACACACATATATATATATATATATATATATACACAGAGATATTCTATAAATTTTAGTGTTACAATATTTTGGTTGTATAAAAGAAAAATATTCATTATTTGTCTGCATTTCTTTGGTAAGTTGATAATTTAAAAAATAATTTGAATTTTTTCTGTATTTTTCTATATAATAAAAACCACATTTCTCGTCACTTTGTCCGCAGGATGTTTGCTTTGTCAGATCATATGTTTCAAGTTTAATTTATTAAGTTTCGTTAATAGGTATTTTTTATGTTTAAACATAAAAACATTTAGTAAAACCAATAAATAGTTATTTCTTTCTATTTTCCCGTCAATTTTGAAGGGTTATGTACTAGTTTGATAATATATTTATACATTATAAAAATATTGTTTTTCTCTTTTCAAATGATTGATTTTATTAAAAATTAATTATTAATAAATCATATACTGTTACTTGTGTCAAATTAAAAACTTAGAACAAATAGGGCGACAAAAATTTAAAATTTACTGTGAGTAAATATTTTTTTTCTCAGTGAATATATTTTTTTCATTACACAAATAGAATCTTTCAAACTATTACAATTTGATTGAATTTTGAATGAATAAAGCATTCTTCTTAATTATTACTTAGTTTATATTTTAAATACTGTATTTTATTGTATAGAAAAAAGTATAATTATGTTCAGAAAAATCTATTTTATTAGTTTAATAATTTTTAATCCCAATCAAAAGAATTTGTAAATTGATAAAGAAAATAATTAAAAAAATAATTCGCAGAAAAAGTAATAATTAAATTTCTGTATTGAGAAGACTTTTTTCTAAATAACTGCATTTATTTACACTTGCTTTTAAGATAATTATTATGGTTGAATTTTATAATTTAAATTATATTATTAACTGTAAAAATCAATTCGATGCCTTTAAATTTAATCAATCATAACTCTGTTTTAAATGAAAACATTTTCTTATCGTTTTAAGACTTTAATGTGCCAACCTTAACATTTAAAAACATTATATATCAATAGTGGATAAACTGCGGCTCCCAAAATACTCTGTCCGGCTCCCGAGACTATATTGGGTTTCATTGCCATTTTTCCTAAACTTTTATATTAATAATCTATAGTAGTATAGTATGTACCCAATATTCGAATATTTTATATATAAACGGGTAATTCATATTATCTTTTCAAACATCCATATGCATTGTGGAAAAAGACATTTGTAAATACAATTCTAAATTAATATTTTCTGTGGCTTTTGAACATTCGAAAATGTATGAAAAGTATAATATGTGGTTCTTATTATCGAAGAAATTGTCCACGCCTGTCCCATATCTTGGTCAGTAGTGAACATGATGGCGTCCGAAAAGCAGCCTATTAGGAATTGCATATATTTTACATTTCAGTTGAAAAAAATGCTGCCGAAGCTGCGGAAATGATTTTTGTTAGCTTTAGGTGAAGATTCGTGAGGTATAAAATATGTAAAAAATGCTAAATCAGTGGAAGAGGTTCGAAAATGCATTACAAATCCATCGACTCAAATCTGCCATCAGTTTTTTTGACAAGGGATTCGTTAGTTACTCAACAGATAGAGGAAAGTTATAAAAAAATGGAGGTCATTTTGATGCTTGAAATATATTCCATTCTTATGTAAATAAAAATTTATTAACTATAATAAATGCACCGAATTAATTTGTAGACATAATATTGTACTGACAATATATATATTTTTTTAAAAAAATACAACTGAATGAAGAAACAGAGATTAATAATATCCTATTTAATTCGGTTGAAACATGAGTTAGTTTTGAGGACTGAAATGTATTCTATTTTTGGGTAAACATTCATTTTCTATAAAAGGCACCGAATTAATTTGTACATCTAATATACACTGATCCAAAAAGTTATTCTAAAATGCACTCGAGTAACAATGGGCACTGAAGCTAGTAATGAATATAAATAATATTAATAATTCTTATTTATTTTTTTGAGAGACATTTTTCCAGTCTTCATATATTAATACAAAATATACACTTTTGACACAATACCTCTTATTTAAAAATATTTATCCCTTTTTATAAATACTTCTCGCTTTATTCGAAAAATTAACATTAATATGGACGAACTAAATTCCATTCATAGTTATACTCATACATTCATATTTATTTATACGTTACAGAAAAAGATTAAAATATTTTTTTGCGTTTTTATGAGTAACATTCAGTTTGAAATGAATGCCATGCTACAAATAAGTACTTGTTAGTAAAATCATTATTTTTAGTGTTTGAATATATATTATTGATAATTTTAAAAATATACATCTTGTTACAAAATAACATTAATTTTAATTTATAAAGAAACAAAAATTTAAAGTGCTCAAAATAGAAATGTTTATGAAATATTCCATTAATATACAAGTTTAGTAAATGTTATCAATATTTAAATGTAAATCATATAATTTACTGCAAGTATAATGCTACAAAAATAAATAAATACATAATTATTTGTATGAAATGATTATTTATTAAGATATTAATAAAAATAATATTTTTGTAATGGAAA
This sequence comes from Acanthacorydalis orientalis, assembly GCA_034766995.1. Classification (NCBI taxonomy): domain Eukaryota; kingdom Metazoa; phylum Arthropoda; class Insecta; order Megaloptera; family Corydalidae; genus Acanthacorydalis; species Acanthacorydalis orientalis. Next base: position 9,841,971 of record CM068317.1, on the reverse strand, counting down.
AATCTGGTAGGGATATTTTGATATAAAGTAATTTAGTTTTAAAGAAAATCTTTAATATATTAATATATTTATATATATATATATATATATATATATATACATATATATATATATACACATATATATATATATATATATATATACATATATATATATACACACAAACATATATATATATATATATATATATATATACATATATATATATATATATATATATATATATATATATATATATATATATATATATATATAGAGATTCAATTTAGGCTCCCACATGGTAGTATTAAAAGAGGGCGCAGGGGTTAAGAAAAGTCATGTTATTTTTTATTTCATATTTCAATTTAATTCAATACTAAAAATACAATTGAACTAGAATACTAAGTGGGGAATAACATGTTTTTTTTAATACTTTCGTGTAGAAGCTTAAGTTGAATCACCCTATATATACACACAAATGTAAATCATATATTGAAGACTAGTACATGCGTTGTGATATATGAAACGAAATTATAAATTTCCTGTTACAAGAAAAGCACAAGATGGGGAAAAAATGAAAACAAATAATTATTGCGTCAGTTCAAATTATCCACGGAACAAGAAATAATTTCATTATAGAAAAGAGCAACGGCAAATTGAAAATACAAGAAGAAATAATATATTTTCATATTACCTGTTCGTGTAGAGTAGGTACATAATAACGTCGCACTCTCCTATTACGATTTGTAATACATTTTTGTCTTTTTCTGCTAAATATATATATATATATATATACATATACATGTATATATTAAATATTAAAAACGTCTTCGGTTAATTTCACGGGCTAAAAGATACGCTTTCACATTATGACGTGTTTTATTTGTCTCTTTTGCAGCAAGTGCATTACGCCAATATCTAACTACACTGTAAAATTCAAAGATGTGGAATTGAGAGTACCGAATGGAGGTTTTCGATGCAGACATTTTATGTATTATCATTTTTTTTATAATGTTCTTCGAATATATATTTTAAGAATAATTGTCATTTTTATATTAGCACTATGTGAAAATTATCTGATAGACCAAATCAATTCAAAACGTTAATTTAATATTTTTATACCGGGTCGTTGTAGAAATCTTGTCCGATTATCAATAAATGTTTAAAAGTCTAATTGTAACAATAATGTGAAAAATACGTAAGTGTTATACTTCGATCGAAAGGTTATGTTAATAGCTCTTATTTAAATGTACAATTGGTTTCTATTGAAGGTATTTTCATTAAATAAGTAATTGAATCAGTCATTTTAATAAGTAGATAAATCTACATAAATTCTTTTCAAATTTTTTTTTGAAATTAGATCCTTCATATTCAGCATAAAAATTACATTATCCGCATTGTGCTTATCTGTCGAGCCTAACCACAGAGTCATTGCAAAAAAGCATATGGATCGAAAATTTCGATAATGTACAAAAAAATATACTATTTACAATAAGTGAAACACAGGATCTTGGATGAGACATTTTACAACGAAATATTCATCTGACCAACCGAAGAAATGGAAGACACTTTGCTAGAATTTGATGGCGAATATAATTATGCACCTTAATATTAGACTAACAGCGAGATACATATTTGTGTGCTAAATGTAATGTTTTTAATAAACAATCATAATAAAAAAATGTTTTTTAAACAATTTATTATGCATTTAATACTATTCCCTGCACAAACAACACAAATCAAAACAATATACGTTGATTTTTTTATACATTAAGGATTCATAGGTCAGTAACTATTTAAGCAACGAAGAAATTAAAGACCTAAAAAACATATTAACACAGAAAATCTTTAAAAGATCTTATTATTTTCGTGTAACGCAGTTTTTATTGAATCCTGTAAAACTTAAATTCTGTAACTTATGTAATTTTTGAAATTATCGATTTAATTATATAAAATGCGTGCAAGATAACTAGTATTTTAGATATAAAATGTTATTAGACTTTCATAAAAAATCATATGTTTCAGTAATCATAAATAAACGATTTGTGAGACGAATCGTGAGGAGCTTATAACTATATCGAATCTCCAGAAGACTGTTTGAAAAAATACAAATGTATCGTATTTTATTTTGTATAAAAAACACAATTTTTATGATTTAGTATTGATTATAATGATTTTATTCCGAATTTATTGGAGAAAAAAATGTTAATATTGATTAAAGAGAATGTAAATTGATTATATATATATATATATATATATATATATATATATATATATATATATATATAAAATACAGTTCTAACACTATGATTAAATTTACTTTCACACATGAATTATTCTCTTATCGTCCAAATTAATAATTTAAAAAAAATTTTTTCTGGTCAAAAATGTTCAATAAATGATTATTGACTATTTATGATTATTGATTAATCACATTTCTATGAACATTTAAACATCCTCAGGGCGCTAAAGTACTATAAAATTTGTGAAAATGATTTTAACGACAGTGCTAGTCTATATTTTGCAGTTCTATTATTTGGATTCGATTTAATTTCCATATATATATATATATATATATATATGTATGGAATATATATATATATATATATATATATATATATATAACTTGGAGATCAATAAAAGCAAGTCACCAAAGCTTTAATTAAAAAAATATCAAAGGATTTATATCATAAATGTGTTTTTATGTTTTGTGTATTCTTGCGTCATTTATTAATGAGCGACTTTATTTTCAAGTCTGTAAAGTTATTTATATTTCAAACATTTCAAAGAAAGAAGATAATTTTCCAAAATTAAATTTATACTTCACCTCATAAAGCATTGTATCTTGTCACTCTGATAATGGAATTGTTATCAAATTTCACACAAACAACAATCATAGACGATTAATAATTATTTATTGAACATTTTCGATCAGAAAAAATGTAGCTTGTGGGGCGTGACAATAATTAATTTATGAAATAAAGGTATATTATTAGAGGGTGATTTAATTTAGTAGTATTAAAGGAGGGTGCAGAGGTTAAGAAAAGTCATTATTTTTTATTTAGTATTTTAGTTCAATTCAATACTAAAATACAACTTTGAACTAAAATACTAAATGGGAGATAACATGTTTTTTTAAATATTTTCATGTGAGAGTCGAAGGTGAATCACCCTACAGAAGGAATTATAACATGTTAAGAAGTCTGTATACTAACTGAATGATGTCTGGATCCTGATCTGAAATTTACTGACTGAAAATAATTCAAATATTGTCTCTAGCATGCGATTATTTATTTGGAAGATCGAATAAAGATCAATTTTTTTATGAATTAGCCAATAAAGATAAAAAAATGGTTCTATTAGATTAATATAATGGAGGAAAAGAATTGGAGATTATATAATGAATCACTTGAAATGACACCAAAGGTTGGATTGTTTCCTCGAAGTTATTATTGTCTGTTTGTTAATATTAAAAAAGTAAGTGAAACAGCAAATCTTATTATATAAGCTGCTCTGTACAAATGAAATAATAACAACGAAGGAAAATAGAACCAAATGAAAAAAAATGAATTGTGAATTTAAGAAAAATGTCCAGTTTTGATTAATCTAATAGGCGTTATCTTAGATCCGGACCTCAGTAAGACTGCATTTTTTTAAACAGACTAATATTGTTGTTAAATATGTTAAGTTTAATACATCTTCGGCATTCTTTATATATAGCATCATCAAATTATTATTTGTTTTAGTCATTATAAACTTACATTAATAAATAAAAAAACATTGTGTCTTTAAAGATTTTAAAAGGGACCTATCTGTACATCAAAAATAATCATGTCAGGTTTTATGACATAGCTATAACTGCTATGAGAACTTTATAAAAAAGTTATATAAAAAAGTAGAAATTTTATGATTGAATATAATATTTTGTTTAAATAGAAACTATTTATTTCAATAAGAAAATAGATTATAATCGATCAGATTTTGGTGATCGGACATGCTTGTAGTCATTAATACAATGACACGCAAAAAGTTAGAACCATTATTTTTTAGTCGATTTATCAATATAAAAAATAGATTAACATGCATGCACATTAAGCATTGTTAAAAAAACTATGAATCTTTAACAATACAAAATGTAACTAATATAAAATACAAAAAAAACACATTCATCATAATTAATTTTATAGATTTCCGTTCTTGTCAGAACTGTGAAAAAAACGTATTTTTCAATGTTTGTTCTATAGACGTCCGTTGAGTGGAAAAAAATTCCGTCATCAATAATAATGTCACCGTACGAGTTAAATATTCGCGAAAAAACAACAATAAGAAAGTCTTAGCATTCAATATACAAAATTCATATCGTACTTAATTAACCATTTACAAGTACAAATAATAAGTCTCTGAAATAAAAAAAGCTGTTTTAGCTCCAACGAGCAGTGACAACTCGGTCTACTGTTATATCTGTGAGACGTAGCCAATGATATTGTTAAACATCTGTACTCAGATTTAAAAATTAATTAAAGCATGTTATTAAAATATATATATATATATATATATATATGTATGTATATATATATATATATATATATATATATATATATATTTATTTAATTTAAATGTAATTTATGTTGCAAGTAATATTGTAAATCGCACAGAATAAATTCAATACGATTTTGTTTAAATTTTTTCAAGGTTTAGTCATATTTTTAAAAACAAATTATTTGAGTAATAAAAGTAATGGATATTCAATACAGTTCATCTTTTTTAGTAAAAATACACTTTGACTAAAATATACAGACTAAAAATACTATAATATACAAAACATTTTTTTACTAAAATCTATTAAAATTTTTAATATGAAATATTTTATAAAATTTATGGTTTAAAATGAAATATTTTTTTCAAATTAATTTTTCACTCATTCTACAAATTACAAAACCAGTTATGTGAGCAAAGATGTACAATAAATGATTATTGATCATTTTTGTTTGTTATTTACGTGAATTTCAATGGTGATGGAATCATCTTCGAGAGGGTTAAAGCACAAAAAGTTTTGTTTTATTCTGGTTTATGAAACGAGTGCAAAAATTCATTTGTAAAAGTGAACTTATCACAGTTAAGACGGAATTATATTATGATTTATATAATTAAAAAAAAATAATAATCCGTACTAATGTCTACATTTTGTTTTAAAATTAAATGTTATTTAAGTACAAAAGGTGTAAAGTATATGAATTTTTTACATACAATAAAGAATATAATATAAAAAAATTAATGAAAATGAAACATCCTATTGTATTGATTTATTAAATTCATTATTATTAATTAATTGATTTGGTTTATTAATATGAAAATATATTTATAGTTTATTTATAAATAATTATAAATAAAATTGTATAATTGTTTAGCAAACAACACCTTCACCATTTACTTTCTTTTCTTTCTTTATCTTTCTCTTTCTCTCTCTCTCTCTCTCTCTATATATATATATATATATATATATATATTAGAGAAAATGCAATACTTTTACATTTAACATAATTATTGTAAAGGACAACTACTTCTTTATATTAAGAAATATGTTTACAGTATAAATAAATAAACGCTAGCAATAATAATAATATTTAAGAAACATTTGTTTGAATTGACAAATATAAAAATAAAGTCCAATTAAAATACTTGTATTTGTAAATCGTAAATCTCCGAATTTATTTTATATTCCATATTTGTGTATTAAATTAAAATCAAAAGATTTTCCGTTTAATATAAAAAAGATTAATATCTTTAAAAATAAGTATTTAATTTATTATTCAATATTTATGTTCATTTCTCATCATTTTTTCGTACCAATATATTTGTATGAATATATGTTACGATTTATCATATGTTACCCATTAATTAACCCCTTCGCTGCTGTAGACGCCTTTAGGAACTCAATTGATATTGTCAAGATGGTGCTGTTGACGTCCAAAGGCATATATTTATTATTTAACATATTGATTGAATACAAGTCAAAGACTATCAGCTCATAGCGTCAGTCACGGTTTAATATCTACTGTCTGCTACGTTTGCTCTGGATGAGATTTTACCAAAGCGAAAGGGTTAAGACATATTTTTCCGTGCTTTTAAAGACATTAATATTGATATTTAAATAATTACATATAATAAAAATAATATCATTTTGTTTTAAAATGAAATATATATATATATATATATATATATATATATGTATATCATTTTTAAAAAAATGATGTTATTTTTATTATATGTAATTATATATATATATATATATATACATATATATATATATATATATATATATATATATATATATACATATGTATATATATTACAATTTATTTTAAATTTATTAAAAAAAAACTTAATTAAGAAAACAGTACCTTAAATGGTGAATTATAGTTTTTGAGTCGTAATTACAAACAATATATGTTTAATATATATTTTCTGGAATTTGACATCATACAGTAAAATTAAAAGTTAAGAATAATTATTTTTAAACGTTCAAGTTTTAATTATAAATAATAATATTTAAGTGAAAATATATAACACTAATTACGTTTTTATTATTTTTAGAAGCTGCTAGTTAAAAGGGTTGTTTTATAACATATATATATATATATATATATATATATATATATATATATATATATATATATATATATACATAAAACAACCTTTAGACACGAACATGCATACAAACACACATTTGTGGTTTAAACGGAAAAAGGTATTTCATTAAATTTGTGAACTGAGTTATGAAAGGAATACAAGAAAAAAGTTTGTTATATCATTTGAAAAACAAATATTAGTAATTAGAAAGCTTTTAGTAATTTATTTCTTATTATATCAAAAAAAATAATTTTCCATTAACAAGAGGTTAAACTTTAAAGTACCTTTTTGTATAAAAATTACTGTATAATTTTTCACTGATCCATAAAGTTCAAAACATTTTTCTGATTAAAACATTTCATTATATGAATTTGGCCATATTGATTATTACTTATGTGTATTTTGATGACGATGCCATCATCATTAAAGTTTTGAAGAAAAGTATTTTTTTTGTAAAGTAGGTTCATATATGGTACCAAAAATTTGTAATAGTTAAAACTTATACCCTTTTTTCTACCACAAGTTTATACGAATACTAATTTTGTGAGAGTACACTTCTGGCATTGGACATAAACTCATTTATACAAATGAACCTATCTTCTCATTCCACAAACTACAAAAGTATGTTCTGATCAAAAATTTGTAGTAAATGATTATTATTTATGATCAGAAATTTTTTTGTAGTTTTCAAGATGAGAAAATAGTTCAATTGTAAAATATAGTATATAAGATTTTTTTTAAATCTAATTGTATTATATTATGTTGATAGAAAAATAATTGCGGTTTATGACCTTCAAATTCATATAAATATCTATTTTAAGTGGTTTAGAACTGTTGGATGATCAACGCCTAACTATTGCATGCCACCTCTCGAATGAGATTGTACATGGTTCTGATTCAACTAACACTTTCAATAGGTCGTTATGATCTAAAGAAGGACGCCCTCGAACTTCTTCATCTTCAAGGCTCTTGTCCTTAGCATGACATTTTTGGAACCACCATTGCACCATGTGTTTTTTAACAGTACTAGCATCAAAAGCATCGTTTAGTTTATGAGCAGTGACTGCTACTTTACCATACGTTTCGAACTCATACAAAAAATACTCTTATTTGCTTCTTTTCCATTCTTAATTCAATAGCGCAACTTGAAGCAAAATTAATAATAAAACCAAAGTCAACGTTACCAAAATACACACCAAAAATTCTCTTTAAAATGATGTTAACATGAATACGAAAATTTAATTGAAAAAAATTAAGGTTATAATTCAGAAAACAAAAACCGCGATTATTTTCCTACCAACCTAATAGAATATTAATTTTCATAACAAGATAAAGATTAGTTCATTGATTTAGCAAAATTAGGTTTTTATAAATTTTATCAAAGCACATATATATATATATATATATATATATATATATATATATGTAACATTTATAAAAATGTAATTATGTTATATTACTTATCAAAATATTTTATATAATTATATATTACAAATATAAAATATGTACCTTTGATTTGGTGTACAAAAATCTCAACGTATATTTTAAACAAATAAAAAAAAACATGTCGCGCAGGTCGAACAGTATTCGAAGAAGCAGAAAATGTTGAGGCATTGGCCAGGATTAATAAACAGTAGCAGTTATATTTTTAAATGTCGCGCTCTCCCCTGCTGACATCTCTTAACTAATTCATGCGAAGTTAAAAACTGTTGTCGTCTTAAAAGAAAAATGTTACGTCGTTCAATTAATGTATTCTCTGCCACCCAACAACTCACACCCACGCGCAATGATGACGGGAGGGAGTAATGGTAACAAGCCACCGTTGTCCCTTGTACCATTCGTTCGAACAACCTTTCAAACTGTCGACATATCTATAGTTGGTGCAAATTGTCAATCCGCGTTATTTCATATACTTTTTTTATTTACTTTGATTTTTATTTGTGTTCTTAGTTGGTTTTGAATGCTTGAATAGTTTGATTCGATTTTACTTTATGAACAGTTTATGCGACTATCTATATAGTTAATCATAGTAAATAATTCTATTTTAATTTAGTAAATTAAGTGGGGAATTTAAAGTTTCCTTACAGAGTTTAAATTTGACCAGGGTCTCTATTCGTAACTAAACTGAATTTCTATTTTGTTTCTTCAAATATGTATAAAACATAAACAAAACAATAAAACAACAAAATGAGGTTAAATAGAATGAAAGCTTACTTGAAAAATCATTTGATACATTTAAGAATATTTTAAAATGTTAAAACTGAAAATATTGAATTCAAAGATTTTATTAACCTTCAGGCCTTTTAGTATTATTTGATGTAACTGAGTTCTGGGAATTAGCAGCTGAGTGAGCCAACAAATAACTTTTTAATGTACGACTAAAATAAACACATATTTTAAAAAATGATACAAAATGGTTATTTGATCAGTAAAAACTAATAAACGATTTTATGACGTAAACAAATCTACAGATAATAAAATTTGGAATTACTGAGAGACTTTAAGGAATAAAATATATATTTTTAAGTACAAAAATCTCAAAAACATGAAATATTATTTACATAATGACATGTGAAAAACAATTCATTTTAGATCTGAGAACACCAAATATTGATTTTTAATTAAAGACAGAAAATAGTTAATTGGATGTAAAAGAATAAGTGTCGAAACATTTTTTTGAATTATAACCAATTAAAAAATATATCATTGATTAATACAATACTAAGTATAAAATCAAGTACACAAAATTGTATATATATATACATATATATATATATATATATATATATATATATATATATATATAAGGTTTTCAATTTAAACTTTAATGCAAGTTCCAAAAAAAACTATTGAGATAAAAGTGATTCATGAACAATTGTTTATTTCGATTTAAATATATTTTGTTAATTTCGTTACTTAGTATGAATTTTATAACGTTTTATAATTTTTTAAAGCTAGGCCTAAATAGGTATTTATTATAAAGGAACTAGCACGCGAGTTGAAATGCTGGTTAGGTCTTTAAGTGATGTTATTTTTTTACAAGAAGCCAATTTCAGTATAACCATCATTCCAAATCATGCATATATGATTTATATAGATGTATACAGTCCTTTTCAAATTTACTATTATTACATATTATTTGGAGTAAGTATTTCAGTGTATACTCTACGTTTGCCTAAGATAAAACAAGATGGCTGAAAAGATTCAGAAAACACAGTATTTGTATTAGTCAATATTTTATTTGTGAAAAGAAATGTTGGTTACTGTGCTTTTTCTTCGAACATTTAAAATGTACGAAGTGTCACAAATGAATAAATAGTACAATATTCATGAAAATACAGCATGAAAATAAAGCATGCTTTTTATAAAGCATGAAAAAACTTCCAAGTTTGAACTTGAACTAATTATTAATAGGTTTTTAGTTGACTATTTCGTTTCGCTAAAAACGTAACGCATATATATATATATATATATATATATATATATATATATATATATATATATATATATATATATATTACTACGCGTTTATATTTGTAAACATATTTCTGAAACATATACAAATTCGAAAGTGGAATAGACAATAATCTCATTTAAGGAATGAAAATAATACGACCGTGGCCCGACTATAGATAATATTATTCAGTACACGAAATAAAGAACATTATGCTTTTCGGTTTTAATTTTTTATTTTCCGAAAAAAATATTCCCAGCGGTTTAATAAGGCGACGAAAATTTGATGTCTGTTTTAAGATCCCTCGCCAACAAAAGTTACACACAAAAATGGATGGATCAAAGCGGGATAGGATGCGGTATGGGTCGACGATGGCGGGCGTTAGATTAAGTAGTACGCCTGTTCTCGCCACGGTCTGTTAGCTGCTCCACTCTGTAGTCGCGCGCGCGGTGGTCGACCGACCCGACGACGACGACGATGGGCGGCCTGAACGGGGGTCGTCGGGCTATTTGAGACACATTCCCGGGGGTCGAACCGAGGGCCGAGGATAACATTGGCGTTAAGTAATAAAAAATGCTTTGTCTTTATGAATTAATCCTTAAGACGACACGGTTCTTGTCTTAATATGCAAACTTATTTTTTCGCGGACTTTTGAATTTTAATACTTTTATGTTTAGGGATTTGGGGAATAGGTAGTGGTGCTTACTACCTACTACTCTATATAACGACGGGACGCCGGTGGGTGTGCGGTGTCATGAAAATGTATTCGAATTAGAACGTTTTTAATGTAATCTAACAGAGGGTCGCCGGAACGGACGTATTGTACATTTTATGTCGTTTGATGTGATTGAATTAAACAATTAGTCATCACTTTACAATTATGCTCATATTCACTTATATATATATATACATGTATATATATATATATATATATATATATATATATATATACATACTGTAAAATATATTAAATAAATATATATCAACTTCTTTGAAACAAATATAAAATTTGATTTACTTTTTATTTGGTTTTTATCGTAAAATAATACAAAAATAATTATCTCTACTTTTTAAACATCCATGGAAATAAATACTTTTTATATTGATTAGCTAATTTTTTTTAATATCAATTACATTGTTATACGTAATATAATTATGTTATATATTTAATTTTGTTATACATTACGTTCATCAAACGGTTGAATCAATCATTTTTACTATAAAAATATACTTTAAAATAATTTTAACGATTAGTTAGATAAAATTCATATACAAACACCCATACACACATACATACATATATATATATATACATATATATACATATATGTATATACATATATATATATATATATATATATATATATATATATGTATATATATATATATATATATATATATATATGTATATATATATATACACGTTTTCATTAATTTTTTAATAAATTTATAATTTTAAAACTTATTTTTAACACTGTACCTATTAAAATTTTATAATTTTCAACTATTTAAATACTTATAATAGACTTAAAAATAGATCGGTATTTAATTAATGGGCAATATAAATATTTATAAGCTTTCATAAAACAACAGTGTTTCTAGTAAAGAAATTAATTGGTTTGTTAAATTACTGATTAATAGTTATTGATAATTTCTATAGATGTGTGTTTTTTTAGGGTAGACGCGAATTTAAGTTTATTAAATAATTCAAAACATGATTTTAATATTCAACGATAATGTAGGATGAAAAGAGATGCTGGTTTTAAAACGAAATCTTCTAATAGAGTAAAATTTCAGTTTAAAAATGGCATTCTTTTTACTACAAAAATGTTTAATGAGATACTATATATACATATATATATATATATATATATATATATATTCAATAATACTCTTTTTTATACAATTAATAACTATTTATATTAAATATTAAAAAAGCAGAAACTAAAAACAAAATTATAACATAATATTGGTTTGTTCAATTTAAAAATTTTTAAGAAAAACTTTTTTTTTAAATATCTGCGAATATATTTTGAAAACAGTTTGTTAAAAATAATATAATACAAATAACAAACATTGTTTGAAGTTGTTTGTTGACCTTTATTGTTTAATTTTTTTCCATTATTGGTCTCTTCTATCTATATCTTCAAGTGCATATTCAGTATCCACATGGAACTGGTAGTTGGAAAAATGTGACCTTAAGAACAAAGGTACATGACTGAACAAAGTACCAGTATAATTGAATTTCATTTTGAAAATCAATGTTCAATTATTTCGACGCAGCGAGCATATCGTCGTTATTTTAATGTTCGAACGGGACCATCGCAGTCAATGATTAATTATTTGGTTGCACGTTTTCGACAAGATGTACTTAGTAAACGTCCAGGATCTGGAAGACATCGTTTGGCTCTAGCTGAAGAAAATATTCAACGTACATAAAGGAGTATTGAGTATAGTCCTGATACGTCAACCAGAATACGTTCAGCCCAACTTTGAATATCTTGTAGGTCACTGCAAAAGTTTTTGGCAGCATTAAAAATGTTCCCATACAAATTGCGGATTATTCAAGAGCTAAAGCCAACAAATTATCAGCATCGCATTGATTGTGCAATTCGTTTTCATCATCAAATAAAAGAAAATAAAGAATTTATTCACAATTTGATTATGAGTGATGAAGCTCATTTCCACTTAAATAGCTTCGTGAACAGAAAAAAATGTAGCATATGGGCTACAGAGAGAGTCTAAGAGAATCCAAGAGCACTTCATCAGTGACAATTACATCCAATTAAGTGTGGTTTGGTGCAGAGTAACGTCCGAAAGGATTATAGGCCCTTATTTCTTCAAAAATGAAGACAGTACTGCTCTAACCATAATTAGTGCTCAATACCGACGATGATAGATTTTTTTTGAGGCTTCTTGGTAATCGTCCACAGATGTGGTTTCAACAAGATGGAGTCACAGCGTACACAGCAAAACCCGTTATGGAACATTTATGGGATATTTTTGACGAATGCATTACAAGAAACAACGATTTTAAGAGGCCTGCGCGTTCGCTCGATTTGAGTCCTCCAGATTTTTTTCTTTGTGACTACTTAAAACAACATGTAAACGCCAATAAGCCAAAAACCATCTTGCAGCTAAAGGAGAACATAAGGGAAGAAATTAGAGAGTTATGTTGAGAAATCCTGAGAGAATTCATGGAAAATCCATTAGAAAGAGCTCGACTTTGTAATGCTGAAAATGATTATCACTTACATTATGTCATTTTTGATGTGAAATTAGGGAAAATTCACTTATATTATATTTTGGGAAATACAAAAATATTAAAATATAACAAAACAAAAAAAAATATTAATGTTTTCAACCCCTTCCTTCTTTCAGTGCTATCTATATATATATATATATACACATATATATATATATATATATATTTATATATATGTATATATATATATGTATATATACACACACACATATATATATATATATATATTTATATACATATAAGGGGGCTTCGCCCCTTGTTCGTTGCGCTCACCAACCGCCGGGCTCGCTGCGCTTGCCCACTTGTCAATAATAAGCTTCTATATGTAACCAAATGAAACAATAAATATATTTTTTAAAATTCATTTATGTCTATATAATCATTATCGCAGACACACTGCTACGCTGCTGTTTTATATATCAAATAAACATATTTGGGTACCATGAAATCTCAACGTTATAAATAAATAAGTCGACGTCATTGAAATTTTTTTATGGATAATTTTTATTATATATATATATATATATATATATATATATAATGAAAGAGGAATTTAACCAGCAGTGGATTGACACAGGTTGCTGCTGGTATATATATATATATATATATATATGTATATGTGTGTGTGTGTTTATGTGTGTATGTTGTGTATGTACATATGTAATACAAATATTTTCATCCAAAAAAGATATAAATAAATTAACACTATAAGATAGTTCTTTAGTCAATTTTCTTGAAAATATATCATTTATTAGAACAATTTTCGATTACTTTAAATACCACAACGATATTCTTATTTTAGAGAATGTACTATTAAGAGCAAATGATCTAATAAAGAAATAAAAATATTTTTTAACTGACGATTTACTCTGTAATTGGAAATTTAATTTAAGAGAAATTTTAATTCTCTCTTTTTCTAAATTTAATTATAAGGATTCTGAAAATATATCCACACTCACGTCCAAATCTACGTAGATACATATATACATATACATGGTGCAATAATTAAAATGAAATATGGTCGTAGTGACAAAGAATCTAATGGTATTTTTGAATCATGTACAAAGCATACATACATAACATATTGCCTTTTCATGAAATTCCACATATATAGCTAGTATTCGAATCGTATATACATATATATATATATATATATATATATATATATATATATATATATATATATATATATACGTGAATGTTGTGTGTGTGTATGAAGTGAACGGCGGTGCGACTATTTATCTCTATAGAACGCACTAAAATGTACAAGCGATACGCAAACCCATAGCCATAACATAATTTACTGGACATGTTGATATACACAAACAATCTTTAATGAAATTCTTGCTGTTCATTAATAACACATTAACCGCGCGTTTGGCACGATCCCGCCTTATTTGTTGCGATCACAGAGGCGTTTTCGGCATGTTATACAGGTCGCCTGCCTGCCTGCACAGTCAATACAAACAACAAACTATATGGAGGGAAATATTCACACTGTGTACGACGGGGTGTGGGTGGGTCTGCTGTGTGTAGAACATACATATATTATAATCGGTGGTGTGGGACTTTCGTGTATAAGATATCGGTGATGATGAAACGGAATTAAAAGAAAATATGTTATATATACACATATTAGTAAGTCATATGTTTTGAAATAATTATAAAATAACATGTAAATTAAAATGTAGAATTTTGTTCGCAGTTCGTTTATCTCATTTTTTTCCAACGGAATTTCCTTAACTGACTGGCTGTCCTGATGGTTTTCATCCTTTGTATCATCTAAGTTTTTGTATTTTACTATTTTGCCACATTCAGCTAGATTTTAGAGACTCTAAAATCTACATTTAATTGACACATATACCAAAACTAATAATAGAGAACAGAAACTCATAATCCAAAACAACAGACACTATCAGGCCAACGCATCATCGGGATCACAGATATAAAAATATTGAACTTATAGTTAGACAGTTGATAAAATGTTGAAAATAATTACTTTTATATATGGTCATTCGGTATAACGAAATAATTTAAATGTTTGGTATTATGAGTTAATATGAAAATATGTGTGTGTTCTAAAATATGAATTTTTTTAAATTTCACAATTGATAATATCAGTGTTTTGTTAAAAAAAACTGTATTATTCATCGCTTTAAATTCCATATATATATATATATATATATATATATATATATATATATATATATATATATATAATATTTTCTATTATACCTATTCATGGTCAGTTATTTCTTTCAAAATCTTTTCATATATTAACTGGTCCAGGCAGGTACTGTTTCAAAAATTCTTCGTGCCAGTGCAGTAAACACAATTTACCGCTAATATTTTTCAGGACAATTACTGTTTATGTACGAATGGAAGGATTTTTAATCACTTGAACATCAAAGTCAATCTTTAGACTAGCGATTAGTAGTAATAGAACATGTATATTACAAGAAAATAAAGAAATATAATTAAAAATAACACTCTACTTCTTCTGGGCAAATGTTTGACAATCAGTAAACTGATATTTACTGAACAACGCATACGTACGAGAGTTGAGGTTAGTTTTGAAATAAAAGACAGAATTATAGCAATATCTGCGGTTTCTATTATTATTATTTTTTAAACTTATAAGTGATAGTATTGAATAATAGAGGATAACAAGGAATATCAATATTTCGTAAGTACCAGAAAGGAAGATATTTACAAATAAAAACGTGGCCAGATGAGTTTACCGCACCGGAACGGAAAAGTTAATAATATATCTTGAGACTATACGAAGGGTTCTTAGCATATTTCTCTTACACAATGAACAACAATAAATATTTCGAATAAGAAATAAAGTGCGATATATTGAAACGTACAAATGTTTTAATACATTTTATAGCCTTTACATATAATTGTGTCGTTTATTATTATTATTATATAAGTGTGTGTATATATATATATATATATATATATACACATATACATATATATATACATATATATACATATATATACATATATATACATATATATACATATATATACATACATATATATATATATATATATATATATGTGCGTGTGTGTGTGTAATTTAATAGAATGAATAATATTTATTTAGAAATTTTAACAAAAACTAATCTTAAGCTTAATATACAGGAAATATCGAAATGGCTTTCGGAAAAAAAACGATTAGATCGGATAAGAGATTTCACCTATGAATGAAGTTGGAAAAGAAGCTGGAAACGAATAACTAGCTGATTAGCATACAATCAGAAATTTTCTATTGAAATAGTTACTTTGAAATTTTATCTTAGAAAACTACGTCTATTGCCTGTAAACTATTAAAGAACAGAAAATAGATTCGTTAAAAAGAAATCACTAATTAGTGTTTTTTTTTCTTATAAGAATAATGAATAATATTAATAATACCAACAAGTTATTATGGTGGACTTGGTTTAGTTATTGTATTACTCGATTTTATTATCTTTGACTAGTTTATTTTGAATGTGCTTTCAGCTGAAGACATTTAAATTAAAAAAAAAATCTGATGAGATATTTGTTATATGAATATTTATTATTTTTTAACAGAAAATATACAAAACTTATATAAAGAATACTGTTAATTTTTAAAAGTTTGTCTTGACATCCGGTAGCGAAATTTAAAGAAAAAAACTTTATTTAAAACCAGATTAGAAAAATAATGATGACAGTTTAAATCAACTGTCTGAAAGTATTTTCCATAAAAGTGTGTCTATATTTCTCGCCAAACGACAAAAATCGCAACATTTCCTTCGAAGTCGTCTTAAACGAGACTATCTTTTTAAACATATATCCGCGTCCGTATATAATTTTCCATTCGCCCATCTGTAGAATGTTGCCGTTGGATTTTTTCGACGATATAAATATTCAAGTTGCGGCATTAGTGTTGAAGGGGGTGAAATTTACACATCCCTAATTTATGTTCACACATTCTATCGTTTTTATTCGTATCTCGCTCGCACGATATACGAATGTTATACGTTTGTCTTCGTTTCACACCCTTTCGTTAATACATGGCCATAAATTTCGTCGAAATGCCTGAGCTTTCCGTACTGTACTATACGCACGTTAGTAAAAACCTAATGTTGAATGCAAGCATACAAGATGTGTTCTCTTATTACAGCATCACGCATACTTTGTATATGCATGTGTAATAATACCGATACCTGTCTTTCTTCACATCGCGTGCTAAAACGGAGGAAAGAAATGGTGGGTTTCTATGTTAAAGGAACTCTGTTCTACTGCGTAACCACTGTTTTCCTAGTATTTGAAGATTTTTATAACATTATTTTTCTATGATTTAAATTCAAATTATTATTAAAGTACAAACATTAAATTATTTGTTGACGAAAACAAGACTTATGTAAAATACACCGCTTTAATACCATATTATCTATATAAAGTGCAAATAAAAATTATGTAATAAAAAAAGTACTTAATTTACAATTATCTTTATTTTAATTAATGTCACCATCAATAGATCACAAAAAACCCTAATAATTCAGGCCAAAAGTTCAGTTAAAAAAGTATGTTTCATTTAAAATTTATTTTTTTATATCTTAATTATAGAAAAAACGTGAGTATTTTCACAGTGATCAGTGAAGTATAGATTTTATCCATTGTATTTAATTTCCAGTTATTTGTAGAAATATAGAAACTTTTTTATAAGACTATACATTTGATTAACGACATAAATTTATCTTGATGAAAATATATTTTTTTGGCTACACAGCTAATAAAGTAAAACAGTTCTTAGTTTAGCAGATTCTCTCAAATAAATTATCTAAATATACGAGGGTGATTTGAAAAGTTCGTGGCCTAACATATAAGTGACGGTAATATTTTAAAAATTTGGGGCTCATTATAAAGGACTATATATCTTATACATAACCTCAAAGTCTATAATTAATGTGTCAAGCAGTTTGTAGAAAACATTAATTTAAATAAAGCTGTTTTTGTACCGTTCTTGAAATGGACAAAGTTGAAAATTGTGTGCTGATGAAGTTTTTTGTTAAAAAAGACTTTTATCGCCAATATAAATCTTTAATGAGATTAAAAATGTACTGAGTGATAGTGCACCTTCGTATAAAATCGTAAAGAAGTGTTCAACTGAATTTAATTATGGCCGTGCAAGCTTAGAAGATAACCAGCGTAGTGGACGTCCGAAAACTGCAACGACAGAAGAAATCATCCACAAAGTGCACGACACAGTTTTACAGGACCGGCGATTGAAGGTGTTCGAAATTGCTAAGGTTGTGGGTGTCTCAGATGAAAGCGTTTATCACATCCTAACTGAACAGTTAGGTATAAAGAAGCTATCGGAAAGATGGGTGTAACATTTGATGACAATTGATCATAAACGGATTCGAATACAAATGTCCCAAGACTGTTTGGGTCGATCTAAGAGGGATACGACTCACTTTACCGGGCGATTTGTGATTACAGATGAGACTTGGATTCACCATTACATTCCAGAGTCAAAACAACAATCAAAGCAATGGAACTATGGCGAGGGTGACGGTAAGTGTTGTAATTTGGTCGTTTTTGATTTTCATCTGTTCTCAAAACTTAAAAAAATTCTTGGTGGTAGGCGGTTTTCGTCAGATGATGAACTGATACAAACAATGAATCGCTATTTTAAGGATCTTTAAAAGCACTGGAGCATTGCTGGATGAAGTGCATTTAAGTTCAAGGGGACCATATTGAAAAATAAAAGTAATTTACAAACACAAGTTACATTATTTCATAGTTAGGCAGCGAACTTTTCAAATCGTCCTCGTACTAAGAAATTGAAAAGCACAAATTTAACAACAAATAAAAATTATTTCAAACGGATACCGTAATCATTTAATTTTTAATTATTTTACAAAAGGGTTCTGAAATTAGATCTTCAAAGAACATGCTTATTTGGAAAAAGGGACAACTTTTTATTAAACAACTTTAAATAAATATTTAAAGACTAAAATAGCAAAATTACTAGAACATAGAAGTGCTGATTAATACATTACTGAGTTTGAAATAGGTCTTGTGGCATATGTCTTGTTTTATTAGCTACTAGTTCGTTAATTGAAATACGTTTTATGATCTTAAGAATAATATAAAATCAAAATATCTATAAAGGAATATAAAAAAAAACAATAAAACTTAAATTTAGGTAATTAATCAAAGTATAATATATCTTTTTAATCCATAAATCGTTTATATCTTACAGACAAAAAGAAGTAATAAGATTTTATAATGTGAGTATAGAAAATATTGTAATTAAAACAAACGATCAAAGAATACATTGTGAGATTTTCTTAAAATTATATTTAGATTTTGGTATTAGTTATTATTAATTTGGTATTAAATTTTGTTTAAAATTATTTGGTATTAAATGTAATTACTAATTATGTAAGTAAAAAGTAGAATTAAAAACTAAACTTATTTATTTTCAATAAAATATGATTTTTAAAAATTTAATTAACATCAGATCCAAAAAAGTTGTATACATTTTTACACAGTTTGGTTTTTTAAAATAACATGTTTCGGGGGAATATATATATATATATATATATATATATATATATATATATATATATATATATATATTTATTATTTATTTTGAGAATAGTAAATAAAAATTGTTTACCCAAATAACCAAATTAATTACAGATGAGAAATATATGAACGATTTTGTTTTGAACACTAAAAAAGAGAGAACAGAGACAGAGATAGTCAACTTTTAATTGTATGTGTTTATAACTGTGATCGCGTTAATGCTTTATCCAAATGGTCTTCGTCTCTTTCTTTATTTTTGTATATTTTCCACTGTTAGTGTCGCGACGTATACTACTTACAGGTAGATTTTATAGATCTAAAATCTACTTTAAGATGAAACATGTACAGAAACTAGCAGTAGAGAACCGATACTCAGATAATATAAAAGGACAAAGATTCATCATGACATCGCATGTAAAGAATTTTTTTTAATAGGTATACAAATTGATTCGATTATAAATTTTTTTTTATAGAACAATGGACTATGACCGTTACTCGCCGACCCTCACGGGGCTCTACCCTCGCACGCTTGGCTCGCACCAGCGACTCACTTTGCTCGTATCGCATATATTTACTCAATTTCATAATATATATATATATATATTTATATATATATATATATATATATATATATATATATATATATATATATATGACTATATAATCAATCTCGGAGATATATTTCAACGTAATTGTTATATATTTATGTATAAGTATGTCTATATAATCAATCTCGTAGACATATTACAACGTACTTGTTTTATAAAGTTCCACATTTCACTACAGTTATGATATCAATATCAGAATTTTTCGTGTAACTTCGGGTATCATCGTTAATAATAATTTAATACACAACCTAAACACGTTTTTTAAAAATTATCGTCATAATTTTTTTGAGTTATTGCGGAATATTTTTTTATATATAATTAGAAAATGAATTTTTAAGGAAAAATAAAATACACTTCGTTACTCAAAATATCCCCTACTATTTTGTATAACTTTTGCTCCATCTGTCGAGTAATTGACGAATCCTTTGATGAAAAAAGATAGTAGGTTTGAGACGATGAAGTTTTAATGCATTTTCGGACCTCTTTAACCATTTTAGCATTTGTTGTATGTTTTATGCACCACAACAGCCTCACTCAAAGCGAAAAAAATCATTCCAGCGGATTCAGCAGCATTTTTTCAACTGGAATGCGAAAAGTATGCAATGCTTAATATGCTACTTTTCGGATGCCGTCGTGTTCACCACTGTTTTGTGAAGTTATGCCAACTGCTTAGCCAAGATATGTTTTTAAATGTTAAGGTTGGAAATGCAAAACTCTTAAACGACGAGAAAATATTTGATTTAAAACCAAGTTCTGATTGATTCAATTTAAAGAATTATTTTTTACACCTAGTATATGATTTTGGTATAACACTATTTTTTTAAAAAAGACCTGATTGGCATAAAGAAATCTTAAAAATATTTTAATTAAAGTAATTCAGAGAATTAATTTTGATTTTTCATTTTATATTAATAAATACCAACATTAAAATATGTTACTGGTTTCTGTATTTCTATATTTATTTCACTAAAATTTATTAATGAAAGTATGAAAAAAATAACTACAAACTGAAATTTTGTTAAAACATATTTTTTCCCAGAGAAATAGCAGATAACTGTTCCTCAAAAGGTCTAGTTTTTTAAAAACTATAAATAGAAATCACTATAGATTATTTGAATAGACAGCATGTATATATTTTCAATATTGGAACCGAAATGAAAGACTTGAGATGGCGATTAAGTGGCAAGGTTATTGTGTTCCATAAACTCGATACGATCTATTTAAATATCCGTCGATGTTAATAAAGTTTGACGAATCACCGTATCGCACCTGTAAAAGACTATAAAACGTGCAGTCCTTTTTCGTCCCCGATATTAAATTTTGCGTGCCGTGTTCCCTGTCCCCCCAACACACGCTGACTACCATTCGTGCCCTCTACCAGTTAATCGTGTCAATATATTAAAAGACGTTTTCACCACCAACGTACACTGTCTATAATATAATGACAGAAGATGCTATAGCATACTGAAATCTTTGAGATGAACAGCGATTGTGTTCTTAGTATGCTAAACGTACCTTATAAGCTTTTAGATAAAGGTATTCTTTTAATGAAATTAAATTCAGTTAGAGAAATGAATAGAATATAAAAAGATACCTAGAAATAAGTACATACAGAAAAAAAAAACTAGAAGTACACTTTAATTTCTTATTAACTGTTTTTAAGTAATTTCAATTAGATTTTTTCTTATTAGTATAAAAATTAAGGAATAGAAAATTAACAAGGAAGTACTTTCTTTTTTATTCATTTGTAGTTTTTGTAAAATTATATAATTTGAAAACTTGCTTCCTGTTATATGAAAATCAAAGATTTATAAAGACATTTTATTTAATTACACACACATCGACTTAGAGACACAAATCTTTATCTACATTTCTTTCGATTTTGAAATAATATCGTTTTTATGTACACAAATGTACATAAAAACTTTTTTAATGATTCAATAACGAATTTTCTATCTTCTATAATTTCGTATTTTATATAAAAATACATATTATAATTATAAAGAATATTTTATGATAAAAAAACCAATTACCTTGAGAAAAATTTGTAAATACAGCAAAACTCCTGTACCTCTAATCTACTCGATATGTGTGTATGAAGATTTAAAGTTAATAAATAATTCAATAATAATAAATTATTAGTAATTAAAGCTATTTATAGAATCGGTTTAATATTTAAAGAGATACAAAGTAGAGAGAATATCGAAATTTCGTTATATTACATTTGGAAATTGTTGTGACGGTTAACAAATCAATTCAAAAATTAAAAGTTTTAATTCGAATTTTTGGACTTAACACAAAGGTTTTTAAAAAAATGATTAAAATTTTTTTTTAATTCAGGAAAGCTAATTATGAGGGATGATTTCTTGATCTTAGGAAATATTTTTAGGGGTAATAGTTTAAGTGGGAACTGAGTCAATGAAGACCCATATATATATATATATATATATATATATATAAAGTGATTATAGGAAATAAATTCAGTTGATAAGATTTTTAGGAGAAAACTCAAAGAAAATAAAGTTGATAAAAATAAAAAAAGGTCTATAACCCTGAAATCTAGTTAAATTTTATTGACAAGAATTAAATAATACTAAAAATAAATACCGGGATAATTAATTTGGAAATAATTAATTTGTTAATGTACTTGCTGTGGACAAAATGCAATAAAATCTAAAACGCATATTTAATTATTTATTTTACTAAGACATATTTTACATCACTGAAGATATATGTATGGGTATCAGAGAATATTCATATTTCCATTTTCAGACAAAATATTTCCAGGATTGCTTATATTTAGAGACAAATCAAATTATTTTATGTAAAGAACAATTTACAATGTTTTATTTTCAAATTCACTCAATAATTTGTATAATAAAAATGAGAGATATTGTCAATATATTATTACACGGGTAAATGAGTGATAAACGAATAATGGATAGTCGTACAGCATTGATGTTAATAAATATAAATATGTAATATAAATTGTGTCACTACATTTATAGTAAAGTAAAACACATAATATCTTACATCATGAACCTGATTCGCAAATGAATACTTAGTTCACCTTTTGCGCTGAGCTAGTTCTTTATTTTGGCTGAATATGTTAATATAACATATTTAAAATCAATAAGTTCAATAATATTAAAAAAGTGCTGAATAAAAAATGGTATTTATTAAGAAATAAACTATTTATTAACAATATAGCTAAACCTGAATTTCGATACGATAATTTAGAATTAAATTTAAAATAAATATTACTAATATGTATATATATATATATATATCTTTTTTGACAATATATGTAATTATGTTTTAGAAAACAAAAAATCAAATTGAAAATTTATTAAAATATATAACATATATATATATAAAAAATACAGGATTGTTTATGTAACGAATATGTCTTTATTTGAAAGAGAAATTAAAATAAATCCTCAAGAAAAAATTTAATAGATACACTTAAAACATTAAAGAAAATGATTTTTTATAAGTTTGGAACATAAATAAAAAAAAAAACAGTTTAATAATTTCAAATGAAAAATTTAAATATAGAAAAATATAATATCGAATTTTAAAAATACAGTTATATTTATCATTATTTTGCTAAGGGAGTGATAATAAAATTAACAACATAATATTTTTTTAATGTACATTTTTCATATACATTAAATATATTTGTAATTATATGTCCATATGGACAATATGTATCAATGTCGATATAGTATTAGTTTAATATTTACTATCTTAATGAAATAAGAATTTTTATAAATACTTGTACCTTTCGATTCAGAAACAACACTTTTTTCTGACCAAAAACTTTCAATCAATGATTAATTATCAATTGAAATTGTTGATTAATTGCATTTCAATGAGAATTCCGTTATTTTCGTAGCGAAAAATCTGATTTTTTTCTGTAAATCAGACGAAAAAATAGTAAATCAGAAAAATTAGACTTTTCTGAATTTTCTTTCTGTGAGGTGATGATTCACTGACACTATAGTCAGTAAAATGTGCAAAGAAAAAATTCAAAAATAATAAATAACTATTTATTGAACATGTTCGGTTAATTTTTTTCCGAATTGTGAAGCAAGAGAAAAATTCATTTGCGTAACTGAATTTAAACACAGTGTGCAAGAACTGTACTCTGATTAAGCATTTTTAATTAAAAAATTATTAAAAATCATTACTAAAGAAGTGATTACAATAAAAAAATAATTATAAAGAATACCTATCTAAATAAATAAGTTATTATATTTATTTTTAATCAATATCTACAATATATATATATATATATACACACACACCATTATATTAGTTTTTAACATGTGAATGACAAATTTTACAAGTCATATTCATATGAAAATAAATTAGAATAAATAATTTGCTATGAATAATAGACAAACAATTATACAAATATGTGATTCACTGAAGTAAAAATTGAGTTTAAATCATTTTAATTTAAGAATTATCTGATATTCTTGATAAAGGTTATCAATCAGTTTTCCAAAGATTTGATAAGATTTCTTATAGTTTAAGTATATATTAATTAGTATTGATTTTATATATATATATATATATATATATATATATTAATTAGTATTGATTACATAAACTAACTAGAAATGTCCAAGCACGCAATATAAATAAAAGAATAATAATGGACAACATAATGTGAAATAATATTTTTAGTCAGTTCGGAGATAAATTAGAATAGTACAAGTAGCATTCTGATGTTTATTTTATTTGTTTTTAAGAAATAAACAGTCTTTCACTAATTACTGTGTTATTTATAGGGAAAGTGTGTCATTTAACAACAGTAGTTTCATCTGTCTTTAATTCATGTGATCAGAAAAGAGACAAAATACAAATTGAACCGAAATCAAATTCACATATATTGTTTGTATTCAGCTATTTTATTCTTCTGCATTTATTTCTATTTTGATCTAATTTTATTTTAAGACAATTAATAACTTACATTCTAATTATTTTGCAAAAATAGAAGATTCATATTCAATCATTGACTTTATCTTATATGTATAATTTAATAGTAGATATAGATATGATGTAATGTTAGGTTGGTAAGAAAATAATTACGGTTTTTGTTTTCTGAATTCCGACCTTATTTTTTTCAATGAAAGTGTCACTTCATCATGTTCATGTTAATATCATTTTAAAGTACATTTTTCGGTAAATCGACTTTGGTTTTATTATTAATTTTGCTTTAAATTGAGCTTTTGAACTAAAGATGGAAAAGAAGCAAATATGAGTAATATTTGGAGGAGTTCAAAACGGGTAGTGGAAGCAGTAGACACTTTTCGATGCTTTTGGTGTGGTTACTGTTAAGGAACGTACGGTACAACGGTGGTTCCAAATATTTCGTTCTGGTACGATAGCCTTAAAGATAAAGAATGTCGTGAGCGTCCTTGTTCAGTTCATAACGATGAACCGAAGAATCAGAACCACGCACAACAATTTGAGAGCTTACACGAAAGTTAGGCGTTAGTCACCCAACAATTCTGGACCACTTAAAATAACTAGGAAAATCAAAAAAGTAGAAAAATGTATATGTATTGAAAAGTCATAAACCGCAATTATTTTTCTACCGGCCTAATATAACGCAAAAACATATGAAATGCACAGTAAACTGTTGAAGATATTAAAATAATATTATCTTAAAATAGTCGATACTTAAAAGTGATAAAGTTTTTATTCAGATGAAGTGTTAGTGTATGGAAATGAAATCATCGAAATGTACTTTTTCATGATTTAATTCCGAATGATAATTATTAAAAATTGAAAAAAATAATTATTCTTTAAAAAACCAATGAAAGCAAAATAATAAATATACGATTGTAAAAAACACAACATTAAATATCTCAACTATACAAAATTCAATTAAATGAATTGAATTCTAGCAACGTGCCCTCCTATCTGTTACTCATCGATTCCGCTAATTATACCTCGACTGCGATCTTCACGGCGAAGAAACATCCCGCTATAGATATATACAAAGTGATGGGCTCCTGCTAAGACTGTTATCCACTATAGGTGCCTGTCGGCCCGATGCCTATAGACTATAGAAATGGATATACGACACCTTATATAGTAAAGTTTGATGTAACTGACATATGCTGCCAACATTCGCTGGTGTTTATTGCTATATTAGACGTGCGTAATATTTGCAAAGACTATATTTTATATTAAATATATATGTATATTTCGATATTGAACCTCTATTTTGATTTGTGACATATAAATGTCGAAATTATATTAAAGTCGTATAACAAAGGTCTGATTGATATACGATGAATGCTATTAAGGAATTTTTAGTAATTTGATAAAATTTCTTTAACATATAAATGAATAAAGATTAAATAATTTAACGATTTAAATAAAAACTTGATTTTAAATAGATTGAAATATTATTTTGTTCCTTTTTTAAATAAAATTAATCTAAAATATTCATTTCTTTTATAAGACACTTATAAGTTATTAAAAACGATTAATTAATACTGTTAGAAAAATATATAAGTGTCATGTTTTTTAATGTATCGTGACATTTTTAAATAAGAAATATGATGATATTTAAATTAAATATAAAAAAAGTGACAGAAGAATTATTGCAAACCTATTTAAATTTTTATAGCAATTTATTAGAGAATTATTAATTTATTTAAGTTTTTCAATGACAGTTCTTCGTTTCACGAATCGTTTCATAATTCATACATATTTAAAACAATAAAAATAGAACAGTAAAACAGTAAAGTAGTAAAAAAAGAAGATACATCATTATAGATAAATTTAGTTTAATTTTATTTGAATAAGTTTTTTTAATGAATAACTTTGTCATAACATGTTTATACTACACAATATAATTTTGAGATTGTGGAAAATTCAACCATAACCAAAAAAAAATAATTTTTAATCAAAAATATTTTGTAATTGATTATTGATTATTTCTGATTGGTTCTTATTCGTATTTCGATTGTAGTGATGTCGTTCTCATAGCTCTTAAATAATAAAAATATTTGAATTTTTCGGCTTTTAGACTTGTGATTTTTCTTTATTCTAGCGATCTGCTAATGACGCTTTTGTCATTAAAGTGGACACAAGTAACATTCAAAAATTATTAATGATCAATTATTGAACATTTTTAATCAAAAAAAAAAATGTTTTATGGTGCGAGCATAAAATTCATTTATGAAAATGTTAAACTACTTTTTTCTTTTCTATTTATTTCCAGTTTATCAGAAAAACAAACAAGAAATTTTAAATTAACATCATAGATAACATAGGTTTCCAAGCAGTAAATTATAACAAAGATCATATTTTGTAAAGGAAATTATTTTAATAATATAATGAACTATTTTTTACATAATTTAAATCAAATGACATTTTTTTTAAAAAACAATAGCATTAATAGAGTACTGGTATAATAAAAAAAAAGTTTGTTTAATGTAAGAAAGATCTGAAGATTGGAGTTTTTTTTACATAACATTTTCAGTTTTAATCTATATGCGGTTTGTGTCGGATGGATTGAGTAGTGCGATGCAATTGTTGCGGGTCCTAAGCCTGGATAAAGGAGGAAGGTTGGAAGGTAATGTTAGTACTCTACCTTCCTCAAAAACAGAACAATGCTCACAGAAATTACAAGATGGCTCGGAACAGGAATAACTAGGTATGTAGGATGGGATCGACTTGCTCGCATTGGTAAAAATAGATGACTTTCAGGAAAGAGATTACCTGGTCGACCGCCAAGAGATGGGCACAGAGCTGGAAATCCTCATTCATCGAGCTCCAGTGAGAGGGAAAGCAACAAGAGAATGCTCCTAGCTTAATGATAACAATAATACGATTTTAAGTCTCATTAAGAACGAAGAAGTTTTTTTTTTTTAGAGAAAAGAAAATGCGTCATGTATATAATCTTTCAATAAACTTATTATTAACAGAATGACAAGCATGACTAGATTTAGTGATACATTAAGAGCTGCTAACAAAAGAGATTGTTACAGTATTAAAAGAAAGACTATGAATATGGTTCAATGATATCGAGTAAAGGTCTTGTTTTGAAAATTAGTAATTTTTTATGAGGAGGGTAGGAGAATAATTACGATTTTTGTTTTCTGAATGCTAATCTTAATTAGTTTCAATGAAAGTGTCATTTCATTATGTTCATGTTAATATAATTTAAAAGTGCAATTTCAGTCTGTATTTTGGTAACATCGACTTTGTTTTTATTATTAATTTTGATTCAAATTGGGCTATTGAATTAAAGATGGAGAAAAATTAAATAAGGGTAAGCTTTTTGTATGAGTTTAAAACGAGTGGTAAGCAGCATAAACTGCTTGTAAACTAAACGATGCTCTTCATGCGGGTACTGTTAAAGAAGGTACGGTGCAATGGTGGTTAAAAAAATTTCATCCTGAGAACGAGAGCCTTAAAGATGAAGAAGGTCGCAGGCGTCCTTCAGTTCATAAAGACCAACTGAAGGCATTAGTTGAATCAGAACCACGCATAACAATTCTAGAGATTGCACAAAACTTAGGCGTTAGTCATCCAACTGTTCTGTGCCACTTAAAATCACTTAAATTAAAAAATGTATATGAGTTTGAAAGTCATATACCGCAACTATTTTTCTACCAATCTAATACTTATAATAAACCACAAAAATTATCCCTTTATAGCTTAAACATTTTTGTCTCAAATTGAATATTAAGACCTTAATATTTTTATAGACACTAAATCGTACTTAAACAGAAATATCTAAAATAATATGTTTTTTAAGGTTTTAATATATATATATATATACACATATATTAATGTATATATATATATATATATATATATATATATATATATATATATATATATATAATACAAATAGTAAATATAGAAACGAAGAAGTTATTAGAATGAAATATAAATTTTATTTTATTCTAATATTGAAAAATTTTGAGAGATTATAACACATTTTTGTTTAAAAAATTTACTCCTTCAACATGTTATTATCAGTAGTGATATTAATATTATAAATATATGATCAAATAGTACTTTTTATAATATGAATCAGTTGTCATTTGCAAAACATTAATGAATAACAAGGATTTTGTGCTGGTAATCAGACAATCGTCAAAAAATATTCTTCTTAATGTTTGTATTGCAAAATTTGCTTTCTCTTGGCCTATTTGGGATTTGCAATGCACTTTCTAAGATAAATAATCAATAGAATGGTAGTTAATTTCAATATTTAATAACGTACAAATTGCTATATGGACGGTATGTTGTAATTAACCAATTTTATTTAGTATACGAGTACGTTAAATGTTCATAGAGTTTTTTTTTTTTGGATGCTAAATTTATAAATGTTTACGATTTTCTTGATACGAAGGACCTTTTTAAAAACATAGTGAATACACACATAAAACTGTACGTGTGAAGAAGTTATTATAAAATATCATTTTATATTTTTTTTCGAAAATGATTTTTTCACACACTACATACCATAATTTTTTTCTGATCAAAAATGTACAATAATTGGTTGTTGATTAATTCAATTGTTGTTTATACATATTGTGATGTTGATATCGTCATTCTCAAAGCGGGAACTTACAGAACATTATATTTTTTTAAAGAAAAAGGATCTGAAAAAATATTTGTTGTTTATGGATGAGTGAAAAAGTAATTTGTGCAAATGAATTTAGTCATAGCACCACAACAATTTAATTCTGTTATTATTTTATAATTAAATATGCTTTTTTTAAACTAACTTTTTAGTAATAGCCAGACTTAAAAAAGAGTGATATAGAAGACAACAATAAAGAAAAGTTTTGTATTACTTTATATTTTCTTATATTATGTTATTTAATAATTGTATTAAATACGATAATTAAATTTTAAACAAATGCTAATATTAAAATAAGAAAAACAGAAACGATAAAAGATTTTAATAATTTTTCAGACATTGTGAGATGTACGAAAAAATGTGTTTACACAAAATGTTCGGATCACAACGACGTGTATACGTTCAAATGGTGCACCTCTTTCTCAAAACTTTAGGTGTATACCGACAGTAATTAGTAAATATAGAAGATTAAGGTGATATATTAAACGAACGAAAGTCAAACTTTGTCTATACATGGCCGTATTATGCATATAAACGATCTTTCACGTCACGCATTAATATCACCCAATTTAGGCGGCGCCCCTTAAACACCTCACAGCCGTGCGTCTTCTACTAACAGCTTCCTCTGGCGTCATTCTCAATCAAGATATTTTCATTTCAAACGCGTGCTTCTAAATTTATAGATTAGACAGAAGCCGATTATTCAATATAAGAAAATGAACATGTGCGACGATATGAGAAATAATACTTAAAGTGATTTGTTTCATCAATAGGAAATACAAGAAGAGATATTATTTATGCAAAAGAGCTTACTCTTTGATTTTAAATAAAAAGATTTGTTAGTTATAAATGAATGCAATTAAACGAAATAAAAATATTTTCTATTATAGACAAATAAAGATTAAAAAATACTTTCTAATATAATTATGACATTTTGATAGTATATAATTATGATAAGTTCTTTTTTTCATTTATAAAGACCATATGTCAAAACATACTTTTTTCAGTATTTGAGACTATTGATTATATTTAGTGTTTCTTTTCGAGCAAAAAGTAAAATATGTTTTTCTCATTTCTTCAGAAGTGTATTCAATGGAATCGATATTGAAATTATGCATTCTATTTGATTACAGAAGGATAACAATGAACTAAGTAAGGAGCTTTTTTGCAGTTACAGAAGAAATAAATAAAAGAATAAACAATAATATTATAACTCTTAATAATTTTTTACAAAATTCCGCTTGCGAAGAAAAAAATATATTTTTTAAATCAGTCTTGAAAAATGAAATTTACAAAATTGCTAAAGAAATGTTAAATGAATTATTTGCTAGTTATCAACAGTTTGATATTGATGAAGAAGATGTTAATGAAGTTCCAATCAATAGAAATGAAGAATTGTCTCTTTAAGAATAATTAAATTTATCTATAACAAAAAGTGGGAGAGAAGTGAAACCTGGTGTTACTGATTAATATCAGACTATTAAACAAGAATTTCATATATTTTAAAAAACGGATACAAGAACAACAAATTTGGAACTGCTCAGAGATGCTTTATCGACAATAAAGCCTACGTCTACACAAAATGAACGTATTTTTTCTATTCCTAGCGATTTTGTTGCGAAAACGAGAAATCAATTATTCAATATTACTTTTGATGAGGTATGTTTTTTGAAAAATTATTTCAAATTTGAACAATAAACGAATTAAATTTTGTTTTACAATCATTTTTTTATCTACATATTGTATTTTATGTTAAAATAACAAATAAAATATATGAATTCAGTATTAAAGAGTGATATTTCATTTTTATATAACCATTTAAACTGAATTTAAGCCGGCAAAATATTATTTATACATTATATGAAAATTCTCCCGATTTTTCGAGAAATAAGAGAAACATTTTTTTTCTAGAGAAATGAAAACTATCGAGAAATCTTAAACACTAATTATATTTGGTTTTAATTACACCAGTAAAAGAATAAACGCAATTATTTTATGTTCAGTATAAGAATTTTCATAATTCTACATTCTAAATTTGATTCCTATTAAAAATACTTCATTGATAATTTTAATGTTATAATAAAATTGTGTTTAAATAATGATAAACATTTGTAAAGGTTATTTAAAAATGTATTCGTTGTTAAAAAACACTGATTTTAGTGTCTTAATCACTAATTTTTGTTACCTTAGCTGTCGAAGCGTCCTAAAACACTAAATAACAACAACAATTACTTTCTTTTTACTAATATTATGCATTAAATAAGTGCCTCTAACTTATAAAACGTACTGTAATGAAAGTTCTAGATTATAAACGATTTTCGTACGTTTGTTTTTGTAAAATATAGTGAAGTTAAAATATAATAATTTTCTAATACCCTATAAATAATACTCGATAAACTTGTCTTTATATTATGCACTCTAAATATTAGAAGAAAATACATATAATTCGAGATCACAAAGATAATTAGTATACCGAGTACACACACACACACACACACATATATATATATATATATATATATATATATGTATATAAATATATATATATATATATATATATATATATATATCTATATATATATATAGATAGATAGATAGTTTCATTTTGTAATGAGAGATATAGATATAAATGATATAAATGTTATCTAATGATTCATTATTTATTTATTTTTATTTAAGTTTTCTTGTGATGCTGAGTTGTTATCAAATAATGTTTATAAAAATAGAACAATAACACGATTTACTCAAAAAAAGGATATACTGAACATTTTCAACTAGTAGTCTTCTAGTCAATGAAAAATTAACAAATTAATTATGAGTGAAAACTGAATTATGTATACGAAAAAAAACTGGTACTGAAAATAAATAAAAATGAATAGATAAATGATATGGTTAAAATAAAAAAATATTTTAAAAATATGATTTCAAATAGACTTTACAAGATATTTATTTTGTACAAGTAAATTCAAAATATGTAACAAATTTGAATGTTTGTACTGAAATTATTATTTTAATTTTCTATTTTTGTAAAGTGTACTACATATCTGTTTCATATTTTTATTTATTTACTTAATAACAAACTAGTTACACACACAAATATACTTTTTGATATATTTTCACTAGATATACCTTGTAATAAGTAAGATAAAAATATTCTCCCAAATTAAAACTAGTTCAACGAAAATGAAATGGTGTGAATCTCAAACTTTTTTATCCTTCGTCCGTCCCTCAAAATAAGTAACACTAAAGTCCTTAGGTCAAAACAGAACCATATATGGATCTATACAAAAAAGCTATATTTTATTTTTTAAAAAAATTCTGGTTTAATTCAAATTAATACAAAATAAAAACAAATTCGACAGAAGAAAAAACAAATTGAATACATAAATGCTTTAGTTCATACACTGGGGACACACAGATTTGTTATGAGTTTTGCAGATAAATTTGTTACAAACTTTGCACTTTGATGTATGCTTGTTGTCCGACTTTTGGCAAAAACTATAGTTGCCCTCTTTTTATCAGTTCGCTCACTTATAGATGTCGTCGGTAAAGGGTGTTTTGTGTTAGATGTTGTAAGGCTAGCTATTAAATTTTGACAGTTTAGAGACCATGGGGGATGAAATATTCTAGCCATATGCTCTTTTATCAAAGATTCACCCAGTGTTTCGATAAAGAGTCGTCGTCTGTGATGTTTATTGGTGTTTCAATCTGAGTAAACACTAGTGAAAAGCAAACATGCATTGTTCACTGACACGTCTAATATGTTGGAGAACACAACAACTGACCATCTGTTTGTTTTCCTTTTACAAGTGTAACAAGCTATCTTTTTATAAATTGTATCAGCATCACCTTTGTTCTTACTATAATTTAAAATGATGTGGGTTTT
Organism: Acanthacorydalis orientalis; assembly: GCA_034766995.1. NCBI lineage: Eukaryota > Metazoa > Arthropoda > Insecta > Megaloptera > Corydalidae > Acanthacorydalis > Acanthacorydalis orientalis. The sequence goes on along the minus strand of CM068317.1, from coordinate 9,807,945 downwards.
TCTTGGTGTCACTTGCAAACTCTTTACTTTTATGTAAGGTACTTTGAAGGATAACACACTTCATTATATATTTTACATTCAAAATAATATAAATAACAACAAATTAGGTATTAGAAATTAATGCCTGTCATTTAAGACCCAAGTATCTATGTTAATTATTTTATAGCGGTGTGAAGGTTAATCATAATTTATTTAATTTTCGTGTAATATTTTATTAGAACATATCAGACAGTCAAGTAAGTAAGTTACACATTTGTAATGTTTATATTTTTGAAGATATATAGGAAGAAATTTTCCTTTGGGTCGAAATAGACCCGAGGGACGGATGAAGGCTAATAATAAACTCTTCAGTTTGTACCACTGGGACTGACATTGAGAAAAATCGGAAGAATTTTAAAAAAAATCACAAGTAACTCTGCGAACGGAAGTAAAAAATAAAGGATTCCAATTTCCAATTAACCCATCGCGGTATAAATACACTTATTCGAGATTATGTTATATCGAGCGACACATATATTTTAATTTTGAGCGAACCGTATAAGAAAACAAACGCAATTATGTTAAACCGTGAGTAAAGTATTAAACAGAATGGTTACAATGTCGGAACACATCTTGAAATACAGATGTTTGCGAATTGTTATTTCGAATTGGTATGCCTAACGAAAACATCAATTTGGAACGGATTTTTTAGGTCACTAAACTCGAACGGGGAAGCGTCGCATCTAATGCGAATCTCTATAGAATGAATGGGATTTGTAAACAGCAATTACACACAATACACGTTGATATCCCGAAGAAGCAACCCTATACAAATGTACATGTATATATATATATATATATATATATATATATATATATATATATATATATTGTACACCTCCACCATTAGCATATACGATGATGATCGCAGAATGCCGTGACGAGCTGTCATCCGGAGTGTCGGTATTCGTCGTCACTTACCGTCACACTTCGTGTGTCACAGTTGACTAGATTTGAAACTTAGACATTAGTTGGCATGTGAATTGTTTAATGAAATGATTGCGTCGTTCCGAAGATGGCGAACGTCGTCGATACGACGAGGACGGCGTTACAATACGACCGATTAATGATTGTACGGGCGTCTCTGTTCGTTGCCGACGTTTCTACGTTTTCGACGGTCTGAAATCGCGTCGCATCTAATAGAATGCGACACAATTATCGTTAACGTGTAAGAAGCGTTATGTTCAAATTAAGCCGCTGCTAAGAAAATCGCTCTTCATTTACACTTTCTCAGAGTCGAGAAAATTGCAAATTCTCGTAGATCAGGTGATGGCGAACGTGGGGCGGTGGGGCGCGCCGGAATGGGCGCGTGCTTGAATTAGATGCGCGAGATTGTCACAAGATCAAATATGTTTTAAGTTTCGACGCTTTCAGTCGACGTGTCTATATATACATACATAAGAACATACCCTTGCATATATAACAAACACATACATATAAACAAACACGCACACACACATATACACGCACAATATACACACTTTACTGACAAATTTTTGTGATTATGAAACTTACTGGTTCACTTATACTATATTTAATACTTTTAACAAAAATTATGAGAAAACGAAGAATAAAACTATCCAGTTTATAAACACAAGTAATGATTAAAATATATATTAAAGCAGAGTCGTTGAAGTGCCATTTCACAAACAGGAGGTATGAAAAACCGAATACAATTTCAACGAATAAGACACTCTATGTACTTATTTTTATAATGTGTTTTATCGTTCTTGATTTGACTGTTTAATAGAAATTAAAAAAATATGATTTAGAATTTGAATGGAATCTATTTTTTTTCTACTTCAATAATCAATTGTGCTTAAAATATGTTTATTTGAAGATTAATATATTTCAGATTATTTATTATAGTTAATTTTTACAGAGTAAAGTATTTAAAGTACCTCATTTGATTCGAAATAAAATAATATTAATTGAATTTTGAAAAGGTATCCTTCTAAAAATTTGAATTAATAAACCTTTAAAGCCTGTGAGGAGGAAAGGGTGCTAATTTTTTTAACCAATATTTTTCTATTAATTGGACATTCTTTTATCGTAAACAAAAAATGTAAATTTTTCTCGATTAAAAGAAAAAATATGTTAATTTAGATTAACCATTATAAATTTCACATCCACCTGATATATAGCGGAAAATCGTTGACAATATTCAGGAAAATATCAACTTCTTGATTAGAAATATATAATTGGAAGCGAAAAAATTGATGATAATTGAAAATTTGCAGAAATAAGATTACTGCTCAGTGCGAAAATTTTTGAAACAATCAAATGTATGCAAAACGGTTTCACATCGGTTATTATACGGTTTCTTTCAATGATGAACTTTTGGAAAAAAATATTATTCAACCCAATTCTTAAGTTCACAATTTTTATAGAGTTTCAAATGGAGAACCCATGTATTTCTATTTTTGTGGACGATCGTATTTTTTTTAATAAAAGAAAGAGTTATAAATTAAATCTCATTAAAAAGATATTAGTGCCTTTTAATTATATCATCCAAAAGATAGTGCTCTAAGACCATAATTTATTTGGAAAACATCACAGATACCTAGGATCTACGCCCGGCTTCAAAGGATTAATTATTTAAATGCACTAAATTTAAGTTAAAATAGATCATGTTTGAATCTGCTTTTGATCAAGAAAGATATTACACAATACAATTACAATATTTTACAGTTTGAAAGTCTGTCCTGACAAAATTATTACAACCATTATATTTCAAAAAAATGTATTTTACCGAAAAATTTTTTCGTAAAGAATAATGTGTGTTTTAAAGTATTGAAACTTTTAGGTCAGAAATAATCTAAATGAATGTTCATATATTTCTAATTAGTTTCATCGGATGAAACTACATAATTATCCGGTATAAAAATGCTTTTGGTTTAATTTAATATTCATATTTATGTTAGTAATAAATTTCAAATTATTAACTATTTACTTTCGTATTTTTCTTTCTATATTTGTCTTTAGAAAAATTTTAGTTGATTGAAAAATTCATATTTTATTGACACTTTAACAAAAATATTTAATCTATTAGCTATTCGATTAAGCACTCTCATATTTGCATCAAAAGTATAAAAGAAAATACTAGAAAATAATAATTATGCAAAATGTTCTTCTCTACTTTAATTTAATTTCATATAAAATGTTAGAGTTAAGAAAGTTTATAATCTTTTTTTGAAACGTTGAGATTTGAATGTTGAAACATAAATTAGAAAAATAAGGCGTCAAAATGTTTGCAAATGTCTACTCGATAAAATAATATAGTTATTTTCGATTAGAATTCTGTCCAGATGGTGTGTTATAAAGCGAATGTGTGAACAATTGTTTAATTTTTTCTTCAATTTAAAGCACGTTTATGAAAGAGAACAAGAATAAAAGCTACCCTATTCGATAAGCAATTGAAACGTTGTTTCAATGGTGCGATGTTTCGACATAAATCAACATTAGTCGTGTACGACGCTCAACGTGTATTGTATTAAAATCATAAACAAGTACGATATTGTTACATATAACTACCTGCGATAACGGACAGAAAAGATGATTGCATGCCTGTCAGCCATTTGTCGCCTATGACGTAGTAACGTCACAGTAGCGCTCTTGTCGCCAATAGTGTTCGACGAACAATGGAAGACAAATTTTGATCATTTCTGTTTGTCCTCCCCTAGTCTGTTGAAATTAAATTTCAAGTCGTATTAGTCATCTTTTGAGGACACCTTTTATTACTGTTCTGTTTGTCAAAGAGACACACGTCATCGGGCGTCGCCGTTGAACGCGAACGACGACGACGCAGATACATCTCGGAAAGGCTTTGACGACGCGTCGTCCTCGTCCGACGTCGAACGCACGACCGGAAGAATCGCGCTGTCGTCCGTGTCGGAAAAATTAAACCGAGACACGACGATGACGACAAACAGGAACCGCATGCACGCGCGCTCTGTCCGCGAATTAAGTTAGCGCTGTTGCGCCAGAGACAGTCCTCTGACTCTTTTGAGGTTGGTATTGCCTGTCAGGTGCTGGACCAAAATAATAAGTGATGATAAATTTATTGTAATGTTGGTATTACGTGCGTATGTGACGTCACTTCCGCTGATGGCCGTTATGTATGTCGATTATTGTTCTTTTGTTGTGTGACGTGTTCGGTTGAATTAATTGTTGTCGTTTTTAACTTGAATGGAGGATTTTTTTTTAAATCTGAGCAGGAATTTTATTCGGATATTGTTGGGAGTGTGGCGCGAATGATCGAGAGGTTTGGAATGTTAAGCGGGATATTATTTTTATTATGTGACCATTGTATATGGTAAATTGCACATATGAATCAACTAATTGTGATGAGTTCTGCTCTTTTCAAATTAAAAAAAATATGTAATAAAATGAATAACATATATTGATTAAGGTCATTATATTGATATTTGTTATACGTATTTTTTTAATTTATTTTATTTCCAACCGTACCATTATATTAATGAAAATGACGGGGTACTAGAATAATATGTACATTAAGTACAAATATAAATTATTCAAATTTGCATCGAACGCTGTCGAATTTTTTATTTAATGTTTGACGAATATTAAAATTCGCAATTCATTATAATTTATAATTAGTACGCTTTTAATTTATGCTCTCGTTTTTATGAATAGTTATTTAAAAATGTACTGTATTTAATATCAGTACATTTTTAAAACATATGAAACAAACAATGAATAATGTTCAACGATTAGTTATCGACTAAATCGTATATCCAATTATAATATAGTCACTTCTTTATTAATATTTTAGACTTTGTTTTAAAAAACTATACGGACATTGTATACAACTTAACGATTAAAAAGATTAAAAATCTCCAAACATTAATTGAAAATATGCAAGATAATCCTGGAAGAATCAGGTAGTATTATATAATTAAGTTTAACTTGAAAAATATTCTTTATAATTCCGAATTAGAATAGTTGCATAGTTAAGAAATCAGTACATTAATGACACATTTTTGAAATATATTTTGTATAAGAATATAACTTTTTTAAAAACAAATAAAATAATTTAATATTTCTATTAGTAAAAAGTTTAACAAATTGAGCACGTCAAGTGTGGAGGTATTTTTGCTTTACTTTTCATATAGGCGACGTGTAAAAGTAAAAATTGTAAATTAATAGGGATTATTTACCATGCATCAAATAATTGTTTTCTTTGTTACTGATATTCAGATTTAAGCCAGTTGTGTTATATAACTTGTAAAACAGTTGTAATTTAAAAAAAATCAGTGCTTTATTAAGTATTTTGAGAACTATTTGTTGCTCATAAGATTTAAAATGTTGGTAAGATAAGGGTGATGTTTTAGTACTTTCTACTAAACATTCAGTAGAAATGGTAAATTTTGAAACAAAATCACGTCTTTGCTCTAAACCAGGAGCGGGCAACTTCTTCGATAATAAGAGCACATATAATACTTTTCATACATGAAATGTTCAAGAGTCATCGAAAATATTATTTGAAAATTGTATATATAAATAATAAAAAATACAAATATATAGTAGTCCTACTTACTAAAGCAGAATATGTTTAATCTCTACTCGTTGAAGATGTTTATAGAGTCTTAATTTTTGCAGTTAATAGTTTAAAATTTGGCTATAGATTACTATTATGGATTATTAATATAAACGTTTGGGAAAAATGGCAATTAAACCCAAAATTATGCCGAGAGCCGCACAGAGTAGCTTTGGGAGTCGCATGCAGCTTGCGAACCGCAGTTTTCTCACCGTTTCTTTAAACCAAAAATAGTGGGTGACTAAAATGCCTCCATCTGCCCAAGTGATAGGTCCTAGTACCTCGCACTTGAATCGAAGCACACACAGCGCTGGCACAACCTCGAATTATATAATGTCGGAAAAAAGCCGTTGATTTCTCAGATCAAATGAATGAATATAGTAACCCATTATGAAAGTCCATTACCATTTAAGTTTTTGTTGAATACTTCAATTGTAAATGCCCTCTTCATGTTTCAAGAAGTAACCGGTAATAAAATATCGATTACAATATTTCGAAAGAGGTTGACCATATCCCTTACGCAATGCCCAGACCAAAAAACCTAACAAAAATCTCCAATCAACGCAAGATCTGTTCATCGATTTGAAAAGAAAAACAAGGAAAAGTACATAAAGTCAGAAAATTCTGTAAGGAATGTTATGAAACTAATACAAAAGAATTTGGAAGTAAAATAGCTAAAAATTGTACCAAGAAAGTAGCAACTTTTTGCGCCACTTATAATGGAATACCTTATTTATAGTTAATGTGTTTCAATAAAATTCATTAGAAAATTTTATACCTATTTTTTCATATTATATGAAAAATAAGGTATTATTTTTTAAAAAAAACATAATGGCCCTAGTGACCGGAGTCGCCTAAAGACCACGGAAAAATCAGTGTTGGCCCCCAGGGACTGGCGTAGCGTTTAACGTGTAAAACAATATTTTATTACAAAGTTTTAGACGAATTGTTGAAAATATTTCATAAATATTTATTTTAAAGATAACTAGTGGATAAAATAATTATTTTAATACCGTTCGACGTACAAACTTCTGTTAAAAATAATTTAACGATACAAATATCTTAATATTAGATAATTAACATTTCGAAGATAAGAAAATTATTATATCAAGATATTATATACTACCATTACATTCAAAAATTAGTTATGATTTTATACACTACAATCATTTTGTATTAAATATTCTTATGATTTGTTATTGTACAATTTAATATTTATATTAAATTGTACAATTATTATTTATCAAGAAAATTATTATATCAAGATATTATACTACTATAACATTAAAAAATAAATTATGATTTTATACACTATAACAGTTTTAAACATTATGATTGCATTATGATTTTAATCATTTTACATTATGATTTTATACACTATAGCAGTTTGTATTAAACTGTCCAATGATTTATTATTATGAAATATAATATGAAGCTGATACCTTTTTCGGTAGCAAAGCTATCATTCTCAAAATGCAAGTACATCGAAACTATTAAAAAATGACTTGTGTTTATTTCAATGAATTTAATTTATATTGATTATATTTATTTAAATAGGTATATTCCAAGGATAAAAATATTTTAATTAAATTGCGTATTAGTATATAAAACAATCAATTATTTGATATTTTAACAAATGAACAATTTATGATGTAATTTTGAAAATTAATCTGGTCACTGCTAAAAAAATAATTAACATTTCTTAATGTAAAATTCAAATTGAGAAATAAATAACGATAATAACTACAATTCATTTGTAAATATCTGTAAGTTATTTCTTACCTATAAGTTTCCATCAAGATTTAAAATGAAGAAAACAACACTCACCTGTAAAAAGAGAAATACATAAATTAATTTTCTGAATGACCAATAAAATTATAAATTTACTCCATAACCAAAAATGATTGAGTATTTTAATCATTATGTCATTATATTAAGATATTCAACCCTATAAATCTTATTTTTTAAATTATAAAGAAAGTTTTTGCTTTCTAATTCAAAGTATTTGGTCGGTAAGAAAATTATTGCGGTAATGTATATGAATTTGAAGATAATAAACCGTAATTATTTTTCCACCAACCTAATAAATATTGTTTTTGATATGTATTATATGACAAGTTGATTAGGAGAATTACTGAGCGTTTTATAACAGAATTTTTTTCATTAAAGGAAATATACAGCGGTAGGTTAATCGAAAGTGTGATGTACTTGTTTGAAATAATTGCTTCTTAGAAATTAAATATATTTTTTACATAAGTTTGTTTTATGTGGATGATAGCATAAAACTGAGATTGAAATGTCAAGAAAAATCAAATAAAAAATGACTAATGACTAGATGTTTTGTTGAATTCGTTTCTTCGACAAGTTGTTGACGTTGCTTGTCTTGCAACAAACGTTCAGTGTGCATAAAAAGCGTAACTTCAGAAATATTTTCATGGCATCGACACGACATATGATGATGATGATGACGTAGCTACAATTTCTGGTCAATGTGCGTCGTGTAACGAATACATTCGTACAACGAGACGTTACACGAAATATGTTCGTTGTCGGTTGGTATCATTGTAACGACATCGTTAAAGAGGTCGTTATTTAAACGGAATGACATAGAACATCATATGGCCACGTGTAAATCATACGATGATGCACGTGCGAAGTGTGGAATTCTGAGAGTTGTGTACCGAGCAAAAGACTTGCGCTTTTTTTTGTACTAGAGTTCAAGATCTATAAATGTTGTTCCATATAATAAAAATTTATAATCAATTCGAAAAATATGATTAATATGAAGTATTCAAATATGATCTTATATTAAGTTGTATTTTTTACGTATTTAAATTCATTAACTATTTAAATTTTTGATATATATATATATATATATACAATGGGGCCTCGTGCCATAAACTTAATTCGGTTCGTGATATGAAAAGTTTGTGGTACGAAATGCGAGTTCCCATAGTGTCCTATGGGAAATAAATTAATTGGAACCGGATCATTTACATTGTCAATTTATTCTTCTTCATGTTCGCAGGTTTATGCTAACAGGTACTTCGTGTTCATAATCTTCAGGTTCTTGTGACTATTTCTGCATTTTAGCAATTAAGAATTTATCCAGTGTTGATTGCTTTTCTCTCTTTTTAAGAAAATTTCTGAAGTAGTGAAACGCTATGTCATTGTAAACGTCATTCATTCTGTTCACTTCAGCTGTGTTGGAGTGCCACTCCAACACCTTGTTGTGAAGCTTCTTTCGGTCCTAAAGAATCTCCTTGATAGTAGCTGAAGACATTGGACCTTTGGTGATGTTTTCCTCTTTCTCCTTCGCTAAGGAAACATTTTTTCCGCTTCCTCAATCCGATGTGTATGTAGCTCCTTCATTTCTTCCGAGGTCAGAAACATTCCGTGCTCCTTGGGTTAGCATTTTGATGTCATAAATTATTAGCCCCAGATATCTGGCGGTCGTGTACGAATTTGTGTTCTTTTAGTATTTACTTTAGTGAGGTCGTCAGTATTAACGTCAGAAGGTTCAGACGAGTAAAGCCTTCGATGCGTGGTAAAGTGGTGCATTCATCGCTTAATCGATATTTAAAAATTAATATTTTTTTTTAGACGAAAATAAGAAAAAAAGCGAGAAAGGAAGTTAAAACATGGGCCCACGAACCCGGGGTCATGATATAAAAAGTTCATCGTTGGGAGTTTTCACCATTGAGGCCTCACTGTATACACACACACACACATACATATATATATATATATATATATATATATATATATACACACTACACTCTTCATAATAAGTAGATTTTTGGTAATTCTATATTAATATTTTTGGGGTTAATGACCCCAGCTGTCGAAGAACCCTAAAAGCCCAATAATCAACCAACCTACATTAATATTTGAAATTGTGATTTTCAAACTTTAATATTATTTACTCTAATTTGTCAAAATCTAAATATAATAAATTATTATAATTTATCATTTTTTTATCATGTTTGATGAGAATAAAGATAAATATAATATCATTTTTAACAATTGCATAAACGTTTGTAGTATTACCTAATTAGTGGAATTAAATTAACACATTATTAATCAATTTATTTGTAATTAAATGTCATAAGAGGTTCAATAGAAAATACTTTTCAATTTAGAAAGTTGACTGAACTGAATTATGTATATTTATTATTATGTAATTTTCAAGAAAATTCAATGATTTGATGATGAAGACCAATGTTTGTGAACAATCTAATAAATGCATCTTATTATTATGAAATATAATGAAATTACTTTCACAAATAGATTTTATTCTATACACAATGCAAAATATTTCATTGATCCAAATGTTAAATAATGGATTATTGATCATTATATGCATTTCATTAGATATGAATTTTTTTTTAAATTGCTAAGATATAGATTTTTTTTAATATAGAGAAAAATACTTTTCTTTACCTCAGACTTTTGTATCTTAGAGCTTTAACAATGTTAGAATCACTATCGAAATGTGTATTAAAAAAAATTAAAACGATTATCATCAAGTATTGAAAAAATTGAATGCGAATATTTTTGTGGTGTTTGTGGTGAGTGAAAATTCATGTGTAAAAATGAATTTAGTTACAGTCTTTAATTATAATTGACAGTACAAAAATACTTATCACTAATTCTATTTTAAAAATGAATTTTTCTCTCATGTTATAAATCACAAAATTTTTCTAATCAAAAATGTTCCATATACATTGATTATTTTTGATAGCTGCTTTTGCGCATTTTGATAGTGACACCATCGTTCTCAGAGTGCTGAAAAATCTTATTATGTACTTTAGTGTTCTGAGGATGATGGACCTACCATCGAAATAGACATAAGCAATAACCAAAGTGATCAATAAACATTTATTGAACATATTGATCAGAAAACGTTTACAGTTTGTGAAAATTAATTTACTCGTAGAGCCAGAACTATTAGATTGGTAGGAAAATAATTGCGTTTTATGACCTTTGAATTCATATTCATTTTTTCCATTTATGATTTTCCTAACTGTTTTAAGTAGTCCAGAATTTTTTGATGATTAATGCTTAATTTTTGTGTAAGCCCTCGAAATGTTGTGCATGGTTTTGATTCAACTAACGCTTTCAGTTGGTCGTAATGAACTGAAGAAGGATACTCGCGACCTTCTTCATCTTCAAGGCCCTCGTTCCTAACACTAAATCTTTAGAAGCACCATTGCACCGTACGTTCCTTAACAGTACCCACACCAAAAGAATCGTTTAGTTTACGAGTAGTTTCTATTGCTTTACCAACCGTTTCGAACTCATAAAAAATTATCTTATTTGCTTTTTTTCCATCTTTAATTCAATAACTCAATTTGATGCAAAATTAATAAAAAACCAAAGCCGATGTTATCAAATTACAGACCGAAAAATTCATTTTAAAATGATATTAACATAAGCACAATGAAATTTCACTTTCATTGAAAAAAATTAAGGTTAGAATTCAAAAAAACAAAAATCGCAATTATTTTCCTACTAACCGGGTATTTTTAATAATGATAAATTAAAAAAACAATTTAAATTACGTAACTTCTTATTACCGATTGAGTGATAAGAATGTGTGGTTATCGGTTCAGATATGATTTAATTGACATATTTTATTTTTCAATCGAAATATTAATAATTCTCAAAAGATACTTCTAAAATAAGTGAATTTGATGAAAAAAATAGAACTAAGTATTTCCTCATATCAATAATGATCTCATGAGATACATTTTCTTTCATTTCTTATTCAATCTCAAGATGGGTTTCTTGTGATACTTAGTTTCACTTTTATACCATTTAATATATCCTTAAGCATAGTTTTATTCGAATAAAAAACGTTTTTTTATTGCACAGACATTAATCTAAAATACGGTTATAAATTACCTATTTTAAATAAATAATATTTTAAATAATTTATATTTAAAAAATGATATTTTAGTAAAACGACGAATACAAGTCTGCGTAACGTATCCCCCAAACTTTTACAAGGGACCTGGTAGTAAACGCATAACAGTTGTGATGGAATGAGCGGTGGTTTCAAATACGGGACACGTTCAGGAAGAACGAAACACGTTGCTATTTTGATGCGGGCGTCATATTTTAAAACGCGAAATCATGAAATACGCTAATTTGCGGATTAATTTCGTGTCGTTTGTTTATTTTCCAGGCGAGAATAGGTTCGGTCACCGTACGGTGCGTACACGGTTATTACCAATATATACATGTACGTAAATATTTAAGATGATATATATATATATATATATATATATATATATATATATATATAAATACGCATAGCGTACAACCGTATATGTGATGACTAATTACATTTACTAACTAAACAACTTATATGAAATGTAATATATATATATATATATATATATATATATATATATATATATATATATATATATATATATATATATGCATGCACATAATATGTGTATGAATTTATACATTCACACATAAATTCAATTTAAAAGAATGTTTTAAATAACGAAGCCTTCATATACAAAAAAATGCTCTCATTATTCAAATACCTTTCTTTATACATAAAAAATAAAAATTAATTTCTAAAATAAAATAATAAAATTTTGATTAAAAATTGAAAATTTTCAATATTAATCATACTGAAAACATATTTGTTCTTAATGTCGCTATTTTTAATAGTTATTAATGCTGTAATTTAATCTTTTTAAACTTGTGCTCCCTTTGTTACGTTATCTCTTGCGCTATTTGTCCCTCTGGATCATCTGAGTGTAAGGTCTGGACTGTTATTTTCTTACAGATGTCTTTTCTAAAACAGTCTAATATATATCTTAAGTTGTAGTATGTACCGAAACTAACAGTGGAGAAGAGATACTTAAATGGTTCAAAAGGATGAAGATCACTAAGATAATACATAAGGTTTAGAAATTTAATTTCCGCACTGAAGACATGTGAAATTAAACCAAAAGTAAAGATGCATGAAATAGTTTACGGTTTTATCAATAGAGGGTGGTAAACTGTGAGTTTCTGCGCAAGAAATAACAGAGTTCATCTTGTTTCTGTCAGTCGTCATATGACTGAATAATGAATTTTTTGCTGTAAATTACAGAAATATGCAACAGAAACTTACGAAATGTTGAAAAACGTGTACAATGATGACACCGTATGTCATACTAACAGTACGATCTAACAGCTGTTAATTTCTGCGTAGGAAGTTAACACGCACATGGTGTTTCTGTCAGTCATCATGGAGGAACGATTCAATATTAAATTTTGTTGGAAATTAGAGAAAACTACAACAGAAGTTTATGAAATGTTGAAACGGAGCACGGTGGTAACATTTCAAGTCGTACTTATGTGTTTGAATGGTTTGAAACGTTTCAAAGATGGACGTGAGGGTGTTCAAGATGACGCTAGAACCGGGCGTCCGTCGACATCTCGAAATCTAGATTCGATTGCAAAAATTCGTGCAATTGCAACAGAAGATAGCCGAATGATCCTCTGAATGATGACAGATGAGTTGGACATCAATAAAGAGACGATTCGACAAATTTTATATGAATATTTGGGAAAGTGAAAGATTTTGGCAAAGTTCGTCTCGCACAGTCTTACGTATGATCAAAAATAGAAGAGTTGCATCGTGCACAGGATTTGTTCAGACTTGCGATAATTCAAATGTTATAACTGCATTGTCACTGGCGATGAGTCGTGAGTGTTTCAGAACGATCCTGACATGAAACGCCAGCGTATGCTGTAGATTGGAAAATCATCACCAAGACCTAAAAAGTTTCGTTTGCAAAAATCCAGAATCAAAACCATACTGATTATTTTTTTCGATAAACACGGTGTGATTCATAAATAATTTGTGTCTAAAAGACAAACAGTTAACCTCTTGACATACAAAGACGTCTCTGATACGTCATGTGTTTCTTATGCCATTGTAAACATTGACGTGTCTGAGACGCATGCAGATTTAATTCGCTTTAATGCAGTTCTAAAGCACATATTAGAAAAAAAATAATTATATCTATATATATATATATATATATATATATATATATATATATATATATATATATATATATATATATATATTCACTGTTAAAGTCTGAACAACAGAAAAGAACTCTGCAACATGACTGTTTTGAATTTGAATGAAAATGAAGGTGTTTCTTGTTAGCAACGTTAAATCCTATGTAATTTGTTTCTACCTGACTATCCGGTACCCAGCAGACATTCGCAATGTGAGTGTCCAACTCAATTACAAGTAAAAAATTGGGAACATTTTCCTGATCATATACCTTCCACTAGTAAAAAGCAATATCCTGCAAAGAGACGTGTGCACAAAAAATAATAAAAGAAGTGAAACTAAATGGCAGTGAAAAAAATGTCAAACACCTTTACATTTACTAAAATTTTTCGAAATGATTCATATTCTACAGAATTAAAGAATTATTGTTTAATTTATTATTTATTAATTTTGGTTATTGAATTATAATATTTAGAAATGTATGAATATCATTTTCTTTGTTAAACTTACAAAAATGTTAAGCTGAAAAATAAATAATATTTTTTGGTCATATCGAATTTCAATTAATTTGTATATCAAAGGGTTATTAGAGTATTCTATGTTGAAGTGATGAAGAGATTATTGTAACGCATTTCACGAGTGCGACTCAATTTCAAACAAAGGGTAGTCAGTTTTTGTTGCATGACAATGCACCTACTTATTCTGATTATGAAGTCATTTTTCATCAAAAACGGCGTTTTGAGATTAGTCACCGACTCGTCAAGTCTATTCACCTGACTTGGGTACCAATAGACTTTTTTTTCTTTCCTAAAGTGAAAACTGTTCTCAAACGGAAATGATTTCAGTACGTAGAATACATTTAAAAAAATGTAATTGCTGAATTGAAAGCAGTTTCTTCGGACGTCTTTGTTGATTGCTTTCAAAAAGTTTAAGAACATTGCAATAAGTGTATTAAAGTAAATAGAGATTATTTTGAATAAATATAACAATATTTTTAGTGTTACTTAAATTGTGTTTGTTCTTATTGTACCAATCGGGAATAAAATTTCCAAACCTCAGTTACTGATATATTTCAATACTGATTGATCTTAAACATTAAACAAAAATTTATTAAAGCTGATAAAATGCATTTAAAAAATAAAAAAAATACTATTATTTTATCAGGTAACCAAGAAAGTTCTGTCGTTGTTATAACGTACAATAATTCCAAGAATTGTTTACATTTGTTATCAGATAAAATATCAAGAATTGTTTATCAGTAATATTAAAATATGTTTTAAATGAATCTCGAACTGTTCACTTTAATTTAAAAAATAATTCTAATTCTTCAAAATGTATGCAAAAAATAGTATAGTACGTAAGTGTTTGCTTTATGAATTTAAACTTGGGACTAACACTATAGAAACTGCAAAAAAAATGTGTACTACGTTTGGAGAAAAGACAATTAGATCAAGAACGGCCCAGAGATGGTTTAAAAAATGTTATGCCAGGGATGAATCCATTGAAGACGAGATCAGATCAGGCAGACCAACAAATTTAAATATCGATGAATTGGATATAGTGATTGAATTAAATTCCAGTTGAACGTGTTAACAGCTTGTAGAACTGTTCAAAGTAAGTGACGAAACAATATGGAAGCATTTACACAAAGTAGGAAAGAGGTTGAAATTAAGTGAATGAGTACCACACGAATTAACTTTCAATAACAAATTATATCATTTTACAATCTGCACATCTTCTATTTCACGAGACTAAAATCAGAGAATTTTTTGGATTAAATTTTGACCACTGACGAAAAATGGATTATGTATTTCAACTACAAACGTACTCATTACTGGATTTTTTTCGGTGATTCTGTCCCACAAAGTCCTAAAAGAAAGTTAATATCACAAAAATTTATTTGTGTTTGGTGGACGTCAAAAGGAATTATTCACCATGAATATCTATGAGTGGGTCAAAACCTCACGGAAAACATTTATAGTGAACAACTACAATGAGTACATGATGCATTAAAACAAAAACAGCTAGCACTTGTAAATCGTAAAAGTTTTATTTTTGCAAGATGACGTACGACCTCACGTTGCAGTGGAGACTAGAACAAAAATTATGAATTTAGGGTGGGAGATCCTCCCCATCCGCCGTATTCCTCAAACATATCTCCATCAGATTATCACCTATTTTTATCTTTAGACAATCATATGCGTGGTAAACAATTTAATAATGAAGAAGAATTAAAAATGGAGGTGTCTACATTTTTCAAAATAAAAATGTTTTATAAAAATGGAATTTATAAACTATCTTCTCGCTACGAAAGGGTTGTTCAATGCGAAGGTGGATATTTTGTTGAATAAAGTTATTTTATGTAAAAACACGCAAGTGTTTTTTTTTTCTCAATTCAAAAACGACAGAAATTTCTTGGTTATCTGATATTTAGAAGATTTTCGACAATTATATGAATTTTTAATATTTTTTTTAATTTTCATAGATTATTTCTATTACAAATTAAAACACTAATACATACTTCTCATAAGCAGAGAAAAATAAAATTAAAAACAATTACACAAATATATAAACCAGTATATTTAATCATGTAAATAAAAGAATGTACGTATGCATGTTAGGAAAATTAAGTAATATCTACGAAATGAATTGATATGAAATGATGGCGTGACGTTTTTGAATAAGGGAACGAGAGTCTAGTGTAAGTAACTGTATGATATAAATTTCAGTAACTGTGCTAGTTTGTATTGTCACTGGATTTTTATGAATATAACTATTATAATTATTTGTTTCCGTGCGGGGTGGCATGTCACTAAAAAATATAAAAACATTAAAACATTAAAAGTTATGTCGGTGATTCAGATTATCTGCAAAAAATCACCCTAATGTCTAAAGTAGTGCCAATTAAAAAAGTAAATATCGCCACTGTGGAACGCGCATCTAGCATGACAAATAGACTAAAAATATATATCGTAAAATCGTACATTTTATATACATACAAATGTATACATCTATGTACAGAGGACTCCTGTACACCAGATCGTGTATATATATATATATATATATATATATATATATATATATATATATATATATAAATATAATTAAAACATTACAAAAATCTTTACTTGTTGAATTTGTCTTCACTCTTTCGTATCCTATCTGCATTTTACAAGAAAGTTCTGTGTACCTCAAATTAGTGATTTTTTTACAAGGTCAAGAGTGTTTCTGCTTAGTAATGGTAAAATAAAAAAAATACACCTGTTGAGATAATATATGAGGTTGGTGCACAAATAATTGCGGTTTTTATTATTTAAAGTTTGGCGTCGATTTTTTTTAGTTATCGTTATCTTTTGTTATACTCATGTGACACATCATTGGAAATAAATAAATTAGCACTACTGATTTCATCTTGAGTCTATTGTTTTCATTTTTTAGTATTGTTGGATATAACCTCTTAAATCAGTCATGAAAAAAGCAAATCCGCGCGATTTTATTGAATAAGTTTAAAATGGGACTAAAAGGAACAGAAACTGCTCGAAATATCAAATTTGTTTTTGGCGAAGAGTCAATTAGTGAACGTAGAGCTCAACACTGGTTCCAAAATTTTCATAATGGAAAGGAAGGCCTTGAGGATGACGAGGGTCGTGGATATCCTTTAGCTATAGACAATAATGATTTAAGAACTATTATTGAAGCGGACTCACGCAAACAACTCGAGAGATGGTAGAAGAACTCAATGTTCAAAATTCAACCGTTGTTCGACGTTTGAGCCTAATTGGAAAAACAAAAAGCTGGATAAATGGGTGCCGTATGAACTAAACGAACATCAAGT
This sequence comes from Acanthacorydalis orientalis, assembly GCA_034766995.1. Taxonomy (NCBI): domain Eukaryota; kingdom Metazoa; phylum Arthropoda; class Insecta; order Megaloptera; family Corydalidae; genus Acanthacorydalis; species Acanthacorydalis orientalis. The sequence goes on along the minus strand of CM068317.1, from coordinate 9,790,470 downwards.
AGTTCGGCGATACGAAGTCTCCTCTGCACTTCTTTTGTATAACACTTCTTTTGTATAAATGATCACTTTCTTGATCGCATTGTCACATGTAATGAAAAGTGGATTCTGTACAACAATCGGAAACGTTCATCATAGTGGCTAGGTCGAGAAGAAGCATCAAAACAGTTTCCTATACCGAAAATTCATGAAAAATAGATTATGGTCACTGTTTGATGATCGGAAAGTGGCATCATTTATTACAATTTCTTAAATCCTGAAGAAACAATAATAGCAGAAAAATGTCAGGAAATTGAAAAAAATGCAAGCGAAGTTATATCATTTACAGCCAGCATTAGTTAATGGAAGTACATCAATTCTTTTTTATGACAACGTCTGACCACACGCCTCACAAATGACTTTAAAAAAATAAATGAACTGGGTTAAGAAACTTTACCTCATCCACCTTATTCTCCGAACCTCTCTCCGACAGATTATCATTTTTTTAAACAATTGAGTAATTTCCTACGAAAGAAGGTTTTCAAAGATCCAGCATCAGTTTAAAGCGCTTTCGATGAATTCTAGGACTCCAGAATTATATCTTGTAGGAATGAACAAATGTTTTCCCCGTTTAGAGAAATGTGTGCAGGCCAATGGTCTTTATTTTGATTGAAAAATATAATTTTTAATTGACATATGTGTCTTTATATTCAATATTTAAAAACCGCAATTATTTTTGCACCAACCTAATAGATCAATAATGAGAACTCAACACTAAAATCGAACCATTTTTGGTTTAGTTCACAGGAGGTCATGATTGAGTCAGTAATTATTTTAAATCATCTCATTAAAGGTCAATTTTTGAATTAAAGCTTTTTCAAATAAAATTTATTTTCGAAATAAGTAAAAAAAAATATCAGTAAAGTTAAAGAAAGACGAACACCTGCGTTGTCAGAAAGTTTTAATAAATTACAAACTGAAGTAAGTCTAATCATTTGTATTAGAATTATATTTTAATTCCACCTAATAAACAGAATTAAGTGAATGAAAGAAAATGAAAAATTGCAAGGAAAGTAGCCGTAAAAAACAGACAAGTGATCAATAATCATAACTAATATAAAATTAATACGAATGATTAAAGAAGATAGAATTATCACAAGTAACAATTTTAAAAAGAAAATGAAAAAATTGTCACAAAGTCAACTCTATGATGTTGTTTATGAAGTGAAGGAATATTTGTAAGATCTAAAAAGATGAAAAAAATAAGTGTATATAAAACACACATATAAAAATTGCGCTAGAAATCATTTTGAATGAACAGAGTATGAATGGGAAAATATGAAAGTTATATGAAAAATGTGAAAAAATATACTTCTCTAAATCTTGTCTTTAAGTTTTGAAACCTATTACTAGATAAAGACCGTATATAGGTAAAAGATTTAGTTGATCTAATTTTCTATATTTTTAATCCATATTTCTATACGTTTGTTCCATCTATTCGTTAATCTTTTTTATGTAACATGTTCATCAATCAATAATTTTGTTATCTGTTCGACTCGTTCTTTTGTGAAATATACCATCAATTTCTTTATATCCATTTCTGTATATTTTTATATCCATTATATTTTTCCATTCCTTCTCATTATTCGTAAGAAATCTCTTAACATTTCTGTTTTGTCCAAAGTCATTGATTTGTTTTATTATTTAAGATATATATTTCATTTTACGTACCTAACTGTTTTTTCTTTTTTTCAAAAAAGAGATTCAATTATATATCAAGGCATTTCGTGCCAATGAGTTTTACTCTTTTCCTACTCTTCTGATAACTCTTACAATGAACAATTTATCCTTATTAATAAATAATTCAAATATACGTACTTTGTAAATTGTTAAATAATTTAATAACTGGTCTTCTTATTTGAATTATATATATATATATATACACACACACACACATATATATATATATATATATATATATATATATATATATATATATATATATATATATAGTATCTCCATATGTTTGTATATAAATGAATATTTCAAAAATCTCGATCTGTAAATTTTTAAAATAAGAAACAAACAATTTCAACTAAGTTGGAAATTTCTGTTTTAAATTGGTCTGACAATATCTGGGACGCGGTAATGAACTCTTTCAAATCACATATCTGCGATGAAATCAAAATCGTTTTTTCTGTAAACCCTGTACGATCCTCTCGTCAGTTTCAATGTGATTTTTGCACGCTTTTAATATACAGGTGAGGTACGTACGACGAATGGCGTGTCGTTGTTCCGCGAAACAATTGCGTCCTGTCCCCTTTCGCCCGCATACAAATTATGATCACGCCTTGAAATAAATCTGGCTGATGATTTGTGTGACGCGTATATGTTGTGTGTGTGTATAGAGAGTGTGTACGGTGTGTGTATGTTTTTTTTTCGGAGGGGTGCTGGGCGTGATGGTCATTATAATTACTTAATGCGAGCTGTGCGTCAGGACATATGCTTGTTTAGAGTCGTAATAAATTGAACAATTAGTCGCGTTTGAAATTAGTTTTTCTTATGACGCGAATTATATACGGCGGTGACGATTAGTACTTTTTTGCGTGAACATGTACGGGACATAGATAAAATATATCGTGAGTGAGAGATAATGAATATTATCTTTGATGCGTAGTTTGTTATATAATGGAGTATATAATTTTTTTGTATCACTCTTAATGATGATCAAGAGCGACAAATGTTGAAATTAATTAGTAATGTGACTGAACTGTTTTTTTTTCGTCACTGAGATATTCACTTTTTTGGTATTATTTTTACAAGTCGTATAAACAAATAGCACGTACATGTTTCGTGTACGGAAATCTCTGATTGCATGAATGTATTTAGAATTTAAACGAGTACTAGAGTTATTCCATTTGCAATTCTGAATAACACTTGGATTAAAACATTCTATTTCAGTGCATTGACAATATAAAATCAAGCTTCATAAATTATGTAAATTTTATTTTACTCATTTTTTAAAAAATTTAACGACATTAACATTACAACAACTGATGTATTAATATAATTACTACATCAATCAACTAGTATGTTTCTGATTAAATATTACAAAAGAAAAAGTGTGTAATCTAAATGTGATAATCATTAAGAAAATGTTTCAATTGAACTACAATCAATTCAATTCTACAATTAAATGATACTTATTTCAAATATTGAAGGACAATATATTGCATATTTATATATATATATATATATATATATATATATATATATAAATATATATGTAAATATATATGTAAATATATATGTAAATATATATGTAAATATATATGTAAATATATATATATATATATATATATATATATATATAAATATAATAGATGGTTGCATTGAAAGCCGCTGTTCACGTGTAGATGGCTTTAGGTACGTATGATGTCGGCTGTGACAGATGTCTCTTATGTCATTTTGAAGTGTGAACATTTCCCACTAAAATTCAGTTATCAGACGCCATCCTTTGTTTACACAAGTGCTTTTCTATAACTGAATTAAAATGGACGAGATAAGTTGTTTTTCCGATGTGTACTTCTACACTACTTTGATTTGAAAAAAATGCAGCTGCTATGAAGCTCATCGATTGCTTGCGAAAACTTCTTGTAAATCTGCTACATCGGAAACAGTATGTAGAGATTAGTTTCGACGATTCAAAAGTGGTGATTGCGACGTTCACAACAAACAACGGCCAGGTCAATCGAAAAGGTCAAAGATGAACAACTGGAAGCTTTATTGGAGAAGAAAATCCTGCTCAAACACTCAACGAACTGACTCAACAGCTAGAAGTCCATAAATCAACCGTTTCACGACGTTACAAGTCATGGGAAAGATCCAGAAAGAAGGGAGATGGCTGCCACATGAATTGACCGAAAATGCTATTGTCAATCGTTTAAACATTTCGATTTCTTTGCTTGCAAGACATAAAAAGAAGAGTTTCTTGTGGCGTATCGTGACCAGCGATGAAAAATGGATCTATTTCGACAACCCGAAACGCAAGAAATCATGGATTGATCCTGGCCAACCATCAACATCGACAATAAAGCGAAACATACACTGTCACAAAGCAATGCTCTCTATTTGAAGGGATATGGAGGGTGTCATGTATTAGGAGCTATTGAGATCGAAGGAAACAATCACCGCCGGACGTTATCGATAACAATTGGAGCGTTTGAATGATAATCTGATGCAAAAACCACTATCAATTACATCAAATCGCCGGAAATTGATTCTCCTCCATGAGAACGCTCGGCTCCATGTTGCTATAGCCGTGAAACAAATACTGATGGAGCTCGAATGGGAGAATCTCCCGCACCCAGCATATTCTCCGGAACTGGTCCCAAGCGATTATCATCTGTTCCGATCGATGCAACACGCTTTGGAACATGAACATTTCCATAACTATGGAAAAGTCGAAAATTGGATTACTGAATGCATTGGAACAAAAGACAGACCATTCTTTCGTTACGAAATTCAACTTCTGATAGAAAAATGAGGAAAAGTCATAGTTTCCGAGGGAAAATACTTTGATTAATGTATTCACATATTTTGTTATTGAAATAAATGCTCAAAAAACACAAAAAAAACAGCGGCTTTCAATGCAACCTCCTAATATATATATATATATATATATATATATATATATATATATATACACTTATATATATATATATACACTTATATATATATATATATTATATATATATATATATATATATATATATATATATATATATATATATATAATTACTTTCAAATAAAAATACGGCATTCCTAAAAACACAGTATACAAACAGAAACGTTCCACATCGATTTCTGTTCTTCGTAAGAGATTAATTACAATACATATTATCGTATATAATACACATACACAACACTACGAATGATTAATTTACTTACATTTTTCTAATTATCCTAAAACCAATACACTCACCCTATCGGATCTGAATCAACATCCCTGAACGGCAGAGCCATCGGTGCTACAGGCAACAGGCGTGAACCAAATCCCAGTGCAGAACGCGGAGCTTATAATTAAAATAACACCAATTCGCGTGTTAATAATAACGGTAACATTCGATCCAGCGGGTGATGTAATTAGCAATTTTTTTTTGAAATCATACCCATCAATCAACTTCTGATGTGTCTATTTAATGTATTCTTGACGCCAATGGCGTACTTGCGTAGGATTCGTGCGTGTGATTATTGTCCGGACGACTGTTACGATTTATTAGCCGATGGAAATGAATTCCAAGTATGACTGTTGTACAGACTGATTTTTTAATTTTATTATCATTTTTATGTTTATTCTTACTGTCTAATAGAGTTCTATATAAATATACGTATATTTCTTATTATTTTCTATTTACTATTACCTAATACAATAACTAACTGCAATTAAAAATATACAAGCTCTCATTAAAATGTATTCAAAATTTATATATATATATATATATCTATGTGTATGTGTGTGTGTTTGTATGTTTTACATTACATAAAATTCACACTGACAAAACCGTCGACATATGAAAAAAATAGTTGTTATAATCTCCTATATATTATTTATTAACCCTTTCCGCTCGACTGTTCCTTCTGAGCGGACATCGTAAATTTAACAAAATAACAATATTATTCTTTTTATAAAACATGAATTAATAAATGTATTTTTTAAGTTTCATTCGAATAAAAAAAATTATTTACAATGCTATATCATTTTATTTGAAGTTATTTGTTACTAGCTATTTTGTTAAAAACTATGTTCGAATTGCTGATAGGTGGGGTGAAAAAAATCTTCGAGTGCAAAGGGTTAAATGTCGCATGTTGTTGATTTGTTAATGTATCTTCACTTTCCTATCTTAGATGAACATATCTGATGATTAAAAATAAAAAAAAATTATGTATTTAATGTAGAATGTTACAATTATTTGTTCTTATAGTTTTGTTTTTGTTGGTATATTGTTCTCGGTTTTGTTCAATCATTATCAAGCCTTCTAGCAAGCTCATTGAAGATAACTCTAGAGTCGAAACTAATTGTATCAGACTGCTTTTAAAAAATATCTGAGTTTAATAGAATAATACACTAACAGGTTTAATATGTTTAATTCTAACATCATCAGTACAGTAAATGTCATATTTAAATATTATCACAAAATATTCTTTATCTAAAATAAACATTTTTAAATTCTAATAAAAGTATATAATAAGGATATTTATGTATTGGGTCAGAACGGTCTCAACGCATAGCACTATCGACATAAGTGGTAGAGGTTATTTGCGTCAGAGGACAAGAACTGACAAGGGTGTCGACTAGTCGGTTGCAACAACCACCATATACAGGAAAGGATGCTCTCGCAGGGATCCTGCAGTTTTGCTAGCTGAACTGTGAGATGCAAGTCACAAAAATATTTCACCACTTGTAAATAACACCTGTCCTATGAAACTAGCAATTTATTCGACTTACACGAGTCATGATCCCCGTGTTCGGTCTTCGTTTTGCAAGGAGGTGGCACAAGTTCCTCATATACTACACACAAAAAGCAATTAAAAGATGATTTAAGAATTTAAACCAGTCGTAGTGGAATACTACATGAAATAATCAATAGGATTAAAAACTAACCGAACAATAATACAATATTTTTTTCTTCGATTTTATAGAAACAAGGCGATAACTTTTTGTTAAAACGAACGTTACATTTTACTAAATAATTGTACTGAAAATAGAAGAAATATTTTCATTTTATGATAGTTATTTGTTGCTGTATCTTACACTACAATATTTAGATATATTTTAAAGTAATTAAATTGTTTCACAAACGAATTCTTTTTCATTCCATAAATCACAAAAAAAAATTCTGGTCAGAAATGTTCAATGAATCATTACTGATCATTTCTAATCATTACTTATGCATACTAAGATGGCGATTCTATCTTCTAAACAGCGTCTATGTACAGAAAAATGTGATCATATTTTGTTCAGATGATCAAATTTTTCTATACTTTGAGGTTATGAAAATAACGGCACTACCATCAAAATGTGCATAAGCAACATTTAAAAACGATCAATAATGATATTGAACATTTTTGATCAGAAATTCTTTGTGGTTAGTGGAATAAAAAAAGAATTTATTTGAGAAACTGAATTTAGCCACAATATTAGAACTGTATTGTATAGTTAAATGGTATTTTCAAATTTAGTTCATCATTAGATACTATAAATAATATATTTAAAATAATATTTTAAATATATAAATATATTATTTAAAATGATATTTTAAATAATATATTTTTATTCTCATGCTATTCCTTATTTTGGTTTGCTTACAGTACTTTGAGAATTATTACTTGAATTGCATTTAAATTAATCTCTTTATTGGAATCCAGTTTTTAAATATAGGGTGATTCAAATTAGGCTTGCACATGGAAATATTAAAAAAGGACACAGGGGTTAAGAAAAGTCATGTTATTTTTTTAGTATTTTAGTTCAATTCAATACTAAAATACAATTAAACTAAAATACTAAATAGGGGTAAACATGCTTTTTTTTCTAATTTTTGCCTTTTTTAATACTTTCGTGTGGAAATCTAAGTTGAATCACCATATACATACATACATATATATATATATATATATATATATACACACATATATATATATATATATATATATATATATATATATATATATATATATGTATATCAAAAAAAATTCAGATGTAGAATTGTGAGAATAAACTGAAAATATTAACGAATAAATATGTACTAGTGATTTGAAAGAAGATGAAAATGCAAAATTTTTAAAACATTTGGTTATATTATGAAATATTTATGTAAAATTGATTTGCAATGTTGACTACATTCATAGTAAACATTCAAATTGCTGATTAATAAAAAAAATACATTATATCATAAAAGACAAAAGCACGTGTAGGATGCAAAGTCTATGGCATTAGGTTCGATATAAGTTTAAAAAAAATAATGAGAAAAAATGTATAAATATATGCTATACACGTACTTTCATTTGTAACAATTATGTTTATAATATTATTTTATCGTTATGTAGCGATATCATTGATTCTTTGGTAAAATACTCTACGTTTTTTAGATCATCTGAGTATCTGTTATTCACTACTAGTTTTGGTACGTGTGGCACATTCACGTAGATGTTAAAGATTTTAATATCTACTTCAATGAGGTACACTAGTAATTGAGAACAAACACTCAGATGATCACAAGGATCGACAAAGATGAAAAGAATAATTATCTCCAATACAGAGCATGTATAAAATTGTATTTTTTCTATCGTAACTTATACACTTGTACTATAACTTATATTAAAGGACAACTAATTAGTAAGTGTATGAAGTATCAAAGAAATATATATATATATGAAATGAGGATCAGTTTACAATAAGATTATGTATGAATGTTTGTCGATTTATTTTATTTTAAATTTTCACCAGATATCAACATAATATTATTAAGATATTTTTCATTTTTGATCAAATTTTAAAATAAACAAATATTAAAAGATAAATTCTATTAAAAAATAAGTACGAAGTACACAAACTAAACAATGAAGATTAGCTTTTCAATATTTGTCGCGAAAGAGAAAAACTAAGAAGATATAAAGATTAATACAAAATAAATTATCGGATATAAATAGTATTGCATACATAAAATAAATATAGTATCACTAAATTTTCACTGTCGCATTTTTTTTGCGATTTAAAAAATTAACATACACTCTGGCAAATAAACTGAAATATGATTTTAAATGTACTCTTCAGATTATACAAGAATCTCTTAATATAAGTAATAATATTATGAGATATTCTTTCTCTCAAGTGAGATCGAGTGCAAAATTATAAAATTTGCCACAAATTAAACGTGTAAATAAATTGAGAATATTTGTTTGTTGAGTTTTATACTTGAAATACATCATATCAGCCAGTTACTAATAAACAGCACGTAATAATTTTTAGTTTAAATATAGTTGATTGTAATAAGATCTTTAAAGAATTTTCTTTCATATATTAAGACACTACATCGTCACATCTATGAAATTGTTGATCATGACGCCAATGATTGAAAAACACGCCTTAATACGCCTACACAGACACAACCTCCACGTTATCATAAACGCAAACAATTTCGAAAAACACAACCTATCTCATATGTATGTATGCATATATATATATATATATATATATATATATATATATATATATATATATATATATATACACACGTTTTGTTTTCCAGTACACGTTTCGACCACACTCCCTGAGGTGATGGCGATCGACAAATTCACCCCGACTTCATCACTCATAACAGATATCGTTCGGGTAATCCCCGACCACCGCCCAAAGTGAGACCTCATCCATCTGTTCCATCCATCCATCGGTCGGTGATGTCATTTCGTGGAACGCAATAACGGAAAACTCATTACAACAAATTGAACATAAAAATACCGAGCGATGTCGACATTTCTGTTCATTATAGGTACCTATAACTACAATTAATATTGATGAGTTTTGACTTCGTTTGATGTGGTGTTCAATGCGGATTGTGTTTGGTTTTCTGATTTAACGAATTTTCGGTGTGGGATACCCATACAGTTGATATACAGAAACATAATACACATGCACACACAAATATATATATATATATATATATATATATATATATATATATATATATATGTATGTATGTATAATTATGTGCCATGGAGTGTCATCTCATTTAGTTTATCAAAATATACTGTTAACTGACCTATAAAATAAAGTTTAAAAAATGAACCATGAAAAATGAAATCGTTTAATTGGCTCTCTTTATTTCTTTGATAAATTCTAACATTTTCAGAGCAATACTATCTCCCTTCTTTAAGATTTCATAGCGATACTTTAACGTTTCAGAATGTAAACTATTATCAAGTCCCTGAAAAATGTATAGGTTGTTTGTATAATATATCTTGTTTATACAGTGATTCAATTTACTCATCCACATGCATGTATTAAAAGAGGGCACAGGGGTTAAGAAGATAGGTTATTTTTTATTTAGTATTTTAGTTCAATTCAACTAAAATACATTGAAGTAAAATAATAATTGGGAAATAACATGTTTTTTTTAATTTTTGGATTTTTTTTAATTTTTTGGTTTCTTTTTTAATTTTTTCGTTTGGTAGTCTAAGTTGAATCACCTATATGTATATATATATATATATATATATATATATATATATATATATATATATATATATATATATATATATATATAATGTTCTTTTCGATATCTCCACAAAAAAAAAAACTGGATTTAAATTCGAGGATTACACAATCTAATTGATATCGCAAAATTTACATAATAAAAAATTTAGGAACATCTTTAAATAACACGATAGTTTATATTTCTGTCTGGGGTTTCTAGTTTTAATAATTAATTTTACAAATTCATACAACAATTTGACAATATTTGACAAAATAAAGCATAAAACATAGTTCTAATATGGTATTTTAGTTCGAAACTAAAAAAGTTGTAATTAATACAAATATATATATATATATATATATATATATATATATATAGAGAGAGAGAGAGAGAGAGAGAGAGAGAGAGAGAGTGTATATATATATATATATATATATATATATATGCATGTAATTATAAAGAGATGAAATCGTACATAAAATCCATAAATTGCATATGCTTGTTTTAATAATTTATTAAGACATAATGTTCTTAAAAAATATGATGATCAAAAAGATAAAAAAAATAAATAAATGATACTATAAATATACTGATGCAAATTTGATCATTTTATAAAAAGAATTCACTTTCTATAAAAGTCATTCGAAAAATTAAAATACAAAATTATCAGTTTAATAAATACTTTTTATAAAATATTAAATATATAATTATAAAAAAATCAATACAACTTTTTTTATTGTCATGAAATATAATCTGCTATTGATTCTATAATAAAATATTTTATTTTTGAGATAATTCTTAAATGAAAATACAAAAATTATAAAAATACACTGAAAAATTATTTTAATCCAATATTAAATACATTTTTTCCGCAGTATTTGTTAATGAAATTTAACAGTCTCTTAAATAGGGCTACATTATGTAATATGGTAATGTTTTCTTGTACATCAAATCAGCTCGGCTAATCTTTCATTATTATACATATTAGATGGTAGCACATTTATGTAACAAGTTAGCGTATTAACTCTGACATTGATACGTATCTGAAAATTGTCATACAAATATCAAAACTATAGTCATATTAGGGAGCTTCATACAACTGCAGTGATAACACGCTATCGTTTGGAGACCGAGATGAAAGGCGCGGCTTAGTAGACAAATGACACGTTTAGCTTGTTACTACAGACCATACACGATTTTATTCTCTCTATCTATTACATTTTATGTAATTTACTCTCTTTGTCGATGTATGTATGACAAGCTAATGATCGGTATGAAAATTAATCATCGGTCTACCGGCACCTCTCTGTCACCGTGATCCATACGGCTATTTATTGCATCTCACACCAAGCCATTGATTGTAGTAGGATTCGTGTTAAAATGAAGTGTCACCCTTTTAATGTTTTTTTAATAGATTGAATATATTTTTACTTATTTGGGAATCGTTCTTTTTAAGTAAATACAAAAATATTTTTTATATACATATACTGAAAGTAGTACTTACATTTCAGATTAGATTAAACTATTAAGTTGGTAGAAATATAATAGGAGTTTTTGTTTTCTGAATTCTAATCTTAATTGTTTCAATGAAAGAGTCACTTTATCGTATTTATATAAATATCATTTTAAAATGCATTTTTCGGTCTGTATTTTGATAATTTCAACTTTAGTTTTATTATTAATTTTACTTCAAACTGGGCTGTTGAATTAAAGATGGAAAAGAAGCAAATAACAGTAATTTTTTTATATGTGTTGAAAACGGGTGGTAAAGCAGTAGAAACTGTTTGTAAACTAAACGATTATTTTGATATGGGTACTGTTAAGGAAAATACGGTGCAATGGTGGTTCCAAAAATTTTGTACTGAGGACGAAAGCGTTGAAGATGAAGGGGTCGCAGGCGTTCTTCTTCAGTTCATAACGACGAGCTGAAGGAATTAATTGAATCAGAAACACGCACAACAATTCGAAAACTTGAACAAACGTTAGTCGTTAGTCATCGAACAGTTCTGGACCGCTTAAATTATGAATGTATATGAATTTGAAGATCAAAATCCGCAATTATTTTTCTACCAACCAAATATATTTATATTTTACATTGATTTCCAATTGATTACATGAGAAATAAAAAGATAATTATTAGCTTCCAAATAAATAATATTAAAATGTAAAATAATTCATTCGACGAATATTTCTTTCCATTTTTGATGAATTAACTTAAAATTGCAATATAATTATTTTTATTTAAATAAATTCTATATTAATTACAAAATTAAATTAAATTCTATATTCATTAGTAAAAACTATGTATAAACATTCAAGAAAACTGTAAAAAGAATTAGTCCAACGCGCAAGTTTTTATTTTATTATGCGGCGCTCAGCGTGTTTAGAAACATGCGTCATTTTATATTCGGATGTTCAGAATTTCAGGCTCGCGCGCCACTGTAGGCGTTTTAAACGTTTCAAATATGTATTTTTATAATTTTTATAAATATAATTTTCTATTAAAACGTAAATCAAATTTTTTTTTATAGTTTCCTATGGGAAAAACTGCGAGTCATCTTTCGTCACGTTAAAAAATACTTTTTCTTGATTTCGTATTCTAATTGGGGTCGTTTTATATTTGGGATAATACGGTGCATCAATATATATATGGAAAATTACCTGAAGTTTTTGAAAAATATGTTTATTCAATAGTCTTTTTTCTCTCTCTTTCTCTCTCTCTCTCTCTATATATATACATACATATATATATATATATATATATATATATATATATATATATATATATATATATATATATAAATGTCAAAGTGCTGTAGTCGTTTATATAGTTAATTTTTATTTGGAAAAGTAATTTTATAAAACATAACTAATTGTGGAAAATAAATGTATTAATCAAATTGATTCAAAAAAACACTTCTAGTTCGGTTCTGCATCAATTTAAAAAATTAAAAGAAAATTATTAAGAATAAAGACAAGTCAGGAAGCTTTTAAACCTATAATTACATTTTATTATAGAAAATTGTTTATATTACAACGATCTGTTTATTATTTTTTTTTTAATTTTGTCTCTATATAATTTTGTCTCTATTTAATAGTTAAAAAGTAAAGATAACAATGATTTAGTTCGAAAAATATTTTTGATTTGTATAATATACTTCTATGTAAATACATGGTTTCTAAAAAAAAAGTAATTTCAACTTTTAATAACACTGGATACGATTTTGACAAAATCTAAGTTCTGATTAATAAATAATTATTAACAAATTCTATTTCAAACATACGAAAATTTACAGAAATAAATTCATACGATTTTTTTCCGAAGAAATTATTCGTTTATGAAAGAAACTAGTAACGTAATGGCAGATAAAAAACAATTCAATTGTATTCCATCACCTGTAGATAAATGTATAGGGTACACACCTTACCTTGACAATATTTATTATTTTGTAATTAATTAGTCAAATAAGAGTGAGGGGCAGTCTGCGCGACAAAGAGAAAGACAGTAAGGTCATCAGCTGATAAAACGAACAAAGGTTAATGCGATTATTGGATTTTTTTTGTAATTTCATTATTATGATCAGGTAATTTTCCTAAGTGGGGGTTATCAGTTAAAATATTTGTCAGTAGGGCGAGGATTGATAAATATGGAAATTGGATTAAGAGTATTAGTTTTTTCTCGTTTCGATGTAACGTTAATATGTTTGATTTCATTATAAAATGGCATATTTATTAAAATCAATAATAAATGCATACATAGGTGTATAAATACACGCATGTGTACATATTGTTAATATATACGAGTATATATATATATATATATATATATATATATATATATATATATATATATATATATGAAGTACTGGCTGCAACTAATTAAAAACTGTAACTAATTAAAATACAATTATTCAATCCGGTATAATTATTGAATACTTGTCTACGCTGACCAGGTTGCTCAATTTCATTATAAACTTCATATATTTCTCATCAGACTCATATAAATGTTAGGGGAACGGTCGCGGTGCCTTTGACCGAATAAAATATACCTTAGTAAAAATTTTGGTAGATGCTATTTTGATATCCAAACTTATTTTAAAAGATTACTCATATTTATTAACGTTCACGAAATTACATTCTATTAGGTTGGTAGGAAAATAATTGCGGTTTTTGTTTTCTGAATTCTAAACTTATTTTTTTTCAACGAAAGTATCATTTCATCGTGTTCATGTTAATATTATTTTAAAGTGTATTTTCCAGTCTGTATTTTGGTAACATCGACTTTGGTTTCATTATTTTTTTTCAAATTATTAAATTCAAGATTGATAAGAAGCAAATAGGAGCAACATTTTTGTATGAATTCAAAATAGGTGGAAAAGCAGTAGAAATTAATCGTTAACTAAATAATGCTTTTGGTGTGGGTACTGTTAAGGAAGGTAGAGTGGAATGATGGTTCCAAAATTTTCATGTTAGAGCCTTGAAGATTTATAATGATCAACTGAATGTGTTAGTTGAATCAGAACTACGCACAACAATTCGAGGGCTTATACAAAAATTAGGCGGTAGTCATCTAACAGTTCTGGACTACTTAAATCAAAAACTGTATATGAATTTGAATGTCATAAACTGCAATTATTTTTCTACCAACCTAATATAAAAACCTAATCTGATTCAACCTGATGATTACCATGACAAAAAATTAACTTTCTCTAAATATTAACGAATATGATATTTATCGGTCTTTAAGACCAATTATTGACCGATCTCGGGTTAAGAAAATACAAGTATACAGATTTATTTTTTTGTATTTCAATAACATATTTATTTGAAATAATTTTCGAATTTTGTTTATCGTATTTTTTCTAGTATAACTTTTTCGTATAATTTTGAAGTAATTCGGCAAAAAAACTTAATTTTTCTGAGACTTTTCCTCAATTGTAGCAATACTTTAAATTGCATGTTCTAATTTAATTTTCGTTTTTACACGAATTATTTCTTATAGTTCGTCATTATCAGCTTAACATTTTATTCTTCGATCAATTTTATACTGAAACACAGTAAGAAACATTATTTAAGAAAGTTTGTTTACAAAGTTCTGTTTTACGATATGTTCATTTCTTTCATTTTTCTGTACTGTTTTGTTTATTCATTAGGTCGGTAGGAAAATAATTGCGGTTATTTATATGAATTTAAAGGTTATAAGCCGCAATTATTTTCCTACCCATCTAATATTAAAAATCCATGAATGGATGTACACACATTACAATATCTAGTTATTTCGTTTAACACGTTGATTTCCCACCGTAAATCGAGTGTGTTTCCTGTGGGGCCTAAATTCATACTGCGGTGCAGCATGATGCACTAGTAATATATGTGCTTATAATTGATCTGTTTATTTTTCCAGCATAATTCGAATTGTTTTGTCAGGGAATTGAGGTTTAAATAACGAGATATGATTTTAAGTGAACTAAAAGTTCATTAATATATAAAAATATGCAGATAAATAATACAGGGCACGAAAAAGTGTCGTAGCTGTTTGCTTGCTGCTATGTTAAGGACTGGCTATTGCCGGGTACCCTATGGCGTAGGCGAGGTCCTTTATCTGTGGCATCTATAGTCATATATGATAACAACCATACCCTTTGTCATTTGTACATTACCATCGATTTTCTGCACTATATCGATCTTTTACATCATTATTCTTTACATTTTAAAAACAATTTCATTTCTTATTTTCAATGTTAAGGAATGATTATATCCTCAAAATATTAGGTCCAACAATATGCAAAAGGATAAAGAAGAAGCGACTCGGAATTTAAAAATTAGAAAAAAATCCATAAACCAAACAATCAGAAGAATGTGCATCATCTGTTATCAGAAAAGCAGGAAAATTTAGAAACGACAAGAAACTAGGAAAAGTGTAAAACGACAAGAACCTACTTTCCTAGTTGTCGACCGCAGTTTTGTTTGAATTGTTTCAGCGAATGTCATACAAAAGTGATATAACATTATATATTTTTGTTGAAAAAAAATATTTTATCTATCTGTATATACACTTATATATTACTACTACTATATATTTGAATTACAAATGAAAACTGTTGTAAATTATTAGTTAAAGTCTGCATCATTTGTTAATGAAAAGCATTATTCACAGTTGGATGACGGAGATCTCGTGGAAACATAAGTGTCACCCAGATTTGAGTGACGGAGAGATCGAAGTGTTAAAAAAGTGTTTCTAATGTATCATTTTTCTTACTTCTTTAACAAAGGAAACGTACGAGGGCCGATCATTTAATTCTCGGAACGGCGCTCTATTTTTAAAAACCGCATGCCCTTCTAGCTTCAACCGCTAGCGACGTTTTATTTGAT
Organism: Acanthacorydalis orientalis; assembly: GCA_034766995.1. Lineage (NCBI taxonomy): Eukaryota > Metazoa > Arthropoda > Insecta > Megaloptera > Corydalidae > Acanthacorydalis > Acanthacorydalis orientalis. Next base: position 9,773,869 of record CM068317.1, on the reverse strand, counting down.
CTTAGTGGATTGACTTAATACCTGCTCACTTTTTTGCGTCTAGTTCATACGGCAATGGTTGTGCAATGGATGATTTACAGAAAGAGTAGCGTTATGTTGATCGTTACTGTGTGAGCCGTGATTTAGAGTTTAGTAAAAAATATCCACCGGATCTGACATCTTGTGATTTCTTATTTTCATTTCTCAAAGAATAAACAAGGGGTTTAGGTCTAATAAAGAACTATGCAAAGCCATAACGGCCACTTTGCACAGCATAACAAATAACGGGTTCCAGAAAGTTTGTGACACCTGATTAAGATGATTCCAAGAATGCATACACTTCAAAGGTAAACATTTTGAAAAAGAAAAACTACCAGATAATTCATTACATGAAGATTCAATTTTTTTGAGCACACTCCGCGAATAAAATGAATTACCTAGTATATTGGAACTAAAGACTTCCAAATAAATAAGAACAGTTAGAACTTAAGAATTTATAATGTTACTTTTTCACAATTATAAATAATAAATTGTTACAATGAAGGTTGTAAATACCAAGTCAGTACTTCATATATATATATATATATATATATACATATATATATATATATATATATATATATATATATTGTATTATAAATAAAAATTTTCATTAAAAAAACATTTTATTTAATTGAATTTCTTATTTGAGTTCGAATATATGTAAAAAAAATTTCTACATTATGAAAATTACGACTTTATTTAAAAATAAATATCAGCATGCAAATTATTAATTGTTATAAAAATCATATGAAAGCATGTATCTATATGATAATTTTAACATGTAAATGAAAAAAGATCAACTGTCTCATTGACAGAACTAAATTTTTATGAAAAGAACAAACAATATGGAATCAAAATACATTGACAATGTGTTTCAATGTGTCAACACGTTAATTATGTGTAATATCTGATTGTGAATGATGTGAACACATGTTTTACAAATCAATCATGACAACGTACCGTTATTTATTTCATCGAACAAGCTCATAATTGATCTGATATTTTGTTGTCTGCCGCTTCGACGGTCATATGATTGATCTATGTTGAAAAATTGAACAAGGGATGAAGTACGTTGATGATGTTATAAGTGACGGGACGATTTTTATCACCAATCATATCCACTTATATCGAAATATATGTTTTTATTTATGTTAGTATTTTTACTGTCATTCAATTATTTAGAATTTCTTAATACATTTAGATAGTATTTATATTTGAAAGATTAGACTGACTTAATCGAGAGAACTTTTATTTTTTTTTGTTTTTTAGGTAATGACTGTTTGTTAAAATATTTAAGAGATTAATTAAAAGTAAAATATTACAAACGTAAAACATTATTCATAAGCAATCCTGTTAATATAAGATTTTATAAAATAATTTCAGTTTAGAGTTTGCTTAATAGTAATAATTAATGAGTTATACTCTTATCTACTTTTTTCACATTGTTTTATGTGAATCCACATAAAATAACCAAGCACAACAATTCGAGAGCTTGAACAAAATTTAGGTATCAGTTATCAAACAATTTTGGACCACTTAAAACAGCTAGAAGAATCAAAAAAGCTTCACAAATTGGTGTCGCTTGAACTAAACGAAACACCCTAAACCCCCAATTATTTTTCTACCAACCTAATACCATCACAGAATTTGTTTTTTCGTTTTAAGTTTGAATCTTTAGGCAAAAAAAAACTAGCAAGCGTAAAATACAAGAAAAAATAAATAAATGGTGAAATATAGTTTTGATATTTAAAAGTTAAAAAAATAGTTTAAAAATATGATCAATAAATAACAAATTATTTTACAAAAGATTCTTTATGGCTTCTCATTAGAACACCTCTTTTTTTAAAAAAATATATTCCTATTTTGGATTGAAACAAATTATGAAATTTATATTCATAAGAATGTATCAGAGAAATGAAAAAAATAAAATGTAAAAAATAAAAAGTATTATTTAGTATGTGAAAAATTCTAATATTTAACGATTAGCAACTACTGTTAAGTGTACTAAAAATGTAATCTAAAATTAAATTAATAAAATATACCATTAGAAAAATAACAATAATAATACTGTATTAAATATGCGAATAATTAGATTACAAAAGGAAACCCAAATCATTTTACTCGTATATATACAGCCAGAAAAAATAAATGTAGTCATTGCGTTTTTTTTTCAAATGTATAAAAAAAGAGTTCATTCATAAAGTTAATGTTTTTTTAATTATTTTACCTATTTACTTTCAAAAATTATTTTAAGTTGAATAAAAAAACAACAAACAAATAATTTCAAAAAGTATTATATATATATATATATATATATATATATATATATATATGTATATACACACACACATATTATATATAGTGATTCAATTTAGGTGTCCACATGGAAGTATTAAAAGGAGGCACAGGAGTTAAGGAAAGTCATGTCATTTTTTATTTAGTATTTTAGTTCAATTCAACACTAAAATACAATTGAACTAAAATACTACATAGAGGATAACATGTTCTTTTTTTAATTTCTGTCTTTTTTTAAATACTTTCGTGTGGAAGCCTTAGTTGAATCAGCCTATATATATATATATATATATATATATATATATATATATATACATATATCGTATAAAACTTATGTAACATTTTTGAAAACATATAAGAAAAAAGATGAGATTTTACTCAGTATCTGTTTGATTTTCTAATCATAACTTACCTTTTCTAAAAATTAAATGAAAAAAAAGTAGAAATCGTAAGTGGATAGAATAATAATCCATTAAAAGAAACGCGAATTTGAAATAATTACATTCGGGTCGGCTTTATAAATTACACTCAATCGGCCACTTGCACATTGTCTCTGTTTGTGCGAAGATTCGACGCTGTGGTCATATTTTAAATTAGTAATGTCAAGATATCGCAATGCAATAATCTCGTAGACGTTACGTTTACGGTAATGGAAATACTGCCCCTTTTCATCAACACCCCGTTCCTTAAGAGCAATACAGATGAACATTATTTGGTGATAAGAGATGGACAGACGGTTGTTCCGTAACTGGTAATGATTATGTGTTCTAGAATTAAATGAAGGGGGAACTGGTTTAAGATTGTGCCCGAATGCCGTTGATTATGTTTAATGTCATAAAATAGACAGTGGCATTTGCTATCAGCTTTAGTGATTATTAAATTTTATTGATATATATATATATATATATATATATATCATATACTTATACATACATATAAATATAGATAAACAGGAAATATTTATATATACGATGGATATTTTCAGAAAATATTTTCACAAGATATGTAAACCTTATAATATATAATTAAAAAATTGTGTCATTGTATTTTTGGACAAGCACTTCGTAATTACAATATCTATTAAAATATGCTGTTAAGAAAATTTTAATCTAAAAAAAAAAACGCGAACAAAACTTATTAAAATCGCAACGACACCCATAACAGAAAAAAACGAAGCGTACGTTTTAATTCTGGCGACGTAACATCATCCAAAGAAGAAAAAAAACATCGAAAAAATATACAACATCCTTCGCATAGGTATATATATTAAATTCCTGGGTGTTGTAATAAAAACCGTTGTGTCTACAGCGACGGTAACATCTTAAGATAATCGAAATTCAATTAAGCCATTAAGAACAGATTTTAAGAGTCGCGGCGATGGGCCCGCCGCCCGTTCGAGGGGTTGTTGTTCTTCGAAAAGCGTCGGTGGCGTCATCATCATCGGCGTCGCGAAAGCATTGAATGAGGCGGCGAACGGGATAATATTATTTGGGGATGATGGAAGGTGGAAAATGTGTACAAGGAGGGGGTGATTTATCGGAACACAGTGTGCGGATGACAAGTCTATCGAGCAAGCAGGGGGCTGCTTGGGGTGTGGAAAAAATATACTTGCTGCGAAGAACTGACACTGTTGTTAAAGGTGAAAGTTGGATGACAGATTAAATATTTTTTATCAATTAGTTAATTATGTCTCAGTTAACGCAGTTGTAATTTACGTAAAAGTTTAGATGCGTAGGCGATATATAAAAATATTTTATTGGATTTTTCGCATCAAGAAAGTGGTGCAAATTTTTTTTATAAGAAATATTACAAATATGCACATATATATTATACATATATACATATATGAGATACATACAAATATTAAATTAAAACTATAATTGTTTATGTGAAATATGCAACAAAACCACATGAAATTCTTTTCATTAATTTCACGAATCTTTATATTTGTTTTGGAATAAATAATTGAAAAAATACACATTGTCTTTTTTATAAATCTTTTTTCAGTTGAGAGTACAGTGTAATTCAAAATTCACACGACTAGTAAGATAGATAAGATCTAATTAAATATTCTTTAGTGTGTTAAAATAATTACAAAATCAATTGTATCGATGTAAAATATAATTTGTGTTGATAAACAAGACGGAGGTTCTTTTTTTGGTATTTCTTTAAACGTCGAATCTCGTTTTCTGTCAGTAAAAAATTTGGCCTACAAAGTCTATGTTTGTAATCTTAACTTATTATAAAAGTGTTATATAAAGAAGATTAAGTTCTTTTTTTTAACAAAAATAGATTCTTCATCATCTCAGCGCTGTAAGGACAATGGCATCGTAATCGAAATATGTATGAGCAATAATTAAAAATGATCAATAATATCAAATATTTTTCATCAGAAAATGTTTTTATAGTTTGTGAGGCGAGGAAATAATTGATTTGTGGAAGTCAATTTAACTAAAGTGCCAGAAATGTATTGTGATTTAAATAATAATTATGTTACAGCAGTTGTATATATATATATATATATATATATATATATATATATATATGTATGTGTATATATATATATATATATATATGTGTATATGTATATATATATATATATGTATATATATATATATATAGATATATATATGTACATGTATATATATATAGATATATATATATATATATATGTATCTATATATATATATGTATCTATATATATATAGATACATATATATATAGATACATATATATATATATATATATCTATATATATATATATATATATATATGAATCGATCATTTCAAAAACTACATAAGTCGTTTTTTTCAAAATTATTCTTTTCTTTGTTAAGATCAGAACCTTGAGAGTAGCTTCATATTAAGCATAAAAATTACATTAGGCACGTTGTGTCTAGATACAGAACCTGGTAATTCTTTTTGTCTAATGATCGTGATTTTCAAGTTATTAAAAAAAATGGACGAAAACATGATTGTATGTATGTGCCAAAGAATACGATAATACGGTTACTCAATTCAACATAACATTTTTAGTAAAATGAGTACAAACTGAGATTTTTGAATTTAAAAAAATTGTGGCCTGCGTTTTTTTTTAAAAAAAAACTATTTATCAACTGAATCTTATGGGAGAAAAATTCCAAAAAACCAGAAAAAAACATTTGCTCCTTCAACATACATGAGCTTTCAATACGATTATAATAAAACTGGGATGGTGGGGACTGGGTACTCATAGATGGTTCATCAAAAAACACATTCCAGCTACTAAAACATACTACAGCTGTAATGTCGCTTCCGTCTGTGAAAGTATATGGATCGAAAACTTCGATAAAGTATAAAAAATAGACTATTTAAAATAAGTGAAAGATATCGTTTTGGAGCAGCACATGTTATTTTACAACGAAATATTCTGCTGGCCAACCGAGGAAATAGAAGAAACTTTACTGGAATCCGATGAAGAATATGATTAGCACCTTAATAGCAGATTATAAGCGAGATATATATTTTTGTGTGCTATAATATTTTTTTTAATAAAGAATCATAATAAAAAAAAACTTTTTTTAATAATTTATTATGTACTTAATATATTTCTTGTAAAAATAACATACATAAAAACAATTTGCATTGATTTTATATATATATATATTCAGGTTTCACAGGAGAGTAACTATTAAGAAACTAACAAATTAAAGGTCTAGAAAACATATTAACAGAAAAAACCTTTAAAAAAATCTTATTATTTTTATGTTACACAGTTTTTATTGAATCCTGTAAAATTTAAACCCTGTGACTTATGTAGTTTTTGAAATGACCGATTCAAATGTAAAAGTTTATATTTGTAATAATAAATCTTTATTAAATTTAAAAAACACGATAATATGTAATCGTAATTGAAATAAAATATTGTTTTAAAAAATTCAGTATATATTCTTGACGTATTATTTTTTTATTTAAAATGTAACAGAAATCAATTACCATTAAAATAAATTTATGCATTTATTAACATATCCGTTTACACTAATTTAAACAGAAATATAACGAATCACTAAAATATGTTAAATTTTCCCCATTCAGCGAAAAAAATCACATTACCCATAAAATAAGATAAAGCTAATGTGAATAATATATCAATTTAATTTTAAGTATCGGCGCGAGCGAAGGAAAAAAAGTATCACTCAATTTCGCAGAGTGATTTTTTTTCAGAACGTCATTTAAGATAACGCCGTTACACGCGAATATAGATGTGGGATACCATTAAAATTATACACTATTTCTTAGACGGATACGCAGATTACATCCATAAGGAAATCGAGAAGGGCATTGAAGTCTAGCGAAGCAGCGGAACAACATCGGATCTCTTCGTGTCTGTATATGAGTGTGTGCACCGGAAATGTTCGAACGTGTATGATACCGCCATGATCGAACTTTCAGATTGATACATTTCGAAAACAAAATCGTTTAACGGCATTAAAGTGTACGGCGGGGTAAATTTAAATGACGGCTCATAAATATCGGCCGCGCCATATTTTTTGTACGGCATAGCGGCATATATACGGTCGTGTTTGGGCCATTAATTCTGTTTTCTATTTGGCGGTATGCACAAATGATTGCATAATGTCTGTACAATAATGATTGAGTGCCGTATATTGGGGTAAAAAAGTTTGGTATGCTATCGATGTGAAATTACAGTTGCGAACAAAGAATTATACGTGTTGGAGTACGGTTGAATTTTGAGGTATTTAAATGTGTTTTGTTCGTTATAACATTGGTGGAAAAAAATTATACAAAATTACATTTACTGCTTTTTTATATAATTTACATTTACAATTAAAGCTTTTGCATTAATCTGTACAAGTTATATTACTCTTGTAAACATGAATTTTTATTTTTGTATACGGGTTATACTTATTGTTTATTGTATAAGAATGTCGATAAAAATTAGATCTGAATGAATGAATATATTTATTTGTATCCGAGGTACATAATGACCTACTGCAAAGGTGGTTGGTGTTACTTTACATGTGCTTATTTTTATAATACAGTTTTATAATTTAAATAGTAATAATGGTTAGTTTGAATACTAAGATAATAGTTAAATAATAAAATAGTACAGTAATGTATAATAGTATTAGAGAATAATATGAAGTGTAGTTCATTCATTTAGATAGAATGACCAAAATTTCAAGGCTGAAGTTATATAATAAAATATATTCTTTACTTCACTTTTGGTCTTTATAAGCATTATGTTTGAAAATTGGTTAACTTATATGAAACTGTTCCTATATGGCTCATATTGTGGATACGCACTTAGTAGGTGTTGGATTGTTTTATTCAAAAATTAGATATAATCGTATGACAAATAATCCTAATTAATTCCTATAAATTAAAAAATAAATTATTTATTTTCAATTCATAACTTTAGGGAATAGTTAAAATTTATATTTATTTAACACTTAAGACTAACAGGTTTCTAACAGGTGCTACGATTCCTCGAGTAATAGAAATGATTACATAGAATATATTTTAGTGCATACATTATCATCATTCTTTGAAGATCATTGTTCAAGACATTCCTCTCACAAATATTTCCAATTTGAACGATTGTGTGCTTTTTTCTATACACTTAAAATTATTTTTTTAGAAATCTCAAATTTATTCGTGTCTCCTTTTTTCTTTAATATTTATTAGTTCGCTCTAATTAAATTAAATTAATATAATTTAATTAACCCTTTGCACTCCATTAGTTCTGCTGCGGGGACACTCATTATATATTCCAAAAATCCGTTGGCTCCACTATGAAGACATGCGCAATTATTGTGAGTTATTTCTTTTTGAGAAAATCAATTAAGTGGTGGCGGAAATTGTTCTTTTGGGGAATGGAAATATCTGTTATCAATTCATACATTCTCTATAAAAATGTACAACATAACAAAAACGAGACTCCACTGACACATTTGAAATATCGAAAACTCTTAATTGATTAATTAATAGGAAATTTTTGTCAGGAGAACACAAGATCTACTTCCTCTTTAAAACTAGGTTAAATGGAAAACTTCATATAATGAGAAAATGTGAAAAGAGGGACGGTGTTCCAAGAGACAGGAAAGGGGTGGAGACGTCGAACGAGTGATTATTGCGATACTTGTCTAAATAAACTGTAGATGGGAAACTGTTTCCAGAGGTATCATATCATGGCGAATTACAAAATGTCAAATTCAAGCTTTATTTATACCAGGACAAAGCATACTTACAAAATAAATAAATTCATACGCCCTTGTAATTTTTTCAAAACAAAACTTCCTTTTCCAAAGGTTTTACTGCACAAGAGTCCCGGAGATGTTGGTCGATAGTATCAAAAAACGTTCGGAGTGCAAAGGGTTAACATACTTTTCGATAATAATCATTTCTATTAAAATATAGTCTGAAAATGTGAATAAATTCACTTTTACAAATGAATTATTCTTTCACTTCACAAATCATTAATTTTTTTTATGATCAAAATTTTCAATAAGATTATTTATTATTTTGATTATTACTTATACGCATTTTGCTAACAATGACATTATCCTTATCGGGCGCTAATGACTATCTGTCGAAGCACCCTAAAACCCCAAATCACAATATTATCCTTAGAGCATTACAGTACAGAAAATCTAACTGTTTAAAAAATTGAATCTTCCTTATATATCACTAATTATTATTATTACCACACGCACACACGCATATATATATATATATATATATATATATATATATATATATATATATATATATATCTTTTTTTACGTATCTTCCACAGTTCGTTCTTTCTTATTTATGTTTAGAAATTGATATTTAGAAAACGTGACTATTGCTGTGCTCCTGTCAACTTTTTTTCAAATGTATTAACTTTTTTTGTTTTACTTAGATTTTAATTAAGTTTTTAATTGTTGTGATAATTAAAAATGAATCATGATCAAAAACAACCAAAAATAATCAATAATCATATAATTTTTAATTTCTACGGTTAGAAAATAATTTCATTTGTAAAAATTATTTTGTTGTCCATATACTGTCTTCTTTTCTTGCAATACGGTATTCCTATTTCTACTTCAAACCCTTAATTTTTATTAATATATCTATTTTAACTCTCGTTCATTTTTCATCTATTATGATTTTCTCCATTTTTCTCTTACAATTCATAACATATTATGTATCTTTCTATGTCCTTTGTATTATGTGAAGTCGAACAATTATTGTGTTATTTAGGATCAATTCTTCGCTTTTTAGACAAAATCTGGTATAATACTTTGAAAGTATAGTTTTTTTTAAAAAGTAAATTTTAATTTAAATAATGAAGTATTTGATCTAAATGAAGGTAATCTCATTTTTATTTCCTCGATAAAGAATTATTTTGAAATTTATTCCAGTTCTGTTCCTTTCATTTCAATTCTATTTAGATAAATAAATTCCTAATGCGTTTGACAATTAAACCGATAGAACCATAATAGTAATAATGCTTGATGTTGATATAGGACTATTGTGGAGATCTATTTTTCAACTACCTTTGTCTAATATTTTAAATTATTTGAATACTTTTTAAAAAGTTTCAATAAACACTTAAAGTGAATATTCATCTTTTGTGTCATACTTTCTTAGACTAATATTTTTGATTTTTTATATAATTTTACTGATGTTGACGTGTTTTTTTTTAAAAAAAATATTTAAAAATTCAATGTTTTCATTTACTTAGATTTTCTAGTGTAGATAGAAGCGATGAAATGGTAATGAAATCAAAGGATTTATAAATATTTATAATTAGAAAATGTATTAGTATTTGACGTTTACTAGAAAAAATAATTTCTCTTTTGATTACTTGGATATTATTTATAATAATATATTTTAATAAAAGGACAAAACATAAATCCTATGCTGAAAAATCAAATTCTTAACTAATTAAGAATAATTATTAAGTTTAATATTTCTATGAGTAATTCAAAAAAATCAGTTATTATAATTATGCTTCTGATTGTTGTGGATTTAATTTCTATAAAATTTTAACCATTAAGTGTTAATACTATTAAGTGTTTTTTATATAAAATACCGATTGATATATTTATATACTAAAAACTTCATACTTTTGATATTTACAATTCGCTTACAAAACAAAAAGAAAAAAAATCATGAAATCTGTATCACTGACATAACTGCATCTCACAGCGAACACATGTCAACAAGTGACAGGTAAAAACGGAAAAAAAGCTTTTAGTTGTATTACAAAAAAAAATCGTACAAAATCACACGCAATCACAATTTTCGACATCAATTTTTAATGTGCGAAAGAAATGATCGTATGGTCTCCGAAGACACATTACAATGTCTAAGATTCCTCATCCTATATGATGAAATATAAACTTGTGAAACTTTGGAACACCACGTATCACAGAACCGGTGCACCCGCTGTTCGTTATTTTTCTTACTCCTGATAAAAACATTACGTGTCGTGTCTCTTTCTCACCATAAACTATGTATCGAGATTTATCTTGATCTCGCAGCCATAGTGCTATATTTTCATATAATGTAATTTGAACCTTAGTCATATATATATATATATATATATATATATATATACGTCCTGTTGTTTCTGTCTTATAAACAGTAATATTGTTTTCTTTATTCAGTAAATGTAAGAATATTCAGGTGTAAAATTGACTGTCGGTTTATTTTACGGTAACGTTTATAGAAATTTATGAAATGGATCTTAATACACTTATCTAAAGTAAATAAAATTGTGTAAAATCTTGTAAGAATTTATTTCGAATAAAAATATATATTGGTAATATACGATAGAATAAATATATATTTTAGTTACTTTAATTCCATTTATTTCAAAAAAAGGTATACCTTGTACACTGTTTGTATCTGTAGTCATTACTTTTAAACAATTTAACTGAATAATATTTCATAATAATATCTAGATATCTATAAATATCTATGTGGTGTTTGAAGTAGTTGAACATTATATAACAGCGTCTATCTTGATCTAATTCTAGTTTACTTATATGAGAAAGAAGAAGTGAACGAATAAACACCAGTTTTTTATTCTCATAAAATAATTAGTATATAATGTATATGTGATTATCGAGTGTGAGGACAGGTACAAATGAAAATGAAGGCAGAGCTATAAAAAAATTCGATGAATAATTGAGAATAAATGTGGCTGAACACCATCAGTATATATGAATCCCATTTTATTTTAAGTGAATAGTATTGCTGCGTTGTATCTTTTTATTGATTACATAAAGAAACAATTCTTGAAACCACTCAGTATAGATATATATATATATACACATACACACACACACACTAGCGGGCTCCTCACACAGACTACTGCACTCGCCAAACCCCGGGGGGATTTCCCCCCGCTAGCTGACGCTCACTCACTTCCCCCTTGCAAATAACAGAAATTAACAAATTATATACACAAATAATCCGCGTGAAATGTAAGTCTTAAGATTTTTATTGGAAAAGTTTACAAAAATTAACATAACAAAATTAATGTTAAAATGTGTAACAATTTTTTTACACTAGACCTTCAGTGAATACGATATTTTAAATAAATTTCTTATCAGTTTTACACTGAAATCGTGTACTCCTTTCGTTATACACCGTGTAACAGAACACTGATCATCTAACTGATATCAAATAATTAGAACAGACACCGCGTGAATCAATGATTCAGAGAACAAATAAAACATACGCATAGCGGCAGCAACATTTTTTAGATATATATATATATATAAGCAGCAACAGCCTCTGTCAGTCCACTGCTGGATAAAGGTGTAATCCATGGTTTTCCATTTTATATGATTGAATGCCTCTCTTTTCACTGATTTCCAATAAAAATTTTAATTTCCTTCTCCAATCTGTTCATGGGTTTCTTTCTTAGTCTTTTTACATTCCTTGATTCCCAGTTAATAATTTCTGTTGTCCATCGATTGTCTTCTTTTCTTGTAACATGCCCTGCCTATTTCCATTTCAGACTTTTTACTCTTCTTATTATATCTGTGGCTCTTGTGTATTTTCATATCCATTCTATTCATTTCCCATCTCTTCTTGTTATTCCCAGTATGCATCTTTCTATACTTTTCTGTGTTTGGAGTTTTTGAATGACTTTAGCATTAAGCGCCCGTAAGTAAAGACTGGTAGTATACATTGATCAAATACTTCTTTCTTTAAACACAGTGGGATTGTTGATTTACATATCGAGGCGTTTCGTCTAAATGTGCTACATCCCATGTTTATTTTCTTGTTTACTTCTTCAATAAATGACCCATTTTTCTGATAAAGTGGCCTAAATAGACATATTTCGTAACTTCTATTTTTGTTCTTTTTATTTCAATTTTTATATATATATACATAAGGGGGGGTGTTCAGAAAGTTCTCGGAGTAGTGTGTAGATGACGTTATAAATGGCGGAATCTTTAGTGTTTTGTGAAAATTCATGTCTATTGAGATCGCATGTAAAAGTTCAACTTGATCTCTTAGTAGTTTTGACAACCATTAGAGCATTTGAAGTAAGCCTCTCTTGAAAACGATTAGTATCGAAAATCGTGCCATGATCAAAAAGTTAGTTAAGAAGGGTTCAAATGCAACCTAGATCAAAACTGATGTAGATGTGATTGGATGAATCTACTTCTTCATATTTGACTGTATGTAAAGAGGTATCACTGTTTAGCCGCTACAAAGAATGTGTGCAAGAGGGTCCTCACAATTTATGTCCAGAAAGCATCATCAATCCGAAAACCATCGATAAAGTCTATGATATGGTGGTATTGCTAGACCTCCCACTAAAATTGCATGTTAATGCTATAAGCATCAAAGTTGATCGGATGTACTATATCCTAACGAATGAATAGATTATGTTAAAGGTCTGCATGCGCTGGGTGTCGCATTTGCTCAAGGACCAAAAACATGTTCAAAATGTCACTCAGAAGGAGAGTTTGGATTTGTTCCAGGAGAAACCGTAAGGGTTTTTTTGTCAATTTGTGACTACCGAAGAAACGTGGGTATATCATTACATAGCAGAAATAAATAAAAAAACAGTTAAAATAATGGAAATACAGCTGCTACTCCTCGCCACCGAAGCAGGTGAAAAGGGTTCCATGGGATTAAGAGGTCATAGCGTCGATTTTTTGGGATGCAAAAAGGATAATCATGATTAATAATCTTGAAACTAGACAAAAATATCACGAAAAAATCTTACTGCGACCTTTTGGAATAATTAAAAGTAATTGAAATTGGAAAAACGTCCCATTCTCCATATAGAAAAGAAAAAAAATTCTTTCACAATGACAATACAACAGCGCATTCAGCCTGAATCGTGGACAAAAAAAAATTAATGAACTTAACATTCAGCATATATATATATATATATATATATATAATATACATATATATATATATATATATATAATATACATATATATATATATATATATATATAATATACATATATATATATATATATATATATATATATATATATATATATACATGCATACATAAATAGAAAACTGAACAATTATTTACGTGCAATGTAATTGTATTTTGTAATTAATTAAAAGTTGTTTTATTAAAAAAATATATATTAAAATTTCACATTCAAAAGGTATATTTCTGTATACAATTATCTCGTATACAGATTTCAACACAGACACCGTTCCTAGGATACTTTCTTTTATTCACTGAAATTGATTTCCATAAAAAGAACCTCAACGCTGGAATAATAAATCGCGTCAGAACTGAATCCGTGTATACACTTACATAACGATAAAATAAATAATAAACAAGCGATACTTAATAATAAAAAAATATACAAACAACAACAGAAAACTATATGAAATAAAAAGAGACGGTGAAAATATAGCGTGAAATCCGACGAGACGTATTCCGGACGGATTTTTAAGTAAGAAAAACTAGTATTGGCGCGTAAGAAATTTCTCTTATTTTCACTTTGCTATAAAAGAAAAATAACAAAAAAAGTGTACAGAAATGCAATTTCGTCAGAGTAGATTTTTAGCCAAGAAAAATCGGGTTGGAACTTAGGTGTAGTAAGATTTACAGTAATAAATGAGCGGCGTTTAATCTGAATTGAGCTCCGACAAGTTTCATATTGGACTTCGTTCAGTGGCGTTTCTGTTGAATATTGAACCTTTTCATACATGTACATAAATATATTTACGTGCAGATGTACACAGACATATATATATATATATATATATATATATATATATATATATATATATATATATATATATATAAAGAGAGTGTTAAAACTTGCTATAAGAATTAATAAAAGTATTTGCATGACTCTTATTAAATAAATAGATTATAAATTTGGAATTTAATTTTGTTGTTTTGTTATTATGTTTTTTAAAAATAAATTCTTCATATCATTTAAAATATGTTATAATAACACAGTTGTACGATTAATATAGTTACACATTACAGTATGATTTATTTATTTTAGGATTTTCCAGATTCTGGTTTATTATTTGTAAATCGTAATTAATAAGAATTTATTTCAAAACAATTTAAATTAATTAATATGCGATATTAAATATTATTACTTATAATAGTATGTAGATTAAATATGTCTAAGATGGAAAATGATCAACTGCTATAATATGTATTAGGTTGGCAGGAAAATAATTGCGGTTTTCGTTTTCTGAATTCTAATCTTAATTTTTTTCAATGAAAGTGTCATCTCATCGTATTCATGTTAATATCATTTTAAACTGGATTTTTCGGTCTATATTTTGTTAACATCGACTTTGGTTTCATTCTTGATTTTGCTTCAAATTGGGCTATTGAATTAAAGACGGAAAAGAAAAAATAAGAACAATTTTTTGTGAGTTCAAAACGGGTGATAAAAAAGGAAAAACTGTTCGTAAACTAAACGATGCCTTTGGTGTGGATACTGTTAAGAAACATACGGTGCAATGGTGGTTCCAAAAAGTTCGTGCTGGGGCCGAGAGGTTTGAAGATGAAGAAGGACGTGGGTGTCTTTCTTCAGTTGATAACGACTAACTGAAGGTAACTGAATCAGAACAACACACAATAATTTGAGATCTTGCACAAAAGTTAAGCGTTACTCATCCAGCAGTTCTGACCACTTAAAATAGTTAACTGAGAAAAATGTAAATGAATTTGAAGGTTATACACCACAATTGTTTTCCTACCAACCTAATATTATGTGCTGTAATGAAATTATAATCACCAATTAGAACAGCAATTGCATTAAGTAATAAATGAAATATTTATCTATTTTCTTGTTTAATTATTGTAAAATATTTAATATTTTATTATCTTTATTTTATTCTAGACTTTTTGTTGCCTTTTTTGTATATAATATAATTTAATGGATTATAACGTACAAATGTATTTTTATTATTTTCAAAACTGTTGAAAAACAATGTTCTGCTTAAACTATAATAATATAATTAGTATATTATCTATTTGGACAAAAAAAATAAAATTTTCTGCTATATAAAATATTAATCAATTAAAATAACATACAACACATTTTGTATTATATTTCATGAAATCACATTTTATACATCAGAATCACTAATACTCTAGTTATATATACAGTGCTGTGTTTTATTTTGACTAACGGCTTAGATGACGAGCAACGACACGCCTTTAAACTTCAAATAACCTAACCTAACCTTAGATGAGCATATAAATTAAAATTGTTCGTGTTAACAGATCAGAGAGCAAAATTTTCAATATCACAAGATCATTGTTTATATAAAGACTCGCATAGCTGAAGAAAGTGGTTAATCACAATACCAGTCCTGACACTGTGGCTAAATTCACTTTCACAAATGAATTTTTATCTTACTCCACATAACTACAAAAAATGTGTCATTTAAAATATTATATGAATGATTATTAATGATTTTTGATTGAATTTTTTTTATGGTTTTCGGGGTGAAAATAATTATTTTCTGAAGAATTTTTTTCTCAAAATAGTACTGTTAACATCTGAAGCTATGTTAGCAGTATTCGTTGCATAGTACTAGAAAATTTACTAAATTTGTTAAATGAGGTTATTTTCTGTCAACTACTTTTTATATCGTATTTTTAAATTATTGTATTTTGAAGATACCATCGATTTGATAATGAATATAATAATAAATACAAATAAATTTCACGAACTCATTTTATTTTCACCTTAAAAATAACAAAAAAAATTTATAGGTAAAAACATTCTATCATTTATTATTGATCAGTTTTGATCGTTGGTGGTACACATTTCTAGATACGAATATAAATAAAACGACAATTTTTGACATTGACATATTGCAACATAATACCTTAGAATTTGTATCTAAAATATTCTAACGAATACAGGTTACTGCATAGAGTATTTTGATACTTATAAAGGACTGTATAGGTGCACCATACAAAACTTAATTTAAGGCATATTTTCATAAGAAAACTATATATGTCATACTAGCCGAGTTTTTCAAGCCTTAAGTCAACAGGCATCTTTAGGGTTCTAATATTAAAATGATTTAAAGGTTAATAACATAAAACCTTATCAAAATTCATATTTTTTAATTTCAAGTTTTAATATTCGTACTTTACTCTTTATATTAGAAATTTTCATAAGTATATGTAAAAAATACAGAAATAAAAAACTATATTTTCCCTACTTTAACGCTCTAAGGATGACTGTCATCTAAATTCGTATAAACAGTAAATCAAAAATGATCGATAATCATTTAATAAACACTTTTGATTAGAAAAAAATGTGTAGTTTGCAGGGAGAGATAATAATTAATTTATGAAAAACGTATTGTTTAGTTTAATCTTAATACAAGATTGTTGATAATAAGCTTGTTTATTGTTGCATAATTCTTAAAATCTAGGATTTATCGTAGAGATAACAATTTTACTTCTTTTTTCGCATTACAAAAAATGAATTCATGAAAGTGAATTCATCCAGATACTGTGTTGGAATTATATTGTAATAAATGGTAAATGCAGTCTGAATATTATCTACGAATGTTTATTTAATACATTAACCCATTTACTGCCAACTAAGATATATCTCCTAGTTTTTTTCTTCAAATCATTATAAATGCCACTAAAAAATTGCAAATATCTGCTACTAATTAATATCAAGTTTTAAGAAATTACGTTTTTTTTTCTTAAATAAACTTTTGGCATCCAGGACAAGATGTGCCTAATTTTCTCAGCAGTAAATAGGTTACCAGAAGAAAAAAATTACACGCATAGAAGAAAAAAGACATTTCTTTATATCAACCATTACAAAAACAAGAAGGTGTATCTTATATTAATAACGCTTAAAAAGATAACTACTACGTTGGTAGAAAAATAATTGCGGTTTATGACATTCAAATTCATATACGTTACAGCAATTATTTTTCTACCAAACATAATTAAAAACAAATTTAATTCTAAAACCTGTCTAGTTTAAAATTCAATAAAAATAAATCGTCACACATGAAATATATTGCATATCCAAATTTAAAACTTATGTATTTACATAGAAAACTATATATATATATATATATATACACGAGTATATATAGTATGTGTATGTGTGTGTTTGTGAATGTGTATGTATATGAAGTTGGAATGAGGATGTGTAAGTAAAAATACACATGAATATCATACAAAAGATAAACTGTTACAAATTATTTCCACTGTTAATTGTAAATTATTATGTAATTTTTGTGAAAAAAAATCATATAAAATGTGAAATATTATTAAAATTAATTTAAAATTATCCTCTTATTAATAGGAAAATTTAAAAACCAATATTTCAATTATTTTTTAAAAAAAAAAACAATTTTGAGCATAATACAGTTCCCACATTGTAAATAAATTCACTGTTGAATTGCTCTTTCATTTCATAACCACAATTTTTCTTAGTAAAAAATGTTCAATAAATAATTACTGATCAGTTTTGATTTTTGGTAGTTACAAATGAATCATGATCAAAAAAAAAAATAAAAAATTAATGATTTCTTGAATATTTTTGTTCAAAACATTTTTGTGACTTTTGGAGTGAAATATTCATACGCGAAAGCAATTTTTATTTTTATCTTTCTGAAAAATATTTTTCAAATAACTTATCTTACTATTAAATTTCTTAAATAACTTCTTTTGCTTAATAAATTATTTAGAATTTTATTTACCATAATTATGAAATATTCTAGAAAATATAGATGATTTTATTTTGACCGTAATTTACGTGGAATGTATAGGTATGTATATATATATATATATATATATATATATATATATATATATATATAGTTTCATAAACTGTAATTTATATTAATAATTAATCGAAATGCGATCATCGATATATTTTAGGAACGAACCGAGGAAGTACGTGAAGAACTTAACGCGCTTACAGAATAAGAAAAAAAAATCAGACAATAGCATTACGGAAATACTCCACCACTGCTGCGGGCGCGCTCTCTTTGAAACCGATTTTTCTTAGCTGACGTTCACCTAACCTTCACGCGACCACCCCAAAAAGAACTATACTAGTGTCCTTGTTCGACCCGTACGCCAATCTATACATTCATCGGGCGAACTCGAAATGACACGTTGCACTCCATGGATTAATCTTAATCTATAGAGGATTGCTTATATTGTATTTACGTTATGGATGAGCCGTAATTTACCACACGAACCGAGAAGATTCTTGACGACAACTCGTCTGTCTGCCGTCGTCGTGGGCGACGATGGGTGGATGTGTGTGCGACACGGCGTCGCGAATGTGAGGCACGCGAGGGGTGTTATAGAGATGGCCAGTCTTTATTGCGGTCACAGATAGTTAATGATTTTTTGACCCGGGATTTGAAATGTCGTCCTTTCGGTCATCTAAAGATGTCTTTTTGTGCTATTGCCAGATGCAGCGTTTTCGTGTTTATTGCGTGCTTTTTCTATATGGTTTTATAGGACACACGCGGTCGTATCTGAATTATACTTGACATATTGATAGAATACAATAAGGTTTATTTATGTCATTGTGTAGAGTGCATTATACTTGTTATTAAAGAATGCTCAATGCAAACACACACACACGCGCAATGTGTGTGTGTATATATATATATATATATATATATATATATATATATATATATATATAATATAATATAATATATATATATATATATATATACAACTTTTAACAAGAATCAGTAATGAACTATTTATATAATAGACAACTCTTTTATGAACTACAAACTTGTGCTTGGACTTGTATATTGTACATAATGTTTAAAAGAAATACAGCATATCATTAAACGAATTAGATATTAGCTGAATTTTAAATTTAATGTGTTTATACTTTCTTTTTATTTTTTTGAATATTCTCTGTAGAGTTGATTCTTAATAGCTTTTAAAAAAGTGCTTTAAAACCCAGTAGGTTAATTATATATATATATATATAAGTAATAAGAAGCTTCGCCCACTTGTTAATTATAAACATGTTATGTAACCGAATGAAACAATAAACATACTCGTATTTTTAAAGTTAATTTATGTCTATATAACCATTCTCGCAGATATATTGCAACGTGTTGATATATATATATATATATTATATGTACATATATAAATATATATGTGTGTGTGTATATATATATATATATATATATGGGAGTGTGTTCATATAATCATTATCGTAGACAGATTGCAACCTGTTATTTTATACGAGTATATGAGATAAATATATTTGAGTACTACAGAAACCTCGACGTCAAAAAAATAAGTCGACATCATCGAACTTTCTGTGAATAATTTTAATTTTCTCTCTCTCTCTCTCTCTCTCTATATATATTTATGTATATATATATATATATATATATGTGTCAATGAGGATGTTTGTTGTATGTATGTGAATATATGTATGAATTAAATAGATTTTAACTAATAAAAAATTATAAATATGTTTTAATTAATTGAATTATAATGAAATATTGCGAATGTTAATCTTAAAAAATACTTAAACACCATTGTATAGCAAATAAATTATTTATGAATAATAATGGAATTGATTCGATAATATTGTTTTTTCTTAAAAATAAAACGAGTTACAGAAATAAATCAAGTCACGAAGAATAGAAAAAGTCAACATTAGTGTCAGAGATAGAAGAATTTCCAAGAACAATGAAAAATAATATGAAGTGTACAAAAAAATAACTAGTCTGAGCTATAAATGTAAAACTTGTCTAAAAAAATCATATTAATTGTCTATAATTATTAAACTTTTTTTATAACAACCACTGACTAGTTTGTTATTTGAAAATTTTCATATTAAAATATGGCAATATTTCATGTGTTACTAAAACAACTGATTAATTTGGAAAATGAAACTGTCTTCATGACAATCTAAAAATAATAATAAAATAATGAATAGTTGTAAACATTTTAAATAAAGTAGTAAGATACTATCGTATATTTCATATTTTATTTTGAGAAATGTAAATTATTAGGTCGATCGAAAAATAATTGCGGTGTTTTATATGAATTACAAGGTTATAAACCGCAATTATTTTGCTACTGATTATAATTTGCTTAACAAATTTTGAAACAAATATTAACATGTTGACTTTTGTTTCAGTGATATTTTTGTTTACTAAATAGACGTCCTTTAAACGAAATCGTTCAAAATAGTGGTATATATTTGAAAAATACCAATAGTATCGATCGGTCGTTATAAAAAGCAGATGAGAACCAAATTTAAAACAGCGTGAAAGGTTGAAATTTTTCCAAGCACCGACGACGTCGAACCGTACGCGTTAAAGGTTGCACACCGCACATCACTACTACAACACACTACGTGTGTGATACTGTATTATTACCTTACACTGTGTCGCCCCTTGTCACTCCCACCCACCCACCGGTCGCCCACTTTGCGGTTGATTTATATAATTCCGGATTATTTACGAGCCTAAAAATGCTACGCGCCCCCACATCTTCATACATACTTTTTACCCTTTTCATATTTGATATTCATACTATATACGAGAGCTATACGTACCTTTTTAATCTTGCTTGCCTTTTTACTGATTAGTCTTTAATCTATAATGTTTGAGTGTGGTCGCTGTGGAACGATTTTTCAACTAGTTATATTCGCACATTCGCAAATAAATAAAAAAATAATCAGTTTTACTCCATACATACATACATGAATGCATATATATATATATATATATATATATATATATATATATATATATATATATATATAAACACAAACAAGTTTAGAGATTCTTAATATTTCTATTTAATAATATTTTTATAATTAAAATAGAACAAGAATTAACGTATTTAAAAAAATGTCTTGAAGATTAAAATATTTATTGTTATTATCTCGTCTTTGTAATATTTCCCTCTGATTTTTATATACTTGTTAAAATTAAAGATTACATAATAATCCACACCTAAAGTATCATTTTAAATTGAATTTAATGATTTTTTTATAATGTGTATATTTTTGTATTAATAATTTACATTAATAATTAAATTAATCAGTATCTTACACAAATATTGTCGACATTTTTTTTACAAAGCTGAGAGAATTAGTATAAATATCTTAATAATTATATATGTAAAATACACATATTAGATATCGAACTATGTAACAAATGCCAATAAATAATTAATCGTACAAGTCGATTCATTCTAAACATTCGAATTATTCATATGTGAAATTTGTATTAATTTTTTTTATGATTTTTAAACAAACTCTTTTTTTATAAAAATGATTGTATTTTATTTACTCGTTTTTAAATACTATTTCTCCTCTATAACTGAACTGTTTTCAACAGTTTTATGGTACTGAAAATTTTCTGCAATGTATTCCACGTACTAAATGTTTTTATTTTAAATTAAATATAGATATATATATATATATATATATATATATATATATGTGTGTATATATATGTATGTATGTATGTATATATATATATATATATATATATATATATATATATAATGATTGCCGTGATGTTACCAAATGAATGGTGGTTCCACATCATAGAAATTTTCCAAACTTATCGAACGGCCCTCGTATTTGTAAATTTTCCAATATATATTTTTTTTATTTTTGTTTTGTTCACTTAAAAAATTGTCATAGTTTCATTAACTGTGTCATATTCATGTTCTGTATCTTGAATACATTTAGCACATTGCCATTTTTATTTTGTTTTATGCAGTTATAAATAATAATAAGTTTTAAATAATTAAAATACAATAAATTATTTTAGTTAAAATTTTTGTACAAAAAGAAATTATCTTTCTCTCTCTTTGTACTATTCATCAGATTTTTGTGAACAATAATAATTTACTGTTGTGATTTCTGCACTACAAATAAATTCACTTCCGCTGAGAATGTTTCTCTTCCGTATATTATATTTTTTTCTAATCAAAATATTCAACAATTGATTATTCGTTATTTTAATAATGGTCATTAGCATTTTAATAACGATTATCAGAATACTGGAGTAAAGAAATACGCGTAAGCTTTTATAGAGCTATCTATTATCATTTTTAGAACATTGAAACAGAAAAAATGCGGAATATACGGAAAATGCGGAAAAATTTTTTGAAATAATGATTATTTTTTTCACTTATGCTAAATTTCTTTTTAATCGGAATATGTACATATTAAAAGAGTTTATTGTTTATAATAATAAATATAAAATTAGAATAATACTGTACAAATCCATTTTTAAACATTTATACTTTAACCAATAATCTAATAAAGTGCCTTAGTTTTGTCTATCATAATGCTGTTAAGCTGTACTTATTGCAACATTAATAAATTGTAGAAAGAACGTAATACGATGAACTATCAAAGAAGCGGCCGCTTAATCCCGGCGAGAAAAACGTAGAAAAATAGCTGTCCAGGAAATGGTGACAAGCGATTTCCATCATGCGGTGTCCCCAAGGACACAGTCTGTGGAATGTTCTGCAGCAGCCTCGATCATTGTGGCTGTTTTCATCGACGATTAGATCAACGGTCGCCAGGTCATCGGCGTACCGCATTTATCTTCAACGCTCCCGCTTTTACCGGACACAGTAAATACCGTACGTTGCGTTTCAAATGTAATATAATCCAACATTCATTGTTATACGAATAGCAGAAATGTTCAATATTGTTCTAAGAGACAGCACAGCACAAGGTCTGATCTGTAGATCGAATTTTATTATATTTTGTGTGTATATGTATATATATATATATATATATATATATATATATATATATATATATATATATATATATATGTTTTTATTTGTATTCTTTATATGCGAAAATAAAATGTTTCAAATTATTATTCATTCAAATATTAATTTATACGAATATATAATAAGTAAATCAATACCAGATCACAATATTTAAAATAATACTGAGGTGATTAAATGGACTGTGATGACATTAATAAGAGATTTAAAGAACGATAACAAAAAGTACATTTCTATTTAAACTTTAATTTTATAACTTGTAAATGTTTAAATTGTAATTAAATTAACACTTTAACGGTTAGAAGTACCAAATAATATTTTTTAGTAACTTCATGAACATTGTATTATATAAATATACATTTATATACATATTTATATATATATATATATATATATATATATATATATATATATATGTATATGTATATGTGTGTATATTTGTTTATGGATGTATATGTGTATGTATGTATGGATGCATATATATATATATATATATATATATATATATATATATATATATATATGAATAATGAGAGAACGAAAAGAAAGAGAATTTAATAATTTAACAGTATCTAACCTAAATCATAGGTTATATTAATATAATTACGTAAATACGAAGTACACTTTCTATGAACTATAATTGCGAAAGAGCATTCGGCGTAATTTTCAGAAATTAAACATTACAGAACGCTCCATTCTTCAGTGTGTATATATATATATATATATATATATATATATATATATATATATATATATATATATATATATCTTGTATGTTAAACAAGACGAAGGTAAGATAAGTATTAAGTAGAACAAACATTGAGAAAAAATCATTAACACAAGTATTATTCGCAAAAACACAGTTTATACAAAAGTAATTAGCGATATCTCCTGTTAATGAGTACTATAATTCCTTCTTCCACCCCTATTATAAATTTCAGCCCCCGCGAACCCTCATTTTCTGACACGGCGTACCATCTTTCGGAAAGACGTGACGAAAAAGTGCGATGAGTGAGATGGGCGTACGTTTCTTTAGCGCCTTACAACGCTCATCTCACTTGGTATGCATTGAAAATATGTTGTCGATGTTAAATGAGTATGCTTAACGAAAAAAATATCGTTAAGAATAAAAAAGTGGCATAGGACGTGTGTCTCTCACTCCTCCGTTAATCGTAACGAGGAAAAGCGTTAAATGTTGCATGGTTTATGTCAGTCGTTAGCTCGTCTTTAATTTAAATGCTTCGTATCAGCCTTACATAGGCCTGCGCTGGATCTCGTTCTTTAATTAGACGATACGATTAAAATTATTATTTATTTGTTTTATTAATCAAGGTGAGACTCGGGACAATGTGATTAAATATTTTTTTACATTTTCGGAATAAGAATTTTTTTCGCTTGTTTACAGATGAACTCTTGTAAAATTTATTAGTCATCATAAAGTAGAAATAATAAAAAAGTATCTCGGAAACATGACAAATTTTTACACATACATACACACACACACATACGTACATTTACATATATATATATATATATATATATATATATATATATATATATATATATATATATATAGGGTCATTCCATAAGTAATACATAATTTTCATACAGGTGAAAATGGATGACGTATTACTTTGCAATTATTTCAATAACGTATCAGATGTATATGCTGCTCAATTGTACGTAATGTCCTCTCAGTCTTACCGTGGAATAGTGGTCACGCAAATTTACAAGCAAAAATATTAGTTAACATGAAAGTGTCGAAACAGCATATTATCCATATTTTGCTTTGGGAGTTTCGTCAAGGCAACAATGCTACAACTGCAGTGGAAAAATTGTGGGAAATTTATGATTCACATGTTATTAGTTTTAGGCGAGGACAAATCTGGTTTCAATGATTTTGGTCTGGGAGTTATAGACTTGAAAATGTGTAAAAGTCCTGCCTTTTACTCAAGTCCTCAAGAGTTTGATGATGAGATCCTGCGGACACTAATGGAACAAAATCAAAGTTCAACGGTAGAAAAATTAGTCAAGAAGTTGAAATCAACATATTTAACTATTTATCGGCACTTGAAAATAATCGGTAAGGTTTCTAAGCTGAATAAGTGGATTCCGCACGTGTTATCGGACGTTAATTTAAAGCAACATGTGGACATTTGCACTTCTCATCTATGCCGATTGCAAAATCATCCGTTTCTGAATAGAATTATTACTGGTGATGAAGAATAGATTGTTTATAACACAATATTAAACGTCAAAGATAATGGGCTGGTCGTAACGAAGAATTATCTTCAACTGCGAAAGGAGTGTTTCATCCAAAAAAGGTTATGGTGTATGATTGGTGTGATATGAAAGGAATTATCCATTACGAGCTATTTTCAGAGAATCGAACCATCACAAATAAGTTGTACTGCGAGCAACTGGTATGGATAAAACGATCCATTGATGAAAACCGGCTAGCATTAGTCAACAGAAAACACGTGATTTTTTACAATGACAATGCCTGACACCACACGGAACGCGAAATTTGAATAGAAAGTCATGACTCATCCACCATATTCCTCTGACTTAGCACCATCTGATTATCATCTATTCACAAGTCCTCAAAATCATATCAATGGAAAACGGCTAAATACAGAGAATAATCTCAAAAAGGAGCTCGACTTTATCTAATGAAAAACCAAAAAAGTTTTATCGTCAGGGCATTGAAAATTGAGATTAAGATGCGAAGAAATTGTAAATAATAACCGAAAATATATTTTGGATAAAAATTAATAAGTCCACTTTTTTCGCTGTTTCAAAATTTATTTTTAAAAACCGCATTACTTATGATATGATCCAATATATATATATAACATAATATAATCCATAATAGCTCGATTATAAAATAAAAACCTTTTTTAAAAGTAATAAGTAATTAAAAATTCGACTTTATATACAGGTAGGTTTGTTTTCCAAAAAAAAAATAATAATAGACTGTAATGTCTCAGAATATATAAATTTGCTCATGCAGAAAAAATAAGATAATGTATGTATTTTTGATAATTTCATAATTGTTTTCAAATTTTTTGTCATACTTATTTTAATGTTACGGATTTATAAAATACATTACATTAAAAATGATTTTAACAAAACTCATGTCGAGAATTTTAAAACCAGTTGTTATTTAAAGATGAAATTATTATTAATAATAATAGTAGTAAAATGAAAGTGTTGTAATAGTTTACCGATTATGAAATTTGTAATTAAGGATAATTATACTTAGTAATGTGAGTAGATTATAATTAAGTAATTTTTTCATTGAAAAGTCCGCGAACTCAACCTAATCAAATCCAAGTATTTGAATGAAACGAAAAAAAAATCCAAATTAGACAATTCAGATACTAATAACCCTCGAATCGAAAACAATACGATAAGAGAGAAGAAAAAAAATGTCACAAAAGATCATTTGTGTCCTTTGCACGCGGCCATCGAGTCGTACTGTGTACAGGGCATGTACAAGTACTTATGGAAAACATGCGAAAAGATTGAAATCACAGTACACTTATAGGTAAGAACAAAATTACAATATGTCACGTGATAATTGTGTTCTGTCACAGGCCGGGATAATTATGCCTCGAACAAAAGGCCATTCTCGAGTGTCGTGCGTCTACGGACACTTTATCCATTGTTGTGTGTCTCTGTGTGTTTCGTCACAAGTGTTTTTGAACATTTGTTGTAAATGATCTTTAAAGATTTCGTTCAAGTACGACCGTATTATACTACAAATATTTGAATTGTCTACTTGTTACGAATTTAATTGGAATGTGTACTTTTTTTGTTTGCCATTTCACTGACATTTGCATCGGATGTGGGGCGATGACTTAACATTGTGTAGGTATTAGATAGTTCTCCGATTCAAGATGAATCGTTTTGAAACTCTTTGTTACAACCGATGAGTTTAATTCATATAATACAATTAATTTATTTTATTTTCTCGTACCAACTAGGTTATTCAAGGTCTCCAATTTGATATAAAATTATAATATGTTTTTTGAAATGATATAAAATTAACCATCGATTTTTAAGCATTGATAAAATTTATTTTTTTTTAAAAAATAAAAAAGTGTTCGATTATATACCTAGGATTACTGAGGAATCACATGAATCGTATATTACTTTTTTACACACGACTAGATACAGGTTAAATTTACATAAAAATAGATCACACGAATATCTCACAAACTTATCAATAACAACGTTTTCAAATAGTTGAATTATGTATTACAATTGTTAATCGAAATATTGTTTCTTTTGTTAAAATGTCAGGAAAATAGTGTGGCAATTATTGCTTTCAGTGCCAATTTAATATAAGAAAAATTCAGACCATATAAATGATGTACTTGTTTCATAATTACTATTCAAATAAATTGTTTTTTACTGAAATTTTTGATAAAATAAATTTATTATCATTATTATCATTTTGTACTTTAGAAATTCAAATGAATTAGTAGAGTCTTATAGACTATTTAAATACCAATTTATGCATTATTTGTTATTACTTATTAGATTTCAGATGGACTTGAACTGATAGAAAGGTAAAATTAGAAAAATTAATTAGAAAATCACATGCTTTAGATGCGAATTTATACGAGCGGTTGGAGGAAATATAAAAATCTATTTTACTTTTTTCTTTAATAAAAAAAAAAACAATTTCTTTACCCAGTTTCAAAATTCAATATTTTCATTTTTTCATTAATAGCCTCATTTATAAACTTTCAGAAAATTATACTTCGTACATTTTTGTATTTCTGGTACTGCAATTAAACAATTTTAAAGACATGCGATCTAAAAGAATTTTGAAATTAAAAAGTTCACGTATTGATAGTGGTTAAATTACAGGATTTTTTAAAATTTATTAATATTTCTGTCTCAAAGTTTATTTGATTATATATATATATATATATATGTGTGTGTATATATATATATATATATATATATATATATACACACAAACGTATATAATCGGCTTTAGGTAGTTTATTATTTAGTAAAATTCTTCTCATTTTTACAATTAAATGTCTTTTATACACTTTTGCAATCTGTTTTCTGACATAATTGTCACATTTTATTATTTGTATTTTTTTATGTTATTCTTTTTTACTTTTTAGATTTCATTCGATAACTTTTGATGTCTTTTCTCTTTGAAATATTTCTCCTTACTACATTTATTTTTGAAGTGAAACTTCTTTAGCCGCGTTGGTAGTAAATTTTCAAGGACGGGTCGAAAGTGTTACGGAAGTTGTTTGATGTTATCGTGTAGAGGTGTTAGAGGTAGGAGAAATTGTTGAAAGTTGTGGTGAGGGTGGGCAGAGAGGATGGCTCATGTGTAGACGGCGGTAGCAAATGACTGCGCAGTTAATATTGTTACTGTTCATAGATATGACTGCTACACAATCCCAGTTATTTAGTGCGACGGTTACAGCAGTTGATGAATTCTGCGTTGTTGAGTGTAAAATGGAAGATGGAAAAACAATTGCAATTGTAGTGATTTACATTTCTCAGACTTAAAAAATGGATTATATAATAGACTTCATACACCGTTCATTACTACCGTACACTCATGGAGGTACAACGTTCCTTGGTAGAGGAGACGATAAACTACCAATGATTCTTAATGAGAAGATTCAGTACCATTTGTTGTTAATTTTCTATGTGAAAAACTTACTTTAAGTATGAATACTGATCCTATAATTGTAACAAAAAATCGGGTACTACTATAGATACTGTCCTTTCGCGATACTTTCAAAACAAACATTTCATATTTTAGTTATCATAAGCCCTTAGTATCAGATGTCCCATTGAATCCCCACTAAAAGAAATCATGAAAGTTGATGAAATATAAAAAAAAATGTTAATTTTCTAATTCAATTCTTATTGTTTTATATTTATCATTTTCCTCTTATAATAAATTCTATCCTTTGTCTCTTTCTCTCTATACTGATTTTTATAATATCAACAAACAAAAACAAAACCATTCACTTATTATGCATGATAACACGCTCTTAACCCCTTAAGTGGGTAGTTTTCGTGAATAACCAGTGGGAAAGACGGATATATCCGTCATACTCACTTAAACGATTAAAAATCTTCATATTTTAACCGACAACAAAGAAGTTTCATTTCTAGCGCGCTAACTGTGTTACAAGCATTCTTTGTTACTTATTATCACGTTCTTCAACTTTGTGTGTTTTCGCTTTCTTATTATATTTTTTTCTTTTTCTTTTAATCATGTATACTATATATATATATATATATATATATATATATATATATATATATATATATATGTGTGTGTGTGTGTGTCTGTGGCATTTCTTCTCAGTTGTTGAATTATTTAAAATTCAGTACGATTATTTCCTATTCAGTACGAATGGTAAATATATTCAATTGATTTAATACTTTTCAATACTAATTGGAACTAGAATTGTGTTTTTATATCTGTGATATAAAAACACAATTGTTCATACATTATCATGGTGGTCTTCATTCTGTTAAATTACTTAAATTTCTTTTTTACAATACTAGTTTCAGCACGTGTCACCTTTAGGTACAGTTTAGATAAATAAAAAAAATATTAAGTCAATTTAAGACACTGAACAGTTGTACATAATCAGTTATACACGTATCAAAACTATAAACTCAACTGATTTAAAGGAATGAATACTATATACATATATTAAAATATTCACAAACATATACAGTATCTTAATTTTTCGTTCAAGCATATAGAAGTTGAGCAGAAAGTTTCGATTACTTTTAGACCGAATGAAATATAGCAAGTGCAGCAATAAAATGAATTGTTATGTAGCGTTAGACGAATCATTTAAAAACAAAATTCCGGGAAGAAAATAAGAAACATAACAAAAGTAAAATATAACCGCAAATAAATACGTTTCAATATTCTATACAAATCCCGTGTACATACTTTTACAGTCTAGCGAACAATAAAAATCCGCGAAGCAATCACTACATTGAACAAAACAACAATTTAATCCGACACAGCGGATTTTAATTAAACAAACCGAAACAAACATTCATCCGCGGAAACAAAACCAATGATTAAGGAATGATTACGAGTTAAGTCTTGAACCGGTTTGCACACAGCGTACACCCGAGCGCCACTCACACCATCGTCACGGGGGGCTCTCCGTTGTAACGTAGGTTGGACCGGTTGTCGACACAGAAATGTGGCGGCTGTTACGGCCGAGGGTGGTTTTCTGCAGACACCAGACGGTAGGTGGTTCGTCGCTTGATTATTGTGTTGAGGCGTTATTCTTATTATTTATATTAATAACTGCTCGAGGCGAACACGACGATCTTGTACAAGAGTTACCGAGAACCCGAAACGCGCGAATGATGAATATTGCGTACACAAATCGTACTCGTTTCATGTTAACCCAAATGAACCTGGCTTATTTGTTTATATATATATATATATATATATATATATATATATATATATATATATATATATACACATATATGCAAATATCACAATAAATAATTTTATTTATATATTTTGATATGAATTTCATCTGAAATATTTTTTTGGTTAATGAACAATTGAAAATTAGATAATAATATTAAAAACATAATTGTAAGTCTTCAAACATTAACACAAAGGAAACTAATTCGACTTCTCAGATTGATTTTTATATAGTTCTATTACAAATAAAAAATTAGGTATTGAACTATTCGTTTATTTTTTAAATAATTTTCCTTTCATATATTTAAAAAGTATATTTGAAACTACTATTTCAAGATATTGACTGAAACATATGTGTCCGACAATTAAAATTGAAAGTATTATGCGATTTTCTGAAAGAATTTTCAATTCGTAAAAAAAATATTTTCTCTGATGAAAATGTGTAATAACTGATTATCAATCATTCTAGTTATATTTTTTTCTGCATGTCATCCCTGTACTTCTCCTTAAAAATGTAAATTAGTAATAATCAAAGATTAATTATTGATCGTTTTCACTTGAAAAAAATGTGCGCTTTATGAGTAGTCAGTAGGCATCTGTGAAAGTGAATTTAATCATAATTGGGAGTTTTATTCGATTCTGATCATTGGAAATAATTTTAATACGTACCTGAGTATAGACTGATCAGAAATAGTGATTTTACATATTTTTTTCTAGATTAATTAATAAATCTTATTATTTTTGTATTCATTAACTATTAGATTGGTTGGAAATAATTACGATTTTTGTTTTTTGAATTCTAATCTAATTTTTTTCAGAGAAAGTCATTTCATTGTGTTCATGTTAATATCATTTTAAAATGCATTTTTCGGTCTGTATTTTGGTAATATCGACTTTGGTTTTATTATTAATTTTGCTTCAAATTGGGTTATTGAGTTAAAGATGGAAAAGAAGCAAATAATAGCATATTTTTTGTACGAGTTTAAGACGCGTGGTAAAGCAGCAGAAACTGCTTGTAAACTAAATGATTTTTTGGTGTGGTTGGTGTTAGAGAACGTATGGTGATTCCAAAAATTTCGTGCTGGGAATGAGAGCCTTGAAGATTAACAAGGTCGTGGGGGTCATTCTTTACTTCATAACGACCAATTGAAGGCGTTAGTTAAATCAGAACCACGCACAAAAATTCGAGAGCTTTCACAAAAGTTAGGCGTTATTCATCCAACAGTTTTGGATAACTTAAAACAGCTAGAAAAACCAAAAAAGTTTGACAGATGGGTGTCGCACGAATTAAACTAAATCAAACAAATCGCCGTTACGAAATTTGTTCAACGTTTCTTTTCAGTAACAGAAACGATCAATTTCTCGATCGTATTGTAACGGGAGACAAAAAGTGGATCCTTTACGACAACAGAAAGAGGTCTACATAATGACTGGACAAAACTGAAGCCCCAAAGCATTTCGTGAAACTGAAATTACACCAAAAGAAAATTACGGTGACTGTTTGATGGTTTGCGCTCGATATAATCCACTACATTTTTTTTTTAATTCTCACGAAACCCTTACAGCTGAGAATTATTGTCAAGAAATTGACAAAATGCACAAAGAACTGTGACGTCTGGTCCCCGAACTGGTGAATCGAAAAGGTCCAATTCTCCTGTAGGACAATGCACTACCACACGTCACATAAATGATCCTCCAAAACTTGAATGAATTGAGCTATGAAGCAATGCCTCATCCACCATACTCGCCAGATATGTCGCTAATAGATTATCACTTGTTTAAGCATTTCAACAACTTCTTACAGAGTAAGGAGTTCAACAACCAAGCTGCTGCCGAAAGTGCATTTCGAGATTTTATCAACTCCTGAAATTTTACATCAACGGAATAAACAAACTTATAATTAATTGGTAAAAGTGTGTCGACTCCAATGGTGCTTAATTCGATTAATAGTTAATTATTAACCGAGCAAAATGTATATGGATTTGAAGGTCATAAACCGTAATTATTTTTTACCAATCAAATACTATAATACTTCTATGAAGATAATCACAAAAATCGTTCTGTACTGAAACTAAATTCACCTGAACAAATGAATTATTTTTCATTCTACAAATCACATTATAATTTTTCAATCAAAAATATTCCATATTATTACTGATATTTTCGATGATCGCTTATGCGTATTTGGATGGCAATTCCATCATCCTCAGAGTGTTAAATTGATAAAAAGATTGAATTATATAAAATATTCGATAAATCTTTGTACAATAGATACATCTATTTCAAAATACTTTTCTAATCTGAAATGATTTATAGAAGATTATAAATCTTTAGTCTTTTTCCAAATAGAAATGACATATATTCCGATGTAGATATGAATATCTCTTTCTCTCTATGTTTTGTATATATATATATATATATATATATATATATATATATATATATATAGATATAGATATAGATATATATATATATATATATATATATATATATATATATATATATGACAGTAATTAAAAATAAAAAAATAATGTGTCAAAAAAACATGTACAATTTTGGCACATGTACCATCCTACGATGATGTTACATTCTTCATTACAGAAGCATGGAAATGTATAAAAACAGTAATATTAACGTATGAAATACATTTCGTCGTGGGCTAAAACGGTTCTTATGATGACGTTAGTTGAACGATAAGAAATGATCCGACGGTTTCTGTAATAATAGAAGGAGGCACGGGTAAGAGGGCGAACGCCACGACGAAGATTGTTTTGTCACAGCGTGAGATTTTAATGTCTTAACATTTGTCAACGCGTAAACGGGTGGAATGCGATTCTGAATTGGATCAAGGTATACCGAAGATTGAAAACTAACCTCGATGAAGAGGTTGTAACGGATTTGATGGCGGAATAGTCACGATATAAATTAATGCACGAGAGAATCGGAATGAAATGTAAGTATTATGTTTTGTTAGATGAAAACATACGTCGTTCTATAACGATTACATCGAATCTGTATACGTATATAATTATTTTGTTAAATGGATCAACAATGCAATTCAATTACAACTTTCTGTTGATAACATGAAGTTTCTTCAGAATAGATCTTTCTGTATATGTATATATATATATATATATATATATATAGTGATTCAACTTAGGCTACTACACAAAGGTATTAAAAAAAACGCAAACATTTAAAAAAAAATCCCCCATTTAGTATTTTAGTTCAATTGTATCTTAGTATTGAATTAAAATAAAATTCTAAATAAAAAATAACACCTTTCCTTAAGCCCTGCGCTCCATTTGCTTTTTGTTCCATTACTGCCATGTGCAAGCCTAAATTGAAACACTCTGTGTGTATGTGTA
The DNA here is from genome assembly GCA_034766995.1 of Acanthacorydalis orientalis. NCBI lineage: Eukaryota > Metazoa > Arthropoda > Insecta > Megaloptera > Corydalidae > Acanthacorydalis > Acanthacorydalis orientalis. The sequence continues at coordinate 9,739,429 of CM068317.1, read as the reverse complement.
TATATATATATATATATATATATATATATATATATGTGTATATATATATATATATATATATATATATATATATATATATATACACTCATTAGATTTTTTAAAAAAAGTCCCTATAGTAATATAAAATCATAAGAAAGGATACAAGTGACAATTAACTAATATTAGAATTGACTATCACTAATTAATAATCACTTAAATATATTAAAGTAACTGGATTTAAAATTTATATTAGATTTGAAAAACAATTCAGTACAGAATATTTCACAAACGGTTCTTAGTATAAATTTTAATTATTTCTGAACTAAAATTATTGAAAAAAATTGATAAAATTACATAAGTAATATTTGTATTTGTAAAAAATATTTTTTTGTAAATAATTGAATTAGTACAAAAGACTGTAGATTAAATTACTGAGTTTTGTTTTGAGATTAGAATAATATTTCTGAAAAATAAGAATTCAAAAATTCGTAATAATTTTGATCAAAGTTATTAAGTCCATTACATATTTTTTAAAAATCAAATTTTATGTATCATTTGATTAAAATATTCAATTTTTAAATATCATGCATAGATTGTCTTTTTAAAAGAATAGAAATATCATCGAAATGTACAGCAATGAGCAACTTTTTGAAAATATTATAATTTGTGTAAGTTGTTATTAACTATTATAATATTTGAAATTTCGTGATGTTTATAAATAAATTTAATAATTTTGTGTGTTTTATTTATTCAAATTTAATATAAGTTAAGCCAGATATTCCCCAGAGAATTAAACATTTTTTTTAAAAAATAATTAAAAGTATATTTTTATAAACTCTCAAGGATTTATGAGAATTAATATATGACTCTTAACAAGGCAGTACAAAGAAAAAAATAGTAGCTGTTGTTCAAGACAGTGGTCACTAAAATTGTCACATAATGTGATCATCCATAATTAATATTCCTTTTTTACGTGTGTAATCAATTAAAATCTTCAAAAATTAAATAAAAATAGCTATTTGTTTGTATATGCATGATACTGTTTATATATATATATATATATATATATATATGTGTGTGTGTGTGTGTTTATAATTTATAAACAAATAAATATGATGGGGGATCCTACTCATTTTTTTAATTCCATAGAGGTGTGTGACCAAAACGTGGAAACTGGGTTTAAGAATATAAAAGATGTACCACTTGAAGTTAATTATAATTCTGTCGACAAAATTTATAAATGAAGATTAAATATATGACAAGTATCATTTTTTTCAATTTAAGATAAAAAGTCATATTTGCAAGATTATTTGAATTTTAAATTCACATTATTTGAAAAAAGTAATTTCATTTATAAATAATAATTTTTACTATAAAAAATACTATGCCATAATAAAACCATTACTACAAATCATTAATGATTATTCTACAACAGTTAATTGGCGACTTTCTATGTATATATTTTGAAGGTGACTTCATCAAAATATGTAACAGTATACAAACATATTATAATGATTAATTATAAAATATTACGTTGGTAGGAAAATAATTGCGGTTTGTGTTCTGAATTCTAACCTTATTTTTCCCATGAAAGTGTCATTTCATGGAATTCATTTTAATATATTTTTAAGCCCTTTTTTCGATCTGTATTTTCGTAACATCGACTTTGGTTCTATACTAATTTTACTTCAAATTGGACTATTGAATTAAAGATGGAAAAGAAGCAAATAAAAGCAACTTTTTGGTATGAGTTCAAAACGGGTGGTAAAACAGCAGAATTTGCTCGTAAACTAAACGATACTTCTGGTGTGGGTCTTGTTAAAGAATGTACGGTGCAATAGCAGTTCCAAAAATTTCATGCTGGGGACGAGAGCCTTAAAAATGAAGAAGGTCGCGGGTGTCCTTCTTCAGTTCATAACGACCAACTGAAACCGTTAGTTCAATCAGAACCACCCACAACAATTCGAAAGCTTCACCAAAAGTTAGGCGTTAGTCATTTAATAGTTCTGAACAGCTAGCAAAATCAAAAAAAAAGAAAAATGTATATGAATTTAAAAGTCATTAACCACAATTATTTTTCTAGCAACCTAATACTTTCAAAAAAGATTTTTATATTGCTTAAGGTACTAATATTTTTTTAAAATACATTTAATTACAATTACTAGTCATCAATACAAGAAAAACTATTTTGCACAGCTAATCAAAACTCAATAAAATAATATTGTACGTTTTTATAATTGTAATTCCGTTGATATGTTGACCTGATTGTCTTCATCCTGTTTGAATTCATCCGAGTGTCTGTTCTCTATTACTAGTTTCGACAAGTGTATTATCTTCGAATAGATTTTAGTAACTGACAGTGTCTAAAATCTACATGAAAATGGTATACGTACCGAAACTAGTAATGGAGAACAGACACTCAAATGAATCAAAAGAACAAAGATCATTTGGTCAAAACCCAATAAATCACACGATGTTAATAATTTAAAAGAAAAAAACAATAATATGATAGAACAATGCACCAAAATTAAATTAATTATTGATTATAAAAATATAATAGATATAAAATGATATTCTTAGGAATGCATATAAAATCACCAATGAAATATTTTACAGAATTTAATAATATAACACATTGTGTCTCATGAATTTTTGTACTAAGTAATTGCAAGAGAAATAAATAATGTAGAAATAGGATGAGAAATGTTCAAATATATAAATAAGAAATACATCCTATAAATTTTGACGAAATAATGATACATAATATGTCTCTTACTAAAACTATAATTTGTGTTAAACTTGTGCTGAACTTCTTAAACAGTCGAGGAAGAAAACTGAAGTATCAATTATCTTAAAATATTTATAATTAATATTTTAAGTTTATTATATATATATATCTGTACTCAGAAAGTAATAAATAAAATATATTGAAATCGAAAGCAAAACAATTGTGTATTTGTATATCCATATGTAATCAAGAATGATTTTTAAAAAGCTTTAGAAAAACGAATAAAAGGGACATATCGAGAGTGCGCCACTCGTATTAGTAATGATAAATCGATTTCTAACTCTATACTTTACAAATTCGTATCCCTAGACCGGCCTGTAGGTAGGTAGATAGGTAGGCTGGTTGGCAAGCAAGCAAAAGCAGGCAGACAATCCAGCCGGAACAACGTTCGAGTCTCGGCTGCCAGAGCCATCGGTGTAGAAGGTTAATATTCTACCCCTATCGGCAGCAACAGGTTGGTATTGGCCGGCTATTGACATTACGGGAACAAGGGTGAAAGGTTTATGTTCTACGATAGGTACTACGGAACTTTGAACGCTCGCACCATTGATACGGGGACGGATTTCGACAGGATTACGTTTACAAGTTTAAATAATGCGATTCAATAGCACCGAATAGAAATTTATTGCTTGTACAGCTACTCTGTACACTATTAAAGTTATTTACATTGATGTAATTATGTTTCAGTAATGTTGTGTATAGATTCGCAATGAAATGAATTCGAGAATAAACTGGTAATTTGTGTTCACATTCGATGAAAAGATAAAAAAAATATATATCTTATATTTTAGTTAATGAATATGTTGGATTTGTAGACCGTACACAATATATCATCTTTATTGATAATATTTAAAAAATAAGTATGTGAAAAAATTAAAAATATCAGTATTCCCAAATAGTCTAGCACTGTGACCATATTTATTTTCACAACTGATTTTTTCAGACATGCCACAAAGAATAAAAACATTTTCCGATCAAAAATGTTCTACAAATGATTAAAAATGTTATTTGTGCTTGTAGGTCAAGTGAAAAATTAATCTGTAAAAAAACTCGTATTATAAATGGTGTAACTTATAGAATATTTATAATATTTTATGTGTGCGTGTACCTGCAGAAGTACATAAAATAATACGATATAAAACTCACATATTGATAAATAATTTAGATATTTAATATATAAAATTAATTAAGTTTATTTGAGACTCGTTCAATGTTTATATACATAAATAAATGACATTTAAAAAAATAATTGCAGTTGGCTTAAAAAATATTAAGGATTAATATAATTCGTACAGAAATAATTAATTTATTTTTGAACTCGATTTAAATAAAAGTTAAAAAAAAATAATAAAAATGACTAGTAATTATGTTCAAAAATATATGAGAAACTTTGTAGCAGTGTTTTTAGCACAATCTCTACAGATTCGATTACTAAGAAAGTTTATGCATTTTTCCAGTTAATCATTTCTTTTATTAAAAATTTTATTATTTATATAATATTTATTACCCATGTACTGAAATATTCACCTATTTTAAAATAGTCTAGTATAAAATTTTAGAATAATTACAAAATATTAAAATCATTCTATACAAAATATTTTAAAAGAAAAAATATTTTTAATATACAGTTATAAGTTAATAAAACGTGTCTAATAATTTATTTGATAAAACTTTCATACTGGGTATGTGTTATTCTACGCGGGTCGTTTGATAAGTTTGGTAAATTTCTATGATATTCATTTGGTAACGTCACGGCTATCAAGTGTCACTTTTAAAACTACCATAGGCGAACTTTCAGCTAGGAGAGACTTGTTCACGTTCTACAGATGTTTGAAGCGAGCATTGTAGCAATTACTGTAAAAGTGGAAAAAACAAGCGGGAATTTTTGCGTTGACTCTCACCGTGGATGAAATATGAATCCATCAGTATACACCTGAGTTGAATCAGGATTTAAGCAGTGGACAACGACTGATGAAAGTGCGCTGAAGAAGGCAAAAACTGTTCTGTTGGCTGGAAGGTGATGGCCACAATTTTTTGTGATTGCTAAGGAATCATCTTAATCGACTACTTATCGAAGGAGCAAATGATAACAGGAGCCTATTATACAACATTATTGGACCGTTTGATAGAAGAGCTGAAACAAGAACGGTCAAGATTGGTGCACAAAAAAGTGCTCTTTCACCACGACAACGCTCAGCACCACAAATCGACTGTCACAATGGCAAAATTGCACGAATTAAGCTTCGAATTGATTCCTCATCCACGCTATTATCCAGACTTGGCTCCGTGGAACTTCTTCCTTTTTCCGAACTTGGAAATTTGGCTCGATGGGAAGAAATTCTTGTCGAATGAGAATGTCATCTCCGCCGTCAATACGTCTTTTGCAGAATTCAAGAAAATATACTTTTCCGACGAGAAAAAAAAATTAGAAACTCACTGGACCAACTTTAAAGCCTTCAATGGAGACTATGTTGAGAAAAAGAATCGATTTTTTTCCAAAAACAAAAAAAGCGATGTTTAACTTGCTTTTTTACCATACTTATCAAACGACCCACGTATATCTTCTGTGATTTATATCTTTTCTCAATTGAAATCAGATATCTGCAATAAGCGTTGATAAAAAATTGAACTTTTTTGGTCTATTATAAGATAAAAAGAAAAGAATATTTTCCTAAGAATATAAATTAATAACTGAAGGAATTTGAAAATGTATTTAAATAACGCGATTGTGATAATTAAATTATGAAATCAAGTTTTATAATTTAATAAATTCTTTCTCATATATATATATATATATATATATATATATATATATATATATAATTAGCAGCAGCCTTTGTCAATCCACTGTCGAATAATGGCCCCACACGTTGTACGATTGAATCCATCTCTTTTCCACTAATTTTCAATAAAAAATTTCATTTCCTTATCCCACCAGTTCATTGGTCTCTTTCTTGGTTTTATATATTCCTTGATTCCCAGTTAATAATTTCTGTTGTCCGTAGGTTGTCTTCTCTTCTTCCAATATGCCCAGCCCATTTCCATTTCGGAGTCTTCACTACTCTTATTACATCTGTGACTCCCGTCTGATTTCATATCCATTCCTATTCTTTTCCTATCTCTTCTTATTATTGCTAGTATGCATCTTTCTATACTTCTCTGTGTGGGAGTTTTTGAATGATTTTGGAGTTAAACACTCATGCTTCGTTGGACAAGGACTGGTAGTATACAATGATCAAATATTTTTTTCATCAAACGGAGTGAGATTGTTGATTTTAAATATCAAGGTTATGTATATATATATATATATATATATACACACACAATATAAAAGAGTTGAACTGAAGTAAACTTCACTGATTTTCAATCATCTATCATTTGAAATAAAATAAAATAGTATGAATATAATGCATATAAAAAAAATAAATTCTATTCCCTGTACTTAAAACAATTTCCCGAGATGCATGCACGTTTTCCATCTATCAATAACTGTCATCTACATATAACATTCTCGTTCGGAATAAAAACGTAAACCATCAAATCGTATAATATACATAGTAAAAAAAAAATACGAACGGAAAAGATAAAGGAAACAACGGTACCGCCGAACCGAGACTCTAAATCAATTATTTACACAGGAGACAAAGAGCATAGAGAGCGCATTTACAATCGCCAATTCAACTGTCAAAACAGTCGCGCGAATTATCAGAAAAATGATTTCTGGTTCTTTTTATCGGCGCGCGCGTTCTTTCATTAATCACCAGCGAACGGAAACTTCGCAATGCGTTCTTTCGATTACCAACTGTCATTTGCGTACATAGAGGATGACGGCGTTTGTAGCGAATAGTATTTATACTGTTGGCGTGGGTGGATATAGATATGTGATTATTGGTGATTTGTGAAGAATATCTATTTGTTAATGTGAAATTAAAGAAATTATAATTTGGTAGTTCCATTAAAATATTTGAAATAATTTGTTTTAACCTACGACATATTTTAATAAATTATCTTTCTACTGATTTATCTAATCCAATTACTAATCATACAAAAGAGGTCTACAAAACATCATTTATGAAGAAGAAATTTCATTAACATCTAATATAAAATACAAAAATATCTTTAATGTATTTTCTGTTCAAATCTTTTGTAAATTTTTACAAAGAAACCACTTTTCACAAACCACAAAATATTTTTCTTATGAAAATGTTCAAAAATTGATTTTTATTTGGTTTGATTGTTTTTTTGATAATTTCGATCGAAATGCTATCATCCTTCGAATACAAAAACATATAATTGTAATTTTTTAGATGAGTATATTTGGTGATTTTATTGAACTTTCTTTTGTACTCATTATTTTATTTTAAATTATAATGTATTTTGAAAACTATTAGATAAAATTAAAAAAATAAATGAATGAATTATTTAAGTGCTCCAAATGGTCTTATTAACTTTGTTCAATTTTTAAGAAATAAAATTAGTAATTAACCGCAACATACATTTATGGACACACAATTTAGGTATTTTTCTATACAAATTCTTTCATACATTTATTTTCATTTACTTTCTATACTATACATTTATCAAGATCGAGTACTTCTAAATAATTAAAATTATGGGATTATATTAAATTTAGCTAAAATATAATTTTCCATACTTGTACGAAAATAATATGTTTATAAAAAACATTTGTAAGCTGAATTTGCTCAAGTTAAAAGTATAATTAATATTATTACTTTTAGAAACTATATGTTTCTAAGCCCGGGAAAAATACTCCCATTTATATCGAAATATTTTGTCATAACAAATGTCTAATATATAATAAAAGGCATGATTTGTGAGGCGTAAAATAAAATTAACTTTTGCTAAATTTTGTTTACTTACTAGGGGGCTTCGCCCACTTTTCGCTGCACTCCCCTTATTGTTAATTATAAGCATATACATGTAAATGAATGAAACAAACATATTTTTTTAAAACTTATTTATGCCTATATAATCATTCTCGCAGATATATTGCAACATAATTGTTACATAATGTATATATATATATATATATGTATGTTAGTATGTATATATAATAATTATCGTAAATAGATTACAACGTAGTTGTTTTATATATGAGATAAACATATTTCGATACCACAGAAAAATCGTCCCAAATAAATAAGTCGACGTAATGGAATTTTTATTAAAACAAGAAAGATTTATTCGCACTGAAAGGAAACCAGAACTTTTTCTCCGGCATCCCAACTTCTAAGCTTATCCAAACCTCCATATCTAACTCCTGTCTTCCTTCCAAAGCCAGCTTAAAAGCCAAGGCTTAGATCTCGGAGCTAATACCCGTACCATATCAGTGTACAAATACGCTGTACTGTTAATTCATATCAATAAAAAAATTTTTGATTTTGATTTCGAATTTTTATTTTTAGTGGAAAATTTTGATTGTATATATATATAGAAAGAGAGAGAAATATATTATCATATTTTTATAAAATTTTATAAAATATATTAATAATCAGACCAATAAATATACATTTCAGTATTCAAAATATTAAAAATCTCACTACTGAAGTTATCATAAAATTTGGTTAAACTGAGTCAGAAAATAAATCTTCATCGTTAGAGTTCATGACGATTAATAAGTTGTGAGATCACCTAATAAAGATACTAATTTACCTTTAGATTGTCGAAAATAACGATACCAGTTACATAGGTTGAAACAATAATTACACTCACATGAAATACTAAAATCGATTTACGTTTGGATCTGTCATCGCAATCTCGAAGAAATTCTAATTAAAAATAGTACAATTACAATATTAATTATAACTCGTCCTATCCTTAAGTTTTTGTATTACAACAATTCCTAATTATGTAGAATAACAGTATTTGAATTTGATTTTTTTTATTAAAATATCAGTTACATTTAATATTTAAATAGAATATTTGAGAATGATACTGATACGATACAGTTCTGGCATTGTGGTTTAAATTTACTTCCATTAATGAATTAATTTCTCACCTTATAAAGTATAAAAAAGTCCGTTTAATAAATAATTATTGATTATTTTTGATTCTTACTTATGATTGTTCAGCTAAAGATTCTATTATTCTCAGAGTGCTCACATACAGAAAAACGCTCTGAAACTGAAAGACTTGCTATCGAATATGTGAATAAGAAACAATGATCAATAATTGTTTACTGAGTATTTTTGATCTGAAAAAAAATATAATAAGATGAGTCAATAATTTATGAAAGGCGTTATTAACTTTATATATAAAAAAAACTGAAATTTATATTTAATAATTCCTTCGACAGACTCCTATCAATTGTATTAATACATTTCTAAAAGAGTGTTAATTTTACATTACATGCATAATACGTTACATGTACATTACATGCATAATAAATCTTTATTTTTAATTCAAAGCAAGTGGTAAGAGAAAAACGAAAAAGAAGTATAGTTTCATATTAAGAGATTAGAAAAAATAAAAATTTTTATAAATAATTAGACTCAAATTAATTCTTATTGTATTTTTATAGTAAAAATAGGAGATTTTTAGAATTCTTTACGGCTAGACTTTTAGACAAGTGTAACAATATATTGTAATCATATCTTAATTCTAAAGAATTTTGTGAATATACGCATATATACATACATATAAATACATATATATATATATATATATATATATATATATATATATATATATATATATATATACACACAATATACACACGTGTATGTAAGCATTCACGTCACGCCGATATTACTTTAAAAACAGTAACCATCGGAACACAAAACCAACACGGAACACATTTGCTAAAAGGCAGCACAGATAAAAGTATATGACTGATTTAGCCATAAACCTATGCTGGTTGTGCGCCACCGCATGTCCCAAACCTATCCGAAAAAAGCGAGCAAGGCAAAGTCGACCCACACAAAGTAGTAGCAGCAACAACGGCGGAGTAGAGCAGGCATCCATACATCCATATAGAGATATATATGTATAGAAACACACACCGACATACACTTTTACACAAATACACACATACAATACCCGCTTATGTCGACGTAACTGTATATTTTTCACCCACACCGACCGCTGCTACCGCCACCACCGTCGTCATCCGTCCACCAGACCAGACCAGCCAACGAACCACCCCGACTCGAATCCAATGTAACCACAATTTCTCTCCCGTTATGATGATCTATGAATGAATTGGAAACTTTATTTTCTTTTTCCGCGTTCAGTTCCGCAAATTGCCGTTTATCCGCCATTTATTTTCGACGTAACGATTAATAATACGCCTTAATGGCACATAAAAAATTGATATATGCGAGTCGGCGTGGCACTCGCATAAGGCACGATCGTATCTTGGAAATTAAGGAATATTGCGATTTTGACGTGGAGCAATTCTTTTTTTTACCGAGTCAGATGAAGATTATTGTAGATGTAATTAGTTTATTAATGGGTTTAATTTAATACAAGGTTGGGAGTGCAGCAGTTTTATGTGTGCAGCGCGGTGTGTTTATTAAACGCAGCGATAGAATTGTGCAATAAATATCAATATACATAACGATACAGGCCTTGTAATTGAAAAAGAAAATATAAACGTACCTACACACCTTAAATAGCGCACACGTACATGCCGTACGCATACACACACACACACACACACACATATATATATTTATATATATATATATATATACATATATATTTATAATATTCTAATATCTCGGAATAATTTCTTTAATCTTTATCTTTCGAAGAAGTTATTCGAGTTTAAGAACTAAAATATTTTTTAACAATAAGAATTTCACTTTTACTTCTCACTCTGCTATTGTTTTAAAGTTCAAGCGTGTTATATAACATGGGTTTTTCAATTAAAAATTTTTGATTACCTGGAAAGTAACAACACCCCTCCTGTACACCCTATAGAAACCATCCGTTCCATAAAATTGCAACGACCAGTTTTTTGAAAATTTTTCCCGGTCACAACAAATAATTTAAAGATAATAAAAATTCCTAAAACTCAAACTACTAGCAATTAAGATACCGCGGTTATCTACCGGCAACGGTACAGGAACCGTAGCAACACCAAAAACTAGGACTCTTCGCGAGGCTGTGTATTATATTATTATCAATAAAATTTGTTTTATTTATTTAAAATAAATATTATTTAAAAATTTAAAAACGTTTTATTTATTTATTAAATATCTCGGAGTGATTCGAAAATAAAGGCGAGTGGAATGCTGTAAGCAGTTTTTGGGACTGTAGCAGGAAGGAGACCGTAACTGACTCCATTGTTAAGGGCGATGAAACTATGGTTCGGCGACATGACACTACTACCAAAAGGGAGATAATGGAATGGTATCGAAGAGGCGAACCAGATCCAAAGAAAGCGAAGGTTATCAAGAATACCCTAAAGGTAATGGCGACAGTTTTTTTGGGATTTACAAGGAATCCTTATGATCTATTTTAAAGAAAGAAACATGGTGATAAATACCGATTATTATGCGTTATTACTGAGATAACTTTATCAAAAATAATTGGAAAACGTCGCAGGAAAATCTCTCGAGGTATTCTTTTTCTACACAAGAATGCATCCGTCCATATTGCGAAGGTTGCTATCCGAGAATGCGGTTTTCAAGAAGTCACCCACCCACTTTATAGTCCAGACTTGGCCCCTAGCGACTACTTTCTATTCACGAAATTGCACGCCGATCTTTGGAGGAAAAATTTTGGCAGCGACGAGGAAGTGCAAGCAGCAGTTTTGCCCCATTTTGAAAACAAAACTTCAGAATACTTTTTAACAGCTTGGAAGCTTTAATTAAGGGCTGTAAAAATGCATAGAAATCAAAGGAGAATATATTGAAGAATAATAGAAAAAATGTTTGTTTTCTTTCTCCTTTAATTTCAAGTCAGGAATACCTGGAACCACCCTAGTGTGTGTGTGTGTGTATACATATATATATATGTATATATGTATGTATATATATATATATACATATATATATATATATATATTACATATTATATATATATATATATATATACATATATATATATATATATATATACACATATATATGTATGTATATATATATATATATTCTTTAATATATATATATATATATTAAAAAATAAGCATTTAATTTTTTTATCTGAATTTTTCGTTAAACTATAAAATTATTGCAAGTTATTTCTTTATTACATATTAAATGAAATTTCATTTATTGTTCAGGTGGTCTTGGTTCTTTTAAATTTTAAAAGTAAAATTTTAATATGTAGTTATTTTTAATATAAAGAAATCTAAATGCACCTTATTTATATTTCATATTAGTATTGATATGTACATGTTTCAATATAATTCTGATATTGTGGCTAAATTTAGTTTCATATTTTTTTATCTAAATAGTTTTTTAAAAAATAAATTAGAGTTTAAGCAGTAATATGATACAGAAAAAGAAAGAAAAATCGCGCTGTTAAAGAATGATATTCAGATATAAGAATTAGTAATATATAAAGATTAAAAACTAAAATTATAAACCACGGGTTATCTAAAAATGTTTAGTATATAAATGAAATATAAATTGGATTTAGAATTAGTTTTCAACATCAACCTGACGATGCTACACATGTCATAACTAATAGTGAAAAACAGACAGCTGATTCAAAAAAATAAAAACAACTAAGACAAAAAATATATATATATATATATATATATATATATATATATATATATATATATATATATAGTATATAACCCGTCAAAATTGAAGGGAAAATAGAATAAAAAAATTGTTTATTGATTTTTACAACACAATACATTAAAACATAAAAAATATCTACGAACGAAACTTAATGAATTAAACTTGAAACCTATGAGCTGATAAAGCAAACATTTCTCAGCAAGGACAAGGTGACGAGAAATGTGGGTTTTTATTATATAGAAAAATTATCAAAATAAACATCATTTAAGTTAAATTCATTACGATGAAAACTGTACACATTTCTTTTACTGATTTATAATTAAATATTATGCTATAATAAGTAACTTATCGGCTGTCAGACAAGTTAAACAGAAATCATAGAGTAAACAATGTGTTTCATATTTATTTAAAATTATAAAATTATTTTCTGATGAGTTTTGTAATAGTAAGTGGTAATGAATGGTTTAATTAAATAATTATTAATAACAAGTTGGATTCCAAAATCAATGAATTTAAAAATACAAACATTTTTAATCAATAACTCATTTAAGAAAGTAAATCATTATTAAATAAGAGATAATTTGCAAGAATTTTACTTTTAGTATCTATAAAGTAACTTGATACAAGTTTGGTCGAAAAATCAAACTTATATTCAATGTATCTCTATAAAAAAATAAACATGTATAAAATATAATAAAAAAAATATAAAAATAATATTTGAAAGTAAATATAGAATACTGAATTAATTAAAAAATGAAACAGTAAAATAGAAAGCTTTTATTCAAAGAATTTATTCCTTTCTTCTAGATTTCCGTTTATTCAAAAAACTAATATTATTAAATAATTTTCAGCTGACTTTCATTAGTTTAAAAAAATACACGAACTGTAAAAGATTCATTAAAACAACGTTACATTTATTATCTTTATTTTTATATTCTATTTGTTTCTTGTTCATTTTCCTTCTATCGTTCGTCATGTTTTTTAAATACGAATACGTTATTTTCTAACATTTTCAAATAGAAAAATATTTAGAATACGTTTCATAATCTGAATTGTTAATTATATGAATATTTTAAATTTAGTTTTTATTATAGATAGAGTAAGGTTTCATTATTTGTAGATGTGTCAAAAAGGGTTTGAATAATAATAATAAAATGCAGTGATTCTATGTTTTAAACTATATGATAATTAATGATTTTTCTAAACAACTTCCACTCATCCTACAAACCACATTTTTTTATCAAAGCTATTCAATAATTGTACATTCCTGACTACAGATTTTTTGTGGTTTGTAGAGTGAGTGAAAATTAAATTTGTGTAAATGAATTCAACTTCAGTGTCAAAAACTATATCATGATAATTAATGATGTTTCAGTGATTAATATAATAATTTTATTACACCTAAAACAACGTGCACATTGTTATAATTTCTGTATGTGTAATAATAAAGATTTATAAATTGAGTTGTATATAAAAAGAAAACATGGATATAGCTCAATATATACAAACATATCTGCAATATTTCGCAAACGTCAAACGACCATTTATAAATGGATATCAAAAATATAAGACATACAAGCTTCATTGATATTCCGCTACAGTTTGACATATTGAGCTTCGGAGCTCGCAGAAAATACGAGAGATTATGGGCTTTATCAATATTCGGATCACAGGGGAAATCCACAAATTCGCCTAATACGCAAATATATCATTGTTGGCTGAATTCAGACGTTACGTATAATTTTTATTGCTCGCGATATGGTTTTCTTCTATGCAGCAAAGTTTTGTTTTATACATCTTGTACTTTTTAACAATGTTGAATAATATTCTGTTCAGCGTTTGTATTTTTACATAAAATGATAGTACAATGAACTGACATATATATATATATATATATATATATATATATATATATATATATATATCTATATATAAATATAATTATTGATTATAAAGTTAACATTAATACGAACTGTTAACTGTGAATTAATTAATATGATTAGACTCAATCCGTTGATTACTAAAAGATTACCATTTATGGACCTTATTTTACCAGCGAATTTTTTTAAATTTTAAAATAACTTTTTAAAAATTGATACGTTACATTATTACAATTGATTTGAAAATTATTCAGCTAATTGAATTATAATTACTAATGAAAATTTAAATTAAATTAACTGGTTTAATAATAGTTCTCCATAGATTAATATTATTAAATTTTAAATATTTATTACAAATATTGACAAAATGTACGTGTAATTAATTTAATACTATAAAATCTTCGTATAAAGAGATTTCCTATTTAATAAAGGATGGTTGATGGTAATGAATTTAAGTACATAATGTGTAATAAATCTTTATAATAAATACTCACCATATTGGCAAAAATTCAGTTATAAAACGAATTTTCCATAAAGATGTTTCATTTTAATTTTATAATTCAATTAATACGAAATCTTATTTCCGATTATATTTTTTCTTATACAAAACTAGAGTATTTCAATATATTTTTAAGTTTATGAATATTTTTTTAGTGTTATGACTTTTTTAAAGATATGCTTTTTTTTATTTAAAACTTACTGAATATCGATATTTTTGTACGAAAAAAGATTAATATATATATATATATATATATATATATATATATATATATATATATATATATATATAAATATATGGTGGTCAAATGAATATAATAATACATTTAAATAATTACGACCATATTACAGTTTTGTAAATATATTAAGTTTTTTTTTTGTTATTTATAAATTAATCAAAATATGAATTAAAATATCATATTTTAAATTAGTAAGTGTTGATTTAAATTTTAATTTGAAAAAGTATATTATTTGCGTTATAAATTTATGTACGGCGTTAATATTTAATCTTGTTTTGTTTTGATATTTTTTTTGTTGGTTTTTTAAATACAGATAACCTTACAATACAAAGTTGAAGAAAAATACTTTCTATCTGGTTTATATTTTTTACTAAATAATAAATATATTTTTTTATTTTTTATTCGACAATATTTGTGTTCCATTATATTTCTTATTAACTACATACGAAATATATTTAAGATACATTCAATCGAATAAAAAGCATTATTATATCTGTATTAAAAATAGTTATATTTGATTTACAAACCATATTATTTTTGATGAAAAATGTATGTAGAAAAATATTTACTTACAAAACAATACATTAATATCATTGTTTACAAAATTTTTAACACATAAGAAAACCATTATTTCAGAAGAAGTCATTGAAATTATTTTCTTTTCTAGTATAAAATAATTGAATATGAATTTCTTTTTAATTAAATATTTAATAAAATGATGATTTCTGATGAAAATTAGAACTAAATCAATTTTTAATGTGAAAAGAATAGTAAAAATAGACAAAATAAAATATAGCTTGTGTATTCTTATCGTTTTTATTTTTTAAACAGTTTTCTTTAAAGAATAACTTTAACATAAGGAAGATTTAATACAAATGGCATATAAATAATAAATTAATAATTATTTTTCTTTCTTTGTATGTCTAAACATCTCAATATATATATATATATATATATATATATATATATATATATATACATATATATATATATACATATACATATATATATATATATATATATATATATACATATATATGTACATATATATATATATATATATATATATATATATATATATATATATATGTATATATATATATATATATATATATATATATATATATATATATATGTACATATATATATATATATGTACATATATATATATATATACATTTTATATATATATATATATATATATATATACATATATATATATATATATACTTTAAACAAATTTTAGAACATTATATATTTGAAGAGTATTCAAAAGTATAGTTTTTAAAGCTACAAGATGATAATAGTTTTTAAAATGTGTTCATGGTATTTTTTTTTGAATTATCTGATTATTTGTTCTGTATTACTCTCTATCATCTATTTGAAGATGGTATGCGTGCTGAAACTAATAGTGGATAACAGTCATTCAATTAATCCAAACGAACAAAAAGCAACAAAACAACGTATTAACTGGATTACAGGTATAAAAACATATAATTATATATTTTTTTAATTGTTTATAGTATTATAGTAAGATATGCAGGGAAAAAATTGAATGCTATTTTTGCAAATAAATTAATAATTTATGTGTGGTTATTTTTTTTAGAAAATTGGATTTTTGTTTCATGCAATTTACCTACAGTTACATAATCAAGAAAAAAATTATAAAAACATAATATAACCCATTTTCGCTCTAGTATCTACAAATCTGTCTAGGTATTTTTGTGATCGAATTATGTTCAATTTTTGAATATCTTTATAACCAGAAATAGACATAAAAATACAAAAATAATTCAAATACAAATGTGTATTCGAAAAAATAAATAATTGTAATTAAGATGCAACATTAATTAATCAGGTACATCTCTATTGTAAACCACATATTGGGGATATATATATATATATATATGAAACTTGTCTGAAATATTATCATTCTTAAACAAACGTCAGATGTCGCTTTTATTAATATAGCAAAATTGATTTCAAATATTTGTTTCGGAAGGATTTTGAAACATTGCTGTATCTAAAGATACGTTTAAGTATTAATGGATTAAATAAAAGTTATACTTGTTTGTGTTATTTTATGTTGTTTCAATACCGACTTATTATTTTTAGTTTTATTTAAACTGTTAGCTGTGTGTGATAAGTAAACTCGTCACGAAGATGAATGAGCAAAATTGATTTTTCAAAAAAATAAAATACCATTTCGTTACAATTTAATTCAATTTTACAGCAGCTGCATATACTCTGTGTTTGATTAGTATACTTGTCATCCCTTCATTTTCACGATACAATGTAGGTACACACTTTTAAAATAGGGCGATACAGCTAACAGGTATCGTAGTATATTAAAAAAATACTATATAAAATGTTCTTTCAACGAGTAAAAAGTATATTTTCCGTCTCATAATTCATATTCTAAATAACTATATTTTGAAATCAATTATTTCTTTACTGAAAATTGACTTAATGTTTTATTAATGAATATATTACTATACCAATTCTTCACAGTATAAAAATTGCAGTTCAAATGTACTAAGATTTCATTACAATTCAAAATCCATAAATATAAAATTAATTCACTGCACGGAACCACATTATTCCAGACAATTTATTATTCATCAAAACCAGACGCTGTTCAATATAATTTGGAAACATATCACTGGAAAGGAAAAAAATACGGCCATTACATTTAAATGAAATCCACGCTCGTACACACGTGATCGATTTTGATGTTCAAAACATGACTACTTTAAAAATCGTATACAAAGCGTACACATCATATAACGCGCCCCACGCATCCCTTACTTAAAGTATCGTTTGTGTATGTGTGTGTACGTCGTCGTTTGTATCCTATTAATCAAACGAAAACACAGGCTGGCATTGACATCTCAATAAATCTGTATAAAACCACAAATCATATCTTTGCGTACAAATGTTTTTATGCTGATATTTACCGAAGAAATATCGTCGGGCGAACGCGTTACAAACGAGATCAGAACAACGGACTGGGACGATGCGTGAGGATTTTATTTATACCGTGTGGAGTGAGCTCTATTCGCGTTTGATTTTTGAAAGAAATTATTACTATTTGAATAAGACTTTGTACCACATACATAAATGATGTATAGTTTGTCGAAAATTATGTTTTAATAATACTTATAATTATTACATTTTAATATAGACAATTATATATATATATATATATATATATATATATATATGTATATGTGTATATATATATATATATATATATATGTATATGTGTATGTATATATATATATATATATATATATATATATATATATAAATCCATGACGTCCGACTTATCTATTTGAGACGTGGCTTGTATGATGTCCAAATATTTTTATTGTTTTATCTGGTTACATGTACTTGCTTATAATTGACAAGTGAGTAAGCGCAACGAGCAGGGAGCGAAGCCCCTTTATATGTATGTATGTATGAATATAAATATATATATATATATATATATATGTATGTATGTTAACAGAATCAAAAAAGTAAATAAGAAAAAATGTAGTTCATATTTTATTAGATTATTGTCGCATAAACTTACTAAAGAATTATTATAAAACAAATAAAATATTCACCGGATGACTAAATTAAATGCAGATCTCTTATTTTCTTAAATACTAAAAAAAATATTAGTAATTGCAATGAATTTAATATGAATTTTTGTTAGATCATTTCAGATTTGTATTGAAATAGCGGACACATCTACTGATAATTCGTAAGTGCATTTTTCATTCTCCCTACAACATTCTGTACTTTCGCGCTTTGGAGATAATAGCACTACCACAAAATGCGCATAAGCAAGAATTAATAATAATCAATAATCATTTGTAGGACATTTATAGTCAGAAAAAAATGTTTGTGCTGTGGTGCAAAATTCATCTGAAAAAGTATTTATAGCAATAGTACCATAACTATATTGTGATCAATTTTCAGTCTTATATTGTACTGAAACCTATACTGCAAATTCATATAAAAAACTTTTCTTAAAAGACATTAATATCAAAAAGTTTTTTTACAAAACAATGTACGCATTTTTGATTTTATAAATCAATGTCATATCATTTTAAATGTTTTACAAAAAAAAACAATGTATAACTGCTTGTAGATATCATTCATGAAAAGTTTCACTTCTTTTAGAAACAATACATCGTTGAAATTAACTTTTTTCGATATTCATTAAATT
Source organism: Acanthacorydalis orientalis (assembly GCA_034766995.1). Classification (NCBI taxonomy): domain Eukaryota; kingdom Metazoa; phylum Arthropoda; class Insecta; order Megaloptera; family Corydalidae; genus Acanthacorydalis; species Acanthacorydalis orientalis. Next base: position 9,720,107 of record CM068317.1, on the reverse strand, counting down.
TTTTGCAAGTTTCTTTATTCTTGCTTATTAAATATTATCTCATTATCGTTTTATCTATATATCGTATTGATATATAAAAATATATAAGATATAAAATTATCTCTTTGTTAAATATATGCAACTTGTAATTACTTTTCATTACATTTGGTGACATTTGGTGGTACATTTGGTTGAATACATTAACGTGATTGGCACGATTAATCACAAAAATCTTTTTTGTGTATCTGAATAATGTCATCCTTTCAGAAAAATTTAAAATTTATTTTATTCAGATATTAAGAAAAGATAATCAAATTATGACTTTCAGAATGAAGTCGTATCAAACGGTTTGATGTGGTTCCAGTAATGAATTCGAATTTTTGGTATAATAGGAAATAACATATTATATGGTCTATGTAAAATCTATATTTCTTTCTCTCTCTCTCTCTCTATATATATATATATATATCGAAAGAGAGAGAGAGATATGATATTCAAAGTTCTTTGGCTTGTATATAAATAGTAAAATATAAAAAGCAGTTTCACTAATTTCACTTAGTAGAAAATTTTAAGGCTATTTTTCTCAAGATAGAATTTTTTAAATGGTGTTGATTGTACATTAACAAGCATTCATTCGATTTACTTCACATTTTAAAAACATACTCGTCAAATAATATTTAATTGTTTGAATAAAAAGTTTTAGGATTTTATCATTAGTTTGACGCTATAAGTAGACGCTATTTTGCAAATTTTGTTTTATTTTAAAATTTGAAAAAGTTTTTAAGTAAAACTGTATTTTCATTATTTCAGTCATAAGTTTATACATGACACTCAACACGATTTGGGTGTAAAAAATCGTGGAACTATATTATTCCGATGTTTACTGATGTTTCGGGGTATTTTTCACAGCTTTATGATAATATGTATTTCATTTGTGTATGAATAATATGAATTACTTATCAATAATAGTTAAAAACAGTTTTTTTTGTATTTCATCGCAACTTGGTCTCTTAAAAAAATTTATTAATCATAATACAATTCTGTTACTGTGGCTAAATTCATTTTCACATATGATTTTTCTCCCACCTCACAAATCATCAAATTTTTTCTATACAAAAATATTCAATAAATGATTATTGCTCATTTTTTTGTCGCTTATGCATATTTCAATACCGATACCATCATCTTTGAAGATTTTTATACATATTAACGCTCTCATGACATCGAAATGGAAGTAAGAAATAATCAAAAACAATTAATTCATTAATATTTATCGAACATTTTTGATTATATAATTGAGAAGTGAGAGAAAATTTGAATTGTGAAAGATATATTTATATTCATGAATAAGATGACCTCTGTGCGTGTGTGCTTGTGTATTGAGGATAATAACAAGACAATAAAATTGTATCAAAATAAACAAAAATAATTTTTATAAGAAACTTTTCTGATATATAAAATTTTAAATAATTTCTGAAAGTAATAGAAGATTTAAACTATAACTATGGAAAAAAATCAAGTGTCAAATGTAATAAAAATTAATTATCAAGTAATACATCCAATAAAATGCATGTTTTATGATAGTTTTTAGTATTCCACTGAAAACACTTTTAAATATAACCAAAAAATATTTATTTTTAAAAAAATTCCATGCACAGTAATTAATATAAAATAATTTTCATATACTGTTCAATTACTGATCAATCATATACTGTTTTGATTATTTTTTTTTAATAAACCATCAATTTAACTTAAGAAACAAGCATAAAAAATAGAAATGTCTTCGTCACGTGTTTTAAAATTTTAGACTATAGTAATAACAATCCTATCAGAGATTATAAATGACGACAATAGAATCGTTTGAAATTCAATAAATCTTAAATTAATTAAATACAGATAGATACTATCCACAATTAAGGTTGTAGATATGATAGATACAGTCCGACTTTTGTGACGTTAAGAATTTTGATTACTATTTTATTATTAAATTACAATACTGCGAATTCAATTCCTAGCTTTAAAACTTCCGTTTGAATTTGAAGAAGAGCAATTTATTTTCTAAAAATAAACTACATTCTTCAATACTGAAAATATTATAAAATTCAAGAGAAAATAGTTATACTTAAAGTGAAAAATATTTTTTTCAATACATTTGATGATATAATTGATGTGATTTAAAATGATTAGTTTGAATCATATTGTACATAAATTAATTTTAATTCGAAGTAAAAAAAAAACTGATACTTATGACAACTAATATTCGTGATATATATAGACACACACAAACATACATACACACACACATATATATATATATATATATATATATATATATATATATATATATATTAGAACTGCTTTTCTTAAATACTGATTAAAAAATTAATTAATGACTGTTGAGCAGAGTTGATTCAAAAAATATTAATTAATTTATACTAACACATGATTTATTTTTTAAATGTAATTTCTCATATAAATTCTTAAATGTGAATAGTGTAAGTACAGAAAAACGTATTACAATGTATATATATATATATATATATATATATATATATATATATATATATATATATATATATATATATATATATATAACACCAAAAATATCAATATTAAATCCTAACTTGAAAAATTAATTACTAAAGCTTGAGTGGAGCTGTTTAAAACAGTCTTTACTTCATCTTAAGTTTATCAGAAGATTGATTTTTTGAATTTATTTTCATTTCAAAAAATAAATGTATTAAATTGTGTAAGTGTAACTAAAATATATTGTAGTAAGTATATAAATAAATATCGTTTGAAATATATAAAACTGAATGTTGTAAAAAAAGTATTAGTATAAAAAAAACCACTAAGTAATTTTTTTATGTTTATTATTTTTACTGAACGTACTGACACAATATTATTAATAATACATGCATGAATACGTTTAATCAATATGAAATGTCAAATTATGTTTGTTATTATTTTAATTAAGTATAAAAAAAATATAAAAATTAGTTAAGTACATAAAATTTTTTCAATGATATAAAATAATAAAATTAAATATACTCTGTAATTTTTTATAAATTCGCTTTTACGTACAGCCATAATTTACTTTAAAATGTTATTTAAAAATATTAACAAAGTAATATTAAAATAACTGAGCAAATCGATAAAATATGTTAATAAAAATTTATTCAAATTTTAACAAAATTAATTTTCAAATTGACCCATTTATCTAAATTAAAATCAGGAATATTGAATAAAAAATTAGGAACTACGTAATTTTTATACTCGCTTTTTTATTAACATTTTTTATGTCCAATTTGGTATATGTTTCTCTCAAGAGTACTGATATTCATGAATCTATTATTAATAATATTGTGTCAGTACGTTCAGTAAAAATAATAAGATTAATTATTTAAAGGTATAAACGTATACATAAAATTAATAAATATTAATATTTACGACACATATAGGAATTACATTTTTCATCGATGAAAATTAATAAATTAAAATTAACTAGCGGACGAAAAATGAAAAAAATATATCACTTATAAATGCTTTAGAAAGATATGACTCTTGATTGTATTCCTAATTGAAGAATTAAGCGGAATTAGATAAATATAGTACATAAATTTCAAGTTGAACTAATTTATTTTCATGTTTATCAAGAAATTATTTTATATTTTATTTTTAGATTCATTAAGTGAATTATTTCTTACCTATTTGTTTAAATGTTGTTTAAGTTGTATCAAATGCAAGAAACACACTCACCTGAAAAAAATGAAACAAAATTAGTTGTGATTAAAATAAGATTTCATTTAAACACATTACAATATTAACAGTGTAACAAAAATCTATTTTTTTTATTTTATTAATATTAATCAAAATATTAAGCTTTAATTTTATTATATTTTGCTTTTAATTATCTTATACAGTATTACTATTTAACTATTTCATTTTTATAAACGAGTATAGGTCGATATTTTTATCTACGTCCTTTTATCCCAATTATAAAATATTATTAAAGAATAAATTATAATTAAACTCTTATAATAGATTTATTAACACATTTTTTTAAGTACTTAATTCAAAATTTATTTAATTTTTACACTCAAAAAACAAGTAAGATATTTGTTCCTTCATATAATAGAAGTAACTACTGATTAATGCAAATCAATAACATATAAGATAAAATGTATACACCATTAATCAACTTTGTTTATCGATTATTCAGATAAAAAATATTTAAAAGGTTCATTTTGTAATCTATTCCGATCATTTTCTTTCAAATTATATATATATATATATAAACACCCATGAAATATTTTTGATTATTATTTAAAAACAAATAAAATTAAAAAGTCTAATCAATAATTCGTAATTAATTAAATTTTGATTCTATGAAAGACTCAAAGGCAGGAGATAATTTATAATTTAAACTTTTGTCCATGTATATGAACAGCGAGTTTATTTTGATATCAAGAAATATTTATTATTTTCTAGAAACATTGAGAGAAATTTCGCAGAAACTGAAATTATAACAGATAGGGTATTTATTGCTGAATCTCTAAAAAAATATTATATATATATATATATATATATATATATATATATATGTATGTCCAAATTTGATCTCTAAGTCGAAAATGTAGATAATCTTCTACATCAATTGACAAATAAATTAAAAATTCACAAGAATTTTTATATGCATACCATAAAATTCATATAAAATCTTACATGTCTTATTAAATTTCATTAAAATCGCGTAATTTCGAATTATCACATTATTGATTTTTATACTTTTTTAAAAAAGACCAACTACATAAAGTTGAAATACAATATGTATATTTTTTAACATTTCCAATCCGATTTAATTCAATAAAACGAATAATGAAAACTATATACTTATATAACGTATGGAAATCAAACCTTTAAGAATAGGTATTACCAATAAATATCAACCTTCGACGTAAGGTGTAAGATGTAATTTGACCACCACCTCCACCCGGCTTCGAAGCCTCGGTCCGGAGGCGGCGACATCGAGTATCGTATACACGCCCTCGCGAACATCTCTCTCTCCCACATACAACCAAACTGTGCCACACTAAATTTAGCATCACTTCATCTCTGGACTCTGCCGAAGCAAATTGTTGAATGCTTGCACGGCATAACCGGAATGTTATCGACCGGAGATGAACTCTTTTTACTTTTAAACGCTTTTTACTTATTTGAAAATCGTCATGAAATACAATAGTTTCAATTCAATGAAAATATTGTACTTGTACACATCGAAAAATATTTTTTAAATATTTTGTACAAGTTATAATAAACTCCTTTATTAGTGTATTTTTATATAAATAAATATATCTAAATTTGCATATATATATATTCATAAAAATATCATCATTTTAAATTCAAAAAAGAAGATATTCATATTATTAATACTTATCAGTATCAAAATTTCCTTCAAGAAATTATGTTTTTACATGGTTTTTATTTTATTTTCTTATTATTTTATAATTTATTGCCCAAATTACTAAACTATCGACAAAAAATATTCTATCTAAAATTCAAATCAACAATTAATTGCTTTACATTTAATTATCTTTTAATACAATTTGTTACTTACTGAAACTTGAATATAAAATATATTTTCAAAAAAATTGTGTGATGTATTATTAATTAAATATCATTTTTTAAAAAAAAAATAGGATTGAAGTATGTTAGTTTACTTATGATTTTATTTTTGTCTAGTAACTTACGTAATTGTAAATAGATTATTATGTTATTATAAACGAAATATTAAGAAAAATCAGATAATAAAATATATGATTGCGTTCATACTTAAAAAAATGTATAAACTAACAAATATTGAAAATCGGAAGCAAATTAATATAAAGGTAGATAATCATGAAAAATATTTAAACTTTTATTAAGCACGTATACAAAAAAAAATAATATCTGGTTAAAATAATGTTTAAACAAATAAAGAATTAAATGAGATAATAAAAAATTATAGAATTTAATTTTACTGGAATGTTGTTACAACATACAATCTATCTACAAATAGTTGATTGTTTATTCTTTTTTAAATTCCTAACAGTTGAATATTGGTCTTTAATTTTCAAAAATACCTATATATATATATAAGGTGTACGTAAAAACAGAATATTTGTCAACCATAAAAACATCTCTTATTAATTTGTATAACTTTGCTACATCTGTCGAGTAACTAGCGAATGTTTTCTCGAGAAAAAGATGACTGAGTAGGTAACGATTTCAGACTTCATACACTGTTTTAAAATGGGTATCGGACAGGCTGCGGTTTATGGATCACAACAACAACACCCTCGCCAAAGCTGAACAAATCATTCTCGTAGCTTCGGAAACATTTTTTCAACTGGAATACGAAGAGTATACAATGCTTAATATGCTACTTTTCAGACATCATCGTTTTCGCTTCTGTTTTGTGAGGTTATGTCAACTGCTTGGCCAAGATATATAGTTTTTTAAGTATTAAGATTGGTACTTCAAAAATTCTATGACGATGAGAAAATATTTTAATTTAAAACAGTTATGACTGATTCAATTTAAAGGCACAGAATTAATTTTTGCACCTAATACATTTACACGCATTTAGTTATTTTAGATGTCATTAATTTTCGTGTTTTAAGTATTAAATATATATATATATATATATATATATATATATATATATATATATATATATATATATATAGATATATATATATCCTTCATTGATAACTAAAACTAAATTACACAATATTTAATGAAAGATGTATAGAAACCAAGTAATATATTTTTTTAAATTTATTTATACAAATAACGTACAATAATAATAACAACAAAATGATAAATAGTGCCTAATAGATAGTAGATATAAATATTGTACTGTAGTAATAATAATACATGTGTACAATGATAATAATAACAAATTACTTTAGATAAATCAAGTGGCAAGGTCCAATCAATTTCCCTTTGGAGAAAAATGATTACTTATTCAAATTCTTTGTCTGTCTTTTTTAAATGCAGATACAGAATAAACATGTGTTATAAAAATAAAATAAAATGAAATTATGAAAAAAAATGTATGTATGTATACATATATATATATATATATATATATATATATATATATATATACACATACAAATGAGTTCATTTATAATAGTTGAAGAGTCGGTATTTTTCTAAAATATTTCATAAAAAATATATAAATCGTAGAGTTGTTTTAATTGGTTAAATTTATTGTTTACTAATAACACATTTAATGATAATAATTACACTGTATCTAGTATAATATAATGACCTTAGCTGGCGAAGTACCTTAAAACCCCAATTACCAACCAACCACACTGTATATATAAAAATCTATATGGATTTATTTTTTTATATTTTTAGAAACGTTTATATATATATATATATATGTATATGTATGTGTATATATATATATATATATATATATATATATATATATATATATTTGTTACCAATTACCTTTGGTGTTACATTTCATACAACTTGCGCAAAAAAAAACGAAAACAGATTTGTATTCTTATGGAATAATTACGGAAACAAGATGTAGAAAAAACAAATAACAAAAACAACAGAAGCAAAGAAGAAATTCTTAATTTTATATTTCATGAGAATACTGTTCTATATGTTTTATAAACATATACACAGTGTTAATTTATTAAATTTGAAGCAGGGAAAAATTTGAAGTTAAAAAATGAATATCAAATCAAACAAGAAAAATATCTACTATAAGTTACTACTGGAATGTTATCATGTTAAATCTGTAACTCTGCATAAAAAAATTCGGTACTAAAAAATCAGTATAAATTATAGCTACATTTTTGTTTGATATAAGTCGAAGAATACTTAAGAATTAACGAAGAAATATTAGTGTAAAAACATAAAGAGGTAACTTTTTTACAGAAATTTTGGTTAATACTAACTGGTCTCTATATGCTGCACTAATAAAAATTTTGAATCTAAATAAATACAGAAAATAATATAATTATGATAATTTCATCCCTGAAACTGTTATTAATATAAATTTTAAATATCGTATGGAAAAATTAATTATTAAGTCTTAAAAATATAAAACTTTAACAAAGATATCATTACAAATTCAGATATTTTTTGTGTGGTAAATTATCTAATTAAGTCTCTACGGACATTCTGTATTTTTTTTAAAAAAAAACAACTGAATTTAGTACTATATGCTTTAAAGTGCTATTAAGACAAAATCATGACTATTGAGATTAAACGTCGGGAATCCTGTGAATTAATTGGAAAGGAATGAGTTCATTTCAAAGTTCATTTTAATCAATGCATAAAAAATAAAAAATATTTTTAAAACGATCAATCTTATTATATATATATATATATATATATATATATATAAACACATTAATCGTCACTTATCAAGCCGGATAAATACTGTAATAAATAATTTCTTTCGTAGGTATTTATTATGTTTAAATATATGATGTTGTAAAAACCAATAAACAGATTTTCTTTCTATATTTCTTTCTATTTTCCCGACAATTTTGACGGACTATATACTAGTAATATATACATAAATATATATATATATATATATATAAATATATTTATATATATATACATACATGCATACACATATATATTTATATAATATATATATTAATAATGTTAAATTATTGTATTTCAATGCTAATGAATATCTGAATAAAAAGTATTTGACAATATTGACGAAGTATATACTAGTGAAAACATAAAAATCACAAAAAGAATTAAATATTAAATTTATATATATATATATTATTTTTTTGAAATAATGAATCGATTTAATAAAAAATGCAAAAATAAAGAAAATAACGCAATTGAACTAAATAATAAAGTATACTGAAATGAAGAGATTACAGTATATTAGCATAATATACTATAAAGTACAAAAGATCTATATTGTACAAGTGTAATTCTAACAAAATAAATATAGCCTATATACAAATAGTATTTTTATAATAATCATAGATTTATGAACAAAAAAGAAATGTGTGTTAAATAATTTAAGTATTTTTTGTATCCTCAATTTTTATTTGATGTAAAAAAAATCTATATCTGATATGAAAATATTATTCATATTAATTTGAAAAGTAAATAATAAATAAAATATTCAAATGTGTTTTTTTTTAATTTTAAGAATTATACTAAAGAATAGGAATGTTCTTATTTTCCATATAAAATTACTGAAAACCGAGAGACAAAATAATAAACAAGTTTGTATTTCCGAGTACGTATGGTGTGTAGTCGAAAGATACAATTCGAAGCACAACTCAATAATAAAACTAAAGAACAGTAGGCATAAACATCGGAATGTTGGTGGTATTGTTAAGCTGTTGAGTAGAATCGACGCTATACGACGTAAGAAAGAAATGTGTTGCGGTGTAGAGTCGTTGGACGTAATTGGTCGATTCCTTCGGGTAGAATGACCGTTGCACGATGGCGAGGCCCTCTAAACTAACGAACATGTTGATTTCACATCTGGGCTGAGTGAGATTAGAAACGGACACATAATTTTGATTCTTTGAATTGAGACTGGGGTGTCGTTATCTAAGACTGATCTCAACGAATTCGTTCGTTTCTAGTTACGATGTGTTTATTATTGTGTCGGAAATCCGTTTCACGAAACACAAATAAAGTACATTCACATACAAATACCTTCTCTTTTCAAAGATAAATCGATTTTCTTATAACTATTAAAGTTAGCTGACTATAAAATATACTTAACAAAATTAAATACGTATAAAATTAATATGCGTATTAAATACATTATATATATATATATATATATATATATATATATATATATATATATAATTACAATTAATGTATTATTTTTCTCCCAACAAACCACAAAAAAATGTCTATTCAATAAATGATTATTGTCCATTCTTAGCTGTTGCTTATGCGCATTTTGATAGCAATAGCATAAGTAGCAAAATGACGAATAACTTTTATTGGACATTTTTAAACAACATTTTTTGTACAGTTTGTGAGGCGAAAAAATAATTTATTACGAAATTTTAATTAAAACAAATTATTGTAATCTTTTACCAAAATAACTATTAGGTTAGTAGAAAAATAATTGCGGTTTTTGTTTTCTGAATTTCACCTTAATTTTTTTCAATGTGTTACTTCATCGTGTTATCAATTTTAAATTATTTTTTCGGTCTGTATTGGTAACATCGACTTGGGTTTAATTATTAATTTTTCTTCAAATTAGGCTATTGAATTAAACATAGAAATGAAGAAAATAACAGCAATTTTTTGTATGAATTCAAAACGAGTGGTAAAGTAGCAGAAACGGTTCGTAAAATAAACGATGGTTTTTGTGTAGGTAATGTTAAGAAACATACGGTGCAATGGTAGTTCCAAAAATTTCGTACTGGGGACGAGAGCCTTGAAGATGAAGAAGGATACGGGAGTCCTTCAGTTTATAACGACCAACTAAAGACGTTAGTTGAATCAGGCACAGCAATTTGAGAGCTTGCACAAGAGTTACGCGTTAATCATCTAACTGTTCCGAACCACTTAAAACAGCTAAGAAAATCAAAAAAGTAAAATATGCATATGAATATGAAGCTCATCAACCGCAATTATTTTTCTACCGACCTAGTAGTTCCTTATTTTAAAGTTTCGATGAAAAAAGGCAATCTCTGTTTATTGTACCTTATAGTTGTGTTATGAAAACAGTATGTTAATAAGATCAAATAATCAGGCGTACATTAAAGTAATAAAATGAATTTTGCGACACTATATATATATATATATATATATATATATATATATATATATATATATATATATATATATATATATATATATATATATGTATATAATTTAAAATACTATATACTGATGATTGTATATTTTAATTTATTGATATATAAGAAAGAAGTTTCAGAACAGATAATCATCAAAGTATGAACAGGATTTGAAAATCCCTTTCAATTGGTTAAAATGTGTTAGTAGAAAGAGACGAACTCTGTTGCCACCATTATATAGATATCTAATAAAAATGATTTATGATTAGTATCTGAATCAAATTTTACATTATCATATATGTATATATATATATATATATATATATATATATATATATATATATATATATATAATGCAATTATAATATGAACAATGTTAATTTTAAAATATGATTACTTAAAATAAATACATATACTGAAAATAATTCATACTACATGTATAAAAAAGTAGGTGTTTTACTTGTATCAGTTGTGTTTGTAGTAGGTGTTTTATTTGTATGTGTGTTGACTAAAATAAAGTACATGCGTAATTGGAATCAAATTTGATCATAATACAGTTCTGACACGGTGATTTAATTCACTTTTACAAATAAATTTTCCTCTCATCCCACAAATCAAAAAAATGTATCTAATCAGAAATATTCAATAAATTATTATTGATCATTTTTAACTGTTACTTATGCGCATTTTTATGGGGGTGTCAACTTTACAGTAATAAGATGCAGAAAAATCTGGTGAACTCTTAAAAACAGAATTTTCTGAACTTTAGATGATAACATTTTCATAAAAATGTACATAGGTAACAAATGAAAATAATCAATAAAAATGTATTAAATCTTTTTCTCGCAAAAACTGCGTGGTTTGTGCAATGACAGAAAAATAATTCGTGCAAATTAGAACATTGTTTAAATTGTTGGTCGTAGACATAAGCATATTATATATATTATCTATATTAGATAAAGATGTGTAAAGTAGATAAGAAGTACAAAAGAGTAGTAAGAATAAGTACTGGATAAGTACAGAGTAATACTTAACATGATATTGTACGAGAAAATCAACACATTAACATATTAAATTACCCATAATAGTTTTTTCTGTTGAGTAGCACTATATACTATTTATTTTAAAGTTCGTTTAATGTATATAAGGTTTTAATTGTTTAATCCATAATTGGCTTTGTATTGTAGTTTCGCAAGAAAAGTACACTCTGTTGGGAATAACGTGAATTTAAAATTAAATAAATTGATAACGATAAATTAGTATAATAAAATTAATCGAAATGTATACACTTACATGTTCACAACTACCCACTCACCCACATACAAATACAGGCACATATTTATATACATATATATATATATATATATATCTATATATAGAAGCTTTAAAATATTTTTTTATTTTTAAACTAGTATATAGCTTGTCAAAATTGACAAGAAAATATATATTAAGAAACATAGAAGACTGTTTATAGGTTTTTACAACATAATATATTTAAACATAAAAAAATACCTAAGAACAAAATTTAATGAATTAAAATTGAAACCTATTCATTGTCAAAATTACCTTATACACAACATTTGGTAGAGGGCGGTAGACGACCACGTTGCGGACAAAGTGACGAGAAATATGTTTATTATTATGAAAAAGTAACATTACTTTCACAGATATATAAATGGATTTGTAGATTGTTAGCTAAATAAATTACATTTACAGTTACATTGATTTACAATGCCCTCCAGAAGTTATTAGAAATAAACACTTCGAAGTTTTTAAGTAACATAATGTTTAATAGTTCGGTTTCTCATCACAGGCTTGTATATTAGTGATTTATAATTACAAAGCTGCATTGTTTTTAAAAGAGTATTCCCCGAAATTCATATCGCTCGCGTAACTAAACAATAAATAATACGTAATCATAGAAATTCACCGTACCAAAAGTTAGTTGAAACCGAACACTTGCACTAATCGCACTGGAGAAGGACGTATTTGTTTAGGTTTAATACATTCTCGTAGATATTTTACAGTGAAGTCGTACTATTTAATCTCCAAAAACATAATTACTGTTCATTATTAGTAAAAAATGGCTTCGAGACGAAAATTAACTGTAGAAGATTAAAAGTTGTAAATGAATATGAAACACTGAAAAATTACAGTATGATTGGAAAAATATTCAACAATAGTGCCGAAGAGGGAAGTAAAATCATAAAAAAAGAGCACAGAAGTTACAAGCCTTGTAAATAATCACATTCAGTGTGACCTAAAGTCACTACCGCCACCGATGATCGGCGAATAATACGACAGTGCAAAATTAATACGAAAATTTTTGTAAGAGAAATTCGAGAACAATGGATAAAGCAGGAACTTCAGTTTATGAAACCACTATAAGAAGACGTCTTCACTATTTTAAGTTGAAGGTACATGTGACCAGAAAGAAACCCTTATTGGCATCTTCTCATAAAAAAATACGATTAATTTTTTTCAAAAAATATGTGACTAAAAACAACTGGACTTTTGGAAACAAGTAATTTTTAACGACGAGAGTACGTTTGAAATATTTGGAAATCGCCGACGCCAAATAATTTGGTAGTAGCAGTAATAACGCTTACATTAACAAGTTCCTGCAACCAATTGTTAAACATGGAGGAGGGAGTGTAATGGTGTGGGCAGATTACATATTATTGAGGGCAAAATTTGCAGGTCGAATTCGATCACAGGATCCCCTCATTTTCGAGACACAACAGTACTCAATTTAAAGACAAAATTATTGAAATATGGTCTAGTTTGCCTCTCAGTGTTTTACAAAACCTGATAGAATCAATATCTAGAAGGCTTAAGGCTGTTCTGTGGAATAATAGCGGTCATACAAAATATTAAAAATTAAAAAAAACGTGTGATTTTTTACACTATTTTCTTCTAATTTTCAACTAACTTTTGTTACTAATCCTGAAAGTAGTTTTTGTACAATTTATGATTTGTTTGAAGCATGATTGCTAATTCCTTATCAAAATGACTATGATTAATTAAGATTTGATGAATAGTATTTTATTTGGAGATTTTTATTTTTTCGCATAACTTTTCATTTTTTATGTTATTTTTTTTTCATTTTAACTGAATTCTAGAAGACAGTGTATATACTTGTTTTGTAGTATGTTTACTGAAAAAAAAAATGGAAATGAATCTAATTCTAAAAATGTTTCAAAAGTTGGTGGGCAAAAAGAATTAAAATTATAAAAACTCGCCCAATATGATGGAAATATTGGTTATTATACGTCCACTCGCAGAAATAATATTGATTCATTCAAATATTGATCCCTTCTCGATGTTCAGAAAAAGTGTAAGTTTTTCTTATAATTTAGTTACAATATTTAAATTCTAAATTGTGAATAATATCGGTGAAAGAGTGAAGTGAATATTTAACAATTAAATTTGTTTAATAAAAATATATCATGTTAATGTAACTGTCTTTATATATGATTTCTATTTTCACAAATTACGGATGATTAAAAAAGGAACGAAACAAGAGAAAAAAAAACAGGAAAAATCGTCTTCATTATCTACGTCGCATAAGCGATATAAAAAATGTCAAACGTCGTTGTATGAATGTTCTTCTTCGAAACGAGCTTAATACATATACACCGAACGAATGCTTACAACGCGTACCATTAAAAACTATGCATACTTTATGATTTTTAATTAGATATTTAATTGCCTCACGGTAACGAAGCAAATGGAAAAAATAGCGTTCACTCATTAACATCGGACTGGCACATTATTCTTCGTAAAATCGAGAATAGGATATATTCACTAGATAAAATCAAACGTGTACCATCTCGAGAGTGGGACCGAATTAACGGCAATAAGAATGCGTTCGTCGTGCTTTTTTTTTAATTCGCGAGCATGCAGTTACATTTGTAAAGATTTGATGACGAGGACAACGTGTAAATTACCAGGTCGCTTATCACAAATACGAAACGGTGCACGTTTGGTGTGCAGGCTCGAGATATTGCGAGAGAAATATAACATTTGTACATATTAACACACTAACAGATATATATATATATATATATATATATATATATATATATATATACAAATAATAAAAACTTATTTTCGAAATTTATAATAAAACAAAAACCCCTTACTTAATAATATTTTTAATAAAAAATATACAGGTATCTTTGTGAAGTAATATAAAAACTTACAGGAAGAATAAAAGAAAATACTAAAATACAGTGGAATTCGGTTATTATAATCACGGATAATGTTATCATTGGCTATTGTTATCATAATCAGTCGGTGCTAAAATTATATAAAATTAGTTAAAAATGATCCACCAATTATAATCAATTGTCGGCTATTATTATCAATTCTGATAATTACATTTGAGAACAAACGATAAGAATTCTTAGCAAATTTGTATTAAATAGACATTTACTTCGAAACTTACTTTTAACTAAAGCATACCTTTTATCTTTTACATAAGTGCACGACAAGAATTCTTAAAAAATATGTAAATAAATCTATTACTTAAGCGAATTCTTTATCTTTTCAAAACATATTGTTGCAATGAGTGAGGATAAAAATGCATCAGTGTGTATCCTGTTGCGATTTCTTTAATTTAATTTTGTGATCTGGTGAGTTAAGGAGAAATGTGTGTACAAATGTTATAATTGTTTGTAATAAATTAAATTCAATAATGATAATTTTTTATCCACTGTATAATATTATCAGCTGGTTATTATTTTCAAAAATTGCAAGTTCCAAAGTGATCATAAGAAGATGACTTCACTGTATATACAAAATATTGAAATTAAAATACTTGTTGAGTTAATTAGTTAGTTATTTGGGTTTTAGAGCGCATCGACAACTGAAGTCATTAGCCCCCGAACACAAATTATAATTTTAAAAACACAGACCGTTTGCGCGCTTGTGTTCGAATCACTTAATTCGAAACGGTAATGTATGTGTGCCAAACGCTTAAGAATATTAAAACAATATTTCTCTTAATAAGAGATAAAAAACACATATGAAGGAACTGAACTTTAAAAATACCTAATCTTGATTACACAATACGTGTAAATATAACAAGAAGAGATCAACTCTTGAAGACAGTACAGATTTTTATAATGTGTATATTTATTACTAATTTGTTAACAAACTGTTTTAAATAAAGCTGCCTTTTAGTAAAAATCTTAATGTACTTAATAAATAAAACAATATTTATTGAAAATAATTGCAACTGCAGCCAAAAATGAATAAATAGATTAAAGCACGTGCAAATTAAAAAAAAATTGAAGAATTAAGATAATTTTATTTATGTTTTATTTGCCATAAACCAAATATTATATTATACATCAATTTTATATTTTTATATTATAGTTTATTAATTTATTAAACATAACGATATTTGTAGACAATTATATAAATAGAATTTGATTCAAAAATATCGCCATTTTTGCCTCTGCATTCAATTTAAAAAAAACATGCTTTTTTATTTTTTGGTTATTTTTTTACTATATAATAGAAATAACGATATCTAAAAAGAGTATTTATATTTTATAACACAAATATTCACAATAATTGAAAATATTGATGTATAAATAAATTTTAATCATTTAGTACAGTGTTCTTTAAACTGTGTTCCGTGAAACCCTGAAGTTCCGCCCAACATCTTCAGGAGATCCGCGAATTAAAGTCAAAATTTGAAATAATTTTCGAAGAAAAAAAACCCGAAAAGCTAAAAATTCAATAGATTTACTTTATAATAATTTCTTGTATTTCTTATAATATAAATACCTATTATTATGCAGTGAAACTGTATTTATGAGTACAAAATTATGATCCCGCTCAATCAGATGTAAATAATAAAATTTGGTCATGTTATATGATGACTGATTTTCAAAAGTTCTGGGGTACGCATCTGTCGTTTTCTGCGGATGGTACAGTTGCCGCAAAAAAATTATAATCTTAAGGGTTCCGTAAGACACTAAAGTTTAAAGACCATTGGTTTAGTATATGGCTGCATAATACAAAACACACGATATTTTTTTCTGATAACATTTACTGTAGCATGAATAACATTTAACTATTAAAATGACGACAGAAATTAGTTTGATTTTCCAATGACAGATTTTCTAAATTAATTTATTCGTAAAACTGCCAGTTATCAGAAGTATTACTCTTAATGGTAATTCTGTCTATCTCTAGTATAAAAATATGATCACTTTATCGGATTTTACCCAGTAGTTCATTTATTATCAATTTTCACAGAAATATTTCTACATCAAATGGACTTATTATTATAAATAAAAATGCGAGTTGTTATTTTAGGGTAAATGAATAAGACATTTTTGAAATATTTAATTGATTTTGTTGTTCTAGGGGTCTTCATCCTTCTGAATCAGTTAACTATCTGCTTTCTACTATTAATTTCGGCAAAAATGTCAACATAAGGTGGACTTTGAAGACTCTTATAGAGTAGTAGACTTTAAAAACTCTCGAAGAATCTATAAAATCCACCAAAGGATGACACTCATCCCCAGACTAGTAGTGAAGTTCAAAAACTTAGCTGATTTGGAATGATTAGAACAAATATGGCAACATGACCAGATCATTCGTATAAAATCATACAATTATTTTCTTGATTGATTATTTGGGCTTTAAGAACATGTCAATATCTAAAATCATTAGATCTTAATCATACACTTAGATCGAAATTTTTAACTTTGAAACATACAATAATTAAATATACATTTTACTCTCCTGTTGTGTTTAACTCTATACGATCCAATAAGAATTTTAATTGATAGTAATTTTTTTGCAAGTGTGGTATTCTTTTTTGTTTTGGTATATAAATGTGTTAGGTAAATTTTGTTTTTCGAGACAAACTATTAGGTGTAAAAATTAATTTGGTGCCCTTAAATTGAATCAATCATAAATCTATTTTAAATTAAAATATTTCCTCGTCGATGTAAGATTTTGAAATGCCAACCTTAACATTTAAAAACACTATATATCATGGCCAAGCAGCTGGCATAACCTCACAAAACAGTAGTGAACTCGATGACGTCTGAAAAGTGGTATATTAGACATTGCATACATTTCGCATTCCAGGTAAAAAAAAATGCTGCTGAAGCCACTGGAATGACTTGTTCAACTTTAGAAAAAGGTGTTGTGACGCATAAAAGAAGCAAAAAATACTAAAATAGTAAGAGAAGTCTGAAAATGGATTTCGATTCCATCGACTCAAAGCAGTCATATTTTTTTCGACAAGGGAATTGTCAGATACCTGACAGATGGATTTTCAATTAACATCCATTTTTTTGAATAAGACACCAAATTAATTTGTGGACCTAATATCTTCTTTAGATAATATGATCTTTCAATATTCTGTACATTGCCGCTCTCATGATGATACCGTTGCTATCAAAACGCACATAAATGATCATCAAAAATAATCATTAATCCTTTATTGAATACTTTTGATCGAAAATCTTTTGCTGTAGATTGTGGAGTGAAAAAGAATTAATTTATGAAACAAAGAAAAAATAAATTGAAAAAGTTCAAAGTATACTCGAAAAACGTAAAATATTATGTAAAATATTTTACATGCACGGCAAAATTAGATAATTTTTACTTTTTACAAAATGTTCAATCAATGTATTCTATTTTAGTAAAACAATCAAAGTCAGATATAACAAGAGAATGAATTTATGATAAATACGAAAGGAAATGTGAACTTTCAATATTAAACAATCCAATCTTTCAATATTATTACTCCATGAAATTATACTATTTTTTTTGAGTACAAGTTTATTTATTTCTACTTTATTGAGATTAAATTTTCAAAATCTCATCTAACTGATTATTGACATAATTGTTTATACTAATTGAGTTCACTATAGCTACATTTCAAGTGTTACTCTCATTACTAACAATAGCTGAAAATAACATTATTTCCGTACAGCTATTTCTATTCGATTCAAGAATGAAGTTTCCGCAATTACAAGATTTGAAGTATTTCTTCTTAAAATGTTTTACATGAAAAACATTATGTCTTATTTTAGTTTCATGTTATGCTACAAAATAAAAAATTGAACTCAACAAAAATGATAAATTCTTTTAAGTATTATTAAATTACAAACATTTTAAATGATTGGTATTTTTTTAAAAAACAAAAACATTATACCAAAATTTTAAAATGAAAATACACAATACTATATCAATGAATGTATTATTAATAACCAATTAATATTTTTATCAGTTACCTGCTAATATTTAAGAAAAAATAAATTCTACTATTACAATTAAAAACACAAATATTCTGTATTAATTTAATATACAAAAACTTAATTTGAATCAAATTTATTTTAAATTTTAATTACTGAAAAATATTAAATACTGTGCGAAAAAGATTCAATTTTGCAAAAAAATGAAAACTCCAAGAAAAAAATAAAATTGATTATGTATGATACGTAAATGATTGTACTAAGCATTGAATTTTTGGAATATAAAAGTATAAAAATATGAATTATAATAAAATAAATATCTTGTTTAAGAAACAATCAAACAAAACCATATTTTCTATCTCCATATTATTGAATTGTGAAGATAGTTAATGAAATAAGTGTAAAATAAAAAAGTGTTAGTATTCAAAGAGTATACAGGAATATAAATTTGTTGGTAATTATGACAGTAGATAAGCTCAAAAAATTGAAAAAAAATGATATTTTTTTTTATTAGAATTATTTATATTTTAATAATCTAGAAGAACTAAGAAAAAAAATTTAAAAAATACCGTTTAATGACTTTGCATAGTTGATGGATAAACATAATTCTGTTTTTGTTTATTTTGATACTGACTTTAGTCACTTACTTTTTGGTATACTTTGTTTTTCTCGAAAAATGTATGTACCTATCTGATTTTTGCATAAAACTATATTTATTTTCAAAGTAAATAACCATTAAATTAACTTCTTTCAGTAAAGCTCTCAAATAAACAATTATTGTTGCTGTTGGAAAACAAAATGTCTAGAGAAACTAAATACAAAGAGAACAAAAAATATTAAGGGAGAATCTATTTACTGGTTGAAAATAAAATGGATCAAATTTCTAAAAAATGCCTCTTATCAAATGTTTTATAAAACGTCTTTAGATAATAGAGCAGAATTTCAGATTTCAGATCTTCCATTCAAAAAACAAGGCACAAAATATACCAAAAAAAATCAATTCTTTCCACTTTATGCGAGTATCCGACCATTTACAAAAGAAAAACATAAGAATATAATGGAGCTGTTACCATATTATCCGTTAATTTTCCATCAATATTTCTGTACTCTCAAAATATGAAATAAGGAAAATACAGTTATTGAAGAATAAGAAGAAATCTCTAGTATTATTTTAAATTAAGTTAAAATAATTATAATTACAAAATGTAAATGAATACTGTTGTTTATAACTTTCTTTTTTGATAAAACTGAGATATTTTGTGTTATAAGTCATTTTTAAGATTAAATAATTTTGAAATTAGTCTAGGTCATGTAAAATATCAAAAAACACATATTTTTTCATGATATTCGCAAAAATTCATAATTGCATAAAAGATTAAATTATAACAATAAGTAGTTTGGAAAATATTTTGTTACATAATGGAAACATATTTTTTATTACACACAAACGCAAAGGTCTAAATATCTCAATACGAAAAATATATGACTTAGTCCACTGTCATAATTACCGGCACAAATGTGTTTAAGCTCCTAATATTTTCTTTAATTCATTCAAGTAATTAGAAGAAAATTCAAAATATATAAATTGATTATACAAATTAAATATTTTTATATTCTTAATGTTTTTGTACTCAAATATCTTTTTAATATCATTTTTATATATCTCTTTAATACAAAAGATATATTTTAATATATCTTTCATTTTCAACGCACGACATTATTTCGTTCATAAAAACATCCCGAAGGAATATCTCGAACTGCACACTACATCACATCTCGACACTCGGCGCTACGAAATAGTAATCGTTTAGTTGACAGCAATGCTTTGCTTATACGTCGACTAAATTAAAATCAAATGATTAATTTAACGACAATTATACGACTGACGAGATAAATTGCAACTTTATCACTCTAAAGTGTTATGTTCTTTTAAATTTAAGGATATTGCGCAAAAGATAGAGGAAGTAGTAACAGTAGTTATTACGAATGCTGAAAATGTACTCTCCGTTCTTATTCCATACGGTGTCGACGGAATTACGTATTCGGATCAAAATTATTAGGATGCATTTTCTTGTACAGGAAAAAAACACCTATATGCATAAATTTTATTTAATGAAGAAAGTTAATTACGACAATGTTTCCAGTTTGTACTTAAAAATTGAAAACGTTACTTTTATTATTTAACATTACTCTTCATATATATATATATATATATATATATATATATATATATATATATATATATATGTATGTATATATATATATAATAAGGTTGTAACATATCAAGTTGGCGAATTTCAGTCAGTCAGAGGTCTACCGCGATTGAGATGGGTTCTGTGCAAAATTTTACAAGTTCAGCTATTTGGAATTGACGAATGTACTGTACTCTTCAATTGTTTTAAATACTGAGTTATTGTTGTTTTCATTTTTTTATGCCCTTTAACAGAATGGTGTCCACAAAGATTTGCGTCTACTTTTTTTATACGAGTTTAAATTCGGACACAATGCAGCGGTAGCAGGTAGAAATATCAATGGAGCTTTCAGAGAAGGGTCGGCTAGACAGAGAACAATTCAATTATGGTTCAAAAAATTTCGTATCGGTAATAGGAATCTCGACAGTGAGCCTCGAGGAAGGCCCAAATCCCTGTGAACGAAGAACATTTGAGAGCCATGGTGAAAGCTAATCCACATACAACAGTTCGAACTCTTGCATGTGATTTAAGTGTTAGTGTTATGACAGTTTCTTGTCATCTCACTGCACTAGAAAAGGTGAAAAAGCTGAATAAGTGGATGGCGCACGAATTGACAGATGATCCGAAACCGAGACGCTCAGAGGTGTGTTTCATTGATTATTCGAAATGATAAAACACCATTTTTAAATCGAATCATTACTTGTGATGAAAAGTAGATTCTGTATGATAACAGAAAAAGATCTGGACAATGGTTAAATGCAGAATTGGTTAAATGATTAATTCCAGGACAAGCACCTAAGCCGTATTACACCAAAAAAACATATGATTATTGTGTGGTGGACAAATAAAGGAATAATTCATTATTCTTTTTTAAAACTAGACGAAGCAATTACAGCTGATTCATATAGAGGAAAAGAAAATTCTTCATTGAAGCAAAGACTTTTTCATTGATCAAAAACTTTTTCATTTACTAATTTTTTTTATTTATTTCTATTGAACACATAATAATAATAAAACATAAAAATTATTAATAGTTTTTTTTTCGATTAGGACGTTTTTTCCTTTTCTCTATCAATTGTTTTCACCATTGTGATTTTTATAATGGATGTGATGTGGAATTTCAATTCTTGAAATTTTTGAAAAAAGTATCCACCAGAAAAGACATTTTTAATTTTTTCTGGTTATTCCACAGTTAAGAAGTTAGCAAAAAAGAATAAGAAGGGTTTGATGATTTACTATTTTTAGGTTTTGTATCATCTGTTTATAAGAACTAGAAATTAATTTTCAGGAATAAATTACTTTTTTCTCCGAAAATCAAAAATATTTTTCTAATCAAAAAAGTTCAATGATTATTAATTATTTCTAATTCTTGTCAATCAAAAGATATTAACCAGATTGATCAGAAATTTTGTTTGTGATTTGTGAGAAGAAAGTATTTTATTTGTCACAGTGAATTTAGCCACAATGTTAGAACTGTACTCTAAAAATTGACTGTTAAGATTGTACAGTCAAAGAGAATTATTCTTATATGAGAAGAAATTTTATTTTCAAGAAAATAATTAAAAATCATTTAGATATTAAAAAAAAATATGTACATCATTTGAAATTTTAATTAAATTGAAAAAAAATCTACAGATGCCTGTACAGTATGTAACTAGTTCAGTAAGTAAGTATAATAGTAGGATTAAGCAGTTAAATGTAAACATCTCATTATACTGGTGGTATTCCTGTACTCGAAACAACATTCCGCCCTCGCACCATCTACAAATTAACTTATTTCAAACACAATACAGATAATTTATCACGTATAACTCAGCCCACAATCGTGACGACACACCGCGCCGTGCAAAGTTCAAGAAATAATTTCTACTTCTTCCTGCCCGACAAGCGAATCCTGATCCTATAGAAACAACCGTCTCAGAGAATAATTGTTCCGTTATTCAAAAATCACTTAGCGCGTTCGCGACACATCGCGCCGATAGAGACGCACATATCGCGCACGAACGCTAATCAGTACGCGGATCTCTCTCCATCAAATGTATCGGCACCGCGAAACAGTCTTAAGCAACGGTGTATAATATATCCAAACAGGAAAGCAAACATAAATCTATGTGTTAATGTTGAAATGAAATTCATACTTTAACTTTATAATAACGGAAGTCGCCGTTATACAATTGCGAATGTTGTAGATCCATTGTTCGAGTACGAGACACACACCGAACTCCTTTCGGATCCTGGAGAACGACACCGGGATATCGTCTTAAGGAAGTCGCACATAACAATTACTCTCTGTGAGCAAAAGGATATACGATGAATACCTCTCTCGGCTCATCCTACACGCCCGCTTGTAATATAATACGCGATGTTGATTGTGGTGAAATCACGCGGTGGAGGCACTGGATTTATTTATTTAAATTGGATACAGCCGAAACAAGTCCGAGGCGTTTAGATTTTAATGCTGTTTGTTGCTCGTTTATAGTAAATAAACTATACGAAATGCCCTTTTGTCCTCGACAGTTTCACACGAGAGACACGTGGTGACAACATACATCTTGTGAGTAACAATTATTTTATTATACTCTTGTAAAATGTCTTATTAACACAATATAAAACACTTTCAAGTCTGCACAGGACGTAATTTCTATATTTAATTTTCATAAACTGTCTAACTTTTATATTCGTCACTGCTGAATTCAAAAAGATATTAAACAGTCGCAAGGAATAAAACGGAATTGAACTTTTCTTTAAAGCAAGGAATTCCAGAAAATAACTGATTTTGATTTAAATAGTAATGTGATTTTTAATTAATGAACTATTATGAATCACTTTTCGCAGTTAATTCCATTAGTTAAAAAATAAAAAGCGACGGATAAATTGTTAATAAAAGTAATTATTAAAATTAAAAAAGATTTTCAATCGATACACTTACTACATATCTAATTGCCTTTCTAATATTGTATTTCAGTCAATACCTAGTATTTCTTAAAGAATTTGCTAGTTTTATTGCTACAATAATCTAACGAAAATAAAAATGGCTAATATTCTAGTAAATAATTTGAAATCAAACTGTAATTACACTTACGTTAATAAGTATTAATATGAATATGTATTACTTTCATAAATTGTAATCGGATTGTTTCTTTTTTTTAAAAAAAAGCTATATTTATTTTACCACAAACTTCATATTCCGTAAATAAAAATATCTATTTTACATCTTGTGTATAGTTATTGGACATAGACATTTTATACTTTTTTTTAATTAAATTTATTTAAAAGCGCATATCATTAACATTTTGAAGCCAGGCGTTGATCAAGGAATCCATTCATATTTTCCAAATAAAACTATAGTCTCAGAGCGATATCTTTTGGATGATATATTTAAAGGACACTAATCTCTTTATAATGAAACTAAATTTATAACTCTTTCTTTAATTAGAGCAAAATGACGGTCGTCCAAAATCATAAAAATCTCGATTTTTTCATTTAAAAACTTATAAAAATTGTGAACTTGAGAATTGGGTTGAATAATATTTTTTTTATAAAAGTTCATTGGAAGAAAGTGTATAAAAAATTTCTAGACTCCACGTCCAGGTACAAGATGTGACTGATGTGAAACCGTGTGCACAAAAGTGCACACTTGATTGTTTCAAAATTTTTCACATTCAACAGTAATGTTATTTTTGCAAATTTTCAATTTCAATTAATTTTTCTGCTTGCAATTATATGTTTCTAATCAAGAGATTTATGTTTTCCCGAATATTATCAAACGATTTTCCATGATATATTAGATACATGTGAAATGTCTAATTTGAATTAATATACTTTTTCTTGTAACCGACAATTTTTTATTTTTATTTTGTTTACGATAAAAGAATGTTCAATTAATCGAAAAATATGTGTTAAAAAATGTAGCCCCCTTTCTCCTTCTCACAGAATTAAAAAACCCTTTTTTTTAAATAATAGATAAAGCACGATTGAAATAATTATTTAAAACTGTTAGCAAATGTTGAGTAAACTTCAATAAGAAGAAATGATTGAACTATCAGAGAGAAAATCTATGCAAGTTTTTAAAAAGAATAAATAAAAAAAATGTAAAAAAAATATTGTTACTTTAAACCATGATTAATCTTTCACGATTAGGAATAAAAATAAGATAAATTTTTATTAATTGGCGATATCTAAATATTTTTCATTTTTAAAGATTTTTCTAATTAGTTTTCATATTTA
This sequence comes from Acanthacorydalis orientalis, assembly GCA_034766995.1. NCBI lineage: Eukaryota > Metazoa > Arthropoda > Insecta > Megaloptera > Corydalidae > Acanthacorydalis > Acanthacorydalis orientalis. Next base: position 9,694,655 of record CM068317.1, on the reverse strand, counting down.
ATTAACATTCGATTAAATAAAACATTTTGTAGACGTAATTATTTTTTTAAATGTTTTAATAAAATGAACAGTATAAAACATTCTGTGTTATATTTAATTTCATTTTGCTTTAATTGTATTTCATTTTATTTTAAAATTAATTTTGATATAGTAAGATATGTCACTAGTTATGAGGTTACTGTCCACAAAATAAATACTAGTGTATTATTCTTAACACTTTTATGCTATTTGAAGGATAATTTAAACAACGAACATTGTCAGACTGTTAAAATTCAGATTTTATGGAAAAGTAATGCAATATTTTTAGTTAATTTACATCTTACATACTTTTAAAAAAAGTCAAAATCGAAAACAGATCTCTTTTTACATATTTTGTTTGCTTGAAGAAGAATGTTAAGGTGATGAAATAAAAGCTGCGTTCCTATATACTGCGAGTGCGTGTATGCGATTTATCAATGAAAGATAATATTTAAACACGTGTCAAAACTTCACGTGAATTGATTTCCGTAATTAACCCAACTGGGGTTAAGGAAAAATGTCTTCACTAATACCGGAGTGGATAGAAAAAAAGTGTATGGTGTGCGATACGGATGACGGCGACGGTTTTGGCGATCCCGTAGCAGTCAGTCAAACTAATGGGCGCGGCTTTTAAAAAGCGCCAATGTAGCCTCAGTAATTATTCAGAGTTGAATTAAGTAGTGCACCCCCGTTCGGCGCCAGTCGACTAGATCTACGATCTGTTCAATTATTCAAGCGTCGAATAGATTGGCTTCGCAGATGCTTACAAGAAATAGGGTATCGCCGCCATCCGCCAGAAAACCTACGGCAGCCAGCCAGCCACCATACCACCGCAAGCACCTCTATCTACTGCACGGATAAATATAGTGAAATTACTTCAAGTGCCTTATATTTAAATTTAACGTGATTCTAAAGTGGTGTTAGATAGACGTCAACTTACGATACGCACTCGCGGCTAAAATAACTCGAAAAATATGAAATGCTCAACGCTTTTAGTTACATTAGTTTATCAATTATTGATGTCGTTTATGGGAGAAGATGTATCGAGCGTCGATGCGTTTTTCATAAACTCAATTCGTGGAAGCTTTTAAGTAATTTTCTATCACAAGGAGGAAAAAAGTACTAATTAATTAACTGAACTTAAGAATTACTCAAGTTTAAGACCATTTAAGACATACGAAATAGAATCAAGATGTAAACAGTATTTTTCTTATTCTAAAATAGACATAACTGCTAAGAAGTTTCTGTAGGTAGCTATTGATAAATGAAATGAAATTCGACCTAATATATTCACATAAAAAAAATAAAAAAAATGTTAGAAGAGTATAATTTTCGTGCGTACATACACATTTCTAAAATAGTTATTACATGTATATTTTATAAACACAAACAATTTTTTAAACAACAAAAAAAAGTAACAACAATATAATAATTAAATAATGAAGTGATTCACTTCAATGTATCTTCTTATGAATACCTTTTTTCTATACTTGTGTGTATATTGATGTAAAAATAAAATCATTAAACAAATACAAGAAAAAAGAACTTGACGGACTGAATTATAACAAAATAAAAAAAAATAGAATATAACACGATTTACGAAAATCAATGTATTAATACGAGTAAATTCCATTATAAAAAGAAAAAGTTAATTCAAAATGAAATTGGAATTTCTATGTTTGTACAGTTATTATCATATTTCTATTATAGATTATTGACTGATGAATCACTGTAGTAGAATAATACAGTAACATTAACCTAATTTGAAGAAATTAAAATGAAACATAATTAACTCCTAGAAGCAGGGGAGAAGGAAAGGGTGCTAAAAATTTTTAACAAATATTTTTCGATTAATTAAACATTCTTTTATCGTTAACAAAATAAAAATTGCAAATTTGTAGATTAGAATAAAAAATATGTTAATTCAGATTAGTCATTAGAAATTTCACATCTATCTGATATATGGTGGAAAATCGTTGATAATATTCGGGGAAACATAAATCTCTTGATTTAACACATATGATTAGAAACGGGAAAAATGATTACAATTGAAAATTCGCAAAAATAACATTACTGTTGTGTGTGAAAAATTTTTAAAGAATTAAGTCCAAAAAAAACGATTTCACATCGGTCACATCTTGTACCTAGACGTATAGCCTTGACATTTTTTATATGCTTTCTCCCAATAATGAATTTTTAGAAAAAAAATATTCTTCAACTCAATTCTGAAGTCCACAGTTTTTATAGGTTTTTAACTGAAAAAACCGCGATTTTTCTGATTTTTGGACGACCGTAATTTTTATGTAATGAAAGAGTGAGTTATAAATTTAATCTCATTAAAGATTAGAGACATTTAAATATATCATCCAAAAGATAACGATTTAAGGCCATAGTTTCTTTTGAAAACACTAATGGATTCCTATATCCACCCCCGCTTTCAAAGGGCTAAATTCAATTATAGTGAGCATAACGGAGCCGATTTAAATTCTTCGTTATCGCTATTCTCGTTATTTGAGTGGCAGACAAATATATCTAGATAATTATCAGTTTCTCATAATTAAATAACAAATGAATGTATGTATTTTTTAAAAAAGAGAAAATATCTAGAAACAATTTAGACATATTCATCGTTTTATTAATGAACACACATTTAAAACTTTAATTAACACAAACTTTTATTTAAAATAATAATAATAAAGATAGACATAGACATTTTTTTTGTTTTGAATGATGCGTTTAGTACTTATTCTTCATTTCTTCTAAAAATAAAATGTGGTGCCAATTAGGTAAGATATTATATTTGATTTTTGAACGCTCTGAAGATAGTATCGCCACAATAAGATATTGACATTAACGCCACAGTAAAATTTTTGAGTGTGCATGAACAAGAATTATAAATGATAATTATTCATTGAACCCGGTTGATCAGGATTTTTCTTGCAGTTTATGGAGTGTGAGAAAAATTCTTTTGTAAAAATTACTAGCCAGAGTGCGTGGAGTTTATTGTAGAATAATTGTATTTTAAGAAAATACTAAATTTGATCAGTATAGATATAAAACCAACCCATTAATAAACTGAATTACTGTAGAGAAATATGCTTTAACCAAAATATGTCACCTAATTGTTAAAGTTATCATCTCATTAGACCTATGTTCGCTATAAGCAGTTTTGATTTCTTTTAAGAATCAGAGACAAAAATAATCCATGATACAGAATGTCAAACGGTATTGGTGATTACTATTGATTTTAGATATATTTTATCACTTCCTTACTATATTGAACATTAAAGTATATTTAGACAAAGAGAAAAAAATTTAAATAAAAAAATATAAAAAATCATACTAGTTTTCAATACAATTATGAATAAGTATAAGTATTTTAACCCAGAATATAAATAATAGATAACATTTATATAAGAAAAAAATTCCATGAATCAGTATGAAATGAGAAATAGCAGTAAATATTTTGAACTAGAATATAACCTGTCAAAATTGGCAGAAATATATAAAGAAACAGAGAGAAAAAAATATTTATAGGTTTTTATCACATAACATATTTAAACATAAAAAATACTTAAGAATGAAACTTAACGAATTAAACTTGAAACATATGAGCTGATATAGAAAACACTTCTTGCCACCGTAGGTACTAGTCACTTTGTCCTGCTGATAAAGTGCGGAGAAATGTGGGTTTTTATATATAAGAAAATATGTTGTTGTACGCTAAATTTATAATAAAAAACAGAAAACCTGAAAGTTTAGTACACATAAATAAAAAATATATTCATCAAATGTAAACACAGGCATAAATATGATTCTATTGGAAGATGAAAAACAAGAAGTGTAAAGAGAGATGAAAATTATTTTAAAATTATAACTGATAGTGTAACCGTAATATATACTTTTAAATATTTTTTCTCTCTATTTACACACATACATGCATGCATAGTATATTTAAAATGTTTATTTATTTCAAATCGATAATGAATAGTGAACAATAAAAGAATCAGATGAAAAAATAATAAAAAAAACAACTCGCAAGTGAAAAAAAAACAAATCCTTAGAAAAGTGAAAACGTAGAACGGGCGTGCCATATAACGACAGATGTAACAAAAATCTAACGTATCCAATTATGAGTCGGCGGCAGCAGCATTCGTCGCCTCGCACGTACCTTTTCACATAGGTAACGTTATTAAAGGAGCTCCTTATAATAATAATGCGCGCCATAAAATAGCCGTAGTGTGTCCAAAGTTAGTCATATAAATTACAATTATAACCAGCGGTGACGCTTTTAGTGAATTAAGGCTTCGGATGGTGGCAGTACTGGCATAGGCAGAAGATGCCGCGACATTTTAGATGCGGTGGCAAATTGTAAAAGCTTTGCGTCACTGATTATTATCAAAATATTTTCTAATTTAAATATATATATATATATATATATATATATATATATATATATTAATAAGAGATAGAGAACAAATAAATGTTTATTAAGGATTATTGAAACATTATAAATAACAAAAATAACATTATATCAATGATGTTCTGACACTGAAACTAAATTTATATTCGCAAATGAATTTTTTTACCATCTCATAAATCAGAAATACGTTCTCAATCAAAAATGTTCAATTAATAATTATTAATCATTTTTTATTCTTACTTACACGAATTGCTATGACTATGCTATCATCTTCAGAGCACTAAGATATAGAAAAAAAAATCTTTTGAGATGTTTCGGTATCTTATTGCTTTGAAAATGATGTCTCTATTGAATTAAGCATAAGCAACAATCAATAGTCAATAAATATTTATTGTACATTTTTGACTAGAATTTTTGGATTATTAAATGAGAAAAGGTTATCTATGAAAATAAAAATATATAATGAGAGAGTGAGATAATCGACTATTTTTATTATTGGGAATTATGAAAAAGTAAGATGTTATTTTTTAATGTTTATTAACAAGTCTGAAAATTTAAAACAATAGAGATATTAAAAATATCTTATATTCAATTATACTAACATCAAGAAATATGAAAAATGAGTTAACTGCGGATAAAGCTAATAAAAACTGATTGACTACATTCTGAAGTATAAAAATATCCTTTAATATTTTAAAAAATATAAATTCGATATTAGATTTAATAATGAAAAAGGTATGTATTTCAGAACACTATAATGTTTGCAAATAAATAACGTCTAAATTGATAACAAAAATATTTTTTGACAAGTGTATATAATAATACTTTTTTAATATTTTTTTAACAAAATTCTTGTTTAACAAAATATGATAACTTCAAAACATAGATCTGACAAACAAAAAAACGAACGTGGCTAAATTAAAAATTATGTGGACAAGTTCATTTTTCAAGAATCAATTATTTTTTCACCCCACAAATCAAAAAAAAAGAATTTGTGGTTTGTGGAAATATTGTGAAAAAAAATCTGTCAAGGATTTTAATTAATGTATTATTCGTTTTAAGAATTTTTTCACAAGGAAAAGAATTTGAATATGTAAAACAAGTCATTTTTATATAAATACACACACACACACACATCTATATATATATATATATATATATATATATATATATATATATATATAATTACTAGATTGTAAATTTTTCAAACTGCAAGTTTCAATTCATTGCAATGAATTAATTAAAAAATACAATAATTATTAAAAGAAAAAATATTTTAATGATTTATTTGTTATTTAATTTTATAAATACAGTAAAATAATTCATCCGAGCAGTTGGCAAATATTTAATTGGCAAATAATAAGTTTAAAGCTCTTCGGTAGAATGTTTTAATCTATACATTTACAGCTAAATTCATAGATTTGAGAGATACTACATATATATATATATATATATATATATATATATATATATATATATATATATATATATATATATATATATAAATTTAATCAAAGGGAACTTCAAATATCGTCTATAATTGTTTGTATGAAAAATTCAAAAATAACTTCAATCATGCATATTATTTTGCATCTAAAACCACTAGATTTATTATTTGTATAAGTATACAACTGATATTTAAAATAAAATTATTATTATATTTTTTCTAATATATTCATTTAGAGGAATACCCCGATTTAAGACGATTCGTTTAAAGTCGTTTCACACTTGAGGCGTAAAAAAATTCTCACCTCCACTCCATATTATATTGTCTCGATATTTATTATCCCTACCACCATCACTTCAGATGAAAGCATCGATTAATTAAGAACTCAAATTAACAAATACATGTGTACAGTATTCCTGCGAAATATATTTCTATATATATACACACACATATATATATATATATATATATATATATATATATATATATATATATATGTACAAAATTTCGACTAATTTGTAAATAAATTTTCATAATATACACATATCCGTTATGTACATACATTATTCCAAATAATATGACTTATATTTTGCCTGATATACTCGAATGCACAATTTTGTTCGATTTAAGTCGTTTCAAGTTGAGTCGCAATTTTGCGGAACGTAACCCCCTCAGAGTTACGTTCCGGGGTATTCTTGTATATCTAAAACTATGGGTATTCCTGTATACTAATCGGGGTATTCCTGTATATCTCAAACAATGTACACCGAAACATAAAAATATATCGTAAAGAAAAAACACATTTTTGTTCTTGTTCGCATTTAATTACTTCTGTTTCAAATTTGTTACATTTATTATTAGCTTTTATATATTTTTCTTCCTTTAATACTTTTTAATATTATTTTTAACATTAAGTTCTCTGAATCGAAATTATTTTTATATGTCAGTATTAAGTATTACTTGTAAGCAAAGAGAGAGTGTAAAATAGAATTAATAGTATAATTTTTAAGGACATATAAGCGAGTGAACTACTGAGACATTTCATGAAAATAAATAGTTATATTAATACGTTTTAACGATGGCTATCGGAACGTTTGTATTGAATTTCAGATTTTGTTAAATTCATTAAATATAATTACAGTACCTATTCATTACGAAAAGAATTTGGTTTTCAATTTATTAGGAATATTATTTCTCTCTCTCTCTATCTATATATATATATATATATATATATATATATATATATATATAATTTTTGTTAGTAATAAATTAAGAATTCATTGTATAAATTTTTAATCACTACAGAATGAAAAGTGTGAGTTATTCTGCTCAGCTTTTTTAAAAAATCAAATAGCCATACACGAGATGTAACATACGTGAAAGATGGCACAGACTCGTATCTGTGAATACAGTAGAAGACGGGTTAGCTACTCGTTAATGGTAACATTAAAATACCCTCGAGCCGGATGTCTGAGTCGTGCAGGAAGCTCGACACTGCAGCGCCTCTCAAGACACAGGAAAGAGATGTGGTGGAGCGAAGCACAGTACCATCTACTCCTCGAGTACCCGATTGTATGCGAGTCGCGGATTCGTTATTGTATTAATTGTATCTACTTGTTAAAGATCAAGGTACTTAGAATTTTTTCTGCCATCCCTCCAAAAAAAAAAAACACGTAAGAGCCACATCATTGTATGCATTCATTCTATATTAGACTTTCTTATTTCTATACCAAGTTGCTGTATAGTCTAAGATGGATAGTAATTTTTATGTACTTTACAAAAAAGTGGATAATTAACCGTTGAGTTGAGTGCGCGAAAAATATAATTAGTTTAATAATTTAAATAATTTATTACTAAATATTTAATCTTTTCGCTGCAACGAAATCTAACCCAGAGCGCGCGTGGCAGGCGGTAAACATTCAGTCACGACTGACACTATGAGCTAGTAGCCTTTGACTCTTATTCAATCAACATGCTAGATAATAAATATAATAGCAAATAAAGATAACAGCACCGTACTAAGGGCGATAAGAGTTGAGCGCCGTAAAGCGATATTAGTTGAGTACTTAAAGGCACCTACAGCAGCGAAAGGATTAAACAATATTAATTTTACATTATAATTAATAATATTTCGATTTTTTTCTTAGCCTAAAACTGAATAAGTATTTTCTCCGTGACGTTTTATCTTTCCTCATTTTGAAAGATTTTTTTTTAATTCCATTCTAAACTGAGTCTAGAGAATCTATTTGAATATTATGTACAATATAAAAATCAGTTTTGATTATTTTATAAAACGTAACAAATATCAATCACAATGGATGGAAGAAAACTTATTTTTAGCATCTATTTTTGTAAGACATATATATAATGTTTTATTTCACAAGTACAACTTATAAAATATTTACCATATAAATATGTATAGCTTTCGAATACCTCGTCATACAAAGAGAACACGAAGAAATGTCGACAACTACAACTTCACAGCAACGGATTGTGTATTCAAAGATACATCACTATTCAATATGCGATGTCAAGTTTGTATTGAATTATATTATTGTGTGTAAGATGGTATTGTTAGAATCGCAACACTATAGAAAAATGGTCGTCACGCGAGCTCAAAATTCGCATTATTTCGCAATAAGTTTTCAGAATAGCACCCCTGATGCTTCTATAGATATGTATATGAGGGGAGATGAAACGAAAGAATTGGAGGTAGAACATTGTGACAATGGTAAAACAGATATATATATATGATGTGTTTTTTTTTCTATATTTGCATGTATCTAAAAAAATATTCGTTATATATGAAATATATTTAATAAAAAATAAGTAATGAACTGTTAATGGACTCTACTAATATTTATATAGTTTTAGTTCAGTTAATGAATAATTTGGTCTTTTTATGTAACCTAAATTTCACTCATAAGTAGATTAATCAAACGTGAATTTTATTTAAGTTAATAACCAAAAATATTTTTATATATATATATATATATATATATATATATATATATATATATATGTGTGTGTGTGTGTGTGTGTGTGTGTATACATGTGAGTATGTGTGGATGTGTGCGCGTGTGTATGTATTTTAATAATATATATATATAGAAAAAGTAAGAAAAATTATGAAATAAATTTAATATACAAGTTGACAAAAAAAAACCTAAAAATAAATTAAGCTAAAATCTGTCTCACAAAAATTAGTAGCTTATAAAGTTTTCAAAAAATTCAGAATACTTCTTCAGATTATAATTGGACAGTTTTAACCTAGAATTTATCTCAAGATCATTACAGTTTTGACTATAACTTACTTAAAATATATAAATTCCCTTCATTTTTCCTTAGAAGTCTAAATGGAAATCTTCATTATGTTAATAATATATATGATATTCATAAATATACATTTTTGAAACATAAGTTTATAAAATTAGCTGTAAAAATAATTCGGTGGCTTTAAATTTTGTTAAAGATTGATAGTTATATTTACTAGTTTATTTGTTTATCTATATTGAAATCACATTATTAACATGGTAATTCCAGTTTTCACTAAGTGATATTATATATATATATCGTAATGTATAAGAAAATTTAATTTTTTTTTAATAATTTGTTCTTGATATTTCGTATTTTCGTATTGCTCACATCATTATTTAACCCACTCCACCTAACATACCCATATCGGGATGGAAATATATTTTCTAATATCTCTCATTTTTTACATTTAAATTATTAGCAAACCAAAACGAACATAAAAACCATTATTTGGATAGAACAATAAACAAAATAATCCATTTTATAAAAAATAGGATGCTTACATATTGATAATAAGTTGGTAGAAAAATAATTGCGGTTTATGACCTTCAAATTCATTTACATTTTTCTTAGCTAGCTGTTTTAAATGGTCCAGAACTGGTTGACTAACGCTTCATTTTGTATAATCTTTCGAACTGTTGTACATGATTTTGATTCAACTAATGCCTTCAGTTGATCGTTATGAACTGATGGAGAACACTCGCGACCTTCTTAATCTTCAAGGCTCTTGTCCCGAGCAAGAAATTTTTATTTTTGGAATCATCATTGCACCGTATGTTCATTAACAGCACTCACACCGAAACCATCGTTTAGTTTACGGGTAGTTTCTATTGCTTTGCCACCTGTTTTGATCTCATACAATAAAATTGTTTTTATTTGTTTCTTTTCCATCCTTAATTCAATAGCTCAATTTGAAGAAAAATTAATAATAAATTCTAAATCGACGTTACTAAAATACAGACCGAAAAATGCACTTTAAAATGATATAAACATGAACACGATGAAACGACATTTTGATTGAAAAAATTAAGGTTAGAATTCAGAAAACAAAAACCGAAATTATTTTCTTACCAATCTAAAATATATTAAAAATTGATAGAATCATGTTATATCTTTCTAAAAAATGAAAAAGGAACTGGGATATTACATAACTACTGTACGATGTATCAATATTTTACACTTTTAATACATTTATAATGACTCCTTTCAATGTCTAACATTTGTTGATTTTATTTTTAACTGTACATTTATAGAACTTTTATAAGAATAGAACAAACACATTTTGAGTATTTAAAAGAAATTAAAGCTTCATTATAACATTGGTTTTTCTTTAATTTTAGAAAAATAAATGATTTTATTTTTTTACATTCATATTCTTTTATATAACATTACTGGGTTGCAACTAAGCATAAAAATAAATTCATTTGATAAGAGTATTATTTAAAAAGCAAACATAGCAAAACAAAGATTCGAATAGTTAATAAATATTGCATATGAAACAAACAACAAAATATTCATATTTAATAACAATTGTGAACAAATTGGCAAAAAAATATCGCACACAAGCGCAGCCATGCCGGCAATCTGAAATATCGCGTTGGAATATCGACATTATTTGACATTTTTCACCCGCGTTGAAATTCACATTCGCCGCGTCTAGTTTGCATATGAAGGTGACAAATAGTATCATATATTTTTTTGTGTAACTCCGCGCGTCGCTACGCGTCTCCAAAGCGAAAAGTGCTTCCATACATGTATATACTACAATGTTGTGTTCTATAATATAGTGTTGACATAATTTATGTATGAAATGTCGAATTGCACTTTGAAATTGGTTCGGTGACTGAATTGCTTTTTTCGCTGTTGTTTATTGCTAGATGAATAGATATTAACTGTCAACGTGCATATACACAAATTTATATGGTTTTTGTTGTTGCAGTCGATCATTTTTTTATAAATACGTTTATTTTAACGCGTGACGGTTTTATTACATTATAGTTGTAAAATGTTCGTACTTTGTTGCATTGTTATTAAAGTGCGGATCGTTTTTAATATTGTTGTTCATTTTTTTATTGATCGATCATGTTTATTTCCGTGTTTAGATAAAAAAATCTAATTCATGGTTAATACACACACGCATACACACACACACACACATATATATATATATATATATATATATATATATATATATATATATATATATAAATTAATAATGTAGCTAAATTAAAATTTAAGTTGAATACAGACTGATAATAAGCAAAAAATCACATACTGAGTAATAGCCACAATTTAGGGGTCACTTTCCGAGTCAAGCTGTTTCAGATCGCTATTTCAATAGAATATTTTAATTTGAAAACAATGAATTTAACTGAATTTTTCAAATAAAAAATACTTTATAACCGATTGAAATGATAATTGATTTATTATTTAATATGATTGGTATATTATATATATATATATATATATATATATATATATATATATACACACATAAATAAATTAATGTACCTAAATTAAAATTTAAGTTGAATACAGACTGACAATAGGCAAACAATCACATACTGAGTAATAGCCACAATTTAGGGATCATTTTCTGAGTTAAACTGTTTCAGAACGCTTTATATATATATATATATATATGGATATATATATTGATATATATTTATATATATATATATATATATATATATATTTGTGTATATATTTGTGTATATATTTGTGTATATATTTGTGTATATATATATATATGTATATATGTGTATATATTTGTGTATATATATATATGTATATATATATATGTATATATATATATATATACATATATATATATATATATATATATATATATATATATATATATATATAAATTAATAATGTACCTACATTAAAATATAAGTTAAATACAAACTGACAATAAGCAAAAAATCACATACTGAGTAATAGCCACAATTTAGGGGTCATTTTCTGAGTCAAACTGTTTCAGAACGCTATTTAAATTGAATATTGTAACATGAAAATATTGAATTTAATTGAATTTTTAAATAAAAAATACTCTATAACCGTTTGAAATCATAATTAATTTGTTATTTAATTTGATTATATATATATATATATATATATATATATATATATATATATTAGTGTGTGTATCTATATAGGTGTGTGTGTATACACACACACATATTGGCTCAACCCATAAATAATACAGTATTTTCATATAGGTGAAAATGGATGATGTAATAGTTTACAATTATAACAATAAAGTATCAGATACATATTCTGCTCAATTGTACGCAATGTATTCTCAGTCTTATCATGGAAGATTAACAGTGATCACGCTAAATTATAAAAAAAATATTAGTTATCATGGAAGTGTTAAAAGAGCATATTCGGCCTATTTTTCTTTGACAGTTTCGTCAGAAGAAGAACGTTACAACTATAGTGAAAAAATGTGGTAATTTACGGTTCAGATATTATTAGTCTTAGTCAAGGGCATTCGGTCTGAGAAGTACAGCATTGAAGATGAAGAAAGGTTAGGACGTCCTCAAGAGTTTGATGATGAGATTCTGCAAAAACTAGTGATACAAGCTCCTAGTTCAAAGATAAAAGAATTAGTCAAGAAGCTCAAATCAACACATTCAACTATTTATCGACACTTGAAAATAGTTGATAAGGTTTCTAAGCTGAGTCAGTGAGTTTATAAAGAGTATTAAAGGTTAATTTAAAACAGTGTGAGGATATTTTCACTTCTCATTTATGCCGAATACAAAATGATCCGTTTCTGAACAGAATTATTAATGGCGATTAAAAATACATTGTTTATAACAATATTAAACGTCAATGAGTTAATAGCAGGGAAACACCATCTTCAACTGCAAAAGGACAGCTTCCTCCAAAAAATGTTATAGTGTCTGTTTAGTGGGATATGGAAAGAATTGTCTATTACGATCTATTACCAGAGAATTGAACTATCATAAAGGAGTTGTAATGTGAACAACTGGTATGGCTAAAATAATTCATTAATTAAAAACGGCCAACATTATCCATCAGAAAAGGGGTAATTTTTCACCACGACAACGCCCTACCTCAAACGGCATGCGGAAACCTCCAAAACCTGAAGAAATTTCAATGGGAAGTTATGACTTATCCATCATATTTTTCTGACCTAGCACTATCGAACTATCATCTATTGGAAGTCTCCAAAATCACATCATTGGAAAACGGCTTAATACATAGTGTCGAGCTCCAAAGGGAGCTCGACACTTTCTTTAATGCAAAGTAGAAAAAGTTTTATCGTCAAGGTATTGAAAAGTTAAGATGGGAAGAATTTGTAAATAATAACAGAAAATATATATTTTCGATCAAAATTAAAACGTAAATTTTTTCACTGTTTCAAAGCTTATTTTAAAAAAACCGCATTACTGATGGGATTATCTAATATGTATGTATTGTGTGTGTATGCGTAATCGAATGTATATTAATGACAAAACTTGAAGAGATGAAACTAAATATTCAAAAATATCGACAATTGGTTCAAAAATTAGCAGTAATAATATAAATGATAAATCAGAGATTTACATACGCACATATATATATATATATATATGTTTATCACAATGATTAATACGAACTACGATGAACAAACTGTTACTAAAAGAGAAATAAATAAGAATATAATGATATATAAAAGAATAATTATACAGAGATATAAAAGACTCAAATATAATAGTTGCAAATATTATAAAAAAACTCAAATTTAATTAAATCTAATTAAGGTTAATGCTAAGGATACTTTAAAAAACAGGACACATTAGAATTTTAAAAATTTACTATATAAAAGTTAGTGTCAATATTAGCTCATATTCTATAAATGCAAACGGAAGTTGCAAGAGAGTTGCCTTGGAAAGAAAACTCATATTAAAAATTTATTCGCTCTATGAAATATTGAAAGAAAAGATTCCAAATTATCCCATAACGATCGGACAAAACTATCAAATAACAAAAAAGCTAATATTTAATCAACAAATTGTGAATATATTAATCATTATATCATTTATTTAATCATAATTCATTTTTTGCTTATATAACGACCGTTAGTATTTCTCGAATAAAACACAAATTATTGAAATATTTGAAATACCAGGTAACCAATTATTATTAATAATAAATTCATTGCGCAAATATATTAATTCACTGGGACATGCCCATAGACTTACTTACGTATGCAACTAGATTTCACCGATCAGTAGTACTTGGTACACCGCTAGGTCTAGTCTTGCTTATTTCAACTTATTAAGATCATGTTTATAAATACAAACAGATAAAGTGGTATATTAAGAACTAATAACAAGTTAGAACTAGTTGTACAATTTCAACTTAAATTACTGTTACTTCTTTGTGGAATTGCCGAAAGCTTATGCTAAACAGCCAATTACTATCGAATAACAAAAATCTAGAATACATTAATGTTGAGAAAACTGAGAATAGATGTATGGGGTTACTTTTGAAAACTTTCGTGAATAAATTAAATTTAATCCCCTCTCTCTCACTGTATATATATATATATATATATAATATATATATATATATATATATATATATAAAATATATATATATATATATATATAATATATATATGTATATATATATATACACACACATATATACATATATATAATAAGTGTTGAAAATATATGCACAAAAGGATCAAAAGATTATTCAAAGAATTTTAGACAGAATATCTAGTACTAATTCGCTGGGAGATTAAAAATTATGCGATATTTTGAATTTGTTGTAAAAAAAAACAAACTCTTGATTACTTGTTTCTTTTTATAGATTTTTATATTATTGGTATTTAACATACTGCTATAAAATTGAATGCAATTTTATGACATACATTTTTGAAAACATATTTCGTGATATATCACTTGTCAAAGTATACGAATAAGTTAGAAGGGATACAGAACCTTTCTAGGTGAAAGACACATGAATTATGTACATAAAAACATGAGTCTAATTGTTTTGTAAACGAAAATGAATATTATAAGCATTTATGTTATAATTGAAGATAAAGATAAACGTATAATATATTATTTAATTATTACTATGCTAAAAATGCTAACCCTTTTCTGTTCTACAATTCTAAAGTTTGCAAGTAAACAAAAAAACAGAATGGACATTCAAACATTTGTTCGACTATACACAGTAGTAAGGATAGCACATGTAATGGGGAGCGTGCGCATTTCAAATTGTTAGGTTATGTTTTTGTTGACAATCAGAATAATATAATTCAATTTTTTAAACAATAACGCATGAATATAATAAATGATACTAACCTGATATCCTACAGAATCACCACTTTCGCTCCGAACTGCTTTTAAATTCAATGTTAACACACAGCAATCCTGTTGATTCCACACAAACAGTACATTATCCTGAATCGTTAATATATTTATAGACTTTTTCACAGTTTTAGATAAATTCTCACGAATTGTTTGAAATATTTTATGATCGTTGAGTTTCATACAATCGCGTGACAAATCCATGATTTTGTATTTACTAACTTTGAGGTTAACGGAATGAATGTTTGACAGACACGACGCAAGTAAATATTGCGCGCAATGTACCAACTGTAAGAAAAGAAAATTCAAAATTAAACATTGTAAATATACAACTTCTAACACACAAATACAGTTTAAAATATGTATATATATATATATATATATATGTATAGATATATATATATATATATATATATATATATGTATATATATATATATATATACATATATATATATATATATATATACATATATATACATATATATACATATATATACATATATATATATATATATACATATATATACATATATATATATATATATATGTATATATATATATGTGTATATTCATATATATATATATATATGTATATATATATATATAAATGTATATATGTGTATATTTTTGCATATATATTTATATATATATGTATATATATATATATATGTATATACATATATATATATATGTAAATGTACATGTATATATATATATATATATATATATATATATATATATATATGTATGTATATATATATATATATATATATAGATGTATGTATATATAGATGTATGTATATATAGATGTATGTATATATATATATATATATATATATATATATATATATATATATATATATATATATATATATATATATATATATATATATATATATTAAAACAGTAATGAACATACATTGTGACGACTTAATATAAATATTTATTATAAAAAAATAAACCTTTATATCAAGTTTCAAACACAAGTGCGAGAATGCGAAATATTACAAATTCTCAAAGTGGTTTTAAATCTTCACAAGACATTCAAAACTTCCTTACTACAAGTGATTCTCGTATGAAAAGACAAATAAAACGAATACATTCATTACACATAAGACGGGCATGTATTACATTATTGTAAAATATTTTTCATTCAATTTATATGATGTTTCTATCACATAGAACAACTTAAGGCCTTATCAAAGATTCATAAATGCATATGTGATGTTAATGGCATACTCGACGTATACATATAGTGTGTATGTATGTAGTATGTGTATATATATATATATATATATATATATATATATATATATATATATATATATATATAAATGTACATCTAGCAGACCTGAAATAGTTACTTGCATTTAACAATAAAACAAACCGTGTTCTGTGTAGACAATAGATAAGCAACATGGTGGCAAACTGCAATAGTATATACACTTACCGCTATACAACACTATGGTGCGACGATATCGTACATAGAAAATAATTGTAAAACTTTAGATACTGCAGATATTGTGCATTATATTTACGGCAGTGTTTCTGTTCTGATGTATGTATCTTTTACTGCTGTTTGATACGGATATATAATTTAGTATTGCTACAACAGGATTACAATCGTATCGCATTGATTCCATATATAAATCTAGAATTCTAATTTAGTGCCAAAATGTTCGTAGATAGCAATAGATTTTTATATATTCTTATCTATAAAGATACTTAACTGAATGTCACATTTTAAATGTGTGCTTCAAATGATATTGAAGAACACAATACTTGACAAAAATGTCCACATAAACTCAAGTAATTTTCAGAAGCGACCACTTCTACGTATTTACTGTGTGTAAATGCCCTGTATATCAAATATTTTTGTTATATAATCATAATAGATACAACACACCAATAGCACTTAACTGAAATGAAACCGGATTCATATACATTGATTGTGTAAACTATCTTTATTCTTAATGCATTACATTTCTTTCTATCATGATAGATAATTTTTTTTATTATTTAGTAAGGATAACACAATCATGTTCATTCGTTGACTTTATATCTTATATGTTATGTATAGATTGGTATTAGACAAAAACAAACTGTTATATAACTCAAAAATAGTTTAAACAACAATTGTATTTTTTTTGTACGAATTTATTATTACATTATACATGTTACATTATGATTAGGTTGGTAGAAAAATAATTGCAGTTTATGACTTTTCTCTTTTTTGATTTTCATATCTGTTTTAAATAGTCTAAAACTTTGGGTCTTTTCTGCAGGTTCTCGAATTTTTGTGCGTGATTCTTATTCAACTAACGCCTTCATTTGGTCGTTATGAACAGAAGAAGGACGCTCTCGACATTTTTCGTCTTCAAGAAAAATTTTTTGGTACCACCATTGCACAGTACGTTTCTTAAAGTACCCTAACCAAAAGCATCGTTTCTTTTACGAGCAGTATCTTCTACTTTATCACCAGTTTTGAACTTATCCAAAAAAATGTTCTTATTTGTGTCCTTTCCATCTTTAAAGGAATAGCTCAATTTAAAGCGAAATTAATAATAAAACCAAAGTCGATTTTATTAAAATACAGACCAAAAAATGCATTTTAAAATGATTTTAACATGAACACGATGACTTTAATTGAAAAAAAATAATTTTGGAATTCAGAAAACAAAAACGACAATTATTTTCTTACCACCCAAATATATTAATAGTTCTAATATTTCAAAAATTAAATTTTTTATACTTTGTATTTTGATTATAAAAAAATACACATGTGTTTTTCTTTGACTCCGTAAATTACAAAATGTTTTTCTGGTTAAAAATTTATAATAAATCATTATTAATCATTTTTAATAGCCAATAATGCGTGTTTTGATGGTGATTCAATCCTCTTTAGATTGCTAGAGTACAGAAAAATCTTTATGTGTGTATTTGATTAAAAAAATATCTAGTTTATAAAAAGAAAAAAAATGCAAATGTGTGTATTTAATTAGAAAAAAATTGCAAATATTTTTAATCTTTATATATAAGGCGAAAAGGTTGTTAAATGAATAAAAAAAGCTATGAGCTAGGCATACATAAATCAGAGTTTTCTGTAACTTGTTTAAGCCATAGGTCATGGGTTTTACGCCCAGCTCCACTACCCACCCTCTATACACATCAAACAGGCGAATCCAGCAACATAACAGTGATGTACTTTGATACTCTAAATATGATAGCATCGTCATAAAAATACGCATAAAGAACAATCAAAAATGATCAATAATTAATTATTGAACATTTTTGATAATTAAAATGTTTGTGGTTTTGTGCGACAAAAAAGAATTCATTTGTCAGAATGTATTTATCCACAGTATTTTTAATACACACACGTATATATCCACACATATACAACACACACACACACACATATATATATATATATATATATATATATATATATGTAATAAAAATTGAGAACTAATTGAGAAACTTGGAATATAAAAAATCTTAAAAATGTTCAATAGTAAATAAGAATACCGAAAATATTTTAAACATGTATGAAAAAAGGCTTGGGGTGGTTTTTAAATTGGAAGAATTTATAAGATAATCTTTATCTAGCAGTCAGTCGTCAAAAGCTTATAGTAAATACAGGCAAGTAGATACACTTGATAGCTAATATATAAAAATTGAGTTTCACATATAAATTTAAAGTAAAACTTTCATAACCAAGTATTAAAATTAACCTCACTGGAAGTATATAAAACTTTAATGTAGACAAAAAGTTTTTTTTTACATTACTAGGGGGCTTCTCTCCTTGCTCGCTGCACTCACCAACCCCCACGATTGCTGCTCTCAACCATTTGTCAATTATAAGCATTTCATGTAACCGAATGAAACGATAAACATATCAAATAAATAAGTTGACGTCATGGATTTATATATATATATATATATATATATGTATATGTATGTATGTTAGTATGTCTATATAAACGTTTTCGTAGATAGATTATTTTTTGCAACATGATGTTTTATAAAGTTTTTTGTGGATAGTTTCGATTATATATATATATATATATATATATATATATAAATTATCTTTCGTCTAAGTAAAGACATTTTAAAGAGGATTTGAATAAATACTTGTAATTCGTTTCAAAGACGAGCTAGGAATTGGGTGGTTATTTGAACGGCAAGTTCCCAGATTATTATATGAATAAAACTTTTAAATAATAAAAAATCATTGTTTGAGATTTATACTAAATATATAGTTATATACTGAAGGTGCAATTTATGATTAAAGGACATTCTCAACGGATTTGAATGAATGTTTCAAAAAATATCTGTATTAAATATAAAAAAGGAAAATGAAAAAAAATTGAAATAAGAAAAGTAGTGGAGAAAGTCAAGTAGCGTATAATATTGTAAAGCAATTCAATTTTCGATTCCATACAGTTTTATTATATAATTATGCTTTTTAGAAATGAGAATAATTTTTGAGTTTAAATATATTTTAAAATATTTAAAAATATGTAGTGAAAAATATACGTTTTAAAACAATTTAGATTCACTTTCTTTCACAATTTATTTCAATCAATTTGAAGACAGATATATTTCACAGATTGAGAACTTAATAATAAATGTTTTTCAGCAGGTTTAATAATGATTTAAACCAAAGGTTTCTAACGGTGTTGATGAAAGTGGATAGGATATCGATGAACCAAAAAAGTACAATGGGGGGTTGATAAACAAATTGAATGCATATTTCTACATGCCTATATATTAATTGCAAAAAATGAAAATCGAAATCTTCGCGACGTTTTAGAACTGTGCATTTAAACAATAAATATCATTAAATCCAAAGCATTGAATGATCGCCTTTTCACTGTCATTTTTTATTATCATTTTTAAAACTACAATTATTTCTTCAAAAATTCACAAGAAATATTTTGATGGTGCGAGGGAGGCTCAATAATAGTTTTGAGGAAGGTCGATAAAAATGAATAATTTTTTGTAAGTGGTCAATGTAAGAAAAAGGTTTTGAACCCCTGATTTAAACATAATTTTATTACAACTTATTTTTTTCTAAAGTAATAAATAATTTATCAAATATTATTTGCATGAAAAAATATCAGTTGTTTATTTTAGATCTTCAGGTTAAGTTCTAATTTCAATTTCTTTATGTAATTTATAATTAATATACGAGAACTGATGAATATTTAACTATTTCTGTAGATCTTTACTACGCATTGCTTCTTATTACTTATTTATTTATTTATTATATTTGATATTAAGAAAGACGTATTTAATTAAAAATTAACTTGTACAAAATATTTAATATTTTATGTTCAGAGAATTTTATTATTTGTGATGAGAATTAAGTTGGAAATATAATAAATATTGTTGTTTAAATTTTATATAAATTTGATACAACTTTTAGCATTTACTTAATAATCACAAAATGTAATTTCATGTAGCTGAGAAATGTAAATGATCAAAATATTAGTTTAAAGTAAATTAGTTTCTACTATGACATGCTTTTCAAACGTATATCCGAGTATACATTTATAGTAAATTATGGTGTTTAGTTATTTTTGACTATTATATTGTTCAAATTTCGAAAATAAGTATTATTTATAATTCTATACTGCATTACATATATTTCGTGATATAAAATTAATACAGTTGGCAAAGTTCATAAGAAGATTAACAAACAAGAACAATGCACACAGTCAATCTTAAATCCCAGACGAAATCCGCGATCAGATTAGCAAACGAATTCACACAAATGGTAAATCCATAGAACAACAATAATACATGCAGCACAAATCATTTCACAAGAAGTGGTGAGGCGCGTCTCTGCAGCTTTACGAACACCTTCGTAACCGCCGTTTTGACAATAATATCCACCATGTACAAAACAGCACATAATACACGTATAAACAGAATATATATATACGTAAATACACACACATGTACTGACTATATTGTACGTATATGCATCTTCCGAAATAGTGAAATGCGAAGCTTAAGAAACTTTATTCCTGTATGTATATTAGGGCCTTGCGCAAGAAGCACATCGAGAATCGTATATCTAATGAAAAGTTGAAATACAATATATATATATATATATACATTCTATATTTATACATATATATATATATATATATATATATATATATATATATATATATATGCATATATACTGTTTGCAATTTTGATTAAAATCAATAGAATAAAATTAATATTAAAAAATTGGAATAATATTAATGAAATACTGTATTTCCATGGTCATTTCTTAAACACCATGAATATAAAAAGTCACATTTTATTAAAGAATATTCGAATTTGATACAGATTCAACTCTAATAGTAGATTTTTAAATGAATTTAATAAAAAAATGTGATGTATGAATTAAATGAACTGACAAGAAAATGAAAGTAGAGAATGATATATTTTTTTATACTTAAGTTAACAGAATGTATATATTTATTTAATATTATGTAGCTATTAGAAACTATAGTAAAAACTTTTAACACCATTTCGAAATAAACTGGAGTGAGATCGAAAAACAAATTTTTTATGAATTTTAACACAGCTGTAAAAGGGTGTGCATTGATATTTAAATCATGACGAAAACTAGTTATTTAGTCTCATGTCAATTCATATTACTTGTTTTTAGACATATGATAATATATATATATATATATATATATATATATATATATATATATATATATGTATATGTAATGGTACATATTGAAGGATTCTGATAAATTCTAATGAAAAATAAAATAATTATCAATAAATTCACTATGTAAAGTTTATGTTAGAAGTCATTGTTATCATTTCATGGAAACAATTCTATTCTTTATAATATTTACCGTTTACTGAATATTTAGAAGTATGGATTTTTATAATAAAATCGCTCAATCAATGAGAAATATATATATATTATATATATATATATATATTTATGACAAAAATGTGTATTTTTATATTGTAGAGTTATCATGAAAATCGTTAACCTTTCCTCAAAACTAATAAAGGATAAGAATAAAATATTATTTTTTTTTAATTTACATGCTTTTCTTTTAGATTTTGTAACGATATCCAAAATGTTCTAATGTTAATTTATTGTTATCAACTATTCAATTTTCGAATTATTGTATAATTTTATTAAAAAGTAATGAGTATTTTTTGAAATTGTATTCGAGTATGCAAGTTAAAAAAAATTATTTATTTCCTGACTAAGTCAATTGTTCTCTAGTTATTGAAATTATTTGAAAATTGAGTATAATAATATTTTAGTTACTATTTAATGTATAAAACTAAAAAAGTACTTTTTCTTGACTCGAAATTGAAATGCAAATAAGAAATATTTGATGAAAAAATCATTAAAGGCCTGTCTAAAACTCAATTATTCAGAAATTATTAGAAGTAATTTAAAAAATCAATACAAAATTGAATGTGAAAATTGTTTACTTATTATAATGTATCAATAAAATGTAAGTTACAATAATTTTTTGATATTTGATAATTTTGTTTCATTTAAATTAATAATTGATAATCTTAATGATAAAAACCCATATTTCTCATCACTTTGTCCTGCGGACAAAGTGACGATTATCTATAATAACGAGAAATGTTTGCTATCAGCTCACAGATTTCAAGTTCAATTCATAAAATGTCTATTAATTGAGTTCTATGAAATGAATTTTCTATGAGTTCAATTCTTAAACTTCTTTCTTTGTTTCTTTATAATTTCCAGTTATTTTTTAAGGGCTATATACTAATCAAATTATAAAATTCAAGACTTAAAAAAGCATTATTGTCCTTTGTAACAGTTGTAAGAGTAAACAAAAAAAATACGTTACCATTATCTTTTATGCTAACATAATAAAGTGTAAATAAAGCGATAATTAACTTTTGCTTCACATAAACTAAGCGAAGTTATGCATTTATGATCGATCTTCATAAATATTACTTATAGTTATATTCGGACCATTAATTAAGTATAAAATCATTAATGTTGTATCTAATAATAATAATTATATGTATATATATATAATTATTATTATTATTAATTCAATTGATATTCAATATAATACTAAAAATGATTAAATTAGTTGAGATAAATTTTTAATACAATTTAATTATTATTTTATACACTAAAAATATTTTCATTTCATCTTGATATTATCTGGAGCAGAAGGAATAACATAAAAAAGATATTACACCACACATATAGACATGTATATATATATATATATATATATACTACTTACACATATTATAATCATACCATAAACCTAACTAATTCATTGTTAACAGACATACATTTATTTTGAAGTTTTATTAAATGATAATATTTTCTTCATATTAAAAAAACTCTTGTGTTCTAGAATAAATTTATTAATAATTCTTTTAAGGTAAGCGTACACATACTGAATGAGTTACATGTTAACTTGTTGTCAACTTCCTTCATCAATGATTTACACGGTCCAGTGAATTGCATTTATTACTTAGTGATAAGTTATATGGTCCAAAATGAAACTTTTATTGTTGCTGATTAATAAGTGACATATTAGTATAATTATTAAATATAAACACAGTTTTATCAAAAAAATAGTGTTTTGAAAATTATAACATAATTATATATATATATATATATATATATATATATATATGTATGTATATACATATATACATGCAGACATACATGTGTGTATGAATAAGAAACATCTTGAAACAAAAAGAATAACACATCGTTTAATAAACTATTATTCTCAATATTTGTAGTCGCTGTGTACATAAAAATAATATTTTATTTTAATTATTCGCTAAAAATAATAATAAATGTCTTATAAATATACGCAGCATAGGAATTACATAGGAGCATCATGGGCCACTGCTCAGGGAGGAACATTTTGATGGGCGACAAATTTTGAAAAGTTAGTTTATTTTCAAACATAATCTCGTTTTATAGGTAGCTCAAATCTGAAGAGAAAATTAAATCTAAAAATTTTTGTAATTTAAATTTTATTTTTGAAATTTATGTAACAAAACTTTATAATTTTGAATTAAGAGTATAGAATGGTGTCTTTTTTTAATGTTTTAGTGATCATTACATTTTTTTCTGTTGAAATGTTCTCAAAATTACCAACAATCACAGATTTCTCTCAATTAATTCGGACGAAATTTAGGGAGGAGATGTGATATTTGATTGGTGGCCCAAGGGTGGCACCTAGTGTAAATCCGGCCATGAATATACGAGTATATATTTCACACCAATTGATTTGAATATATTTATTGTGTAGTTTTATGAATATATATATATATATATATACATATGTTCACAAGTTTATTTAAATATTACTTCTAATTTAAATGTTTTGTTTTACTCAAATTAAAAATATAATTAAAAAATTATGTAAAATATATTTCTGCACAAAATCTTAAGTACGGTGCTTGATTGTTAAAGACAGAATGATACAGTTATGGTATGAAAAATGTGTACAATACTTTCAGCACTTACTCTAAACATGTAAAAAGATTATATAATTATTCTAATAGAGGGTTTTTGTCTATTTTCATGTAAAATTTCTATAAAAAGGAAATCTATTTTTTATACAAACTGTAAACACACATTTCAATCACGCACATATATATATATATATATATATATATATATATATATATATGTATACATTGGAAAAATAAAGTAGACGAGGACTTTATCCAGCAGTGGATCTTTAAAGAAAATATATAATATATATATATATATATATATAAAATAATATGTATATATATATATATATATACGTATGTATGTATGTGTAAAGTGAGTCCATGTTTAACATATAGCTTCGGAGCTAAGATTATTTCAAGGAGCTAGAGAGTTAGATAGAGTATGGTTGAAGAAGAAGAACCGGCACGAACGGAGGTCGGTTGGTATATGGAGCGAGTATAGAATTTCTTAACACTATAAATCTTATGTGTACAGCAATCTAACGTCTTGGTGTTGGCCCCACCGGCTGTAGAAGTAGCTAGGGTCATTGTAAACTGATGAGGGGTGTAAATAACGACCCACATCGACTCACACTGTCGACATTGGCGTGGCGGTCTATACAACCACCACTATATACAGACGCTGACTTAAGGGATGGTCGCTAAAGGGGTATATTTATGTATGCTTAGATGCTGTAAGGTGTTTCTGGTGGAATTGTGTATATGTGTACATATATATATATATATATATATATATATATATATATATATATTACTGTCTGTGTGTGTGTGATTTTATATGTATGCGTGTGTGGCTGTGCATGTATGTGTATGAGGTAAGATACATGGATGAGAAATTTGATATTTGTTGTTTAATTAAAATTCGCTGTACGGTTATGTGTGTGCTTATAGGATAAGAACGGTGCGCGTTATGCGTAAGATTGAGTACGGCGGGGCTGCGGGCGGATGGTTTTTGGATAGGTTTTGATTGATGGGGTCGATGGATTTTCATCGGAGATGGATTTTTTGTCGCATATCTGAGGTAGCTTGATATTAAACTTCTACGCGTATCTTGTATTGTAGACGATTACTTTATGATATCGTATAACTATTAAAGTTATTTCACTCCAAGTGATTAATGTCTATTTCGAACATTATACAATTACATGTTCCTTATAGACATAAACATATACATACATACATATATATATATATATATATATATGTATATATATATGTATATATATATGTATATATATATGTATATATATGTATATATATATATATATATATATATATATATATATATATATATGTACAAATTTGTGCCATTCTTTTTCCAATCACGCTCGTAATAAAAGAATGGATTATTTAATTTTTTTCTAAATACTGGATACAATTAATTGATAAATACTTTATTAGGTAGGGGTAAGTTAAAAAAATCAATGAATTTAATAACTCAATTTAGACGTTGCAATTAAATTGTTAAATGTGTATTTTTTGTACATTAATATTTGTATTAGGTTGGTAGAAAAATAATTGCGGTTTATGACCTTCAAATTCATATACATTTTTCTGTTTTTTGATTTTCTTAGCTATTTTAAATGGTTCATAACTATTGAATTACTAACGCCTAATTTTTGTACAAGCTGTCGAATTGTTGTGTATGGTTCTAATTCAACTAATGCATTCAGTTGGTCGTTAAAAACTGAAGAAGAACGAGCGCGGCCTTATTTATCTTCAAGGCTCTTGTTCCAGGAAAGAACTTTTTGGAACCATTATTGTACCGTACTTTTCATAACAGTACCCATACTAAAATCATCGTTTAGTTTACGGGTAGTTTCTGATGCTTCACCGCCCGTTTTGGACTCACACAAAAATGCTCTTATTTACTTCTTTTCCATCTTTAATTCAATAACCTTATTTGAACTAAAATTAATAATAAAACCGAAGTCGATATTACAAAAATACAGACCGAAAAATGCAGTTTAAAATGATATTAATATAAACACGATGAAATGACACTTTCGTTGAAAAAATTGAAGTTAGAATTCAGAAAACAAAAACCGCAACTATTTTCCTACCAACCCAATATTAAAATATTTGTTAAAGTACAAAAATGAAAAAATACCCGTTTTTTTATTTCATATTAAATGATAAAACAGTGAAGAATATTTTTGACTGAAATACTTGTGTAATATTATAGACTGAGCATAGATACTAGAAGAATTACTTTTTACTAATTTTTTGTATAACACATGTTTATTTAATACAAACCAAGTTGTTTTTTACAAATCGCTAAAAATGATTTAACTAAAATTTCCCAAAAGATACACTTATTCACATTTGAAGATTTATTTCCTATTATTTTAAATCGTTTTCTTTGACAATATTTCCAGACATGTAAGTATATAATATATACTTTATGTTTTATAATAATAATAACTTTGTTTAGGATAAATCAGTCTGATACCAAAAACTCGTATAAAATAAAATTTAACATGTCACATATTGTCTTAGTATTATGTTAAAAGAAGATACTTAAGAAGGGAATGAGTTCAGAATGTATTAAATTTTATTTAAAGCTTTCACATGACTGTGTTAAAAATTAATTATTCATCTACATATTTTTTTATAATTTTCTCTATGAATTTGAGACTTTTGATTGTTTTTGTGTAAGAAAATAAAATAATCTTAAAAAGAATAAAATAATATTGAAGAGAATCTAAATAAAAATCTAAATAAATTCCGTCCATGCTAGATACCTACTTATTGATTTAAAAGATAAATTAGTAGTGGAAATTTTATTTTTTTAACTAAAATAATCCATTTTAGTTCTATTTACGTGTTATTTTGGACAGTTTTAATAAAAAAAAATATTAATAATGAACTTACTAGAATTAATTCACTCAATCAACATTTATTGGTAAGAGTTGTAGTAAATCATTTTTAATTAGTAAATTACTTCACAAGTATTATAATTAGAATTATAAAATGATATAAATAATTATATATATATATATATATATATATATACTATAATAATAAATAATAATAACGATTGAACTATAATAAAATACAGTTTTGGATGAATTCAAATATACAATGGTGCAAGAATTAGTAAAAATCTAAATTTACGAATTTTTCGAACCGAATTAAACGAAATAGCTATATTTTAGACGAAACTCACTCAGCTTAAACACGAGTGCATAATTAACCGAACCAAGACAGAAACGACTGGCAGCACAGTAACAAAATCCATGACCCGAACCTATTTCCTTTACAAAGATATTTATTTGTTTCGTGTACGTGTACGCCCGTCTATATATATATATATATATATATATATATATATATAATGTCCACATGTATGTATGTATGTGTGTGTATCGTGTTGTGTGTAGAGCGAATATGTTTTGGTCGTTGGTTTGAGTGACCCAAACAACAATTCATTCAAGTAAGAGTCAAAGTTTCTGTCGGAGACAATTTGAATGGCAAGATTAAGGGCTGTTAAGGACTATTAACGCCATAGTTTATAAGTTGAATGGACTTTATTCTGAACACCGCACACACCGTCTACCAGTGTCCCCGTTCGCGCAACGTGTCCATGCCTAACTTTATATCACATAAATATCGGTGTACAAATGACAATTACGTCACGGGGTGCGGTATATAATTTTCATTGTATTGTTCACTTTGAATTAGTGAACGACGTAATGATACCAGTTCTGCGGTGATTTGGACTATACACTTCTTTTAATTACATTACTAAACGCATTACACACATACACGCACACACATGCATATATACATATATGTGCGTGTGTGTGTGTACTGGTCAGTTAAAAACTTGTATTTTTATAAATTATTGATATTTGTTATTTCAGTGTTGCTTATACATAATTTTTGTATTAATTTTCTTACGTGTTGAAAATACATTTATTTCCTCACAGTGATATAACCGAAAGATACCCTCACAAATATATATGAAATAGTTATTATTTATATTACAAAACATGTGTATATTAACCAGTTGGCAGTGTCGCCCTTTTTTAAATGTGTGTACCTATATTGTTTCGAAAAATGAAGGGATGATTTGTATACTCGTCAAACACAATATATGCAGTTGCTGTGAAATTGAATTAAATTGCAACTTGTTTTTTAAAAAAATAATAATTTTAATGTTCTAATTCATCTTCATGACGAGTATACTGGTCATACATAGCTAACAGATTAAAAATGACTTTAAAAGCAATTATTACACTTAAAATTTACATTATTGTTATGAAAATATTTCACCATTTACAGTTGCTATTTTCATTATTTTTAAAAATAAATTTCGTTCATATTAAAGAAAATATGGAATATTTCTTAATTAGAGACATTTTCGATATATAAGACTCAAATATAATTCTATAAAAAATAAAAGAAAAAATTATACTGAATGTGATTTATTGTCATATTTTTCTTTAATTTTTCTAACACTTCTTTATCATTTTAACTTTTTAATTCATAGTGATAAATTATTCTTTGTCCAAGAGTTAAAATTCGTTAAATGACTCAGAAGTGAAGATATATTCGCTGTGAATTTTAAATGACTTTTCAATTGTATTTAATTGAAATATGCTTTCAGATTGATGAAGATAAGTAAAAAATATAATGAACTGTTTTCATTCCATAAACCACAAATTTCTCTTCTGATCAAAAATGTTAAATTATTATTGATCATACTCTACTATTGTTTATACAAAATTTAATGCAAATTGCATCATCTTTAGAGCACGAAGGTATAGAAACATATAATTTAGAATATAAATATAAAAATATAATATTTATAATTTTTTTTGTAATCTTGTCCTGTGGAAATGATAGAAACACCATTGAAATAGGCATAAAAAATAATCAATAATAATTAATTAAATTTTTCTGAACAAAAATGTTCAATAAATTATTATTCATCATATTCTACTACCGTTAAGACAAATTTCAATCCAGATTGCATCATCTTTAAAGCACTAATGTATATAAGCATCTAACTTAGAATCTAAATATAAAAATATAATATTTATAAATTTTACACCCTGCTCCTCTGAAAATGATAGAATCCCCATTGAAATAGGCATAAAAAAAAACAAAAAATGATCAATAATAATTAATTATTTTTTTCTGATCAAAAATGTTCAATAAATTATTCATCATATTCTACTATGTTTTATACAAATTTCAATGGAGATTTCATTATCTTTAGAGCACCAAGGTATAGAAAAATCTAACTTAGAATCTAAATATAAAAATATAATCTTTACAATTTTTTGTACCCTGGTGCTTTTAAAATTTTGCGATCACCATTGAAATAGATATAAGAACAAAAAATGATTAATAGTAATTTATTAAATATAACATATTTGATCAGAAAATTTCCTGTGATTTCTGGAATGAAGTTAATTAGTTTCTAAAAGTGAATTTATTGTCAGTGTCAAAATAGTACAGTGGTAAAAAAATATTTTTTATAATAATTTTATGAAAAATGTAAAATTTTAAAACTGATTAAACAAAAAGTACTTTTAGGTATACTTACATAAATTCTTATCTTTTATTTTTAGGTAACTTATAGACATGTCTATTAAGGGCAAATTCAATAATATAGGTTTCATAGGAAACATTATAAAATTTGGTGTAACAGTTAAAAACTTTACCATACATGAATACTTTATATATACTATATATGCGTAGGTGATGTTTTTACCAATATTTCAATTAATGCATATTCTCTCTTCGTCCACCACTCTCTCTCTCTCTATTTATATATATATATATATATATATATATATATATATATATGTATATATATATGGTTTTATAATAAATCGAACTGTCTCAGACATTTTGCAAAATTCCATAATAGATATCCAGTGTTAGTTATTATAATACTTACTAAACTATATTTATATCAACAAACTGTATCTAAAACAAACGTTTTCATAACATTATTTTTGTAAAATAATAGCATCATTAATTGTAATATTCATGAATTTCCTACCATTTTCATTTGAAGAAAAAAAAAACACTCTTGCTCTAAAATTTAATACGGTTTATAAACATTTCATTATTCAAAAATATGTTACATTTGAATCGAAAAAATAAAAATTATGATCTTTTTGAATTACCTGTCAGATAACGCAACAATACGTAATAGCTTCTATATATATATATATATATATATATATATATATATATATATACACAGAGAGATTCCCAAAAAATATAGACACATTTAACTGTCCATAACCCTCTTAATTTTCTTTCTTTTTCAGGTAAAAGTGATTTAAAATAATGGCTGGTCTTAGACTAAACTTCGAAAAAAGGAAATTTGTCGTGAAGTTCTACTTGAAGTGTGAGAATGTAATTGAAGTGCAAAGACAGTTTAGACAGCGTCATTTAAATTAAACGGCTCAATTAATCGCCACAATTGCAGCTACTGGGCATTTGAGACATCCATATGTTACAGAGGGACATCATGTAGTTACTAGGAGTTACAGTGTGGCGTGAATTGAAAGCGAGGTGTTTAATTAGATCATTTTTTTCAAATACACTGTGACTGGTGCGGTTTACTTGAACCTTCTACAGGAATTTCTCATACCACATATTCGTGAGTTATTAGATATGAGGAGGATTTTTATTTCTAACAAGATGGTACACCTTCCCACTATCATTGTGATGTGAGGGCCTATCTTGTTGATAATTTGTCGAACAGATGGATTGGACGTAGAAGTAGCATTGAATATTCCAGCGTTCCCCATACCTCACGCCAATGGACTTTTTTTGTGCGACTCATCTAAAATAAAGTTTATGGCATAAAACCGGTAACAATTCATGAATTGAGAGCAGCCATTGAAAAAAAAAATCCGCCCAAATACCAAACCTAACCATTCGTTCTGTTTGCGATTCCATTACTCCACGTTATCAGTAGTGCCTAGACCAGAACGGCTATCAATTTGAGCAGTTATGATTACAAAAAAATCTATATCTGTCTTCTTTCGTTTGAAGTTTTAAACTTATTTATAATTTAGTTATAAATACTAAATTTATTATCATTCAAATTGTGTAAATTTTTTTTTGGGATGCTCTGTATATATATATATATATATATATATATATATACATATAAATATGTATATATGCATATATATATATATATATATATATATATATATACATATATATATATATATATACGCACACACACACACACACATATATATATATATATATATATATATATATATATATATATATGATATAAACTTACATATACAAGATAAAGGTTTGTTAACGAATAAACATAAATCCTATATGCTTACGACAATCATAGAATAATAAATTGAAACTAGAAGAAAATAAGAAATCTATGACTAAGATATATGTATTTTTTAAGCACAATTTATTTCATTTCTATTGAATATATAAATTTGTAACATAATATACATATATATATATATATATATATATATATATATATATATATATATATATATATATATATATATATATATATATATATATATATGCTTGTGTGTGTATGCATCGAGCCAGGTTCATTTTGACTGAACGGTGTTGCTATTGTCTCTTTTCGTATTATATAACATAACCATATTTGAAATACACAGTAAAACATAACTATTAATTTATATTAGTTTATAAATTATTGAATTTAAAAACACAATTTAATTAAAATGTTTTTTTGAATTCATTATTAAGATTTATTTTTTGTTATCTATTTAATAAATGTTTACTTATTCAGCTTTGAAAGATGCTAATATTAAGGTAAATATCTGCAAAATTATACAAACAATGAGTGTTTCTTTAAACATTAATGAAATTCACAAGAGGTATACAAACAATATTTTTAATTCTTCATACTGTCATTTATCTAATATGTATTCAGTGTTTTATTTTTTTATATGTTTAACAGTTTTAATTAATAAAAATGAAAAATTATCAATTTTAAGACACACAAACACTCACATATACATACATACATACATACATACATACATACATACATACATATATATATATATATATATATATATATATATATATATATATATAGTATAATATATGCGTATTTAAACATCATTTAATATATAATACACTGATAAAAAAATGGCAATCAGTTTAGTTTGTTTTTAATAAACAAGAAAGTTCAGGTTAATGTTTTACACAAAATTGCACAAACTCGGATGATCAACTTAAACTATATAACGACGTGTTTAGTTTATATAATAGTTTCAAGATATTCTATACAAGAATACATCATGTATGTATGTATATATATATATATATATATATATATATATATATATATATATATATATATATTTACATGTATATACTTACAAGTGAACGAGTGTGTGTGTGTTTAATTACAGTCAACGACAAGGGTAGAAAATTTATTGGTCAACATCTTAGTGCTGCTTCGTTTGCGAATTACAAGAGACGTATACTATACTTGAGTACCTATACATGTTATATTGTATTACCTGTTATAACAGACATAACTAGGATATAACTTTAGCTTGACATCCGGTACTAACGTATATAACACATTCTATTACAGATTTAACAAAGTAAATTTATATGTTTATTATCGAGGTTATTTTTAGAATATTGTATATTTCAGATGAATTGTTTCAACGTGAATTTTAACATTTCATTGAGAATGGTTAGTCTTTAAAATGTTATTTTTTTACTTACGAATATTTCTATATAAAATCGAAAAGTTGATCGATTGAGTAATGTATTATAGTATAAATTATGAAAACATATTAAATTAAATAATCATTAACTACTGTATTTATAATATGTAATAAGTTGAATTTAATTTATTATAAATATCTCTGTAAGAAAATATAATATATAGACCTTTCCAGAGATGTAATTTTCAAAGACAAATTTATTACTTTATTACTTTTTTATTCCATAGGTACCAGTTATTTATTAAATTTGAATAGTCATTATTCGATTTAAGAAGTGGTTAATCGAATAAAGAAGTGTTATACTTGCGATTATTTAACCATTTAATATTTTAGATATTCGATACGTTAACATAGATCTACTATGATATGTTTTCTCTCTCTCTATCTACCCATATATATGTATGTATATATATATATATATATATATATATATATATAATATTTAATAACAGTAAAAAAATGAACAGTATTTATTTTTCAATTGTTATTTATATCTGTTACATTTTTGATTCGCTTTACAAATCTTTTACATATTAGAAAAAGTAAATTTTTTTTTAAATACAAGGAGGCTCTACCCCCCACTCACTGTTCTCGCCCACCTCTTGGCTGACTTTGCTCATCTCTCACTGACGCTCAAACTCCCCTAACATATAATAGAAATTAACAAATTGTCCTATAAATAATCTATGTAAAATATAAGTTGTAAACTTTTTATTGGAAAAATTCTTATTAGTTTTACACTGAAATCGTATACCTTTTTTCATGGTACACCGAGACCTATATACATGTAATTAATGTCAATCAATTAAAACAGAGACCATGCGATCTTCATCAACCAATCAGTATACGAAAATTTCCAAAAAGTGTGAACTGGACTTCTTGATTATAGAGATACTTAAGAAATTGTATATATATATATATATATATAAAATGATTAATGGTTACCATGGACACATTCCATACATAATTTTTATCTCTCTATCAGCCAATTAGAACACGAATAAAAGTGATATACACGACGATGATCACGACTTTGATTTTTATTTATAGAAAGAAATCAAGTTTTAAGATAAGTACATATATGAAATTTAAATATGCATAATTTTAAAATATCTAGTTTTTGTTCTAAGTTTTTTTTTCATGCATGAGAATTTGTTTATAATTTTATTCCTGTAGAGGACAAGGACAAATTGATTAATGAATATCAATTTTCAATAATATTATAGTAATAATTATTACTACCAGAAATATGCGTTTTGTATTTTTAATTAAGAGTAAATGAATAAGACAATTAAACAGCAATAATTCAAGTATTTAACAAAAATGTTTTGTGAAAAATAATTATGATATTTAAATATATATATATACATATATACTCCAAAAAAGTAATAATTATAATTATTAATTGATTTAAAAACTGTGATTATTAGGTGATAAATTTCTTTATCTTTTATAAATTGTGAAAATTAAAAAATAATAAAATACTAAAAATAGTAAAAAATATGCACACACACATACAACGGATATATATATATATATATATATATATATATGCATAAATATATATATATGCATAAATATATATATATATATGCATGTATAGATACATATATGTTAAAAATTTGTGTAGTGTGTGTAAAATTGATGTATAGAATTAAATATCGAAATAGTAAAATATAGAGTTGTTGTGTATTTTTCAAATCTGTAAAAAAGAATGCTAGGACGGGTTATGGTAGAGTCCTCCCTCTGTTACGGAAGTGAGATCTGGACAATAAATGGTGAGACAAAGCAAAGGTTCAATGCAGTAGAAATGAACTACCTCCGACGAAGTGCAAGAGTCCCCAGGCTTCAACACACAACAAATTAAGTAATCAAACGTCGAATGAATGCTGGAGAGACAGTTACCGATAGGATAGAACTTCGAAGTTTAAGATGGTTTGGGCATTTGATGCGAATGCCAGAAGAGCGATGGCCACAGCGGATATTCAAATTAGTCTCGCCAGGAAAAAAGAAACGTGGACGACCTCGGCTTTCCTGGAACGAAGGGATAAGAAAGGCTATGAAGAAGAGACAGTTAAACGAGGAAATAACTCAGGACTGAGAATCTTGGAAAAGGGGATTGGGCAAGCGGCATCTAGCCGTATTTTGATAAAATTATATATTATGTTTCATAAATATTATATTGTAATATCAAGCTCAGTATATATATATATATATATATACATATATATATATATATATATATATATATATATATATATATATATATAAGAATGCTTTAACATTCAAACAGTTAACAATAATAATAATTAAATGATTAAATTTAAATGAGCTGCAAATGTAAATTACATTTACGAATGGTATATTTTAATAAATTGTTTTTAACTAAAAAAACACTTTATATAATTGTAGTTATAAAAAATACATTAGAGCGAATGATACAGATCAGTGATTACCAAATTGTTAAAATTCGCAGTACGTTGTAGATTAAGAACTAGTTTAGTTAAATGTTACGTTGCTAGGAAAATAATTTCGGTTTTTTTCCGAATTCTAACCTTAATCATTTTTAATGAAATTGTCATTTCATCGTGTTCATGTTAATATTATTTTAAAGTGTATTTTTCGGTCTGTATTTTAGCTACATCAACTTTGTTTTTATTATCAATTTTGCTTCAAATTGAACTATTGAATTAAAGATGGAAAAGAAATAAATAAGAGCATATTTTTATACGAGTTCCAAACGGGTGGTTAACCAGCAAAAAATTGCTCGTAAACAAAACGATATTCCTGGTGTGGGTATTGTTGAGGAATGTACGGTTCAATGGTGGTTTCAAAAATTTTATTAGAAGACGAAAGCCTTGAAGATAAAGACGATCGCGGCTATCATTTTTAATTTATAATGAACAACTGAAGATGTTAGTTAAATCAAAATTACACATAACAATTCAAGAGCTTGCATAAAAATTCATTGTTAATGATCAAGCAGTTTCGGGCCACTTAAAACATCTAGAAAAATCCAAAAATTAGAAAATGTATATGAATTTGATGGTCATAAATCGCAAGTATTTTTCTACCAACTTAATATATGTATATATATATATATATATTTATACATATATACATTTATATATATATATATATATATATATATATATATATATATATATAAATGTCCTGTGATTTGTTAAGAGAAGGTAATAAGGATAGTAAAAACGAATGTGATTAAATTTAAATGTTGTATGATAACACATTTTGTAAAACTCGTGGTAAAATTTTTACTAGATATTGTTTCTAAGAAATCGACATGATTCTCATTATATCTATTTCAAATACGTTCATATAGAGGAGACATCAATTTCAATTAAAAAAGTAAAATAAAAAGTACGATTCATGATGCACCTGCAAATGTATAAACAGAAAAAGCATTGTTGTAGGCGCGGTCGAAAGTAACTTTAATTAACGTTGACACACGCCCGTTTTTAGCTGATTGAAGCAATGATTTGTAAAATATCAATACGATAACGTCGTGCTGTCAGCTACAATTAGCACATAAATGATTTTTCAACGATAGACATATGTATCATTTTATGTTTGCGTGTATTTGATTTAACAGGCAGACGTTTATAAAGATATGAAACGATGATGTAGATTGCATTAATATACGAAAATAAATTCCTTTTAGTTGATGGAAAGAATAATATATTTTTTACAAATAAATGAAGAAAAAGTGAATTAGTTAAATTTTTGTTGAAAAATGTTAATTATTGAAGAAAGCATTTTTTTTGTTAAGAACATCTTTTATTAAATTCTCTTTCATGAATAAATCCTTTTTTCACCCCATAAAATACAAAACTGTTTTTCAACAAAAATGATCAATAAATAATGTTCTTCATTTTTCTTTTTTTTTGAATTGAAAAAAATATTTTTTTTTATCTTCAAGCTTAAGAATGATGGACATGGCCATTATTCTAATGACCATCATTCAATGACATTACCATCCAACTAGGCATTACCATCCAATTATTTCGTATAAGAGTAACACTTTTGATTTAGTATTGAACTAAGGAGTGAGTACTCGATTTCTTTTTAATTTAATGACAAGAAGTATATTTTGATTTTAAGTTTTTATTGATAGTGAACATATAATAGATACTTTTTAAGTTAAACTTATTTTTTCGATCTGGATACTAACTTACTTAGCACATCAAAATCAAAATCAAAAAGAATTTTATTGTGATGAGTACATTTCAACACCGTATTACAGTGCGTTGAATGGAAGTTGGGGTTTGGTCCGGTGTCTTAGCTGAGTCTTTTAAACCGGTTTTAACAGGAGGTTCGTGTTTCAGGAAGTGGGTATAGGGGATGGTTTGAAGTGATGGAGTCCGGGAAAAAATTTCAAAAAACCAGAAGGAATGGATAACACTTAGCACATAGCGTAGCCGACTTATATATCGTTTCGGGGGCCATGGCAATTACAATCCCAGGTATTAAATAGTTTAAATTTCTTTTGTTACAATACTAAATTTTCAAAACTATTAGTGTGCAATATAATGAATATTTTCAGATCCTTTGACACTGAATATAGATACAAGTTTATGAGACCTGGATCTTTTTGAATACAGGCAGGTTTTTTTCATTTTGAATTTCTCATTTAGTAAATTAAGTTTAAAACTGGAATTACGAAGTTAATAATGAAATTTCAAAATATAAATATAAACTTTTAACATAAATATTAATCATTTATTTAACAATTTGGTTCAGTCATTTTTCTTTTTATTTTTTATGTGAAAAAATAATTCATTTATAACATATTATCACTATTTATAAAATTTTTAATTTTTAAAATATGACTTTTTTTAGAGTAGTTCAAATATATTAACGTGTCAAGATATTTGTATTATTTCTGATTCAAGATACTTATTTATTTTTTTGGGGTTTACATGCTATAATGTTCGATTAGATTCTTATTTATATTATTTAATAACTTCACTAAATACCTATTTGACTTAAAAAGGTTAAAATTCATAAAATGATTATTTTCTACTACAGACTGTAGTATAAATTACACTATTGTAATTCTTATTCATTATAATACTTGATATCCCATTTCAACATTTATAATCAATCATTATTGAATTCACTGCTTTTTTTAAAAAAAATAACTAGTTATAGAATGAATATATTGTAATAATAAAACCCTCGCTCATTTTCTGTCTACTTATATAAAAAAACTCAGAAACATATCTTAAATCATATTCCAGAAATTTTACAAAACGTTCTTTGACCCTTTCGCTGTTGTAGGCGCTTAAATAATCTCGCTTGACCAATTCTGTAGGTACCTTTAGGTGCTCAATTGATATTGTCGAGATGGTACTGTTGATGCTTAAAGGTGTATAGTTAATATCTAGCATCTTGATTGGATACAAGTCAAAGATTACCAGCTTTATTACATTTCCAGTTCTCTCTTTGAGCGAATGTTTACCTGAATGCTCTGGATTAGATTTCGCCGCAGCTAAAGCGTCAACTAAGAAATAAAACCAGATGGAAGAGTAAATAATGCTTGTTTGTTGCATGTTTAAAATATATAGAATTAAATATTCTTGGATAAGATCTTCAAGTGATTAAATCTTCAAAAAATTCCAAGAAAATAGAACATTTATCCATTTTTAAAATTTTAACACTTGTATAATCGCCATGAAAAACAAATTTTTCACCTTTAAATAGATGAATATATCTTTTAAAATCTATTTGAGTCCTAGACCTGCATTTTTATCAGTTTTTAAAAATTAATTTTTCAACTGTTAAGATTGATCATAAAATTTATATGCTGAATTAAATTCCATATTTTATTTCATGTGATAACGTGTGGGATTTAAGTGTCCTGTTAGGTTTAGAAAGTTGAAAAATCGATTTTTTTCATAAATCAATAGATTGATTTATGTAGAATAAGGCTTTAAAAGAATTGAAATATGTAGAAATTCAAAACTTGAAGGAGTAATTTAAGTTTGAATTGCGCAGCTCATAACCCACTCAGGTTTGAATTGAAAGTTAAAGGTGTTTCTCCCAAAATGTTTTTTTTTCAAAACGAGTTTTTTCAACCCGCTAGTGTGTATAACTCCAACTAATTATCCGATTGACTTAAAATTTGATATGTACCTTTCAATTAATTGTTTCTACTGTATGAACTACTATGATGTATGTAACTTTACAATTTCTATTTTTTTTACAATGAAAACCCCGTAAAATTTCCTGAAAAATATCACTTTTTTCTTATATATTTGTCGAAAATGATTTTTTCAAAGACCTTAATTGATTAAATTAAGGACTACTTATAGATTATAAAAAAAGTTGTTTTTTTCTAGCTTAATTTGTCTTAATCAATTTACTCAATCTTTTAATTTCACACCAGCGTGGATGTATAGGGATTTTATCTAACTAAATTTCTCTACAGATATCATCACAAATATTCAACACATAAAAAATAGATGTACAATTTTATTTAAACAAACTTAAAAAAAAATTTAAATCTGAAACAACAGACTGATTTTATCCTTTACTTTTAAAAAAATGTTGAAAAATGCCCAATTATACGGCCCCTAGATTGAGCTGGGCCTTTAATGTTGTATAAAAAATACATTATAAAATTAAAATTTTTACAAACACTGCAAAATTTGAAAAGTATCTAATGGAATAATTCTCTTTTTAATATTAAGATCAAATCCAATAGTAGATCTTAAAACTAAGATCAAAGTTTTGAATTTAATCGATTTTCAAGTCATTTCTAAAGGTTCTTGTAAAAATCAAGTACAGTTTTTATGATGCAAGTATAAAGTCTGTTTCAATTAGAAGCTCATACTAATAGGATAAGTATCAGATTATTTTTTTTAAAGAAGTGAAAGTTTTCAGTTTCATCCTTTAAAAGATTATCGTTTGTGAATACAATGACTCAATTAAAATATTTTAAATATGAAATTAATTAATAAAAAAATAGTTTGTTGGATAATTAAAACTGATATCAATAAAAAATAAATCGATATCATAATAAGATTTAGTATTAGTATATTGCTGTGAAAAAAAAATATTGACTGGTCTACTTTTGATAATGTTTGATTCTTTTTAATTGTATATTTGTTTGTTGAGAGAAGTGAAGGTTCTTGGTTTCATCATGTTAAAGATTATCATTTATAAACACGATGACTGAATTTAAATATTTTCTAATAATTAAAAATTGTATTATAAAAACTAGTTGGTTTGCTAATTAACACAGATATTATTGAAATAGAAATCATAAGAGGATTCCGTATTAATATATTGGTTAGAAAATGTTGACTAGTCCACTTATGATAACATTTGATTCTTTTTAATTAATTATTTGTTAATAGTATATAG
Source organism: Acanthacorydalis orientalis (assembly GCA_034766995.1). Taxonomy (NCBI): domain Eukaryota; kingdom Metazoa; phylum Arthropoda; class Insecta; order Megaloptera; family Corydalidae; genus Acanthacorydalis; species Acanthacorydalis orientalis. The sequence continues at coordinate 9,653,458 of CM068317.1, read as the reverse complement.
AGAGGAGAGGTCAGAAGTCTTGTATTTCTCTGCAAATGTCGACAGCACCATCGTATCCGTTACTCGCCTTCTCTATTCCCATTCTATTTGCGTCGCGTATTCTCATTGATACACATACGGCGTTCGGTTAATAGTAATCTGTATGCATTTCGAATTAAAGGGTTACAAGCCATCACCTAGCCAATGTTGGACGATAGCGCGCTTAATGAACAAGGTGTGTCTGGTCGACACTTTAAAAGGGTCATGTTTGTATATCATTTACTAATATATATTCATTAATTTATATGTTATTATACGTACTAATGTAATGTCATGCGGGCAAGGAAAAGTGACCTGTATTCGAAACAATGTTGTGGTACTCGCATGACGTGTGTTAACGCCGCGGCATCTATTTTGAATGTAAAGTAGCGTGTTCATGAATGTTAAACTCTTGTTTCGAAAAGCAAACGCGGGTTCAACTTAATTGGATATTCCGAAATTCTGACTCGAAACGATGGATGGGTACATCTTTTATGTCAGGTGTTTTTTTCGCGTTGGTTTTTAACATTATTAAATCTGTTGTAGTGCCTACACAAACATTCTCTTACATTCGTTCAAATGTACTGCTATTTAAACTGTTACACTGTAAATACCGAAAGTTCTTTTTCCGGAACAAAAAAATGTAAAATATAGACGAAACACTTTTTAAAAATTGTACGACTTATGTTATACAAAGTCAAACAGTTGTCAATCTCTTAAATTTATCAAAAATTGAAAAATAGTATTATTAAAGTTTCTACAATCGTCAATATATTTATAAATATATTTTTATACATTTATTAAAGAAGATTATGTAATAAGAAAAAGTAGAAACATTATTTTAAATGTAATTTGATTGTAACTATAATGTGTAAGAAATAATTCGGTGCCTTTAACTTGAACCAATCATAACTCCATTTTAAATTAAAATATTTTCTCATTTTTTAGGATTTTGAAATTCCAACCTTAAAATTTAAAAATACTGTAAATCTTGGCCAAGCAGTTGACATAATTTCACAAAACAGTACTGAACACGATGGCATCCAAAAAGCAGTATTTTAGACATTGCATACTTTTCGAATTTCAGGTAAAAAAAAATGCTGCTGAAGTTACTGGAATGAATCGTTTAGCTTTGGTGGAATTTTCTATGGTGTATAAAACATGAAAAAATGGTTTCAAAAGTTTCGGAGTCCTGATTTTCAGCTTTCTGGTCGAGAATATCTCGGACAACTAAAAAAGTTTGAAAACAAGGTGTTTGAGCAGCTGTTAAGTGAAATATCCGTTCGGAATGAACAGCAACTCACTCAACAACTTGGAGTTAACCTGCAAGCAATTTCCTATCGTCTACATAGGCTGAAAAAAATTCTAAAACTCATCCGATGGATTACACATGAGCTCATCTCAGAAAATAAAGAAAAAAATTGCGACACGGCACAAAGTTCTCGTTCATAAGGTTTAAAAGGAACGATTTTTTGCATAAAATCATAACCGGTGATGAAAATAGGTTTTGTACGACAATTTTAAGCGACAAAAATCACGAGTTGGGCCCGGTGAAACAAGGGAATCGACTCCGAAACCAAATATTCACACCAAAAAAGTGGTGTTGTGTATTCGGCTGAACATTAAGTGTGTGGTGTATATAAGTTGCTCGAACATGGTCAGACTGTCAACTCAGAGCGTTACCAAAACAGCTCATCCATTCGAGTGACGAGTTAGAGAGAAGAAGTAAAATCGATGGCGTGGAAATGAGGCAAGACATTTTAGAGCAAGAAAACGCTAGGTCACACATCGAGAAAGAGACCAAAGACCATATTTATTCGTCGGGCTGGAGAGTTCTTCCTCATACGGTGTATTCATCAGACCTAGTCCCGCTAGATTATCCTCTGTTCCGGTCGCTCCAGCATCTCCTGGCTGATACCCATTTTAAAACAATTGAAGAGATCCGAAAATGGATTGATGACTTCATCAATTCAAAGTCTCCACCGGACTAGTGATTCGTCAGTTACTCGACAGATAAAGAAAAGTTATATAAAATAATGGAGGATATTTTGAGGATTAAAATATATTCCGATTTTCTGACAATAAACATTAATTTTCTATAAAAAAGGGCACAGAATTAATATGTACACCTAATATAAAATGCAAAAAATTGTTCTAGGAAATGTTTGGGATATTTTATTTATGAATTATCCTATATAGAATTTCCTTCTCACTGCACTTAATTATTCTATGATTGTTATTATGACAGAGAATTAATATTCAATCATTTACCTCCTCTATATTTTATATATTTAATATTAGATATAGATAAATTCTTGTATATAAAGCAAATATACTTGAAACCATTGACGCATTCAGAGGAGGGGGATCCTAGCGACCCTGACATCCTCCAAAGGAAAAGGAAAAAATCACTATTCCCTATATATATATATATATATATATATATATATATATATATATACAGAGAGATTAAAGTTACCACGACTGAAGTCATTCAAGAGCTTTGTAAAAAGAAAAAAGAAATTTGATTTTATTCTTTAAATTATTTTTTATGATCACCTAATGAATTTTAATGAATTCACATAAAAAAAATTTATCCGTTCAACTCGTCCCTCTCCAAGATTAAATCCTGAGTGTGCCATGGCTTGAAACGATCAGGCACGAGCATTCAGAACTCGATGATAATTTATGTTTTAAATAATTATTCCTAAGAAAAAAAGTGTATTATTAGAACATTTTAATACATTAATGTCATTTGTAACCACGGTTTAAAAGATTCAAAACACATGCAATAAAATATAAATATCAATAATGAATTTTGTTGCAATCAGAGATAAAATTCGTTTAAACTTTAATATATATATATATATATATTATATTCTTATATAACATTGACTTGTTGAATTATTTTGCTTTTATGTTCATAAAAGCAAAATACTTTTTAATAGTTTATAAGCATATAATTTAGATATGGTTGAATAACTTTGCCAAATTTAAATATGGTTATGAGAAAAAACACGAGTAGGTAATAAATGTAAAAATATTGTTTTAAAAAAACAACATATAAAGGTATAATAAATATTCAATCTATTTAATTTCCATATGAATGTTTATTCCCAAGTGATAGACAAATAAAGTATTCGTAATGTTTCAATGTCGAAACAATATATACAAATGGATATGTAAATATGTTAATACCGGTCGCTCAATTTTTTTGTCATTCGTATATATATGTTCGTGTGCACGTTTCAAAATTGTATAAGTGTGATCGACGTCGAGTCAGTCGTAACGAATTATTTTCGTGTATTTTGATCCGTGTATACAACGGCAACACATATAGAATATAGAACGAGTCTCGCTAATACATCAAAAAAGTAAATGACAGCTACAATATCGTTCCGATGAAACAATATTGTCGGTGACATATTATCTAATGGTAACCGATATCGTGCCGATCTCTGCTACTGCCGCCCCCTAGCGACAAAACTCACGCATGGGAGTGTGGACCGACGTCGGGGTACGAACACCAAGTGCGGCGAATGCATACGATCATTTGGGGTGAAGATATAGAGATCTTTTGGAATTTATTTGTTTTTTTTTTAGGATGTAAAATTGAATCACTTCTGGTTTTCTTATGAACTATAAAATAGAAATAAAATTTGGTCAAAATAAAGTTTCATTTTCTTCAAGAAATAGGGAAAAATGTAGAAAAAAAAATTGTATAAATCTGAAACAATCACTGGTTTGTAGAAAGTTATTGAGATAAATGAAATTGTTTCATGAAATAATAATTAACATGTTTACGGATACTTTACTACTTAAGTGTTTTACGAAATTAGAGAATATTTCAAAACTTTTATAATCAACTATTTTTTTTATATCAATTAGCATTCTTTTTTTTTGTAAAAAAACATTAGAAGGCTACAGTCATCTTGTCCCAACAAACCAGAATCGAAGCGTCTTAAAGCTCCAATAACCAACCAATAGACCACTGATTTCTGCAAGATGAGACAAGAGTTTGCAGTCGTCTAATTGTTTCTTCTACAAAACACAGATGAATCGTTGATTCATCTGAGTATTTAAAAATACTATTGTTAAGTGCTAACATATTTTAATTCAAACAATCGAACACTCACTACATTGCTTATACCAAACCTCAGTGATATATTTAAGATAATTGAAATTAATTATCCATTTCGTGGGACAATGAAAAGAAAACTGGGTGATGGTGGGACACTTTCATGATTCAACAGTATAACACGTACAATCTGAGCAGCTGCAACAGTTTTGTCTCTGGTGTATATAAAACATAAGATGGGTACAACCGTCTTGCTTACAAATGTGTTAAAATTGAAATTTTTGTTTCAATAACAAAAATATTTAATTATTTATAAGATTTGCATTATTTAAAGAGATGATATAGTTCTGACACTGTGGCTGACTAAATTCAGTTATGAATTTTTTTCCTCTTATAAATAACAAACTTTTTTTAGTACTTTGGTGCTTTAAAAATGATCGCATGGCTATCAAAATGCGCACAAGCTACATTTAAAAATTAAGAATAAATATTTATTGACCATTTTTAACCAAAACATATTTATGTCGTTTGTGGAACGAAATTATAGAAATTCATTAGTCAAAATCTAGAAAGAGAGATTTATACTTATTGAAAACTCCCATTTTGTAAAACGACTAAAAATATTATCAAATTGTTTCTTAAATAAAACAATTTATCTATTTTAGCTTTTTTAGAAAAATAAAATTCAAGATGTGAAAAGATTTTTCTGTACTTTGGCTCTAACCACTGCTCTACGAATCGATGACATTGTAATTAAAATAAAATCAAAAATATCAATAATGAATTATTAAACATTTTTTAACTAGAAAAGGATATTTTGATTTTTAGAAGGAAAAAGAATTCCATTGTCTGAAAGTGAATTTAGCCACAATATCAGAATTGTATAATACAAAAATAAAAAACGTGCGGACATTTGAATTAAATGTGTCGGTAATTATAATAGTGGACTAAGTCAAAAAATTTGAAAAAATGATTTATTTTTTATTACAATTACTTATATTTTAATAATCTAGAAGAACTTAGAAATAAAAATAAAAAATGTACTGTTTAATGACTGCAAAATTGGTTGCAAACATAATTCTGTTTTTGTTCATTTTGATAGTGGACCTAGTCACTAACTTTTTGGTGTATTTTTTTTTTTTTTTGGAAAAATGCATGTACTTATCTCAGCCTGTAACTGTAACCTATCTGTACCTATCTCCATCAACTCAAAGTGCTTTCGATGAATTCGTTAATTCCAGGACTCCAGAATTCTATCTTGTAGGAATAAACAAACTTGTTTCCCGTTGGAAGAAATGTGTGTAGGTCTTTAATTTAATTAATAATGTAATTCTTAACTGATTTGTTTCATCTTTATCGCGATTCGTAAAAACCGTAATTATTTTTATACCAACTTAGTTCAAAGAATAAAAATTAAAAGAACTAATAAGTTTACGAAGAAACAGTGTTGCGTATGTTATGTTAACAAGAAAAGGAGCGAAACTAAGTAAGTTTGTAGTTCTTCTAATGTCTTATTACACCTAAAAAATTATTTTCAGAAATTGTTGACCTCTCATACGAAACAAAAGTATTAATTTCTCAAAATTAATTTTTGTAATTTTATACGGATTACATTTTTGTTTCCGCGTTAATTTTCTTGAATGTATTAGATTGGTGCAAAAGTAATTACGGTTTTTATCATTTTAACTTTGGTGTCGATTTTTCTAGTTATCGTTATCGTTTTTTATAGTCATGTCATACATCACTGTGAACAATTCATTTAGCACTATTGATTTCAGCTTATGTTTTTTGTTATCATTCTTTAGATTGTTGGATATAACTTCTTAAATTAGTCATGGAAAAAAGTAAATTCACTCGATTTTGTTGTATGAGTTTAAATTGGGACATAAAGCCACAAAAAATGCTCGAAATATCAAATTTGTTTTTGGTAAAGAGTTATTTAGTGATCATACAGCTCAACACTGGTTTCAAAAATTTCGTAATGGAAACGAGAGCTTTGATGATGAGGAGGGTCGTGGGTATCCTTCAACTGTAGAGAGTAATGATTTAAAAACCATTATTAAAAATACCCACGTGAAACAACTCGAGAGGTGAAAGAGGAACTCAGTGTTGATCATTTAATAGTTGTTCGACATTTGAACCTAATTGGAAAAAGAAGAAAGCTGGATAAATGAGGGTTCTATATGAACTAAACGAATATCAAGCAATCTGGCGATACGAAGTATGCTCTGCGCTTCTTTTTTGTAACAAAAATGAAAAACACCCTCACCCACTCTTGATCGTATTGTCACTTGTGATGAAAAATAGATTCTCTATAACAATCGGAAATGTTCATTCTAGTGACTAGAGCGAGAAGAAGAACCGAAACTGTTTCCTAAACTGAAGCTTCATGAAAAAAAGATTATGGTCACTGTTTGGTGGTCGAAAAGTGGAATCATTCACTATAACTTCTAAAATCGTAGTGAAACAATAACAGCAGAAAAATATTGTCAGGAAATTGAAAAAATGCATGAGAAGTTGCATTATTTACGGCCAGCATTAGTTATGGAAGATGATCAAGTAATGGAAGAGGATCAATTCTTCTTCTTTACAACGCCCATACACACGTCTCACAACTTACTTTAAAAAATTAAATGAACTGTGTTATGAAACCTTCCCTCAACCACCTTGGTCTCCGACAGACTATCATAATTCCCTACGAGAGAAGGTTTTCAAAGATCAAGCATCTGCTCAAATCGCTTTCGAAGAATTCGTTAATTCTAGGAATCCAGAATTCTATCTTGTATGAATAAATAATCTTGTCTCCTGTTGGGAGAAATAATGCAGGTCAATGGTGTTTATTTTGATTAATAAATATATTTTTAACTGGTATATGCGTCTTTATACACGTTACATAAAAAGCGTAATTATTTTTGCACCAGCCTAATATATATATATATATATATATATATATATATATATATATATATATATGTCTTATTTTCCATGAAGTTCAACGTTTTTTATGAAGTTTAAATAACATTTTTTACTTCTGTTAGTTTCAAGTATTTTTTTTTCTATTAAATAAAGGAATTTATAAAAAAAATAGTATGTATTTTTCCTCCACGTCTTAGTAGTAAGAAATCTACGTTTTGACCCTGTCGATAAGGTTGTTAAGATTGATTATAATTTAAGAAAATAGAAAGATATTCGTACCTCTGGAAAACTGTTTGTTAACACTACACTGTTCGAATATCAAATATAGAAAACACACAGACCATACGTACAATTCAATATGACATCGGTAGTGGCTGTCAACACAACGGGCGTTGGATGGTGTGGTATGGGCATGATGGTAGATCCGGGATGCGTCGGGAGTAAGAAAGAACCGGGGCGCGCGTAGACAAACGAAACGAAGGCTGACAGTGCCACCTATATGATATATTGATACCATTCCCAATAGACATACCTGACCCGGGTATCAATATGACAATAAACTTGTATCGCCTCAGTATGTCTGACTGTCCGTCCGTACGTATGTACGTCCGTAATCATCGTACATGCGTGCGTCCGTACAGAAATACTTTTTCATTCATCATTTCGGATATTTATTGTTTCGCTGTCAGTACGAGACTTTCGATGTTCGGTGGATTGGTCTTCGATGAGATACACAAAAGAGTGCTTTCAATTTTGTTCGGCAAGGATTGTACGGTAATGAAGTGTGTATTACGTTAATGAAAGATCGGTACGTTCAATTTAATTAACTGTCGAAATTCGATTAGGGTCTGGGTTAAAAATAAATATCTATATCGTAATTGATTATACACAAATATTTTTGATTCAATTGTCAATATGATACTTAAGAGACTATAAAAAACATATAAATAAAAACTTATCTCTATATTAGGTTGGTAGGAAAATAATTGCGTTTTTTATTCTGAATTCTAATCTTATTTTTTTCAATAAATTTGGCATTTCATCGTGTTAATGATATCATTTTAAAGTGCACTTTTCGGTCTGTATTTTGGTAACATCGACTTTGGTTTTATTATTAGTTTTTTTTAATAATACTTTTACCAGATGAGTTTATTTTTATGTTCAGTTGCAACCCAGTAATGTTATTTAGAAGAATATAAATGTTGAAAACGATTTATTTTTTTAAATTTAAACAAAAACTAGAATTATAGTATTGCTTTGATTTCTTTTAAGTACTAAAAATGTGTTCGTTTTAAGTACTGTTCTTAAAAATGTACAGTTTAAAATAATATTAACAAATTTAAATTTTAAAAGTGATTTAAAGCAGTCATTAAAATGCATCAAAAGTGTAAAACATTGATACACTGTATAATAGTTCTGTAATTACTTAGAATTCATTTTAGTTTTCTAAAATGATATCTTAACTCGATTCTATCAAATTTACAATATATAAGATTGGTAGGAAAATAATTGCGGTTTTTGTTTTTTTAATTATAACCTTAATTTTTTTCAATGAAATTGTAATTTCATCGTATTCGTATTAATATCATTTTAAAGTGTATTTTTAAGTCTGTATTTTGGTAAGATCGACTGTGGTTTTATTATTAATTTTACTTCAAACTGGACTATTGAATTAAAGATCAAAAAGAAGCAAATAAGAGCAAATTTTTTGTATGAGTTCGAAATGGGAGGTAAAGTAATAGAAACTGCATGTAAACTAAATGATACTCTTAGTGTGGGTACTGTTAAGGAACGTATGGTCCAATGGTGATTTCAAAGATTTCATGCTGGAGACGAGAGCGTTGAAGATAAAGAAGGTCGCGATTGTTCTTCCTCATTTCATAATAATCAACTGAATGCGTTAATTGAATCAGAACCACGCACAACAATTCGAGAACTTGCACAAAAATTAGGAGTTAGTCATCTAACAGTTCTGGATTACTTAAAACAGCTAGAAAAATCAAGAAAGCTGTAAATGTATATGAATTTTAAAGCCATAAACCGTAATTGTTTCTCTAACAACCTTATATTTTATAAAATGATGTTTCAATATCAGTAGATTTTGTCAAACTTAGATACTTCTGTCAATTTAAAACGTCAATCCAAATATTTATAATTATATAACTATTTCAAGAAAAAACTTTTCGGTTTTAGAAACTGTTTATATTTCAATAACTCTATATAACTTTCATAATTGAAAAAATCATAAATTCAATACGAGTATATATCAATAATAGATGTCATTAATATCAGTTTCGCGCATAGCTCGATTATATGACATAACATAATGTGTTATTTTTACAGGTGACATTTCAACGTTTCATTCTGTATTATTTTTGAACAATTTTGTGAATTTTAATTATGTTAAGCTTAAAAAAGAAGGAATATAAAATTCATTTTCATTATTTGATGCTGTTTTATTTCCGGAGAGGAAAATGCGCTGTAGCGACATTAAATAATTTAATAAATATTTATATAAATTTAAATAAAAAATATATCCGCCGTTTATGGAGAAGGTACCGTAGCTGACAGTACTATTCGAAAGTGGTCCGCTCGATTCAGAGATGAAAAATTCGACCCAGAGGATCGAGAGCATTCCAGTGGCATTCAGTTGTTGCAGAGAAACTGCAGGTGTCTCATATGAGTGCTATTAGGCATTTGAAGACACTTGGATATGTGAATCGCTACAATGTTTGACTGCCTGATAATTTAACTGAAATAAATTTAATGGAATACATTTCCATCAATGATTTGCTGCTTAAAAGAAACAAAAACGATCCGCTTCTGAAATGATTAATCATGAACAATGAAAAATGGATTAACTACAATAATGTGGATCAAAAAAGATCTTGTGGAAAACGAAATGAACCTCCGTTAGCTACTCCAAAAGTGGATCATCATCGGAAAAAAATAATGTTGTGTATGAGACTAGCAGGGTGTTGTGTATTATGAGTTTCTCCGAAATAAGCAGACGATAAATTTGGAGAAGTATTGTGCTCATTTGGACTAATTAAAGGCGGAAATCGATCAAAAGCGTCCAGAATTGGCCAATCAAAAGTATATCGTTCTCCACTAACGCAACGTTGGACCATACGCCTCTTCGCAAACCCAGTAGAAATTTGTGCAGTTTGTTTGGGACGTCCTTCCTTACCCGACAATTCACCTGAACTTGCACCTCTAGATTAACATTTGTTTCAGTCCTTACAGAATTCCCTGAATGTAAAAAAAATTCACTTCCTTGGAAGCCTGTTGAAACTATCTGGATCAATTCATCGCCCAGAAATATATCAAGTTCTAGGAGGACAGAGTTATGAAACTACTTGAAAGATGGTGAAATGTAGTGGATGAAAATGGCATATACGTATTAGAATAAATATATGTACAAATAAGTAAACACGGCCTTTAAATTTTACCTTAAAAACACAAAGAACTTTTGTTCCAACTCAATACATAACAAAAGTCGAGAATCTCTGCATTGAAAAACCAAAGAACTTTTACTTACAATAAACAAATAAGTATATACATACATACATATATATATATATATATATATATATATATATATGTATATATATGTATATATATATGTTTATATATATGTATATGTATGTATATAAATATATATATATATATGTATATGTATACATATATATATGTATATGTATACATATATATATATATGTATATATATATATATATATACACGTATATATATGTATATATATATATGTATGTATATACATATATATATACATATATATGTATATATATATATATATATATGTATATATATATATATATGTATATATATATATATATATATATATATATATATAACACTAAATTTTTCTGTGTATAGTTTCTCGTCCCTAATAAAACAATAAAAATAACTGTTTTATTATAAAAAAGCACGATTCAATAATAGAACATATAGAGAAATATGGTTTTCAGATGAGGGTTGAAAATGATCTAAGAGTATAGGGACTTCACCCTTGAACTGATCAACAATGGACATTGAAAGATGTACTCTTATCACTTATGTCTCTTGTACAGACACCGCGTGAAATAGAACAACTCTCATTTATGTGTCAAGTGAGAGCTGTATAGTTTTTCTAACATTGTTTCATACAACCGTCGTTGTCCGTTTAAGTATATTTTATTATATGTTACTACGTGTGTGTGTGAGTTGGTATAGGCGAGTCTGAAAGCGTCTGCATTCGATTGATTTATTTGACAGTGTGGAAAAGTGCACTATTTTTCACGGACGAAAGAAAATAATGGTGATTGAGACGTGTTGGTCGTTTTTCGATTCAATGTAGGTGGGTGTTTTTCAAATAGCTATATAACAACTAAATAAATTGAAAACTTGAATAGAACATGTTTACAGAAAATAAAACGATAAAAGAGTAAAATATACTATAATACTAAAATAAATAATAATTGTGAAAACAACTTTTTCTTATATTTAAAAAGAATCTTAATCGATTTTTATTTTATAATACAATTCTGAAAAAATTCACAATTCAGTTCTGAATAAATTTACATTCTCAAAAGATTTGTTTTTGCATTCTACAAACTAAAAAAAAAACGATTTGGCCAAAAATGTTCAATAAATTATTATTGACCATTTTTGATTGATGCGTGTGCGCATTTCTTTGACGATTCTATCATCTTCAGAGCCGAATCACAGAAAAATCTAACAGGTTTAAAATTGAATCTCTTTCTCTCTCCCTATATATATATATATATATATATATATATATATACATATATATATATATATATATACATATATATATATATATATATATATATATACATATATATATATATATATATATATATATATGTATATATATATACACGCATATATATATATATATATAGCTAAATATATATATTCTTTGTTTAATGCATCTCTAACAGTTCGTTATTTCTTGCAGATTATTTTTCATATTACTGCTGAAGTAATTTACTCTTTAGAAAACGTGACTGTTTCTGTGGTCCTGTCAACTATCTAAAATGTATTGGATTTGTGTATGTTTATATTATAAGTAAAAAAAAATTTCATTCCTCTATTGTTGGTCATATTAAAACATGTTTGATAAAAAATTATATTATCTTTTAAGATTAGAAGAACTGTGGTCTTTAATTATAATATATATATTTTCATAATCTTAAATCATTGGATCTGAATGCTAATGAATATCTTGGGTATAAACTATTTGAGAATAAATGTTTGTTTTGAAGTTGTTTTTAAAAAAATTATATACGAGTATATATATAGAGAGAGAGAGACAGAGAGAGAAAGAGAGAGAGAAATTTAACAGGGAAAATCGGTGTAAACATTTTTCTATTTTTCAATATTGAATTTAAATAGTGTAGAATAAGGTGCACCTAAGATTGGCAGATATATTAAGTGTATTTTTCAAAGATAGTCGATATATCTGTGATAGGATTATTAGGTTAGAACAAAAAGTCAAAACTCTTGTAAAATAAATGATTGAACTTGCCTTTATTTAAAAATGTTGTGACTAAGTTTGGTTAGTTTCGTTTTTTTTTTGTTTTGGTTATTGGATATTTTAAGTTTGGTTATGTGGCTTGAAAACGAGATGTATTGATGGTATCATTGCGAGGAATAAAATTCATTAAAAGATCTGCATCCATTTCCGAAAATACAATAATTACAGTGTTGTATATACAATTATTTTATATAAAAAATTTTTTTCACTGTATAGGATGACTCCAAGTCATTTTTTTGCTTCACTTTGAGAATAGAAATGAATTGACTTTGTAATTTTGTCTCAGAATCAAGAAAAGGTCAAGAATTAATTGCCAGCACAGCATATTTTTTATAATTAGAACTTTTTTAACAATTTATACGAAAAATCATCAACGGATACGAAAAATCATCATCGGATATGAAAAAATTATCGTCAAATACACTGAATATGTGTTGTATCAATCTTGTGTGTAATTAACTATTACTTATTTAAAATTTAAAACAAGTAAATTCATTTTAAGAGAATCTCTTACATACTTGAATTAAGTATATTAAAAAATAATTGTATATTTGCGGAAATAAAAGGAATTAAATGGTTTAAATTAGAAGAAATCAGAAATATTTTCTCTAGATTGAAACTTTAAGGTATAAATATTAAATATATATACATAAAGAGAGAGATAGAGAGGGAAAACATTAAAAAAGTATTTTCAATTTGAAACACTACTCAAATACTAAATGATTAAAAAAATATTTCCTTGAAGACTAGACTGGCCTAATTTTTAAGCATGCATGCATACCATGTTTTGGGTTTATACATACATACATATATATATAAAATTATACATACATATTTATATGTGTATATATGTATGATATAACCACGAAAAATCTCCATTAATATACTTAGTTCAAGTCTTCTAAAATATCACCGACCATCAATTCTTCAACATCATCAACCTTCATTAAGGCGTTAATAAAACCGGTAAACATAACACGGCTAATCAATATCACTTACATGTACATCTTATACGTACACACACACACACACACACATTCATACGTAAGATTTTCGCAAGACATGCCGGTTCGTATATATATATATATACACACATATGCGTGTGTATGTGTGTCTTCAGTCTCGAGAAAACATCTCCGTAGGCAAGCTGGTGTTTGTAATAGAAGGCGGTACGAAGACAGTGTGAGGGCATATTGTACGCGACGCACATATTGTACAATCCCCGAGGTGGTTTATCACACGTCACCCGGACTCGAACCCCTGGTCCCATGGGATCAAAAGCACATACAAATACACATACATACACACACACACACGTGAAATAAATGTACACCTATACGTGTTTAACGTATAGGTGAGGTTAGACGAAACTCCAATAGTTACATATGTTAGTTTCAACGTCTTAGATAATTTCAGTTATATAATGGAAGTGTTGACTTGTGTATTAGTTTAATTGATGAAATATCTTGAAATAGTCATAAGCACGTTTCATGTGATATTCTATTTATGTATACACCATTGTGGCTGAACGCATGAGTGTCGCTTGTATAGTTTACATCGAAACTAATTACAAATTTATGTCGTGTTTACATTTTTATTATATTATCATTGCATTTGTGAACGAAATAATTTGATCGGAAATTTGTATAAATTGATTTCTGTAATTTAAAGAGAGATATATAGTATATGCTGGTAATTTATATTTTTACGTTAGTATTAAAAAATAACCGAGCAATCAAACATAAAGAAAGTAATATAAATAATAAAGTATGCTTTTGAATAAGAAAGATATTTCTTTAAATAAAACCGTGATTATTATTGAGAGAACTGCACATCTTTAATTTTTCCTATATATATATATATATATATTAACCTTTTGACATACGAATTAATAAAAATTCGTTATTACCAATAAATACTATTTATATTTCAGCTTAACAAAGAAAAGAATATTCATACATTTCTAAATATTATAATTCAATGCTAATAATTAAAATTAATAAGGAATAATCAAATAACAAATTAATTCATTATTCAAAATTCTGTAGAGTACGAAACTATTCGAAATATTCTGGTAAATGTGGAGGTATTTGAATTTTTTAAGACTGCCAAGTCGTTTCGCTTCTTGTATTATTTTTTGAGCACACTTAAAATATCTTTGCAGGATGTTGCTTTTTATCAGTAGAAGGTGTATGTTCAGGAAAATGTGCCCTCACTCGAGTAACCCATTTGGTCTTCACTATCACTTTCATGTAAATTCAAAACAGACATGTTGCAGGGTTCGTTTCTATGGTTCACAATGTAACACTGAATATATATAATTATTTCTTTCTAATATTTACTTTGTAGCTGCTCTAATTAAATCTGCGTGCGACTCAAAGAATGTCAATGTTTACAATGGTAAAAGAAACACATGACGTATCAGAGACGTCTTTGTATGTCAAGGAATTAATAATTTGTAATACAATTTTCAATAAAAAAATTAAAATATTCAAATGCCAGTAATATCATGTGTGGCATAAAAATGTATAAAATCTATCCATGTTCCAAGATAACACCGACTTAAAACTGAAAAACTTATAACGAGTATTATAAAATAACTTAATAATTTTAGATTTGTTGTTAGTTTATTATAAAAGGATATTGTTGTTATATAACAAGTGAGAATATTATTAAATTCTTGTCACAATTATTATCAAAAATATGTATTTTATTATAAATGTTTATTATATCACATAAGTATACTTAATTTCATTTTTTTTGAAACATAAAAAATATTACGTTTAATTTGTTTTTGTATATAACTATTTTGTAAATAGAATTAAAAGATTTAAATGATTTAGTGATTAATTCGATTTGAAAGATTTGTAATAAAATCAGATTGAAATTATTTGAAAAACGATTAAAAAAACCTATTATTTAACAGATGTTTCATCTCAAGAAAGACACTTTATTTATTTATCTATATATATAAAAGACTATTCTTGAGATAAAATATCTGCTAAATAGTAGTTTTTTTAAATCATCTCTGTATGAATCTGAACATATATCTGTATATGAATTTACAATTCAGAAAAGCATGCAAATCTTTCCCAATTACTCACATTTTGTTTGTAACATATATTTTTTTATAGTTGAGAAAAAAAATCAAATACTTATTTTCTCAAGTGTAACATTTTTGATATTGTACTGATAGAGGCCTTAAATAGGGGTTCACTCTTTATGAATGAGGGATGTTCATTGATTCTTCAAAACTTAGTTTAAATAAACACTCACTGGTATTATTACTGTATGCTGTACATATGAATAAGTCGTATATCACAGCTACTGATTGCAAGTATTAAAATTATTTCTAATATATCTACCATGATATCAAAAAAAATGTTTTATATTTTATTTACAGGTTATTTATAACAAACATTGCTGTAAATAAGTGAATTAGACAATAGAAATCGAAAAAAATAACTACTGTGATGAAATAATGAACAAAAAATAAATAGTTGGTTATAGGAAAGTAAAAAATGGTAAATACGAAACAAGTTAGTCACAAAAAACTGCCGAATTATAATTACTCGAAAAAATTATGGCCATTTTGCGGAATCGCAGAGCAAAAAATTATCAACAAATAAATTTTTGATACTTTTTAATTTATTTTTTTACTTTATAGTTAATTTTATACAGACAAAGAAGAGTACGTTAAGTAATATTCTATCAAAAGTATTTATATAAATTCTCTTCTGAACTTTTTTCAGAAAAATTTAAATACAATCAGTGAAGAAAACGAAAAGGAATTCCATTAAGATATATTTAAGACAAAAATGTGGTACTAGGGTAAATGTAATCTAAGTTAGTATGCTAGTTGAATACTGCTATACAGAAAAGGGGATGGTTTTACAAGCAAAGTATAGCAGGCAATCATTTGAAAAATCTTTAATGAATGAAATAACTATTTAGTAGTCTGAAAACACCATTTTTTTAATTTATTATTGTCTCATCAAAAATCATAAATGATAAAGAAAATTTGAATTGAGTATATATTTTTTTATAAATATCGTGTTACTTAAATCAATTGAATGTTATATTTGGTTGGTAGAAAAATAATTGCGGTTTAAGATATACCGTGTAAAATCGTTGATAGTATTCGAGGAAACATAAATATCTTGATTGGAAACATATAATTGTAAGCGGAAAAATTAATTACAATTAAAAATTTGCAGAAATAACATTATTATTGAGTGTGAAAATTTTTGAAACGATCAAGTGTGCACAAAACGGTTTCACATCGGTCACATCTTGAACCTGGATGTCGGTCTCTTCTATTTGCTGTATAAACTACATAATGCTCCATGACCATGATCTGACGGTATTCTCTACGGAAAACGAGGCATCGATCAGTATGAATGAGTTTGTAGTTATCAAGACGAATTCCTTTACGATCCACACGGTAGTTATTAACGTATGCGTTATAGATTTTAAGATTGAAAATATAAGAGAAAAGTTTTTTGTAACATTTGACTGTTTTTGTTGTCATGTTTGAAGTGTATATATACACATATATATATATATATATATATATACATATATTTATATATATACATATATTTATATATATACATATATTTATATATATACATATATTTATATATATACATATACATATATATATATATATATATATATATACATATATATACATATATATATATATATATATATACCTATATATATATATTTATATATATACATATATATATATATATATATTCATATATATATACACATATATATACACATATATATATATATATATATATATATATCCTAATTAAGTTAGGTATGATAATGAATTTGTTGATAAAGAGCTCTCAATTGCCTTTCATTATGAGTGGTTATTTTAATGTAAATTTTGCTTCAGAGGAGGAATAACTTTTGATTGATTTTAAAAAAATAAATTTAATTTCGAAATGAATAATGGTCGCAATATATCCACCACTAAATCGGAAAGTATAATTGTCGCTGTATTTGTTGGATATTTAAATAAATTACAATCAAAAAATTCATTTCATACTTTAGTTACAATAAGCCAATTCCCTTTTTTCTGAAATATGAATCTATGGAAATTTCCTAATAATAAATCAAAATATTCATTAAATTGTGTATACTGATTGAGAATTACCTCATAAACCTAACCTATTTGCTATCTGGTATGTGTGTAGATTTTATGTGTTTCACTTCTGTAGTGTGTAGTATAAAATACACGGTATCTTTTTTTGAGAGTAAATCATTTTCTGATAGGAAAATCTAACTTACCAATGAATTAGAAAATATCGCTGCTCATTGAATTTTATTTTTTTTTCGATAGACACGAAAAACGTAAAATCTCAAATTTTGTTATCCGCTATCTTCAAATGATGAACTTTTTGGAAAAAAATATTATTCAGTCCAATTCTCAAGTTTACAACTTTTATAGTTTTTCAAATGAAAAAACCGTGCTTTTTCTGATTTTTGGACGACCGTAATTGTTTTCCAATGAAAGAAAGAGTTATATATTTAGTCTCATTAGAAAGAAAGAAAGAATGTATTGATATGCATGTTAGTACAGTAGTACAATTAATACTAAAGTACACAATATTTCAGTTTAAGTCGTGGTGCCTCGCCTAGGCGTTGACTCGCATATGGATGGATGTTGAATGGTATAATAATGGAAGTTTGTGTATGTTTTGGAAGTATGTGCACCCAAAACATACACAAACTTCCATTATTATACCTTTCAACAAAGATAGCGCTCTGAGATCATAGTTTCTCTAGAAAACATGAATGGATTCTTAGATCCACGTTCGGTTTCAAACGTTTAAATTCAATTCTAGTGAGCATAACGAAACCGATTATAATTCTTCGTTATAACTATTTTCGTTATTTTAGTGACAGGTAAATATAATTTAGATAATTTTCAGTTTCACATAATTAAATAACAAATAAATGTATTTTTTTTAGAAAAAAGCATCCGAAAGATGTTTCTCTGAGATCATAGTCTATTTGGAAAACATCAATTGATTCCTGGATCCACTCCCGGTTTCAAAGTGTTAAATAAACTCTAATTAAATCCTGTATAGATATTTTGAAAAAAATCGAATGTGCGAACTGTGTGATTTAATGACTGTGTGTGTTCTTTTTCAATATATTATATCGATATTTATTCTTCTCTTTGTATATATGCACACACATGTACATTACTTCGAATGTACGAATATGATATATAAAACATACTGTACATTATATTAATGTGTGTAAGCAACAGAGTATGAAAAATCGAATAAATCCAAATTACTCCATAAGATCGTATTGTCATATCGCGCTCTAAATAGCCGTATATTAATATCTCTAATAATGTGTGAAGATGAGAACAACTACAAACCGTTCTTAATAAACAGTTATGCATATAATTTACGACGTTAAGAAAGATTCCCAAGAGGACAAAGTATGGAAGTAAAGGGATAAGGAATAACTGTTATTCTATGTATATGATACTTACTGTATAAACTCTGATCTGGCTATGCTGATACGTATTAAATTAATCCCGAGACATTATTGCTAAGGATAACCATTATTATCAAACGTTTCGTCTCTTTTCCGCACCCATTTTCCGTCTTGGAAATACACACTTGGCGCGGCGGACGCCAAGAAATCCAAATGATCGAGATCGACGTCTCTCGCACGCGTACGCGTCCGTCGATACGTCCGTCTCGGTCCGACGGTGGATCGGTAACAAAAAGTTTGTCAGTACAGTCACAATAACATTGAAATAAACAGAGGTGTTATATTCTTGACAATAAAGTGTACGTTGTATATAAATATTGAGCACGGACGGCTGTGTGTGTGTGTGTGCGTGAGTGAGTATTTGTATTCGTTCGTCGCGAAGATTTGTGATATCGGCGTCGCGCGCGAAACGATGCCCGCGACGCTCGGGCGGAACAGAGACGGCCGTATCTTGTATTTTATGAATTTTAGTGTTACGTCAAAATAATAATATTGTAGGAAGAAGGCACTGGTTATCCTGTATCTACTTCTGCAGTCTAAGTTTAAGAAATTTGCATTGAAATTATTGTACGTTTAATTATAAGTAAAGACTGAAAGTGAAGTGGGGCTATGTGGACCGGCGACGTGTGTGGTAAGGGGTTGTAGGGTTTCGGGTTTGTTCTTAGCGACTGAAAGTCATTATATTTTCGTATCGTGTTGCGTCTGCGTTTGTTATAGCCATGCTTGGTGATGTGGATAATTTCGGTTGATAAAAGTTTATGATTTGCCACGGCGATATATATGAATATATATATATATATAGAAGTTTTAAAAGTCACATATATTTTTCACTAATATTTTCTACAGAATAAATAAAGATTTAAAACTTTATTCTAGATTGGGAAACTAACAATTATAAGTAAACTTTGATGTATGCACGTTGATGAGTTCATAAACTAGAGTTTAACTAAATTATTCTCAATTTAGGTTTTAAAAATGCTGACATTATGTATGACATAAAATGTCAATAATTTTGTACACGCTGAT
The DNA here is from genome assembly GCA_034766995.1 of Acanthacorydalis orientalis. Taxonomy (NCBI): domain Eukaryota; kingdom Metazoa; phylum Arthropoda; class Insecta; order Megaloptera; family Corydalidae; genus Acanthacorydalis; species Acanthacorydalis orientalis. The sequence goes on along the minus strand of CM068317.1, from coordinate 9,633,322 downwards.
GAAAGTATGTGTCGATAATTATCTTTCTATGTATATAAAATAATTCTATTGTAAAATTTCCATAAAACAATTTTTTTCGTGTTGAACATTTCCTCATAACGTCGCTTTTTCCGGTACACTCTACAAGTAGCTCGTTAACTATTACATTTCCGATGTTTTACGAATCGTTATGTTCGTCGATTCCAATGAAACAGTATTCGCGCACGACCAGTTGTATGTGGGTCTTTCTAGATGTACTTTTTAGCATTTATCAAGTTTCAGTGTACAGAAGATCACAAGTCAATTACAAATATCGTTTACACACAAGCTTACAATAAGTTTTCTTTTCAGTTTCACTATTTTCACAGTTTCATTGAAAATCAAAAAATAAATTTCATTTCACAATATCTTTATTTCGTTTTGCATTTGTCATTTAAAAATGTTGACACTTAACGAGAGCGAGCGAAGCGAGCGGTGACGAATTCCCCCGGGGGTTGGAGAGCATATCCCCCTAGTAAAATCGAATCAAAACCAGTCATTATATAAAATGTATTGTAAAATAATTAAAAGATAATACGTACTAAATTGATGACAAAAATAATATTTATTTTAATCGATGTACATTTCATGCATTTTTATATGCTAAAGATACCGTTTTGTTATTAAAATAAATATTAAAAACCACATGTTTCCATTACATGTATAGATATTATTTTAAAGAGGTACTTGTACTTGTACTTGGAATAAATTAAATTTCTACTAAAATTATATCTCATTTCCTTGAAAACTTTTAAGTTTATATTTAAGAGGAAAATTTGGAAAAAATGCATTAAATCTTTCTTCATTTCCTATTAAAATATTTATCACAGGATTTATTGTACCAAGGAGATCGATTTATATATATATATATATATATATATATATATATATATATATATATATATAATCATGACAATAGTAAATAATTCGCATAAATAAAGAACAATAAAACGTAAATGAAAGTGTTCACTAAGTGATTGTGTATTGGTAGTAAAAAATAATAATAATTTTAAGATTATTTCTTACACATAACTGTACATTTTCAAACATTTATATACACTAAGAAAATTTAAGAATAGTCATATATGTCATAAATAAAATTTTCTGTCATCACATAAAAATATGGGAAAAAATTTGGTAAAATAATATAAAATAATTGATTAAAGATCATATTTGATGGTTGTATATATGCATTTTGATGCCAAATTTTTTTAAAATTATTAAGAAATACATTATTTGGTTAATGTTTATATTATTAATATATTTATGAGAGGATATTTAAAACAATATGTTTTTGTAATAACTAATATAAATATGAAATATATAAAGTGTGTAATTAAAACAAATAACAAAGCATGTTCTGAAACATCTGAAATATTATATTATGTATAAAAAATTAATAATATTTAAAATAATTACTTAAAAAAATTGTTTCTGTAAAAAAATTCAGAAGTGAGTAAGTAGTTATTTAGTTAATAGCTACAGATATAAAAAAACGATGCTGACTAGTTAAAAATAAATAAAATGTATTAATTAATGTTTTACTTTTATTTACATTTCTTTTATTATGAGAATAAGTGGAAGAAATCGTTAAGCAATAATAATTCTCAAAGATTTTTATAGTATAATCATAGAAGTAGTTCTATTTGTTTACAATGAAATTCAATATTAATAATAATTGCTGTTAATGAAACAGTCTTGTTTCATTAACTATAAAACATATAGAGTATTCGTCAAAGTAGAATGCGGTACAAGATCAAGTGATGATTGTGTCCCCAGTGTACACATCTAACAATTCGGCGGGCAAAGTTCGTCCCACAACAGAAACCTTACAAGTTCGATTGATCTCTAAAGAGAGTGGCGCGTTGTTTAGTTTGCTTTCCATGTGACATGTCTATGTGTAGTGTTTCGTATGAGTGTGTGTATCAGTGAGTGAGTTTCAGTCTACGAATGTTCTAAGGCTTGTAATGTCCGGTGTTGACCATTGATTAGCGATGTGTCCACGGATGACGGGTCAGGGAGGCCCGCAGGCCACTTCTGTTCACCGTCTCTTTTGTACCACAACACATTACAAGCTTGACTGACTCGCTATCAGTATTTGTCAACATTTTCTTTTTTTTAATTTTTTTTCCAATAATTATACTTTCCATTTATTAAAGGTATTCAATTTCAGTTCAACATTTATTATTGATTCACATAAATAATAAATATGCATTAAACACTTTTATTAAACACTTTTTTTTACTATATTTTCTTTTAGGCTAACTTGGAAATAAATTTATAAAAAAATGAAACCAAAATTCATAACATACAAATTCTGACAAGAAAATATATCTGTATATTTTATTTATTTCATTATCATGTCTTAGCTAAAACAAATTTCTTATAAAAAAATGCCAGTGAAAAAAATTAAGAACAGAAAATTTAAGTTCAAGTGATAGTTCAAGTAATTGCAGCTAAAATTGATGCCTTATATTGTACAGTCTTGTTTTCTATTTATTTTATCTAATAAACTTTTTAATTACTCTCAGGAGCATATTTAAACTTAATATAAAATTTGTTATTTGTTTAATAATTATTAAGATATAAAAAAATATCAAAAGATAAAAATTAAAAATGATTAGAGATTCATTTTAAATATCAATAATAAATAAAAATCGTTATTCCATTCTCAAAAATAATTCAAATTACCCATCTGAAGATGATTGAAATTAAGATCAGTTATAAAAAAAAGAGTGGCCTTATAGCATAATCATGAATATTGAATATATAGATGAATAAAACAAGAATGAAATATTTAGCTGTTTAAGAATTAATATATATATATATATATGTATATATATATATATATATATATATATATATATATGTATATGTATATATATATATATATATATATGTATATATATATATATATATATATATATAATAAATTAATTAAAAATAAAAATACATTCTAGATCACTATTGATTAATATTTAATTTACTATTCTTTTAATTATATTCGTTTTTACTTTCATTAAAATTAAATAAAATTATTTTTTAAATTGTGTTTAATATTTTAGTTAGTTATTCTAATTAACAATTATACATTTTTAATTTTATTTTTCTTTGTATTTTTAAATTTTTCTCTAATAATAAAAATCAGTCCTATTGTTTTAAAATGATTTTTATTTTTGGTCTGATTGGCTGATGCACATCGTGTGGTCTCTATTCTGATTGATTGATATCAGTAAATAATTAGTGTTCTTTTTCACGGTCTACAACGAAAGTAGGTATAGGATTTCAGAGTAAAACTGATAAGAAATTAATTCAAAATATTGTAGTTACTGAAGCTTTAGAACAAAAAAAAATTGTACTAGATTTTAATATTGTATTTTGTTATGTGAATTTTTATAAACTTTTACAATAAAAAATTTAAGATTTACATTTTACGCGGATTATTTGTGTATAATTTGTTAATTTCTGTTATTTGTTAGAGGGGAAAGAGGAGTGAGCGTTAGCAAGCGGAAGTGATTCCTCCCAGCGGTTGGTGAGTGCAAAAAGCAGGGATAAGGTACCCCTAGTTATAAAAATAATCATTCCATTCTAAATATTTTGAGATATTGTTAATATTTTTGATTTAATTCTCACATTTGAATTGTCCACTAACTAAACTCTCATATTTTAATATTTTACAAAAAACACGTTACATTTTTTTTGAAAATTTTTCTTTATATATCAAAGTTCTTAAACTTTTACTCACAATTTTAAAAATATAATTTTGTTCAAGATAACTCGTCTTTTTTTAAAAAGTTCTTTTGATAAATGTTTGATTGTTTTAAGCTATTGTATTTACTAAAAAAGATTTATTTTTATTATTGCTATTTCATTATTCCAATAGAGAATTGGTTTTAACCTGTGTGTATGCTTCCCCTGGGGAGGTGAAAAAGGGTGAGTGAGGTGTGACTCTCTTTTGTAATTTCTTTTTTTAGTATTTTGTTTAGATTATACCCCGAATTCGTGGTCTCATTGATAAGAAGCAGCAACAAGTATCTCATTCAATGACACTGAGAACTTTAAGTGACTTCATAATCATGCTGAAAGTTAATAAGATATTCCTGAAGAACAAAATTTTCTATACTATTTCTGTGTATCTATGGATGTTCAACTAAACTTTCAATGTCAATTACGTAATTTATCCATTATTTATTACTTTTGTAAATGAGGAGAGTTGTGAATTTTAAGTTTACTTTCGGAGAAAGTGTGAGACTAAAATGACTAAGAACCACTACAATAGAGTGTTAACAATATTTTTACATTGATACAGTGTTTTTAACGACTGAAATTTTAAACTCCATTTATTTATTGATAACTTTTCTTGATTTATTTTAAATATTTTCTGAACATTTCTTAAAGTTAAATTATATTATGTATGAGGTTGAATTAAATTTCATTTTTTTTTAAATTTAACAACAGAATCAAAATTTTATATTTTCTAATCACATTTATCAATTATTTGATTGATTTTTCTTATGGATTGAATACGGACTTTAGATGTAAATTTTTATATTTTTGTTGTTAATTGTTATTTAAACAAGACAAATGAAATGAGTATAATTATATGTTTAGTAAGAATAAAATTTCCAAAATCAAAATAATTAAACTAATTCATTCTCTCTCTCTCTCTTTCTATATATACATATATATATATATATATATATATATATATATATATATATGGTGTGTATGTATAAAATTGTAAAATTGCTAAAACGAAATCGTATAGGCCGTTTAAGTACCGCAGATCAGTAGTCTGATTGAGATCCCGTTGTGAGACTGTCTTTAATTAGCAAAGACAAAGAGAATAGAGGAGTAGGTATAGACTGCCTCTGCCCGTATTGTCAATGATTAGGTCGGGCCGGGTCGTTCGAGCATTACTCGTTTCTCGCCCGACGTCGATGTGTTGGTACGAGGCCGCCGACAGGGTTACGCACTACTGTTACCATCAACCCACCCGTCTACCCATCCAATCCACCCATCAGCTTTCACATACGATGTACATATCGTACAAATGTATATTTGTATGTTGATACAGGATAAACTTTCATAATTACAAGAAACTCATCGATCTGTGTTACATATGACATTAACGAACACAGGATCGGATAATGGATATATATATATATATATATATATATATATATATATATATAATACTTGTAAATCATGGAGAAATTATTTAAACTTTTTATCGGTTTTAAACGCAATTTGATGATAGAATACTCGTACATATTCAAGAAATTTCTATTATTATTTTCGACAGAGATGTATTATTTTAGCATTTTAATTCTGTATTTACTAATAATAAATTATTAAAGGAGGAAACTAGACCAGGATAATGGGATGAAAGAAGAGTGTAGGACTGCAGCGGAAGGAAGATAGGAAATTAACGAAACCCAAAGTGAACAGAGATACAACTTTAGAGTCTAATGGACAAGAAGGCATCCAAAACTTAATAGATGGTTTGGGTCAACACCATCATAGAACACCTACATCAACACCTACTCAAACGCTCAAGTACAGATAAGTAAAATATTGTGTTGACTGTCTGGTTCGGTAGAAAGGACTCTTTGTGGATCACCCCTTGGAAATTGAAGAAACAAATTAAAATTGTTTTGATTTTTGATCTTGATACTCTGGATTTTTTCGGACGTTCTCCATTCTCTTCTATACATTACTTACTTCGGCGACAGGTCTCAGGATCATATTAAAACACTCAGTTGGAATCACCAATAGTTTTTCACCTGATTTTACCAAAAATTTACTATTCGTTCTTTTTTCAATTTCTGTATCACTCATTTCCATGACGGGACAAATTTTAGAACAAATTTTAAAACGTCACTAATGTTCGAAAACTTAACCTCAAACATTAAAACTTTGAAGGAATATACAAAAACTGCAGATTATTTCCACCAGATAGAAGCACGAACACTAGTGTTACTCGGTAGTGCGTTGGAAATAAATTATTGTTATTCAATTGCCACACCTCGTACAGCTAAAGAATAAATTTTACAAGAATACTGATGAATATGACACTTTTTCAAAATTGATAAAAGTTGAATAAAATATTTCAGAAGTGTTTTAATAAAATATTTTTTAAAATCATAATTAGCATATAAACTAAAGGATACATAGTTAAATTCATATTTCTGAAAGCAATCGCTTCACAAATAAAATTTTAGTAGATTTATTTACAATTTGAAATATCAAGAAAAAACAATTTTATAGAAAACGGAGCTATTTGGTTTGATATATATATATATATATATATATATAAATATATTATATATATAATATTATATATATATATACATAAATATACATATATATATATATATATAACTTGAATACTAACACGAAATTGAAAAACTATTCACAAAGAACTGAACAGTGTATTTCATGACAACATAATATAGAAAAATAATAAATTCAAACCAGAATAAACAATACAACACATAATAAACTGGTTTACGATTCAACTATATCGTTAACAGACAGGGAAAAAACCATCGAGGGAAAAAACATGGCAGCGCGTGAAAAAAAATCCTGACACTACATGTCATATTATGAATACAATGACAGTATGGCACTAGTAACTATAAAATGTACATACTGGCAATGTATATATATATATATATATATACATACATATTATTATATATAGCTTATAAATGTGAGATACAATATATTTAACAGTGCTGCGTTTACATGTCAAAATATGGCATACAGTATGTCAAAAGTTATTGTAGCGAAAGAAAACTTATTCTACATACATTCATAAATCAAAATGTAAAAACTGTCGACTCACAAATAGCGAAATAATAATATTCAAATATGCGGACGCGTGTCGGAAGTGTTGACAGAAACTACTAGTGAATTGTAACTACATCTAGTATATAGTGTGAGCAGGAAGTGAAAGAACTTCGATTGAAGACAGTTTGCTCTTATATTTTTAAATGTGGACAAGTTACTATAATACTTTTATATAATTTAAGAGAACAGTAACAAATATCAACTCATAAACTGTTTCTGTCTACTTTACTTATTCTATGAAATAATATCTCTTTTATTTAAAGATCATATTTTAAATTTCCTAGTATAGAAATGTAAGTTTGTATGTATATTATTTTAAGGAACATCATATTAATATGTATATATATATATATATATATATATATATATATATAAAGTCATATAGATAATAGATAGGAGATAACAGTGAAATAAACATAGAGAAAGAAGGAGCAACGATAGAATTGTTACAAAAACTAGGGTTCATATTTCGTGCTAAGAGAAATGTTGGTTCTGTTAAAAAGAAATAGCGAGATAGTATTGGAAAGGAAAATTCATATTGGTTATAAACTAGCTTATATCTTATAGAAAGGAGTAAGAAGTTATATGTGTATTTATATATATATATATATGTATGTGTGTGTGTGTGTGTGGGTCGTTTGATATGTATGGTAAAAAAGAAATTAAACACCGTTTATTAGAAAAATAGATTTGATTTATCAACGTAGTCTCCATTTAAAATTATACACTTGGTCCAGGGTGGATGAGGAATCAATTCGAAGCATAGTTAGGGCAATTTTGCCATTGCGATGGCCAACCTTGCTCGTTTTCGTTTAAGCTTTTGTTTCAAATGGTACAATAATGTTGTATAATAAGTTCCTGTTATCGTTTTTTCCTTCATTAAGTAGTCGATCAGAATGATTTCTTAAGAATCACAAGAAACAGTGGTCATCCCCTTCCCAGCCGATAAAACGGTATGTGCCTTCTTCGGCGCACTTTCATCAGTTGTCTACTGCTTTGACTGTTGCTTCGATTCAGGTGTGTAGTGTTCGATCCGTATTTCATCCAGTGACGAATCGAAGCAAAAAGTCCTGCTCGTTTTTTTCATTTTTGCAGGAACTGCTATAATGCTTGCTTTAAACATCTGTAGAATGCGAGCAACGTGTCGCTTCTGGCTGAAATTTCGCTTATGCTAATGTAAAAAGTAAAATTTGATAACCGTGATGTTACCAAATGAATGGTGGCGCCACAAGAAATTTACCAAATTATCAAACGACCCACACACACACACATATATACATATATATATATATATATATATATATATATAAATTAAAGATTCTTACAACATCTTTCAATTTGAAGGAGATAATGTTTTTTCTTTTTATAAAATATCTATTTTTTCTGATATTCTGTTATATATAATAGATTGCTTCGAAGTCATCAACATAAGTTAACTTTTGATTGATTTATATTTTTTCAATAATCACTTTAACGTTTAAATAACTTATCAAGTACTAAAACTGTAGTTACTTATTTAATACAATCACTAAAAGAAGAAAAAGAAAACAAAGCAAAAAACAAAAAATGACCAATAAAATAATTGCATTTATGTAGTTTAGTAAAATAATAAATAATTTGAGTTTACTGAGATTTAGTTTTAATTCCTTCTCCTGATCGACTCTTAATTCCTTCTCCATCTCACTCCCATCCCTCTCACTCTATACATAAAGTCGGGTTTTAGGTTCTAACGATTTTTCCAAGATAATAGACAATCGAAGTATCAACACCAATTGCTATTATATGAAGGCCTCTCAATAACATCAAGACAAATATCAGTCTTTGGGGCTCTATAGTCCCTCGGAACGGTTGTTACATGGAAGGATTTCTATACACCAAGTCAGGAAAAATCTAAAATCCACTAAAAAAAGGCTCTTATGATTTATCGGCTTATTTTTAAACCCTCAATAATCAAGCAACTATTGAACTGAATCAGGTTTTCAAAATAGAAAATATTTGTACGAGAGACTAAAGATTTCTAATCTATTGCTTTGTGTTGGATTTAAAAATTATTACTTATTTTAATCAGAACACATTTTTTTAATATTGTATTACTATATATTGATTTATATATGATTCTGTATGATTATATTACTTCAACTAAGAATATTCACAAAAGTAATAGACATACGAGTACATACATACATACTTGTATTCGGAAATGTACCAAATAAAAGCTTTATTTAATATTTTTTTCTAAATAAAATATGACATTTACAAGTAATTAATAAACATAACGTACAAGTAACTACACATGTAACATTGACAAGTAATTATGTAGAGATTACAAGTAATGTAATATATACTTACAAGTTATTATGTAGTAGATGTATCTATAAAGAAGTTGTTTGAATTCGCAGAAATAATTAATGGATCGAAGAAGATTAATAATACATCTCTAAAGTAACAGATCATTTCCAATTTTGTATATTGGATTAAAAATAAAAGTTTGGTTTATTTTAGAGAGTAGCATAAACCAGTATGAATTTCTAAATCATTTGTAACTGAACGAAAGAATCACGATCATATATCAATTTATTTGAGTTCGTATGACTTTAAGAAACGTTGAAAAAACTGAAATAAAATTTATTTGTGAAAAAGCTTTCTTGTTATTCTTTTCACATTGCTTAAAATGATTACAATCTTGAATTAAAAAAAGGACTTATAAAAAGGAAATCGTTAAATATCATTTTTTAAATACAAGTATAACAGCTTTGAATTAAGGACAATATTTCTGTCTAGAAAAAATTTGTTTCTTTATCTACCTTCAAAAACACAGTCATGAATTTATGATATGTGATAGTTTTGTTTGGAAGTGAATTCTTGTTACTGATCTAATTTCTTTTAAACGATTATATTGTTATTAGGTTGGCATAAAAATAATTGCGGTTTATGACCTTCAAATTCATATACATTTTTCTATTTTTTGATTTATTTGGCTGTTTTAAGTAGTTCAGAACTGTTAGATGACTAACACTTGATGAAATATACATCAAATATTTGTATCTGTTTTGTAACTGTTTAAATATTTCCTTGCGAAAGTATACAATTATAGTATTAGATTTGTAGAAAAATAAATGCGGTTTATAACCTTAAAATTCATACACATTTTTCTCTTTTTTGATTTTCTTAGCTATTTTAAATGCTCCATAACTGTTGGATGACTAACGCCTAACTTTTGTACAAACTGTCGAACTGTTGTGTATGGATGTAATTCAACCAACGTTTTCAGTTGGTCGTTATAAACTGAAGAAGAACGAGAGCGGCCGAATTCATCATCAAGACTCTTGTCCAAGGAAAGTACTTTTTGAAACTATCATTGTACCGTACTTTCTTTAACAGTACCTACACTAAAAGCATCGTTTAGTTTACGAGTAGTTTTTGATTCTTTACCACCCGTTTTGGACTCATACAAAAATTCTGTTATTTTTTTCTTTTCTGTCTTTAATTCAATAGCCCAATTTGAAAGAAAATAAATACAAAAATCAAAGTTGATACTACTAAAATACAAACCAAAAAATGCACTTTAAAATGATATTAACATAAACTCGATGAAATGATTCTTCCATTGAAAAAAATTAAGGTTAGAATTCAAAAAACAAAAACCGCAATTATTTTCCTACCAACCTAATATTTTTCACTTGCTCAAAAGTATAATAATTTTAAATTAAAGCAAGGACTGACTTATAAAAAGGAAGCGTTTAAATATTCTTTTTAAATAAAACTATAACAGCTTTGAGTTAAGGAGAATATTTCTTTTTAGAACAATTCTTTTTCTTTATCTTACTTAAAAAATACAGTAACGAATTTATGATATATGACAGTTTTGTTTTGAAGTAAATTCTTGCTACTGGTCAAATTTATTCTAAATGACTGTATTTTTATTATCAGTTTCTGGAATTGATTTGTTATAAAAAATATTGACAATTTTTTGAAAACTCTTCAAAAAAACTATTGTACAAACACACGCACAGCTATGAACTATTTTTGTTTCAATTTTTTCTTTTCGATTTATGGCATATGTCACAAAAATAATCATTATTTCGTCACATGAACTATGAATGCTTTTTCTGATCAAAAATTTTCAATAAATTGTTATTTATAAATTTCTATTGTTTTTTATGTGCATTTAGTTGACGGTTCCATCATATTCAGAACATCAAGTTATAACATACTTTTTATTTTGTTATAAAATAAGATAATAATGTATAATTTTTACAGATGGTTTTTTGTAATAAAAAAAATAGAAAACAAAGAACATTAAATATTAGATTAATTTGATTTTTTTCTGAATATGTTAGAGGGAAATAAACTATCTTGAAATTATTCAATAATTGTATGTTATTAGAATAAAAAAATATATACCTTGAAATTAATTTATTTTACAAAGAAAAGCTTTTACATTCAGTAAAATTATATTTTTAATTTAGTTTATAAATTAAATCATATTTTGATACATATATATATATATATATATATATATATATATATATATATATATATATATATATATATTAATTCCTTCTTCTTATATAATTATTGATAAAACTGAAACAGTAATTAATTTTAATTGCGTTTATCTATTTAAAAATATTTTCTCATAAGTTTTAAATTTAATTTTTTACAAGAGTTTCTTTTAGTATTTAACTCTTTCTTTCTCTCTCTCTCTCTATATATATATGTGTATATATATATATATATATATAAAGTATATGAGTAAGAAAAAGTGATCTATGAGAAAAATCAAAACTACCTCCGGTTTTAAACTACAGACATGTTTTATATACATTTATGTATACATATTTTTTCCACACAGTAAATAAAGTGGAAAATCGGCGAATAAACTTCACGTTTGCGTCATTTTTTTCGACCGTTCGCCGCTTTGTTGTGTTCGACTGCGATGCTATTTGAATGATTCGCTTTTGTTATGTACGTCGGGAATGTCAGATGAATTGAATGTTTGAAATTCTTCTGTGTGTATGTAAAGTTGTGCCTTGTGAACGATTTTCACTGTTTATAGTCCGATAAAAGTTTTGATGTTTTACAAGTATTCGCACAAATAAAAAGGATATCGCTCGTTCGTTCAATATGCGAGTTTTGTTTTGTACGGTTACACTGAATTGATAAATATTTCATGTGCTTTATGATTACGCTTTATATATATATATATATATATATATATATATATATAATGTTTAAACAATAAATACATTCAAAAGACTGAGTAAATAATTTCTTATAAATAATTCATTGTAATTAGTATGTTGAATTTATTATTTTATTATAAAATTATATATTATTCAAAATTATTCAAAATAAATACAAATAATTATGATTTATTTATAAAAAAGAAATAAGAAAAATAAATATTTGGAGAAGTGTTGGAAAATATAGTTATATCAAAATGAGAAATAATAAATTAATTTATTTTTTTTATTTTTGATATCTTTATGTTAAAAGGAAATATTAATTATATTGCATAGTACAATATATTAAACAGAGCTTTTATAGTAAAATAAATATTTTTTTATATATCTCCAAAGTCTACTTCCTCAAAACGATGAGTTGATATGGAAACATTTCTTAAGAATTTATGTGTAAGACTTTTTCATAATTGAAAACCATTTTATAAAAGATGGTCTTCTTTAAGTACCGGTCTATGTTTAGAATGTCGAAAAAATCTTTTTATTTCTTAAATCGATAGATTTAATTATGTAATAAACCCTTTAAGAATTAAACTAAGTAGAATTTCCAAAATTGAAGAAGTAGATAAAGAATTTCTCTCATATTGTATATGTAAACTTATCTTAGCACTTTAAACATCTTTTTCTTGAAATGGGGGTTTTTCAACCCCTTGTATCCATAACTTTGGAACTTATTATCAGATTGACTTAAAATGTCATATATACCTTTAATAACTAGATGAAGATGTCTTTTGAAAGCTGATCGAATCTAAGAGCTCCATTTTTATCAGTTTTCTCGAAATTAATTTTCAACTGTTACGAATGATCATCAAATCTATGTGCTGAATTAAATTCCATATTTTATCTAACGTAATAAATTGTAGTATTTAAGAATCCTACTAGGCTTAGAATGTTGAAAAATCGTTTTTTTTTTCATAAATCAATAGATTAAACCATGTAAAATAAGTACTTGAAAGAATTTCAAAAATTGATGGAGTCATTCAAGTAAAAATTGCTCAGCTCACAGTGCTCTGAGGTATAAATCGAACTTTAAAAGCATTTTTCTCGAATTGTTTTTTTTCAACCTACTGATATATATATATATATATATATATATATATATAAGTGGGTTATATATATATATATATATATATATATATATATATATAACTCTGGAAATTATTATCCGATTGACATAATTTGGTATGCACCTTTCAACTAAGTGTCTATATTGTATGAACTACTATTTCTATTATTTCTATTTTATTTCCATGGAAAAGCAGTAAAATTTCCTTAACAAATCATTTTTTTTCTCCTATATACCCATATTTTGTTGATAATGATTTTATTAATGACCGTAATTTATTCAATTGAGGACTACTTATGGATTATATAAATAATTGGTTGATTTAGCTCAATTTTCCTAGAAGATTTTCACACTAGCACGACGGTGTGTGGTTTTTAGTTCGGATATATTTACCTGCGGATATAATCACAAATATTCAACATATCAAAAAAATAGATGTAAAATTTTATTTAAATATAGTTAAGTAAATGTTAAAATCCTAAAATAAATTGATTTTATCTTTCACTTAAAAAATTGTTGAAAAATGCTCAATTTTTCGAGCCTTAGATCGAAAAAAACGTCTTTAATACTTTAAGATGAAAAACATTTTCTTGAAATATTTTTAATGTATAGAGAAAAAAATGTATAAGAGATTACAGTTACTTTGCATGTTTATTGTACATTTAAATCAATTTAAATGTAACCAATTTTAACAGAAGTAACAATTTATTAATTACTAAGAAACAAATTACATTTAGTGTGGATTTTTTTAGAAATGTAAAAAATTGAAAATAAGTCATTTTCTGGTTTATTTATTATTGAATAATTTTATCTCTGTCAACTTTTGACAATTTAATTTTAAAAATATATAATTTTGGTTGAATTAACTTATCAATCGATTTTATTTTTGTTTTACAATCTATAATACACTTTTTTAATAAAAAATATTTATTGGTCATTTTTAATTCTTATTTATATACATGTCGATAAGAATTCCATCATTCTCAAAGAGGTAAGGTGCAGAAAATTCCGATTTTTGTGAAATTTAGTTCTCTGAGGATAGTAGCATCGTTATTGAAATGTGTATTAAGCAATAATCAAAAAATGATTAATAAATAATTATTGAATAGAAGTTATTTTGTAGTTTGTAGGACAAACGAAAGAAGTAACTTTTCTCATAATTAAATCATAGGCAGAACTGGTCTCCTTTCTTCACTCAATCTATAAATAGAAAAAATTCTGATTGAAACTATTACAAAAAAGGTACATATTCTTTTTCAATATTTTACCAATCTGAAAATGTTGGAATCTCTATCGAAATGTTCGTTAAATAAGTTGCGATATTGAGATTATACATAGGTCTTTTGATAAGTATAGTAAAAAGCAAGTTAAACATAGTTTTTTTTGGAAAAAATGATTTTATTTCCCAACATAGTTTCCATTAACAGCTATAAACTTGGTCCAGCGAGTCTTAAAAATACGCATTAACGGCAGTGATCATATCATTCGATGAGAATTTCTTCCCACCGAGCCAAATTTTCAAGTTTGGGAAGAGAAAGAAGTCACACGGGGCCAATTCCGGAAAATAGGGTGGAAGAGCAATCAATTCGAAGCCTAATTCGTGAAATTTTGCCATTTCGATGGTCAATTTGTGACACGGCGCGTTGTTTAGGCGAAAGTTAGGCGAAGTGCTCTTTGCACTTCTGTGCGCCAATCTTGGCATTTTTTCAGCTCTTTTTTCAAATGGTTCAATAATGTTATATAATAGGCTCCTGTTATCGTTTTTTCCTTCGTTAAGTAACCGATCAGGATGATTCTTTGGGAATCCCAAAAAAAAAAACAGTCTCCATCAACTTCCTAGCTGATACAGCGGTCTTGGCCTTCTGCGGCGCACTTTTACCAATCGTCCACTGCTTTGACTGCTGATTCGACTAAGGTGTGTAGTGGTGGATCTATGTTTCATCCACGATGATGAATCGACGCAAAAAGAGTTACTCGTTTTTTTCCATTTTTGCGGATTTGCTACAACGCTTGTATCAAACATCTGTAGAACGTGAAAAACGGGTCGCTTCTGGCTGAAATTTCGCCTATGGTACTTTGAAAAGTAACACTAGATAGTTATCATGTTACCAAATGAATGATGCCGCCATATCATAGAAATTTACCAAACTTATCAAACGACCCACGTACATGAAAAAATAGGCTTATATATCTACTTTCTATGAGTTAGATATTCCTTTTTTAAAAACAATAATTTACCTGCTCATCTATGAGCAACGTCGATAATATTAAAATTTTAAAGTTATATGAAACTATCAAATATGGTCGCATATTGCATTAATTATATATATATATATATATATATATATATATATATATATATATATATATATAATGAATATTTAATATGAATATGTGTGAGTATGAAGTGAATATATATATATATATATATATATATATATATATATATATTATAAACGATTCAAAATATTGATCAATAAAATAGACAGATGGTCACGATCAACAAACTGATAATATGGGGTTAGCGTGTCAATTCAAACAATCGGATCGGTGACGGTTAAAGGTCTGTTAGTGGAACGGTGAATTGATTCGGCGGATTATATTCCGTGCAACTGACGGTCTCACAGTTACTAATCATCCGAAATATCAGCCGGTCGTAGCAAACACTACATTATATCTATAGATAATGGTTTGTAAACTGTGTGCCACTAATACAGTTGTGGATTTAGAGCACTAGCGGAATTTCTTTAAGACAGTTTTAGATTTAAAAACAAATTGATACAAGAGTGATTTTTTGATTTGAAAATTAGACGTTTACACATTGTCTTCATATATAGTTGTGTGGTCTATAGTATAAGAAGTTGTGCATGAAGGATAAACAGTTAAAGCGTATTCTACGTTGAAATGATGAAGAGATTATTGCAACTCATTTCTCGAATGCAACCAAATTTTCTAAAAAAAAGTAGATGGTACTTGTTACATTATAATGTACCTCACCAGTTCTGGACTGATTGTGAAGTAATTTCTCATGAAATACGGTGTTTTTGAAATCAATCACTGACTCTATGCACCTGACTTGGTACCAATAGACTTTCTTTTTCTTTTCTAAAATGAAAACTGTTCTCAAAGGGAAATGATATCAGGATATGCAAGATATTAAGAAAAATGTAACCGCCTAATTGACAGCAGTTTTTTGGACGCCTTTACTGATTGTTTTTTAAAATTTTTTAGAACGTTGCAAAAAGTACATTAAAATAAATTGAGTTTATTTTCAATAAATACCAAACGTTTTTCATGTTACTTAAATTGTATTTTTTTTCATTGTGCCAATCCGGAAATTGAATTTCTAAACCTCTTATTAGGTTGGTAGAAAAAAATTACGGTTTATTCCTTTCAAAGTCATATATATTATTCTCTTATTTGATTTTCCTAGCTGCTTTAAGTGATCTAGAACTGTTGGATGACTGACGTCTAACTTTTGTGCAAGCTTTAGAATTTTTAAGCATGGTTCTGATTCAACTAATATCTTCATTTGGTTGTTATTGGACGCGCGCGGCCTTCGTCTTTAAGGCTCTTGTTTCAAGCACGAAATTTTTAGAACCATCATTGAACCGTACTTTTCTTAACAGTACTCACACCAAAACCATAGTTTAGTTTACGAGCAGTTTCTACTATTTTACCACCCGTTTTCAATTCATACAAAAAATACTATTATTTACTTCTTTTCCATCTTTAATTTAGTAACCCAACTTGAAACAAAATTAATAATGAAACCAAAGTCGATATTACCAAAATACAAACCGAAAAATTATGTTTAAAAAGATATTAACATGAACACGATGAAAAGAAATTGATTGTAAAAAATCAAGTGTAGAATTCAGTAAATAAAAGCCACAATAATTTTCCTACTAATGTAAAACATTATATGTAATATAAATTTTAAATTACTTTTAAGTTTGCTTTTATTTCCATCATTAATTCAATAACCAAATTTGAATTAAAATTAATAACAAAACCAAAGTCGATGTTATCAAAATACGGATTGAAAAATACACTTTAAAATTATATTACCATGAAAAGGATGAAACGACACTTTCATCAAAAAAAATAAGCTTAGAATTCAGGAAACAAAAACCATAATTATTTTCCAACCAACCTAATATTTCAAGTTGAAAGTAACACAAACAAGAGGATCTATAGATAACAGAAATAAATAAATCAGTTTTAGTACACAAGAAACAAACTATTAAATGAAAAAAGATTTACTGTTACTTTCAAATTGATTTAATTTTTTAATACATGTTTTTAGTTGACGAAATAAAATGTTTGAAAGTTATTTTGAACGTACGGTCCTGTGTACAGCGACGTTGCGGTTCATTATATATATAAATATATGTATATATATATATATATATATATGTATATATATATGTATATATATGTATATATATATGTATATATATATGTATATATATATATATATATATATATATATATATATATATATATATATATATATATATATATACATACATACATGCACACAATTCGATCTAGACACGCTACACGTATCGGAGATGCTCTGATAATGGGAGCATAAACTCGTGTTTCTTTAGTCACGAAACATATTTCTGTTAATTTGTTTTTGAAACATATGGGCGGAAATTATTGTATCATTGTTTGTACATTTCAGCGTGATTAACAAATCCTCCCGCCGCTGTTGCGGTCGAAATATGTTTGGTTAACGGCACGTTAATAGATTATTCGGCGTACAGAGTCGCATATTTAACGAGCTAGTTTCCTTGTACAAAGTCGAGGACTCTTTTTGTACATTGCAGACGCTTCGATCGATTGTATTGTGAATATTAGGAGGTGTGTTTGTTTCTACCTATGAGTCATTAAAGTAAATCTGTTCTCTAATTTTTATGTATTCGTTTCGATTTTTTTCTGTTTTGTGTGTTCACACTATTTCAAACTAATTTATTTTTAATAATGACGATCCTTTTTAATAACATATATATATATATATATATATATATATATATATATATATATATATATGAATATATATATGTTAGTTTGGTACAAAAATAATTGTGGTTTTTATGTATAGAGTATGCGGAGTATACAAATACATACTATTTTTTCATAAATTCTTCTGTTTAATAGAAAAATTAATATTTTTTATTTGAAACTAACAGAAGTAAAAAATGTTATTTAAAATTCATAAAAAAGCGTCGGTGCAAAAATTATTGCGGTTTTTACTAATAGATTAAAAAGACGCATATATCAGTTAAATATATATATATATATATATATATATACATATTAATCAAAGTAAACACCATTGACCTGCATATATTTCTCCTAACGGGAAACAAGTTTGTTTATTCATACAAGGTAGAATTCTGGAGTCCTGGAATTAACGAATTCTTCGAAAGCAATTTGAGCTGATGCTTGATTTTTGAAAACGTTTTCTCGTAGAAAATTACTCAAATGTTTAAAAAAAATAAAATAATGTCGGTGATAGGTTAACAGAATAAGGTGGGTTAGGTAAGGTTTCATAACCCAGTTCATTTAATTTTTTTAAAGTCATTTGTGAGACGTGTGGTCGGGTGTTATCATGAAGAATAATCGGTCTTTTTCGATTGACTAATGCTGGCCGTAAACGATGCCACTTCTCATGCATTTTTTCAATTTCCTGACAATATTTTTCTGCTGTTATTGTTTCACCAGGATTGAAGAAGTTGTAGTGAATGATGTAACTTGTCGACCACCAAACAGTGACCATATTTTTTTTTTCATGAAGCTTCGGTTTAGTAAACTGGTTTGGTGCTTCTCCTCGGTCTAAACACTGTAATAATCATTTCAGATTGTTGTAGAGAATCTATTTTTCATCACATGTGACAATTCGATTAAGAAAGAGATCATTTTTGTTATACAAAAGAAGCGTAGATCAAAGTGCGTATCACTGAATGGCTTGATTTTCGTTTAGTTCATACGGCCCCCCATTTAGTCATATTTTTTTTGTTCTTATAATTAAGTTCAAATGTCAAACAGTTGTTCAATGATCAACATTGAGTTGTTCTACCATTTTGCGAGTTTTCTTTGCATGGGTTCGCTTTAATAATGGTTCTTATATCATTATTGTCTATACCTGAAGGACGTTCACGACTCTCAACATCAAGGGTTTCGTTTCAATTACGAAATTTCCTACAACATGCTCAAAAACCTCGTTTTTCTAGCATCTAATTTTTTTGGTGTTCTAATGTTAAAAAGAAAATACTGAAATGAATAAAGGCAAATTAGCGCATATTTGTTTACAACGCATTTATTTTCATAATATGGGATAAGAAAGAAATAAAAACGGCAGTTGAAACACGTGTTATCATCACTAATTGTTTACATACGTAGGACTAAGTACACTCAGTTCAACTAGTAAAATGATTGACGATTACAAATACCTAGCAGTAGTTCACATCTAGCTTTTTCCGGATAACTATGCCTCGCTAACAAACACTACTCAAGAAAAAGTAGATATGCTGCAGGTGTACATTGAGTCAGGTTGGATAGCGTGCAGAGCACCTACTTTTTACTCTCAAAGATTTCTAGATAGACGATAGTCTTCTACTCATGTCACATTTCTTCAGGTGGTACGCCATTTTAGACGTACAGACTCAGTTGTACCCACTGGTCCAAAAAACATTCCTAACATTAGCTAGATATTCTATTTTACATTTATTTATTTTTTACGAAAACCTAACATCATTCTTGAGATAGGTAGAAAACTGCACTTGATGGTTGTTGTTAAGAAATTTTATGAGCTATTGATTGGTGTACTTGCACTTGTGTTCATTATTCAACCGTTGTCGAGATAGAAGATGAAATTGAAATGCTTAGAGTTGTGTATTTCATTGATCATTCGAAATGATAAAATGACATTTTTAAATCGAATCATTATTTGTGATGAAAAATGGAATCTGTATGATAACAGAAAAAGATCTGGACAATGGTTAAATTCAAATGAAGCTCCAGGACACGCACCCAAACCGTGATTACACCAAAAAAAACCTATGGTTACTGTGTGGTGGACATACAAAGGAATAATTCATTATTCTTTTTTAAAACCAGGCGAAGCAATTACGGCTGATTCATATTATCGCTAAATCGACAATATGAATGAAAAATTGAAAACAAAACAGCAAATGCTAATTAATAGATATAGGCCAATACTATTGCAAGACAATATTCGAACACACACATTTCGAATCACAATTTCCAAATTAAATTCATTAAATTACGAAATTTTACCGCATCCTTCTTATTCACCAGATCTTTCACCTACAGGCTATCATCTTTTTCGCCACTTGGAATATTATTTAAGATATAAAAAATTCTGAAACCAAACAGAAGTGATTCAAGGATTCGAAGACTTTATAAGCTCTAAAAATGTAAATTTTTATAAAAATGGGATAAACAATCTAATTTTCCGTTGAAAAATGACCATTGAAGCTGATGGAGCTTATTTTGATTAAATATATTTTGTTTTGTTAAAAATATTGCGTTTTAATTCTCACCTACAAATTCCGTAATTTCATATGTTACACCCTAATATATATATATATAGCATTTTACTTGATTAATAATCTTATATAAATGTAAAATAAATTTTAATTTTCGGAAATGTGTTAATATTATTATTGAATAAATTAGTTTAAGAAAACGAACATTTTTCTGTTCTTTAGTCTATTGAATCGTACACGAATATTCCGACCCAAATGCACGGATTTATCATTTATTAATAAATGTTTAAGCCGGTTAATTAAAAGGATGTCTATACATTTTATAATACGAACATACATCAGTACAAAGTCGAACTTCTGCACTTTTCACCTGTCAATTAACAGAGAGGTTTTCGTGGCATAAACAAGTAATACATCTGCGAAACTCTGTAATATAAACAGTGGCGTGTTACACGAATTTCGTATCGTATTAAATTTCAAATTAATATTAATTATTTACATTGGAATGGAAATAGTTAATTGAAAAAAGTGTCGCTGTTGTAATTAACAGTATTTTTATATTTATTTAAATTGAAATGTATGTTCGTGTATATTCGATTTCAGAATCGATAAATATCAACTTGTATAAACAGAAATAAACATTATGGAAACGAAAAAAGTCAATATGTATTACAATGTTATATAAAACAGCATTGTTTGAAATATTTATTTTATTTCATTATTAATGAATTGAATTTTTAGTTTTTACAAATGTTCTACTACTGATATAATTATTTCATAGTTATAAAAGTCTATATTTATTTATAATTTATGATGAATATTACAGACTAATAAACAGTTAATCAGATAAAATAGCATTTTTTGAATAATTAGTTTAATTTATACTGTATGATTAATTTTTATATAAGTACTTTGTATTAAATGTAAATTAGAAAATAAAAAAATCTAAAAATTTTTCATACTTTTATAACTATGAAATTATGAAAATTATTTTATCATCTATATTTATCTATTCATTTCACAGGAATATAATAAATTAAAAATTTACTGTTACATTTTTACATTGATTAACACGTTTGCTATCAGGGTGTTGGGGAAAAAACATCCACCACAGCTGAAGATTTTTTTTGTGATAATATGGTACCAAATGGCATAGACTTTATCTATATAAATTTAGAACATTCTAAATAAGTAAAATAAGTATTCTTATAAACTGGCACACATATGTGACGCTGGGGTATAGATAAAACATTTATGTTCTTGCCTATGTGTCAAATATATGACATATTCAATTAAAAGGATTAGAAAACAAAAACTAAATAAATACAATTTCTCAGAATGAAATAAGGTTGAATCTTTTTTATGTCGATCTTTTTAATACGGTTTTGAAGTTATGCGGTGCATATTTCATGCAAATTATATAAAGCAGAAAGCTATCGATTTTCAAATTCTATTAATTGTTGACAATGCACCAGGTTATCCGCGCTTAGAACATCCAAATGTGCAGGTAGTGTTTTTTCCATCCAATGCAACAAGCATTATTCAGAAATTAGATCAAGGAATAATTGCTACTTTTAAAAAATATTACGTTAAGCGCATTTATCAATTTCTATTGGATAAACTAGAAAATATGTCATTAACAGTAACTGACACTTGGAAAAAATATTCCATTTTGGACTGTTTAAATCATGTTTTATCTGCTATCGATGAAATAAAACCACAAACTTTAAATGCCTGCTAGAAAGAAGCTTGGCCTGGATGTGTTGCAAAAGGTGCAACCATTCAAACATCGAAATTATCAGCTGGAATCATCATTTTGGCACATGAAATTGGTGGAGAAGGTTTTGATACCTTCAGCCAGAATGATGTCGATGAATTGCTTGTGGATAATGCCTTAAGTGACAATGATATTATTGGTATAACTTTAGATATCGTCGAAGATCTAGAAAACGACAGTGAAACGAAAGAAAAACCTATCCCCCCCTCACTGCAAATATAATTCGTGAAGGTCTTAAACTTTACTATAAATTGGAAAATCATTTTCTTGTTCATGGCACAAATTCTGAACGAGCCTTCGAATTCCATCGTGACCTGAAGAATTGTATGTCTGGATATGGCGAACTGCATAAAAAATTTGTAAAATTATCATCGCAAAGTTACATCATTGATTACAAATTCAGAGGAAAAAAATCGACACGGAACGAGGCTGAAGTTGACTCTAATTCTGTTTGACTGAAGAACCATTGTCTTTACCATGCAGATCTGATGCATTGACTATCTCTTCTAGTGATGAAAGTAATTTCGCACCAATTCGTAAATGGTACCGAATATTGTCAGACAGTGACGATAATTCTGATGAAAAAATGTAAAAAGAATTGTTACTTTTCAATAAAATTAAATGAATAAAGTTGTAAAATAAACTTATTTTAAGTTTTATTTCAAGTTCTTTCAGATTTTCGAAAGAATATTTAGGCATTCTTATTTTCATGAAATTTCATAAACTTTTTTCATGAAATTTTGGGTGTATTCTAACTCATTGCTTTGGTTTTATACGGTTTTAAAAAATTATAGAACGTGCCCCTAAATCATCAATATAAGTTGTTTTTTTTGTGCGATTTTTTATATGCAGAAAAGACTTGATTTTACTGGTGATTTATTTTGAATAATAAATTTTAAAACATTTGTCCAATACGAACCTACCCATATTAGTTGTCCATTGTTCATTTTATCTACTGTAACCACCGTCCACTTTTTCCAAGTCTGAATCAAAGAAAACATATGTGGTATTTAGTAAAACTTCAGAGTGAAGAGTTGTTCAAAGCATTATTTTTCCAATGAGAGCAGCATCAATAATAATGAAAAAGAATCAAATGTTGAACTATCTGCTGATAGATTTACTTTCAATCCTTCTTGTTTAGTAAAATCGTGCAACGCAAGGTCTATATCTGCTTTTCACCAATTTGAATTATTTTGGAGCAGTCTGGATAGGAGGTAGATGGTTTGGGGGAGATTTATTCATCTTTGTTGATCAAAATTGTTATGTGGGTTTTTTGAAAGTTTTCTCAGGTATTCCACGAACCAGGTCCACACTTGACACAAGACTGGGTACAAAATTATAACATGACACTGGTAGGTTTCGAAGTGATACACTCCAAGGTACAACCACACACATAACACAACAGTACACGATAACAAGACTCACACAATCTAAAAAAATCGGCTTCGTGAAAAAAAATGAATTATCTTGACGTCCATTACTATTATTATTGTTAACGATACTATAATTATCTTCAAACAACAAATCATCGTCTTCTTCACCACTAATTATTGAATATAATGTATTACTCATTTCTTCACAGTCCGTGAAATAAAAATTATCAGTTGGATCTGTTCTATCTACATCACATTTCATGTTTTCGTCACTCGAGTAAATTATGCATTTATTTTCCACTGGGGACTTCTAGCAAAAATTTGATATTTTGTAGAAAAATAATTTTGTGTGAAAAGTTGTGCATTGCAATAATATTTATATGTATTACATACATAATAATTTTAAAACTTGTCTTGACAAACTCTATTACTTTTTTAATACACATGCACTGCCGAACCGAGTGATTCAACTGCTGTACAAACTCTAAACAATGTAATATAACCTCAGACCAAGCACTTCCTTCAAATATTTTATTGTTTTAGAGCTTAACAATCATGTTCAGAGTACAAAACGTTTCAACATGTGATCATAAACTAACTAATCACATCTATCGCTCATATGTGAATCCGAGCTCCATAAAAAACTGGTGTGTCACACATATGTGACGGATGGTAAAGAACGTGTTAATATTAAAATATTCAAACTTATGATAAATAAAAATGTACGATTTGTTAGTAATAGAAAAGACAAGTTTTGTAAATGTATATATATATATATATATATATATATATATATATATATATTAATTAGGTGTTAACTAATATTTTGAATGTTAAATAAAGTTTTTTTGTTTCTACATTCACTGTAAAGAGTTGGTTCGAATTAATATCGGTTATTTTTAAATATTCTATTATAAATGTAGATTGTGTATATTTTTTAGAGAGTTCGCTGTCGAACTATGTAATAGAAAACAGTATCGTTTTAAATAAGTAACAAGACGACTTGTATAACTGTGTAGCGAGCACGAATGTCTTATTAATCAATTCCCTAATGAGTCGCCACTGTAAAATGGAGATTTGAATCGTTCACCTACCTACCTACCTTACATAGCATCCACTGGATTCGTATAAAAAGACCCATGTTTATTTTAGCAACGAATATCTCGACCTATACAGAATCGGATTGTAAAGAATGGGAAACACAAAAGTGTATCTATACAGTGAGATACGTATCGTGCACGCGTGCCGTCCGCACCAGAAAGAAATAGAGCATACGCGGTCGTTTATAAAGAAGTCCGTGCATCTT
Source organism: Acanthacorydalis orientalis (assembly GCA_034766995.1). NCBI lineage: Eukaryota > Metazoa > Arthropoda > Insecta > Megaloptera > Corydalidae > Acanthacorydalis > Acanthacorydalis orientalis. Next base: position 9,608,161 of record CM068317.1, on the reverse strand, counting down.
TTTCATCGACAGTTGTGTTCCGATATTCCAGATATAGACAGATTCCCTATCCTATCGTATAATACGAATAAGCTGAGGGAACGGTGGCAATGTCTACTATTTGCTGCCTACCTAGGTATGAGATGTATTCTCTCATTCATTCGAACTTATTAATTATTCAACATATCATTACGGTTTTGAATAGCGCGCGCTTTTGAAATCATTGAGGAGGTTACTTGATCCCTAGTCTATACACGATGCTGATATGTTCCTTTTAGTTCATGTTACGATCTATAGAAAGTGGCTGACGTTAAGGCTGAGGCTTGCGACGGACGAGACTACAGGTGTTTAACGCGTACGCGAAGAAGTCGGCGATGGCGATAACGACAACGATGTCGACGACGGTGACGATCCTGTATGTTTATGTTTAATATGCTGGATACGGTTTTTATTTTTCCATCCGACGCTGATGTCAAGTGTTAATTATAAATGGCCGCCGTGACGATTTTATCAGATTTTCTACACGTGAGACGTGTTGAATGAGATATATATTAATGAGTGATGTCGAGAAGATTGGAGAAATTTATACGAGGGAGATATGCAGTTGCCGTTAAAAAGGAAAGATTCTCGCTGCACAATAAACGAATAAATGTAAAAAAGTGTGTAAACAGAAAAAACATATATGCATCTTTTATATTCATATAAAATATGTTGAATAATCCACCCCATATATTAAATATCTTTGTATAATTGTCTTATGTTTCATATCTGCAGAAAAAATGAAACAGTTTGTGTAAAAGTTTAAACATCGCATCAAGTATTAATTATTTTTATAGAAAACATTACTCGAATGATTCTTTTTATTTATTTTCAATTTAAAAAGCTTCTAATATATATATATATATATATATATATATATATATATAATGAATAAGACATTTTTTAAAAAGAATTATATTTTTGAAACTAGGACATTTATAAGTTTATAAAGGAATATAATTCATTCGTTTTTAATTCCTTTTACAAATTAAAAATATTCTTGATAAATCACTAATGTTTAAATATTTGTCTTTAAAATACGTTTAATTTATTTTTCTTGAAAATATTCGTAAAATTTATATTTATATTAATTATTAATAATGATGTAATCTTAGACCGTTTTACTTAACCACTTAAGTGGGTACTTTGCGCGGATAACAAGTCGGCAAGACAGATATATCCGTCATACCCACTTAAGGGGTTAATTACTGATTGTTACTTAATTATGAGAAAATTTCGATGCCATTAATCTGAAATATTGTATTGTTATAATTGAGGTATTCGGTTAATATATAGACTAATCACATTATAAAAAGTATTTTATAACGGCTACAATCTTTTGTTAACATAAAATCGAATTAAATTTCGAAAAATTACACTACAGCATTATACATAGCATTATAAAAATCTACATAAAACCATAATTTTGGAGCTTTTTGAGAAATTTTTTATTATTAATTTGAATGAAAAAAACGCTAGACATATTTTTTAAAAAATACTTCATTTTTTAAATATTTCCTAAATCTGTTTTTATAGCATGTAAAAAACTAATTAATTATCATCATCAGCTTTATTACTTTTATATATTTAACATGAGTATTAGAATATCGTTTTAAGTAAACTATATAATTGTTTTCTTGTTTGAAAAGACGGTTTTGTATTTTCTTATTATAAACTCGTGTGTTTTTAAATTGAGTTAAATTATAAATATATTTAGTTTGAGTTTCGTTATTTTATACCAGTAGTTCTTTTGTTTTATTATCCTATACTTTTTGAACTTCTATAAAACTACACTACAAACATAATAAAACTAGATCGATTTAAATATTATATAGATAAAAAGACTGAATTAATAATATATAGGACATATACAGAAAAGAGAAGACAAGATATGAACTTCAAAAATTATTGATATTTAAAGTTATATGAAAAAGTTCAAAAATGGACTTAAAATAAATGGAATGAGAATACTGGAAAATGCATTGATAACAAATAGAAAGAGTGACTGGGTTTCGAAAATTCTTAAAATATGAAAAAAGTAAAGAGAAAGAGAAAATATATAGGCAGAAACTTAAAAGAGAAATTTATATATATTCTTATTCTTAATTAAGTTTCATTTATTCTTGGGAAGGGAGAGAAGAAGATAGGGTTTAAGTGTACATCGAAAACGAACATCATTAGCAACCTCTTTTCTTATATTGGCACTTTTCTAAGGAGGCATAAGGTTTAAGTGTCTGTGGGAGTGAAGATGAGTTTTTATTTTTCATGTAGTACATTTATAGGAAAAAAAATTAGAGACCTAGCAAGAAAGTCGTGGTAGATTAAGTATAGCTTAAAAAAAGCTTGAAACTAATTAAAAATTTATATACTATATTATGTTATTAGATTGGTATGAAAATAATAGTGGATTTTGTTTTTTGAATTCTAAATTTCATTTTTTACAATCAATTTTATTTCATCGTGCTCATGTTAATATCATTTTAAAGGGAATATTCCGGTCTGTATTTTGGTAACATTGATTGGGTTTATTATTGATTTTGTTTCAAATTGGGCTACTGAATTAGAGATGGAAAAGAAGCAAATAAGGGTATTTTTGTACGAGTTTAAAACGGGAGGCAAGGCAACAGAAACTGCTTGTAAACTAAATGATACTTTTAGTGTGGGTACTGTTAAAGAAAGTACGGTGCAATGGTGGTTTCAAAAATTTCGTACTGGAGACGAGAGCCTGGAAGATGAAGAAGGTTACGAGAGTCATTCTTCAGTTCATAACGATCAAATAAAAGCGTTAGTTGAATCAGAACCACGCACAACAATTCGAGAACTTTCATAAAAGTTAGACTTTAGTCATCAAACATTTCATGGATCACTTAATACAACTTAAATTAAAAATGTATATGAATTTGAAGGTCATAAACCGCAATTATTTTTCTACCAACCCAATATTTTCTAACTTTGGTGAACCGTTTCTGGACAAATGCTATTTATCAACGATTACAATTTAAATGATACAAATTCTCTTCTTTCTATTTCTATTTCTCTCTCTCTCTTTCTATATATATATATATATATATATATATATATATATATATATATATACATATATAATTTTTATTAAAAAAAACGTTACATTTTATGTACTTACATGAAATATAAAATAATTCGATTGGAAGTAAATGATTATTTGGCTTGAAGAAATTAAGCCATTTTTAGAAAAAAATGTTCTGACTTCTGAAAAAATGTTGTGAAGAAAATTTAACTTTAAATATAGAATATGATATATATATATATATATATATATATATATATATATATATATATATATATATATGTATGTAATTTTAATCAGAATTTAAGAATCGGAATAAAAACAATTCATAATTAATAAAGATATAACTGTATTTAATGAAAAATTATAGAATTTGCTGCTGCTATTTGTACCGAAAAAGTAAAAGAGTGTAAAAAGAGTAAGATAGATAGCTTTTATTAAATTGTGTTTATATTGTAGAACAGAGTCGACTTATAAATATATTTGTTTAAGACAATATTAATCATGAATGTTGCTAAATATGTACAATTGTACATATTTATATCTTACTGAGATTATTAGTTCTACTTTTTGTTTGGAAACTCGAAGCGTTTTATGAAAATTACACCCAATAAATTTTGTGTCTAAACGTTTTGTCAGCCTTCAAACGATTGTATTTAAAAAAATAATTATTCAAAAAAGATGGTTCAATAATTACTTGTAGATATCTATTTGACGGTTTGGATTTTATTTCATCAATTTGAAATCAATCAACGAATGGATATAAATATAAAAAGATATTAGGTGTAAAAATTAATCCTGTGATTTTAAATTAAATCAATCACAACTCTGTTTTAAATTAAAATATTTTTTCGGCGTTTTAAGATTTTAAAATGTCAGTCTTAACAATTAAAAACACTATATATCTTGGCTAAGCAATTGGCATAACCTCACAAAACATTAGTGAATACGATGGCATCCTAAAATCAGTATATTAAGCATTGCATATTTTTTGTATTCTATTTAAAAAAATGCTACCAAAGCTAAGAGAATCATTTATCAAGATTTGAGGGATAGTGTTGTGAAACATAAAACATGCAAAAAAAATGCCAAAAAAATAGAAGAGGTCCAAAAATGCCTTATAATTTTACCTACTCAAATCCGCCATATTTTTTTCGGAAACAGATTCGTCAGTTATCCGACATATGAACCAAAATTATACAAAATAATGGGAAATATTTTGAGGACTGAAAGGTATTCCATTTTTCCTTAAACATTCATTTTCTATAATTAAAATTTGTGTATCTAATACAATAATTGAAATTAAATACTTGAAGAAAATAGTATTGTCTATATTTATGTATGGAATCTGTATTTAGGAACGCATTAATTAGATTATTATTAGCAGTAGCTAGTATATTTCGTGTTATATAAAAAATATGATAAGCATAGAAGCAGAGATTTAATATCAATCTAATTCAATGTTAATTAAAACTAAGAAAGGTATTAAATTTAAAATTTCTTCTTAGTCTTTCTCTGAAATTAATTGAATTGTCTAAATGAAAGAAATGTCTTATACATTTTGAAAATTAATTTCATATTTAAATTATAATCTATTGATAGTTTTATCAAAAATGAATTAATGTATTTTAAATTCTATATTAAGTAGAAATAAAATTATAATTTATTAAAAATGTTTTTAATTACAGTTTTCTGTTCTTGTTAGATTAACAAATAATATACTTTTATTAATAATTACTTTGCATCAATAATATACGATTTGTATTATTAATAAGGTGTAGTAAATAAATGTCAATAACAAATGGTATAATAAAATTTTTAAATTGCATATAATAAAAAAAACAATGATTCAAATCCCGCGAGAGCCGTTTTTCAATTTCGTTTCGAACACAGAGATCAATATATTAAATATTTCAAATATAAGAGATGCCATATGTGCAGTTAATTTATTTTCAATTCGATATCACTATTTTCATACAGCACATATTGAAACTCAACATTGAACGGTAGTACAGTGAAAATATCCGATAACATTGTGCGCTTCGTAAAAATATAGAAGTGTATTATTGGTACTTCCGATGACATCAATAATAAATACAGAGTTATTCAATGCTTTCGTGGCCCTAACGCATTGCTTTATGTCGGAGGAGTTTATAAATTTTACAGGATACTAATAAAAAGATAGGGCATAACAGGTTATAGGTAAACGATATGTTTATTGTGTTTGTTTTTTTTTTTTTTTTTTTGAAAAAGTCTCCCGAACAAAACATGTTAGCAAACAATACGGTTGGGTACAATATACGTTCACTCGATTGAATATATTTATTTGGGGGAATGAGTTTTTCGTTTTATATTCGTCGCATTTTTTTTTATTCCTCGGATTCTAACACAAATATAAAAATGTACATTTTTTGGTATTGGTCTTGTTTAATTCAACATTTCTATTTCGTAGTTTTTAAAATAAATAAAAGAATACACTTTTGTGTTGTTTTTCAATGGTAAAATTATTAATTGAAATATATACATATACACAGACAGAAACACAGCAACTCACAAATAAAATCGATAGTAAAGTATACCGCTTTGTATAATTTATTTAGGATTTTATTAATTTTCATTTTAGTTTCTTATATTGTAGGTAAATTTTATAAAAGAAATATAATTTGTCTAGAAATAACTTCAAGTCCGTTTTAAGACATGACTTTTTTTTAATTATTATATCTTTTGATAATGACATCAAATAAATATAATAATGTACAGAATATACATATTTTCTTTGATGAATATTAGCCGAATAGTTGTCATTGTTTCAATATGAAACTTTCTGATAATTAAACACTTACATAATTAAAAATCAATTATTATTAAAATAATTTACTAATTTTATAAATTATTTTATAAATTATTTATTCAAATAATTTATAAAATAAATTATAGATGGAAAAAATGGCACTTAAAAAGTTTTTTAAAATGAAATGAGGGTATATAATTTTTTTCAGATAGAATGATTTATAATATCAATTTACGTTCATATTAAGTGTTTGTGTTTTGTGAAAATTAGAAGAGCATTAGGCTCGAGAACCTAGACAGAGAAACAAATTTAAGAAAACACGAATATGTACAAACATGTATATATATATATATATATATATATATATATATATGGTTGTATGTATGTATATATATATATATATATATGTATGTGTGTGTGTGTATACGAAGAGTAAGAAATGAGTATGGTGAATGTCGCCACAGAACATCACCTAGTGGAAATAATCGGAACTTCCATACTGTAATTTAATCGAACTTGTTACAGTATGTGACAAATTAAAACTTTTTTAGTTCAGACAGTTAGTGCTGAAATACAATTTTGTGTACAGGTTTTTAAATCTCGTCCTAAAAATGGATCACAGGTAACAGGTAAACATGAAATTTTGTTTCAATCTTCAGAAAAGAGGTAAAGAAATCTAGAAAATGTATTAGTTTATGAAGATGCTACTGTAGTGATAATAAAGATGGTTTACAAATGGTTTGAGCGATTTTGTAATGGTTGAGAATTGTCTTCAAGATGAAGCAGGTCGAGGACGTTCTTTTTCAGTTCATAACGACCAACTGAATGCGGTTGTCGAATCAGAACCACGCACAAAATTTCCAGAGCTTGCACAAAAGTTAGACGCTAGTCATGTAACAGTTTTGGACTACTTATACCGCTAGGAAAATTAAAAAAGGAAAAAAATATGTACGAATTTGAGGGTCACAAACCGCAAATATTTTTCTACCAACCTAATACTGACATAATACTTATTTAATTGAAATTTAGGTTATTCAATTATGTATAGAAATGATACACTGATTCTTCATAAGAGATATATTTTAAAAAAATGGGAAATTATGTAATGAAATATAAAATTATTTCCTATACAAAAAAATTCACGTCAAATTGTTTGTAAGAAAATGGTGTTACTTATTTGATAAGTAGAAGATTTTATTTAATTATAAACTACAACAAGCATATGTTTTCTAAGACTACTGCAAGAAAAGCCAAACTTATATAATTGTACAATAGTTCCATAATTGCAGTATTTGAAGAAAAAAATCCACAAGAAGTTTAAGAATATGAAAATCATTCTTCTATAATTTGGAATACATTAAGAAAACGTAGAAGAAAGAATGAAAAATATTCTAAAAAATATGTCTATATAATTTATAACATACTTTTCACCATTAACACACGTGATGTTGAAAATAACAAGTATATATAAAATTCATACTTTGATTTTAATGATTTGTCTAAGTTTGAAAATCAAATATATGGAAAAATAAATTAAATATAAAAATACTCGATTGTTGACATAAATGGAGATTGCAAAAATAAAAATATGAAATAAAATATTAATTGCTTTATAGAATAAGAATGAATATATTTGATACATATTTTACAGAAATATGTTAATCACGTACATTTATAAATAGTAAGATTGGAAATTGTGTAAATTCACGTTTTCTGTATACATACTGTATGAAATATGAAACGAGTTATAAAATAATCCTTCTAATTAAGTTACATTAAATATTCGTTCGTCTATTTAAAGAAAAATAATAATAAAATAAAAAGCTCGAACAGGAGATAAGAGACACTGAAAAAAGAAATCGTCACATTTAAAAAGTGCCACCATATGGCACGTGAAATGAAACAAGTTGAACTGGAAAGTTAGTTTCATGAACGCATCTAACACATAATTACCAAGAAAGATGGAAATTTATTCCAGAAGTTTTAATCCGGCCATAAAATTTACACGTCCTGAAAATAATATTGCGATATCTCTCGAACACAACGCCATCTTCGCAACGACTAAGCAACGAACTATAAGGAGACACTGCATCAAAATCTAAACGACTGATCTTAAAATCAAACATTGACTCGAGTTTGACGTACGCGCGATGAACAAGAACGCAGATAGCGGGCGTCGCGGGCGTCCGGTACGCGCGTCTCGCACGCGGGTCCTCGTTCGACGCCAGCGGGCCGCGCCGCTCGAAATTTTGAATACAATATTGATGAAGGAAGCGAGAAGATGTGAATTAAGGTATAGATAGTGGTGTTGGTATTTCACTTTAGTTATTATAGGATTGTGTCTGTAAGCTCGTTCGCGGAGAGCGGGAGACAGACATTAACAGTTGTGTAATGTATTGTACTTTTAATTAATAATTACGTTTTCGTTAGTTAATTTATTATACAAACATTTAATAAAACGTGAATATATATATATATATATATATATATACACACACACACAAGTCCAGTTCTTTCACATTGACACTTCAGAGATTTTTTGATAGTAAATATCTGTTGAACTGGTTTATGTTTACAAGTAGGCAATTTATTTGATGTTATGTGGATAGGAATTATTCTTTAAATATTGTAATATTTTCTCATATCCTCTTATAGTTCAGATCCATTCAATTGGCTCAAAAAAAAATTCAGATCGAGTACAGTTGTACTCAAAGTACAGTTGATTCGAAAAAATAAAATACAAGATAACCTTTTAGTATGTCTAATATTATCTCTAATCAAAAAAATAATACCACCGTGTATTCTGGTTGTAACTTATTTGTTAGAGTAGAACATAGATCTGAAATTGTAGCTAATTTCAGTTCAAAAAGTGTTTACTAACCCCGCAAATATCGATAGAATTTTTTGATTAAAACTGTTAAATTATTGATTGAGGATTATTTTTTAAGCAATTAAGCGCCACTGTTTCATATAAGCAACATTAATTTTAAAAAAAAATTTCTATGATAAAAATATTTTTTTTTAATTTTTATTTATGTAACAGTGTACATTAATTCAACAGAAATAAAACTACATTATTAATTTTTTAGATTTTTGAGAAAGTGAGAAAAAACGGAACAGTTATAGAGTTTGCAAGAGACAGACCATATAATATATATAACTATTAATAAAAAAGTGTCTTCAAAAAATTAAGAACATATTTCAGTTATCTAAAATCTACTGATTTTTATTCTCAAATTAAAAAAAATCATATTAGATGTATATATATACAAAAAAAAAATAATTTACTAAAAAGTTGATATTAAATAAGACAAATTTAGAGTTTTTTTTTAAAAAAAAAACAATAAAATGCATTTATGTAAAATTGTCTATTAAGACTATATATCTTCTATTTAATTTTTTGATACATATGTGAATATATAATATTATATATATATATATATATATATATATATATATAATATTATATATATATATATAATATTATATATATATTCACATATGTCTCAAAAAATCAAATGGAAGATATATGTCCTAATAAAGTCAATTTTTGAAACATATGTGAATATATAATATAATATTATATATATATATATATATATGCATATAAAGTGCAACGTTTTTCTCCACCCGAAGTGTTTCAGCAAATATCATGGCAATTAATTCGGATTTTAATAAAATAATTGAATTTAAAATTTAAAACAGACTAGTTTTTATCGAATTTTGAAATATTTCTTTTTTGATAATGCTAATACTAGCCACTGGTGCTGCGAATACAAAATATCTCACTATGGAAAAACAAAATTGTTAATTTTTTTCTTTCTAATGCTAAATTAATTAGAAGGGACCTAGAACCAACCCATGTTAAGCGTTTGAGTGGGGGAATGAGATAATATTGCTTATGCGCATTTTTAGCATTACTATAAAGGTAAAATAAAAAAAAACACATTGAACATGATAGCCTCATAATCAAAATATGGATAAAAAACAGGTAAAAATAATTTATATTCTGTTATTAACATTTTTGATCAGATTTTTTTTGTTTTATGATTAAGTAAAAAAATCATAACTGAAAGTTTTGATAATTGTATTGTAAGTATGAAAATTGAAAAGAAATAATAAAAACAGAATAAATTAAATTTCAAATTTGAATCTTCTAATTTTTAAAAACTTATTTGAAATATTTCAGATTGCAAAATGAAAGCAATATCGTAAGATTTCAAAAACATTTAAATATATTTTTTTATTTAAAAAAATAAACAAATAAAAAATAATATTTGATATGCAGTATTTTTGATTTTTTTAATAAAGAAAAATTAAACTTAATTTAGAAAAATAAATCATATTTTTTATAAAATACAATGAATTAATATTAATAATATTTATTCAATAGTTAGTAGTTTGATAATATATTATAGATTTATATTTTTATTTAATTAATGGTTTCATACATAGTTGTACATTTATTGATTTCAAACATATCTTTTTTATTATAGAGATGTTCATCAAATTTATTATTTTAAAAAACATATTTTCGATGATTTTTTTCTTAAAAATTCCATGGTAGTCTATATCACCCCCTTTAATCTATTTTTGGAAATAAATATTCTTAATATTTTTTGTTTTTTATATCTTAAGCCTAGACACTCTATAAATATTATTACTGAACATTATACACAAAAAGAATATATACAGAATCTGTTCTGTACATATTTTTTAATACATACTGAATAGTTTAGGTACTGTTGAGAAATATTTCGGAAACTATTCACAAAAAAAATTGTAAATTTGTTTCAGAAAAGAATCGAAACTATATTATCTCTGTATGTATATTTTGGTGTAATGTTCATAGTGTGGAGACTACGTTCTACAGTTTTGAAAGTTTCTATTAAGTGAATATTTTTGGTCTAAAAAATGTGGAAGAAAGAGAATCCGACTAAAAATAAAATTTTTGAAAAATCTATATTTAGAAAATAAAATGTTAATAACATCAGAAATTTTATAATTTTTAAAGAATGTAGGAATGTTGTAAGGAATGCAGGAAGTATTAAACCGAAAAAAAGAAACTTAAATTCATAAAAATATAATAATACACAGTAGTCAAAATTTTTAATAATTTTAAATTATGATATGATTGCATCTTCGGTTTGTGAGGATGCTGGAATCACTATTAAATTGCGCATAATTAACAATCAAAAATAATCAATAATTATCTTTAATTAACAAAAAAATTTTCGCTAGAAATATTTTCTATGGTTAATGAAATGAAAAAAGAATTAATTTTTGAAATTGAATCAAGATAAAAATAAATTTTGTTACTAATCTCTATTAATATCACTTTATTTCATATTTTTATTCTTATCAAAAATAAAAATAAACAAAGAACTACTTTTTTTAAGAAATATTACAGAATTGTCTTCAATTTTGTCAAAAAAATATAGCTTAAGATTAAATAAGAATGGTAAATTGAATACAAGGATATTTTATTTACTTTATAAGATGTGTTTCAGAAAATCACTAAAATAATTTTTCTAACCATTAAAAAGATTCTTTCCATACAATTTTATATACGAAATTATACGGATCCATTATTGTATAAATAATGCTTGAACAAATTAGATGTTTAGGACCCATCCTCATTATTTTCGTTTTTACTTCATTTCAACAACAATTTTGAAAAATCAAATAACTTCCAAGCTACAAGAATATTTTTCTCAAATTGAGCAATATATAAGTGCGTTAAATGGCAGATCTTTTACTTTATTTAATTTTCTAAATTATAATATTTGTTCTTCTATTTATAAAACGTAGAATATGTTACAATATTAATAATTATTGAAAAGAATATTGAATTAATAATTCATAAATAATTTATCACAATAAGAATTGAGTCAATGCTGTTAAGAGATTTCCTTTTGCTTTCTTAAGGTTTAGCAACAATAATAATTATATATATATATATATATATATATATATATATATATGTATGTGTGTGTGTGTGTAAAAAGTTTAAACGTTTGAATTGCGTTGAATTATAATTATATACATTTTATATACACATATTTAAAGTATGTTTATTTAAAACATTCAAAACTTCATTTACGTTTCAAAGAAATATAATCTTTAAGAAATATTCGATAACAAAAACAGAGAATGAAGACTTCTCTTTGTCTCATATTTTGAAAAGTTGATGCGGAAATCAAATATCAGACAGAAGAATGGCATAACAAGCGTCCCGACGACAGAGACGAGACGTTCGGCCCGTTCGCTGTGGATGTTCGGTGTCTACGTCGGACGTGGCTCGTTTAGTATAAAGCAAAGAGGTATTTGGCGGAAGTAGGAGTTGCAGATCCGTGTGTAAACATGGCCCAACTTCGACTAAGGGGTTAAACGTCTTTGCCTCCAATTAATTTATTCCTACACCTCATCTTTGTTTGCGGCAGAGTTGTGTGAACCGGCGAATGGTAAGTTTTCGTTATATAAGGGTCTGATTCAGTACCGTTTGTGTAAATTGATTTATTGTTGTTGTTTATAGACATATCTCCAATATATTGATATTTTCATATAGAACATTAATTAAAATTCCAAATATTTTGATTATTTGAAACATGTTTTTAAGTTATTTAAAAAAATATATTTTTTATTCTAAATTTTTTTTTAAATGTATGATTGAAGTGAGTATAACATAGACTGATCAATTAGAAAAATTAAAACGGACTGAAAAGATTGAACGCTTTTTCATACTATTTGTGATACTATTTTTGTTTAAATTACTTTTTATGTTTAAAAAAGTTATTTTTCAAGATGAAATTTAATCGAAATATAATTCTGTCAATGTGACTATATTCACTTTCACAAATAAATTATTTTTTCACACCATAATCTACATAAATGTTTAATAATTAATCACTGATCATTTTTCATTGTTATTTAAATGCAGTTATAGGTGTGCTTTATCACTCTATGGATGATGGCATGTCTATTAAAAAACACATAAACCAAAAAAATTAACAATTATCATTTATTCAACGTTCTAACCAAAATGTTTATGTAATTTGTGAAAAAATCATTTGTAAAATTATTATTTATAATACAAAAATTTTTTCCTTCTTTATACATTTTATTATTGACATATTTGTTGAGATGATTTGTGAGGTGAAAAAATAATTCATCTGTGAAATTTATATTCGAAAATTTATTTATTTATATATATATATATATATGTGTATATATATATATATATATATATATATTTGTATATATATATATATATATATATGTATATATATATATATATATATATATAATATATTGTGTAATGATTATTTATCAATATATTCTGTAATGAGTATTTTGAAAGATTTTTTAAATAAACTATTAAATTAATACTTCAGTTATAACAAAAAGGATTTGCCAGTTTGTATTTTTGCATGTTATATTGTAATACTAGAAATATAAATGAGATTATTAATAAATATAAACTACTTTATCTTATGGTAAAATATATTGTGATAATCTTCAGGATTTTATTTTACTTTCTTTTAATCCAAATTTTATGTTGGTTTTTTCCTGAATAATTATGCTGATTAAGATTAGGTTGTTAGGGAAATAATTGAGTTTTTGTTCTGAATTTTAACGTTATTTTTTTAATGAAAGTGTCATTTCATTGTGTTCATGTTAATATCATTTAAAAGTGTATTTTTCGGTCTGTATTTCCGTAATATCGACTTTGGTTTTTGTTATAAATTTTGATTCAAATTGGAATATTGGATTAAAGACGGAGAAGAAGCAAATAATAGCAATTTTTTCTGTAAGTTCAAAACGGGTGGTAAACCAACAGAAACTGCTCGTAAACTAAACAATACTTTTGGTGTGGGTACTGTTAAGGAACGTACGGTGTAATGGTGGTTCCAAACATTTCGTACTGGGAACGAGAGCCTTGAAGATGAAAAAGGTCGCGAGAGTCATTCTTCAATTTATAACGACCAACTGAAAGCGTTATTTGAATCAGAATCACGCACAACAATCCGAGAGCTTACACAAAAGTTAGGCGTTAGTCATTCAACAATTTTGAACCACTTAAAACAGCTTGAAAAATTAGCTGAGAAAAATGTATATGAATTTGAAGGTCATAAACTGCAATTATTTTCCTACCAACCTAATAGAATAGATGAATATTAAGTTTTATATTTATATTTTTTCTTTAAACACAAAACTTAGTTGTTCTTTATTTACCAAAGGACATGAATCCTCTGTTTATTAAATTAATTAAAAAGCAAAAAGTGAACAATGCATTTTTTTGTTATTACAATGAATAACATTTGCTATATATAAAAATTAACTTTTGTTTTGTCAATTTTAGAACAGTTTTTTATTTTGGATTAAAAAGTCTCGTGAGATGTATAACGAATCATTGATTATTAAATAACAGTTTTGTTTATGAGTCTCTTTGTTGTTTTTATTTGGGGTTTTAGGGCACGTCGACAGTTAAGACCTTTAGTGTCTGTATGAGACTTAAATATCTCGATAATGCATAAGAGTTGAATGTGTTTAAAATCTATACATCGATGTATACCGAAGTAAAATTTTGATGGTTAATGATTTCTGTTCGAGAGACCCGTCCCTGTCTGATTAAGAAACAACACCGTCTTCAAAACAACAACAGGCCGTATGTAGTACTGTAAGATTGGGTGGCGGGGGGAGGGGTCTGCATGGTATTTCAAGATGGTCGTTTAAGGTGGGGTATGACGACGGTATATACAAGATTGGGACTTGTCTTCTCGGACCGGCGGCGGAGAGACGCGACGTGGTGCAACGGCGGCGGTTGGTGACGCTAATGAAGTAGGCCTGGAATGGGTCCCGTGGGAAGCGGGCCGTCCGTTCGCCGTATGCCACCCTCCTCGTCTACGCTCACCCGTTCACCGAGCCGAATCTGCAAGGTGATGTACACTGATTTTTGTGCGAGTCTTGTGTACAATCGACCGAATTGGTCGTATTGTACTTAAGAAAAGACATGTTTAAGAGCGTTTGTCCGTGAAAAAATTGCGTATAGAATGCAATGTTTGTTTTTGTATTGTTTAAGTATGCTCGATTTGATTTTAAGACTTATCAGGTACCTATTACCTTTTCTAGTAATAAATTGAAATTTACTAAAAAAGGACTAGTAAAACCATATTAATTTCCAATTATGTTACATAATATTTGAAAATTGTGTACATAATATTTCAAAAAATTGAAAACAATATAAAATATATCCACAACTGCTTCCAAAAATAAGTATAGAGTAAAACAGAAGTACAAAATTTGTTATAGAAATATTTAATTTATATCCTTGATCACATTTTAACATTTTTAGTAGTCTATCTTTTAGTAGTCTAAATATTAAAAATCAATTACACATACATAATTTCATATATATATATATATATATATATATATATATATATATATATATATATATATATATATATATATATATATATTAGGGGTACCCAAAAATAATATCATTTTTTTAGACTGAATAAACATAAGCTACTTGTTTGTGTACGTTTTTTATTATTCACAACCTATCTATTAATTAAATTTATTGATTTTTAGTATGTTTATTGTGAAATTTTGAAAAAAAATGAGTGTACCTTTAAGAATGGAAGGCCAATCTGTGGATCAAGTTCATATTAGATATATGATGTTTAATGAATTTCGAAAGAGTAACAATGACTCTAGTGTCAGTTAGCTGTCGAAGCGCCTTAAAATCCCAATAACCAACCAGTCAGCCTCTAGCACCATTAACTCTGTTTATTCTAGTGCCTTGAATATTATAATGTACCAGAGTTGGTTTAAAAAAATTAAAAACGGTAATTTTAATTTTTTCACACCTCTTGACTTTGAAAAGGAACTTGTGTTGTCTGAAATTGAAGCTGATCTCAAGAAAACCATTCAATAATTAGCGATAAAGCCTGAAACATTATGGTTAACAGTGCAATATTACTTGAAACAACTGAATAAGATGCAAAGGGAAGGCATTTGTGTTTCCCATCAACTTTCAGTAGAGAACAAAATTCAACGTGTAACCATCTGCAGTGCACTTCTGTACAGGTTATAAAGAGATCCATTTCTTCAACAAATTGTTATTGGAAATGAGAAGTGGATTTTATACAGCAATACACATAAGAAAAAACAATGGTTAACATCAGGACAACCACCATTGCTCACACCAAAGCAGGTTTTCATCCTAAAAAAGCGTTATTGTCAGTGTAGTGGGATTTCACAAGAGTAATCTACTACTGAAGTTTTGAATTCCAATGAAAACATAATTGCTGAATATTATTTTACACAGTTTGATAGACTGAACATCGATTTGTTTCAAAACCGTTCAATGGTGGTTAATCGAAAGGGTATCATTCTCCAGCATGATAACGTAAGATATCAAAACACCAGAATCATCTAAAAAAAATCAAGGAGTTAGGCAGGGAAGTCCTGCCTCACCTGCCATATTCTCCAGATGATACTTCCATTGGACTACAAACTCTTGATAGATGGAGCATTTTCTCTGTGGGAAACACTTTCCTACTGTGGCAGCCATTATAAATGCACTCGAAGAATATTTTACTACGAAGTCATCCTCATTTTATAAGAAGAGAATTGAAAGTCTGCCAGAAAGATGGAAGAAGATTATCAATAATGATGGGTATTATATTGTAGATTAATCGATAGTAAATGTTAAATAAGAGAAAATTTTGTGTAAGTATCAAAAACGAGATTACTTATGGGTACCCTTAAATATATATATATATATATATATATATATATATATACATGTAAATATATACATGTATATATATATATATATACATGTAAATATATACATGTATATATATATATATATATATATATATATAGGGGGGGATATATGTGTGTATACATTTATATGTTTCACAACTTAATTCTTAAAAAAATATGAAATAAGTGGACTGAATTAAAGATAAATATATGTTTATCTCTTCCTCCAATTCCTTTCAATATGAAATATAAATAGTCTCTATATACAAGAACCTCGATGTTTTCTCAAAAGAAGAAACGAGAACAGATTACTGAAAAATAAATAAAATAAAAACGAAACTAGTTTGACATGGCAATATTTATGAATTATGGTACATTACGCACCGTAGTCTTCTTCATAACATTCAACCAACGACAGGCACTTGTATAATCGAAGATTTATATATATATATATATATATATATATATATATATATATATATATATATATATATATATATATATATATAATGTGAGATACGCGAAAACTATCCTCAAAAACAGATTATAACAACAAAACGAATAAATAAAAGTAAGTTTTACTTTCGCAATACATTTGTCGTGTGCTGATGATGATGAAAAGTTTTTATTCGAAAACAAAAGTTGATATCGCTTAATCGTTTTATGTCATGCCGGTCATAAATAATGTACATCTCAGATTAAGGTATTCTGACAACAATGCTCGCGTATCTATATTATATATATATATATATATATATATATATATATATATTTTCTTCTGCTCGCCGAAAAAAAATCCTTTCACTTAATCCACCAGATCGTTTATCTGCTCCACATGATACTGGTTGAGTGATTGCTGTGAGTGGATTTTGATAGTTGTTGAATTGGTGTACGTGTCATTTAACACATCATTGGTACTTATGATAATGTCATATATATTTATATATATATATATATATATTTATTTATTTATTTATATATATATATATATATATATATATATATATATATATATATAATATAATAAAAAGGTATTAAATGATTCCTGTTTATAAATACTTTACTACTAGCTAATTCTTTATAATATCAAATTATTTTATAATTTGTTTCTAAAAATGAATTTATTTAAACATTGAGCTAGTTTGGTCAAACTATTCCCATCATAGCAATATATTCAGTCTGTATGTAGAGATATGCACCAAAATAAATGTACTATTAATAATACGCCCACATATCCACTCATACATACATACATAGATGTATACACATACATGTATATACACAGACGTATATATATATATATATATATATATATACGCACACGTCGTGAATCAACAAAGCAAATTAACTACCTTTGATTGGACTGTTTGGACAATACCCACTTCTCATCCACATACAGTTAATTTTGCAAGATGAAATAGGTATCTGAAAGTGGTCTACGACTATATTAGGTATCTCAAAGGATGATTCTAAGACAAGCTGCTAGAGATCTTTGTCGTTGCCCCAAAGAACACCTTCTGTCCCATGTACGTACAACACAAACACAACGCTTGTCATTCGCACATTGGCAAGTGCTTTCTATTGCTCGTTTCTACGACTATAGTTATAGTTTAGATCAATGATATGTACTCTGCACGTCATTGTTTTTAATTTATTTCAATATGTGTGTATTTATATACATGCTATCATAATGAAATGTTTATATATATATATATATATATATATTAACCCTTTCCATTCGAATTTCATCTCTGAGAGGACATCTTAAATCTGACAAATAAAACTATTATTTTTTTTTATAAAACATGAATTAATAAAATGTATTTTTGTAGTTTCACTTGAATAAAGAAATTATTTACAATCCTATATCATTTTATTTGAAGTTATTTGTTACTTGCTATTTTGTTAAAGAATATGTTAGAGTTGCTAGTGGGTGAAGCTAAAAAGTCTCCGAGTGCAGAGTTAATATTATAGTAAGTTCATTTATTCATTAATGAACTCATCATAAAGATATTCATTTGTTTAAATAAATTTTCTTTTTCTTTTTCAAGTTTCAACCTATATTATTTATTAATTATGAATGTACCATTGCAATGGATTTGTACACACACACACACATATATATATATATATATATATATAAGTTGTAAAAATTAATTCGGTTCTAATTATTGAATCAATCAATATTTTCTCGTCGTTTTATAATTTTGAAGTGTCGACTTTAATATTTAAAAATACTATATATTTTCGCCAACCAGTTGGAATAATCTCACAAAACATTAGTGAATACGATGGCGTCCGAAAAGCAGTACATAACGCATTGCTTACTTTTTGTATTCCAGTTGGATAAATACTGGTGAATCCGCGGGAATGATTTCTTCAGCTTTGAAAGAAGGTGTTGTGATGCATAAAACATGCAAAAAATGTTAAAACAGTGGAAAAGCTCCGAAAAGGTATTACAACTTCATCGATTCAAAACCGCCATCTTTTTTCAATAAAGGATTTGTCAGTTACTCGATTGGTAGAGTAAAAGTAATACAAAATCATGGGTGATATTTTGAAGATTGAAGTACATACCATTTTTTCCTAAATTTTCATTTTATATAAAAAGGCACGGAATTAATTTGTACACCAAATATTTATTTCAATTTATTGAAAGTAAACAAAGCTATATTTTCAGTATTCAATTTTTCTACTAAATGCATTCTATTACGTGGTCGCAATTTAATTATCAATGAGGAATGTTTGGAGATGTTTGGTAAATTACATTTATTATAATTTGAAATCGCAGTATAGTCGTGCGTTTATGACCTTAACTGTCGAATCATGCTCTAAAACTCCAAATAACAACAACAGCCTAATATATTTAACATTGTGAATTATTTTTATTGATTTCGTTTATTCATAACTTTCAAAATTGGATTTTTCACACAAATTACATATTACATACAATTCATAAAATCTGTTTCTTATCAAAAATATACTACACTTTTTATTAATTGTTGCCTATGTACATTTAGTTAACAATGTAATAAATTTAAAATAATTAAGTTACAGAAATATCTAACGATTATGGCACAGAAATCTAAAAGCACAAAATCAAAAAGCATCAAGAATCAATTACTGAACATTTTTAATCAATTTTTTTTGTGGTTTTTGAGGTAAATGAAAAATTTCTTTGTGAAAAAGGGTTATATATATATACATATGTATGTATAATTGTTCATTTGTTTCATCAAATCTTAGGTGATAGTAATAATAAACATTATTCTTATACCTGATATATTAATGTAGTTTTCCTTAAATGTACAATTAAAATTTTACAGTACGTTAAAAAGTAGCTGAAGTAACCTCATTTATCCTTTGTATCTATATCTATATTTATGTATTCTTCATGTAAAATGGAAACAACAAAATACATATTTTTCCAGAATGCGTAGAGTACAAAAAAAGTGAAAGAAAAGTACATCTTGGATTAAAACTGGTGTAAATAAGACAAAAATTATTATTAAACTATATGCAAAATATTCAAATCTCTAATCTACTAATAGATATATAATTAACATCAATAAGCAGCAATTGTATTTTAAATTTGTTTAAATATTTTATAAATATATATTTAATTGTAACAAATAAGCAATGTATATATATATATACATGTATGTATGTATGTATGTTTTTATTTTTTTTTAACTGCATGTCTTTATCTAATAATCACTTAAATATTTGAATTCAAAGGAGTCTATTGTAATAAAATAGACTTATTTTCATCTGTACGTTGTTTATTTTTCTTCTTATTACATATTACCAATATATATATATATATATATATATATATATATAGATAGATAGATAGATAGATAGATAGATGCACGAAATGAGAAATAAATACTTTGGAGTAATTAGTATAAAATCATGATTCCTACTATAATTTTATAAGATGCGGATCAAACCTCTTACTGTCCGCAACGAAGGTTCCGAGATCATACACGACGGTTTGTTCTGGTTGTTTGGTGTATGTGTGTGTGTTATGTGCATTGTATTTTCACTAGTTCATAGACACATTCATTTATATACACACAGCTAAATGTGTGTTCGAAACAGTTTAAGCGTGTGTATGTTTATTAGTTAATTACAAAATCGCCACAAGATATGTAATCCTACAATTGGTTTATGTGTATTTTGCGATGAGAGATCCTTAGAAGTGGTTCTTGCGGATATTAATACGACTAAGAAAACTATTTGTTGTTTGGCAATGAATACCTTCTTAAGACCGAATGATTAGAACACGAATGATGTTTATTTGAACACCTGAACACTATGGCACGGTTCGTATTCAAATTTCAATAGAATACATAATTACATGCCTATTCTTATATAAACATACAAACATACATACATATATATATATATATACATGTATGTATGTAAGTATACATATGTTTTTTGTAAATATATAAATGAGTTACATTTATTTGTTCTTAAATCTAAAAGGTATTAAAAATAAGTATGATGGTGGTGTTTTAGGGGCTTCGGGGATCTTCGTCTGCTAAGTATGTAAGTAAACTGCTTGCATGTAAGTACAAATAAATATATTTTTTTTGTAAATATGTAAATAAGTAGCATTCACTTGTAAAAAATATTAAAAATAAAGTAAAAGTATAAAAATAACAGAGAAAACGGAGGTTATTAGGGATAGAGAGAGCGCTTCGATTGCTATTGTCATTAGTGCCCGAACACAAATATAATTAAAAAACACACCCTGTTTGCGGACTTGTGTTCGAATCATCCCTTAATTCGAACGATAAAGTATGAGTGCCAAACGCTAAAAAGTATTCCATTAAAATAGTATTTCTCTTAGTGAGAGATAAAGAAACACAGGACAAGTAAAATACCTAATCTTGATTTGACAATACGTATAATTTTAATAAAAAGAGACGAAGCTCTAGAGGACAATAAGACATTTAAAATAATTTGTCTGATATTATGATTCACATGGGTTTTTCTTAAAGAAAACGTTAAAATAATCCTGAGAACTTCATATGTATGACAAAACAACATATTGAAATATCAAGAAAAAAAATTCCAGTCCCCTTTGCGAAAGTGATAATGCGATTTGTGGCGCCATTGTCGTCCTCTGGAATTATGGAGATGTTCTCCGACAAACTCAGGCGAATTATATTCCTCGCATAACGATCGCACTAAAAACAACTAAGAAATTTAGATTATTAGAGAATAAAATATATTAAAAACCTATCAAGAGAGTAATTTAAAAAGTATTCGTTCAGAAAGAAACTATTTCGATAGCAGATTTAAATGAAGTCAATTGAATATATTTTATAACAACACAATTGTATTTTGTGTAATTTTTTGTTGTAGGTTATTGTAAGATTAAATGAAGATGTTAAATACTACCAACTATCTACAGGTAAACAAAACTGTGTGGAATTATATATATATATAGAAAAATATGTTTGTGTTTGAAAATATCATTTGAAAAAAAAACTTCGGATGTAAAGCGAGCGCGTTACTGAAACAAAACCGAAAATAAATATAAACGAACGCGTGTTTGGCTTACACATAAACGCTTCAAAAAATTATGTTAATATAGGTTTTTATACTGCAGTTGAATACCGTAAAGACTAATTTAAAAAATGGGAATGCTTGTATTTATTTTATATTTAATGATACTAAAGGGCCACAATCATTTATTACTAAATACAATAAAGGTCCCAAATGAGACATTTGTGGGAAAAATGCGCTCCTCCCCCATTATATAATATAATTAAAAAACAGAAAAATACTTGTATGAAAATTAATGCCGGTCATTTACTAATCCCGCGTCACAATTAGTCAGATGGGTCACCGGTTATCTTCGCCGATGCGAACACGAACGAAGGTGGTTGTGTTATTACAAGAATTTTTTAATACCTTTTATATTACCTACGTCGTGTATCTTTTATATTACGAGCGCACAAATAAATTAATTACATTTTAACAGACGCGAAAATATTTAATTTGTATTTTTTTATACATACAATACGATACGCACATCGAGCACGTGTAATAACGCGATTGTATCTGAATTTTTTTTTTATATTTGAGAGAAATCTCGGCAAACGGGACAGTTATTTTGAATACAATGTCTATATTTATCACGCATGTATATGTATATATATATATATATATACATACAGAATATATATTTATGTATACAATATTTAATAATAAATTTAATATAATGAAAATATTTTATAAATATAGAAAATGTTTCAAAGGACGCATTATTGAGATAACTTCTCAATTAAGATAATATAAATTTATGTTTTTTATATTGCTAAATAAATATATTTTGTAATATTAAGGCAATATTGCATGCGCGTTGTTGTGTATGATAGGGCTCTAAAAACTATTATAAGATTAGATATTGGTTGTAGATAGGACTAGTAAATAAACAGTATTTATTTGTGTTATATGTTATGCTATCCTATTATAGTAATAAATAAATAACAATTATAATCGAAAATAAGGAGTTGTAGAATTTCAAAGTGAATGAGATTCTAAAACACTTTATTTTGAATTAAGCATGAAATTAATCAAAACACTACTTCTCAAATGGGTTGAATATTATGCAATTTATATTTGTTTTATAAAAAATAAATTATTTATATATATATATACATGTGTGTGTGTATGATTTACCAAAAGATTTAATAGAATTTAATATTTCTATCAGTTTTTAAATATTTCTCTTTAATATTTAGTTTCATTTGTATTTATTATCAATTAGTTTAGTAAAAGTAGTTTAAATTGAATATTGCTAATGATATAGTTTGAACAGTTTTAATAAGTTATGGTATTTTATTACTAAAAAATTGTATTATTTTTATTAGATGTGGAAAATTAATCCTGTGCCTTTAAATTGAATGAAACATATCATCATCATCTGTTTCAAATTAAAATTTTTGTCATCGTTTTAGGATTTTGAAATACTAACTTTAATATTTAAAAATACTTTATATTTTGTCAAACCAGTTGGCATAACCTCACAAAATGGCAGTGAATACGATGGTGTCTGTCAAGTAGCATATTAAGCATTGTTTACTTTTCACATTCCAGTTGAAAAAAATACTTCCATAGCTGCGAGAATGATTTGGTCGGTTCTGAGGAAAGGTATTTTGATGTATAAAATATGCAAAAAATGCTAAAACAGCGAAAGGGATCCGAAAATGTATTACGATTTCATCGACTCAAAAGTCCCATTTGTTTTTCAACAAAATATTCCTCAATCAAACGACAGTTATACAAAACAATGAAGGATATTTTGTGGATTCAAATATATACCACTTTTAAATAAATAAACATTTATTTTCTAAAAAAAGGGCAAGGAATTAATTTGTAGACCTAATATTATAATGAAAATATAATATATTTTTTTAAAAAAATACAATTGAAAGAAGAAATAAAAGTAAGTATTGTGATATTTAATTCTTTTCAAACATGAGCGAGTAATAATTGTTGATTCTTCTTTATAAAATGAGAGATTGTTTTAAAATATCAATTTTTAAAACATTTTTATTAAACTCTTCTTGTTTATTATATAAATTATATATTTTTTGTCAAATAAAATTGTCTTTTTGATTTAGATGTGATTTAATAGATCTCCTGTATTCTTTTGATGTATATATATATACATATATATATACATATATATATGTATATATATGTATATATATACATATATATATGTATATATATACATATATATATACATATATATATGTATATATATATACATATATATACATATATATATGTATATATATATGTATATATATACATATATATATATACATATATATACATATATGTATATATATACATATATGTATATATATATATATATATATATACATATATATATATATACATGTACATATATGTATATATATATATATACATATACATATATGTGCACATATATGTGTATATA
The DNA here is from genome assembly GCA_034766995.1 of Acanthacorydalis orientalis. Taxonomy (NCBI): domain Eukaryota; kingdom Metazoa; phylum Arthropoda; class Insecta; order Megaloptera; family Corydalidae; genus Acanthacorydalis; species Acanthacorydalis orientalis. The sequence continues at coordinate 9,583,534 of CM068317.1, read as the reverse complement.
TATATATACACATATCTAAATCAAAAAGATAATTTGATTCGACAACAAATATATAATTTATATAATAAACAAGAAGAATTTATTGAAAATATTTTAAAAATTGATATTTTAAAACAATCCCTCATTTTATAAACAAGAATCAACAATTATTACTCGCTCATGTTTCAAAAGAATTAAATGTCACATTACTTACTTTTATTTCTTCTTTCAATTGTATTTATTAACAAACAAAAATAAAAAAAAAATAAATTAATCATTTATGTTAGAAATCAGTTTAGTTTAAATTAAAAAATATTTCTGATACGTATTTAAGAGTATAACTGACTTTTATCTTTTATTACAAAAATAATTAAGTAATATTTTTTCTAAAAAAAACAATAAATAAAGAAGCAATAGAAATAACTAGTATCATGTTTTGTTCAAATGAAACATGAGTGAAAAGATTTCTTGATTTTAATTTCTTTAATGGTAGATAATATTAAAATATCTATTTTCAAAACTTGCATTAAAATTTTTAAATTGGTTTTATCTTAAAGAAATATATTCAAAAATAAATTATTTTGTTCATAATATTATCTTAAACTTAAAAAATAATTATTTTGTCTTTTATATACAATTTTTTATATGCATTTGTATTTGTAATTTACACTTTTTAAATAAACTATTACATTTTTAAAAATGTGTAAATATATTAAGGGACTTGCATAAGTTTGAAATCTTGGAAAAATCAATTTTCGTTTTTTGCTAATTTTTAAAGCTTAAAGTCTTAAGTTCCCTTTTGTTCAAACGGCCGCCATTTTTTCAATTTAAATAATTTCAAAAAAATATCCAATCATACCAGGGTTCTTATATTATACTACAAGTACAGTATTCTGTTTTTGGTGTCAGATCAACGCAGTTGCTGAAATCGTGTACACTGATTGGCCATGCAGTAGATGCAGTCCCTTTATTTATTTATATCTTCATAGTTAGTACAAATTTTTCCATAAAGAAATTAAAAGAGCTTGTTAAGGATATGTATTTAATGTGTACAACATTTTAAACTAATAACATTAATACTCACGTCAAAAAAAGATCAAAAATCATACTACTTTTCGAAATACCAATTTGTGCAAGACCCTTAATATATATATATATATATATATATATATATAAATCAATTATTAATATGTTCGATTTAGGATCATTTCAGATAATTTTTAGTGGTAGAAATAGTAAGTAGTAGTTAATTACTGTCAAAAAAATTTAAATTTAAAAGCTTAAAAATTAATTTTACACACACACACACACACATATATATATATATATATAAATCAATTATTAATATGTTCGCTTTAGGATCATTTCAGATAATTTTTTAGTGGTAGAAAAAGTAATTAATAGTTAATTACTGTCAAAAAAACTTAAATTTAAAAGTTGCAAAAATTAATTTTACATTTTACATATATATATATATATAATTTAATAGATATCTCACTAATTTCATAATCTGAAATTGATCTAAATTTAATTACAATTCTATCTTATAATGTTAAAGTGAAAAAATGACATAAAAAAGTAGTGTAATGATAAAAAAGGTGTCACGATTACAAATTCGTTTCAAATTTGAATTATTCAAATATTGAATTATATTTTATAAAAGAGTTCACTTCTTAGAATCTAAACTACTAATTTAATTAATAATTTTTTTTCATAGCAAGATTAAAACGTGACAATTTTGTCGAGAAAACTTCTAATTTATGATCTAGTTTAGTATAGTTGTAAAGATCACATGCAGATAATTTTCATATGAAGTGGATTAATTAGACTTTAAGCAACAAATTAGAATACAACAAAGAAAAATAAATCCAAGCGAAATGAGACCAGTTTGTGACTCTACGTGATATTGGCTGAAATCGTGTCATTGTACACTAATCGAAACGTATGATAAATCACACAAAAATGCGTCATTAAAAAATAGAGAAACAACAACAGAAAAAAAACGAACTAGTAATTATAGTTAAGTACAATGGTTTGAGGGCGCGACGTCGGGCTGGGAGGGAGTTGGACCATACACACAGTAGTTTGTATAGTTACTGATATAGGGGATAATATACAGATTTCGTGTATAGTTGTGATACGTTCGCCTTTTTTCCAACTAATATTAATTTTGAACACTAGCTGGGCGTGGTCGCTTAATTAGTGCGACAACGTCAAGTAACCGTGTGTCTAAATCACATACCTCGACATATTCCCGTCTCGTTTGTTATGAGTTATGGCTTTTGCAGTGATGTAATACGGGAACCGGACGTTAATATGTGACACGTGAGATTATGTTTTGCAGAAGTGTAGATCAGGATTGTGGTTAATTAAATGATTGCGTATCATCAGCATAATTTTTAAGCTCAGATAATGGTAATGGGCACAAGGGATTAATAATCATATGTTTATTATTTCTTCGAAACCTGTTAAAAACATTGGTTCCTGCTGTTGTGTTTATACAGTTGGATTTATTACGATACGTTAACAACTTTGCATCATGCGAATTTTTTATTATTTCATAATTTTTATAATAATTGCCATGTTCGAGGTTATAACTTTTTAATATTAAGTAGTGACTGTAAAAAGAAATCAGATAAATAGAAAATCAAATCATATAGTAATAGGGAAAGAGCTCTGTTCTAATGTAGAATCTTGATTGAAATGCATATATTAATTATATGCATAACAACGCATATATTAATTACTGCCATGTGAATCGTAAAGGGATGAGTCTTGCTGGCAAAAAACTCATATCGACTTCACATATTGTTCAAAAAGTTGCCCCAAATGCATCTTCTATGAGAAGTCTAAATCCACACCGATCGACAGATCATTTTCCGAAGAAAACATTACCAGATCATGGTCAACAAGCACAGTGTGTAGTTTGTAAATCAAATGGAAGAAACCGACGTGCAGGTACAAGATGTGACCATTGAGAATCCGTTTTGTGCATACTGTTTCAAATTTTTTTATATTGAATAGTTATGTTATTTCTACAAATTTTCTATTGTAATCGATTTTACGGCTTCCAATTATATGTTGCCAAACAAAAAATTTATGTTTCCCTGAATATTATCAACGATTTTCCATGATATATCAGATAGAGGTGAAATTTCTAATGACTAATCTAAATTAACATTTTTTTTAACACACAAATTTAGAATTTTTTTGATTACAGTAAAAGGATGTCCAATTAATCGAAAAATATTTGTTAAATATTTAAGTACCTTTCCCCTCCCTAACTCCAAATGGTTAATTAAATAGAAATTTTTTTAAGATAAAATAAGAAATAAACAATAATTGTAACACAGAAGCTAAATTCATTTTCACAAATATATTAATATCAAAATATTAAATGTTTTCGTAATCAAAATATTTATTTAAATGCAAGTTAATATTTCGGATTGTTGTATGAATTTCAAGAGATATATTTTGATCTTAAAGTGGTGTATAGAAAAAAATACAAATTATAAATAAAAAGTCTGTTTTTCAATTTTCTATTTTGTAAAAAAA
>CM068317.1:9500000-9575000 GCA_034766995.1 Acanthacorydalis orientalis | reverse complement strand
CAAGTAGATAAGATTAGTACAGTGTATGAAACTTTTCCCACCGATGTTCTAGATCGGTTATGTTAACCGGATAGGCGAATTTGTCAAGGTTCTCAAAATAGACATTTACAGAGTCGTGGACTTCAATGTGGTTGGCAAATCTTATTCCACCGAGCCATTTTTTGAGTTTAGGAAAGAGATAGATGTTGCTTGGCGCTAAATCCGACGAGTATGATGGGTGGGCAAGCAATTTGCGACAACTGATGTGTGGGCTGGTGCATTGACATAATGGATAGTAATTCGTTTTTCACCAAATGTGGTACTTTTTATTGATTTCATCGTTTAAATTATGTAATAATTTTGCATAATACTCATTATTAATTAATCTCCCCTCTTCAACGTAGTCAATGGAGAGTATTCAACGCACATCCTAAAAACAGTCGTCATAACCTTACCAATCGATGAAATTGTCTTTGCCTTCTTTGGAGTTGTTTTATTCTTGACGGTTCATTGTTTAAACTGTTGTTTGATTTCAAGAGTGTAGTGGTGAACACAAGTCTCAACGATTAGGTATCCCTGTTAGATTTTGGTTGGATTATGCTTATAGAGTACCAAATAATCGGTTTAAACGTCCTTCTGACATTGTTTTTGGTCAGGTGTGAGCAAACGTGGCATCCATCTAACGTACGGATTTATCATACCCACATGTTCGTGTAAGATATTGCTTACACATTCCATTGATATGGTAGAATTCTTTACTATCTCATTCTCGTCCACTCCACGGTCTGAAAAAACGCTCTTGTGGATTTTTTCAATCATTTCTGGCAAATTAATTCAATACTACCTCCACTGCGTGGTTCATCACTGGTACTCGTCCAACCCATTTTAAAAAATAAAAGAATCATTTACCTTATTATGATGTAAAAGAATTACTTTATATACTAATAAAGTTTTTGACTATATTTTACATATTTTTTTTGCACAGATGATATTTGATATTTGCACAGATGAATTTTTTCAGATAGATTTGCAGAGTAGATTTTCATATTAGAGATATAAATTTATTTATTGTATATTTATTATTATTTTAGCTGCAATATAGTACAATATTAAAATAATATTTGTAAACTGGATTCATAAAAATATTAAAAAATTGACTGCAGTAGAAAATATTACTCTATTTAGAGTAAATCTACTACTTACTTTCACCCACAAGAGATTATTTTAAATAAGAAAGGACACAAAAGATGTTTTTTTATGACATGTGTATACAGTAGTAGCAATAATGTGTCAAATATTTAAAGAAAGTTTGTTACAAAATTCCTTTTATAGAAATTATATTTTCAATCAATATTTTTATACACCTATCATATATATATATATATATACACATATATATATATATATATATATATATATATATATAATGTGATTATATATCATTATTTAACATTAAACTTTACAACGAACAATGAACTAAAAACTACTAATTCGGGTAATAAAAGACTTCTTTTCGTTACACAGTGAAAAAAAAAACATATAATCGCGTTAATTTCGGCCGCAAATCATTTTTATGCGCAGCTCTAAAAAAAATTAACAAATTCCAAACTACTGATAAAAATATTTCAAATAATTATGTTTCTGTTCAACGTCGTTGTAGTCATAATTCAACGGAATATTTAATTACATATTTGCATAAATGGTACGCTAGACTAGAAGGAGGATACATTATCTACTTAGTGTATTTAAATCTGTAAATGTGAAGGTACGTGAAACGTACACATATTACATACATATATATATATATATATATATAAATATATATATATATATATATATATATATATATATATATATATATATATATGAATGTGTATATAGAGCTTCATTCAGAAAATTGCATGTGTACGCAAATAAATCGAATAGAGAAACGTATATGAAGGTATTTCGTGTGTGTTTGTATGATTGTCAAGTATATAATTATTCATTTTTATATATAAATATGCATAATTGAGGCAATGGTGGACAACGGTTATGTTTTTATATGATATTTGTCTGCAAATACATTCGACTATATCTCTCTTCAAGTACTCTGAATTTTTTGTGATTTTTTATTTAGATTTTTATTACCAAAGTGCGTGCGAAATTTCATTGTTGTTTTATAAATTAATGTAAATATGTTTGTGTATATATATATATATATATATATATATGTATATATACATGTGTGTATGTGTATATATATATATATATGTGTGTGTAAATATGGGTATGTGTGCGTGTATGTGTATATAATAAAGGATTTATGACGGCTCGATATCATATAATTTCTTTCGCTGTTGATTTCAGCGTTCGTAAGACCTACATGTGGTTAGCAAAAGCGTCGAGTAAAATGAACACTTTCACTGCGTAAGATGCTAAACTTTCACTTAACGACCCCCCTGACGATATATCTCCACCGCTGAGATCTCAACCACCGGCTTGTTAACGAAGAACCCTGCATTACCTAAGGATACCATTCCTTTAGATCTGGTATGTTATTGATATCTGTTTATTTGATTATTTATACTCGAAACTTTAAATATGACTGTCCATACATCTATTTTCAAAATACATAAAAGAAAAAAATATTTTAATATAAAAATAAAAAAATATTTAATACAAAAAAAATATTTGGAAAGAATTGGATCTGTAGAGAATTTTATATTTATTTTTATTATCTATTTAAAGTAAATGGCATTTTTCCAGAATTAGTTATAAATTAATTTGAAAATTTAATTTTCTGTTCCGTTAATTTAAAATAACCAAAGATTGGTTTATTTATATTTATCTACTTATAAATGTGAATTATTATTCTAATTTATAAATTGAATATAATTTAATAAAGTGTTATAAAATATAATTTAAAAATAGAACATTCTAATGCTCATTCTTGAAACTGTTTCATTTTTAAAAATGAAAATAAATCTTTTATATTACATGGTGTTTAATATGGTTTTAAAATATTTAACTGTGCTCACACTTGTGGATATCGTTTATTTTTAATAATATATATTTATTATATATATATATATATATATATATATATATACATAGGTTTACTTTAAAATAATACCATTAACTATATTTTATTTTATTAACACAGAATACAGGTGATAAATGTATGACTTTATGCAGAATAGAGTACTTAGAAAAAAATATTTGTTATACAGAAAAACATACTTATTATTTATCAAAAATAAGAAATGTACTTATATAGAAAATAATTAAATAAATATATTAAAAACCCAATAAACTAACAAAAATACAACAATAATCTTATTTAAACTCTTAACACAGATATAAAGAACGGTATTAATATTATTTGATTATTTTTAAAGCGTATTTATGAATGATAAAAATCATGGTCCTTATTAAACGACGTTAAATATTAATATTATTTAATTATCTATATTCATAAGGATCGTGATTATTTATTTTAATTTTTTATTAACTTTTATGGGCATATATTAGGGCATGCATAATTTTTTTATCTTATAAAATATATGGTTCTTTGACAATCTCAAAATCGTTCTAGATTTTTGAGATGGGATTTCAGAGTCAGAAGAATAATTAAATAAAACAGTTTCCTTAATTAAAACAATAATTTGAAAATCTTCAAAAAGAGATTAAAAATGTTTGTCTTTAATGTTTTCCACTAAAGTCGATAGTTTCTTTATTAATATTTATTTTATTGTAATTTATCAACAAATAATTCTATTAATGGATTTTTTTATATTTGTAATCCGTTTATATAATTATTGTTTTATTAATTGTTTGATATAAACAAATTGATTTTTCCAGATGATATTTTTGCTTTTCTGCACAACTCTAAAGCTCTTTGATCAAAACTATTCAATAATTGATTATTTTTGACTCTTATTTCATTTTAATATCGATGTAAATATGTACAGATTTTTTTTAGATATTAACCCCTTGTGATACAAGAACGTTTCTGACACGGCATAAAATTCTTACGTTATTGTAAACATTGGCGTCTCTGACACGCACACAAATTTAATTCGTTTTAGTGCAGCTATAAAGCAAATATTAGAAAGAAATAATTACAAATATTCAGTGTTAAAGAATGAACCATAGAAACGAACCCTGTCACATGTCTGTTTTGAATTCGTACAAAGTGACAGTGAAAGCCAAACGGGCTATTCGATTAAGGCCACATTTTCCTGAACATATACCCGCCACTGGTAAAAAGCAACATCCTGCAAAGAGATTCCACGTGTGGTCAAAAAATAATATAAGAAGCGAAACGATGTAGCAGTGTAAAAAATGTCAAATATCTCTACATTTACCAAAATATTTCGAAAAGTTTCATGCTCTACAGGACTATTAAATTATTGTTTATTTTGTTTTTTAATTATTCTTTATTAACTATGGTTATTAGTATTGAATTATATTGTTTATCAATGAATAAATATTCTTGTCATTATTAAGCTTACACATATGTTAAGCAAAAAAATAAACAGTATTTTTTGGTTATACCGAATTTCAATTAATTGCTATGTCAAGGCGTTAATATTCATCACATGGGATCACTATTAAACTAAATTTGACCAATAATGAATTACTGAATATTTTTAATAAAAAACTTAGCAGGTAGTTAATATGGGAGAGAATAAAAAATCATTTTTAGAAGTGAGTAAAGATACATTGCCAAAAATTATACTGATATAAGGTAACGCTCTGATGATAATAAATTTATTGATTTTATTGAGAAATTGTTATTATTTAATTATATCTCTTTTATGAGAATGTAAAGTAGTTTAACAAATAATTCAGTTTTATATTAAAATATAAAAATAAGTAATAAAAACTGACATAAAACCGGAAAGAAATATAAGAGAAATGTAACAAAATACTGAATAACATTTGTCAGTATGTTCACTATTGAATTGAAATTATAAATCTAAACATTTATTTCCATTTAAAATAACCAAAAATTGGTTTATTTATATTTATCTACTTATAAATGTGAATTATTATTATAATTAATAAATTAAGTATAATTTAATAGAGTGTTAGAAAATATAATTTAAAAATATAAAATGCTTGTGCTCATTGTTGAAACTTTTTCATTTTTAAATAAATCTAAATCAAGCTGTTATTTGTTTACAGAACTCTTAAACAACACAACGTTATTAAAAACAAGAAAACACTTATTAGTTCTAAATAAGTTATGATAGCAAGATAACACTATCAAAAATGTTTTGTAAGCAAAAAATTAATTTCATTTTATTGAAAAAATAGTTACAGTATTTACATTAATATATTATAGTCGATTATGCACTTGTTCTTATTTTTTTATGGAATATTTTGTTTGTGCAATAAATTAAATATGATTTTATTTATAAACTGAAAATATATTAAGGAAAAAAATCACAAAAATAGTTTGTACTGAATTATTCACTCATCAATTCAAGTAAAATACTAACACATCAATTATTTTTGACAGAAGGTGATTTTGATAAATTAAACAGTCATATATATATATATATATATATATATATATATATATATATATATGACATATATATATATATATATATATATATATATGCATGTCGTATCAGATCATCATGTCAAGGGGTTAATGTATATATGTGTATGTGTGTGTGTATGTATATATCTTACTAAATACTAGTGTGACTATTTGATTACCGATGCACAAAAGTAGTGTATAGAATCTAAATATAGTAAACTGGAGGCACGATTTCTATTCAGACTCGAATTTATGGTCACTTACATAAAATATGGAGTTTGCTAATATTTTCAAAATTTTTATGAATTGATTTTTGTGCAAAGAAGAACGTTAGATTTATTTTTTAAAAAAGAAAATAAATTTCAATAATCTGTTAGATTTAAGCTCCAATATTCTATAGATTTTACTCTACATTTAGCATAAATGGTTGCAAATTGATACCTAATCTGCAATTGGTCCTCTACTTTTTTTTAAAAAAAAACTACAGTGTACGAGCAAAGAAAAGCTGTTCGTTTTATTTTGAGAGGATAAAGGATAGTTCTATTGAAATACTAAAATAATTGTGGTAATTTAAATTACAAGAAAGAAAAGTGTACAACCCAAATTTATATTAGGTTGATAGAAAAATAATTGCGGTTTATGACCTTTAACTTCAAATACATTTTTTTAATTTAAGTAGTTTTAAGTGGTCCAGAACTGTTGGATGACTAAACCCTAACTTTTGTGCCAGCTCTCAAATTGTTGTGCGTGGTTCTGATTCAACTGACGCATTCAGGAAGGACACCCGCAACCTCCTTTATCTTCAAGGCTTTCGTCCTCAGCACAAAATTTTTAGAACCAGTATTGTACCGTACGTTCCTTAATAGTACCCATACCAAAAGCATCGTCTAGTTTACCATTATTTTTTGTTGCTTTACCATCCGTTTTGAACTCATACAAAAATTTGCTCTTATTTGCTTCTTTTCAATCTTTAATTCAAGAGCCCAATTTGAAGCCAAATTATTAATAGAATCAAAGTGGATGTTTACCAAAATACAGACCAAAAATGCACTTTAAAATTATATCAACATAAACACAAAGAAATGGCACTTTCATTGAAAAAAATTAAGATTACAATTCATAAAAGAAAAACCGCAATTATTTTCCTACCAACTTAATATTTTTAACCCATATTATGGAAATAAAAGCATGGAAAGAATTTCAGCAAAGAGTAGTTTCTTTATCTTAGAGTGTAGGAATAAACATAAGTATAAAATGGAAATAGATAAAAATGGGAACAAAAAGGAATAAATATTCGATTTTCAATAGAAAGAATAGATTCTGGAATGAATTTCAATCTCTCATTGTGATACGATTCAATTCTATGTATTCTGTTCTCTATATCTGATGTCAGTGAGGGACTAAAGTGAAGAATATGTAGCTGGAGATAGTTTTGTTTCTAAAAAATTCCTACCAACAGATACATTCTTCTTAGGCAAGTATATTGTTATTCTAACCAAGTGTAGTGTAATTCTAACCATAACGAAATTAATAAACAAAAATTAGAATGTTGTTTTATTATCTATAATAATAATAACAATAATAACATTTATTTTAAATAACAGAACAATAATTTGACTTTTGTTTATTAATTCTGTTAATTTAACTTAATTTAAAGCGAGAGGCCACAAACTTCCTTTAAATTAAGTTCTTGAGAATAATTAAATTTTTGAAAAATTTATTTAAGAAATGCGTCCGTTGTGAATAAAATTTGTTTTTTTGTAAATATCAAATAGTTCTTAAGAAAAAGTGTTTAATTTTTTTAATAACGGTATAGAACAGTTTTTAAATAAAAGGTATTTTAAATAATTTGAACAAAATAACATTAAAAAAATATACATAACTTAATTTCAAAACAACAAACAAAAAAAACGAGTTAAATTCGTTATTAAATCCGGAATCAAACATCAAACGTACAGCTGTCGAACATTTCTTAGTAATTCAGCGATCGGGTCACCAGAAGTGGCGTTCACATCTTAACAATCCAACATCTTAGGCCCTCAAAGTTATACTAATAATAATAATAATAATAATTTTCGACATTTGTACCGAAAGTTTGAAGTCTAAGATATCAGGTACGTGTTAGACCATTTCGTGTGGTTTGTGCGTTAATTTTACGGAGATGACGGTTTCGGATAATCTCGTAAGTAATTATTTTTAATTAATTCGTGCTTATTTTTATTGTTGTTATTTTAGTGGTTGAATATTCATCAGCAGTGTTACATCCATTCACTTATCTTCTTTTCACAGGTATGAAATTCGTTTAATTGAAACACGTCACAGTTATTTTTATAGAACTGTTATTTGAATACATACATACATACATACATACATATATATATATATATATATATATATATATATATTATATATTTATATAATATATATATATATATATTTATATAATATATATATATATATTATATATTTATATATATATATATAATATATATATATATATATATATATATATTTATATATAATAAATGATTTTATTAATTGTTATCAGCTTCTCAAATAATTAATATTCCTGTGCATTTTTGAATATTAAATACTAATAAATAGTTTTCCAAGAGGAATGCAATTTTTTAAGTTTACATTTCATAGATGTCAAATTGACAGCTGTCTTTTATTAAGTTATGACATTTGTTAAGTTTTGATATTGCAATTTTTAGTTATAGTTTCGTGTATACAACGAAACAAGGTACTGAAATAATATCATTGTATTATATGTGTGTATATATATATATATATATATATATATATATATATATATATATATATATATATATATATATATAAATATAGGTTTATATAAAATAAATAATTTTATTTATTGTTATCAGCGTCTCAAATAATTAATTCTTTATGTACTTTTGAATATTAAATAATAAAAAATCGTTTTCCAAAAGAGATTAATTTTTTTAGTGGTTACATTTCACAGATGTCAAATTGACAGATGACTTTTATTGACATTTGTTAAGTTTTGATATTGTTATTTTTAGTTATAGGTTCTTGTATACAACAAAACAACATACTGAAATAATACAATTGTATTATATATATATATATATATATATACATATATATATATATACACACACACACATATATATATATATATATATATATATATATATATATATATATATATAATATTTGCTTTCATTTATTGTTATCAACTACCCAAACAATTAATGATCCTATGTATTTTTGAATACTAAATAATAGTAAATCGTTTTCCAAAAGGGAAGCAATTTTTAAGAGGCTACATTTCACAGAAGTCAAACTGACAGCTGTCTTTTATGACATTGGTTGAGTTTTGATATTGCAATTTTTAGTTATATTTTCGTGTGTACATCAAAACATCATACCGAAGTAATACAATTGTATTATATATATATATATATATATATATATATATATATATATATATATATATATACATATATAAAATAATAAATGATTTCATTTATTGTTATCAGCTTTTCAAATAATTAATTAACTGTGTATTTTTGAATATTAAATAATAATAAATCCAAAAGGGATGCAATTTTTTGATTTTACATTTCACAGATGTTAAACTGACAGCTGTCTTTTATCGACATTTGTTAAGTTGTTACATTGCAATTTTTAGTCATGACTTTGTGTATATAACAAAACAACATACTGAAATAATACAATTGTATTATATATACATATAAATATATATATATAAATATATATATATAATAATAATAATAAATGATTTCATTTATTGTTATCAGCGTCTCAAAATCATTTCTATAACTCCAGCAACATTTTTTTCAACTGGAATGCGAAAAGTACAATATCTAATACTGATATATTGCTTTTCGGACGAGATCGTGTTCAATACTGTTTCGTGAGGTTATGCCAACTGTTTGACTAACATATATAGTATTTTTAAATTTTAAAATTGGCACTCCAAAATCTTAAATCGACGAAAAAACATTTTAATTTGAAACACAGTTATGATTTCTTTAATTTAAAGGCCCTGAATTATTTTCTACAACTAATTGTTTTCATAGCAATAAAAATTAAATTTTCCATGTTAAAATATTGTTTCAAAAGATTACTAATTTAAAAATAAAATATTTTTGTCGATCTTCCTCTTAGATTTAAGTTACTTTTCTAAATATCGATTATTTCTTATAGTTAACTGATTTAAAAGAAAAACTGTCATCTCGACCGTAAAAATATTAAATTCTCTTTATAACTGTAATTGAAATTAAACACGGGTATTAGTTTATCTAAAAATATTTTTTATTCACAGAAATAGATACTTGGAAACGTTAAAGGGCGACAACGAATGTAATTAGTTTAAACGACTGTTACAAATATATAACCTTATGAATCACCTCTGTCATTAGTCGTTGCTTAGCAATTATAAAAAATTAATCTATTGATTATTCGACTGGAAGCCGTGTTTTTATGCTGATTAATCGCATCGGGTGCGACGAACGGCGTTGTGACCGTACGTAATCTACTTGCATGCAATGCACCAATATTTTTGATACGAAAAAAGAATAATAGATACGTGGAGTAATGGATATATCGGGGATATAATTTTTCATAGAATAATCACGTAACAAACATATTGTATTTTTGAAATTTTTTTTAACCCATTAAACGCCGCTACTTAAAATCGTTAGAGTTTTCGGAAACGTTTAAAATAGTTTGATTCTAGGTCCCTTCTAAATAATTTGGTATTGGAAAGAAAAAAATTAAGGATTTTGCATACACAACTGCGGCGGCTAATGTTAGTATTATTAAAAAAAATATTTCAAAATTGAAAAAAATTAGGTTGTTTTAAATCATAAATTCTTTTATTTTATTAAAATCCGAATCAAATATTGTGAGAGTTGCTAAAACATTTTTCGTGAGATAAACATTGCACTATTTACATATATATATATATATATATATATATATATATATATACATACATATATATATATATATATATACATATACATACATATATATATATATATATATATATATATATATATATACATACATATATATATATATATATATATATATGTATATAAATATGTATGCATATATACATATGTATGTATGTATGTGTGTATATATATATATATATATGATCTGGATCTTGCAAAGTCTACATCTATTCCGCTTTTTTTTCTAACTTTCGCAAAAATCAAAAAAAAAAATAATAATGTAATAGGTCGGTGCAAAAATTAATTCGGTTTTTACTTATCGAGTATACAGATGCATATATCAGTTAAAAATTATATTTATTAATCAAAATAAAGACCATTGACCTGCACACATTTCTCCCAACGGGAAACAAGTTTGTTTATTCCTACAAGATAAAATTCTGAAGTCCTGGAATTAACGAATTCATCGAAATCGCTTTGAGCTGATACTTGATCTTTGAAAACCTTCTCTCGTAGGATTACTCAAATGTTTAAAAAAATGATAATCTGTCAAATACAGGTCCGGAGCATAAGGTGGGTGAGTTAAGGTTTCACAAAACAGTTCATTTAATATATTTAAAGTCATTTGTGAGACATGTGGTCGGGCGTTGTCATGAAGAAGAATTAGTCCACTTCCAATCACTAAGGCTATCCGTAAACAATGCCACTTCTCATACATTTTTCAATTTCCTGACAATATTTTTATGCTGTTATTGTTTCAACAGGACTGAAGAAGTTGTAGTGAATGATGTAAATTGTCGACCACCAAACAGTGACTATTCTCTTTTTTTCATGAAGCTTCGGTTTAGTAAACTGTTTTGGTGCTTCTCCTCGGTCTAACCACTGTGATGAACGTTTCTGTTTGCTGTAGAATATCCACTTTTCATCATATGTGACAATGCGATCAAGAAAGGGATCATTTTTGTTACCCAAAAGAAGTACTGAGCAGACTTCGTATCTCCGAATTACTGGATGTTCGTTTAGTTCATACGGCACCCATTTGTCCAGCTTTATTGTTTTTTCAATTAAGATCAAATTTTAACAACTGTTGAATGATCAACATTGAATTTTTCTGTCACAACTCGAGTTGTTTTACGTGGGTCCGTTTCAATAATGGCTCTTAAATAATTATTATCTATAGATGAAAGACGTCCATGACCCTTCTCATTATCAAGGATTTCGTTCCCATCACGAAATTTTTGGAAGCATTGTTGAGCTATACGTTCAATAACTGACTCTTCATCAAAAACAAATTTGATATTTCGAGCCGTTTCTATTGATATACGTTCGAATTTAAACTCATAAAACAAAATCACCCGAATTTGTTTTGACTAATTTAAGAATTTTATATCTAACAACACTAAAAAATGAAATCAATAGAGATAAACTAAAATTAGTAGTGCTAAATTTATGTTTACAGTGATGTATCACATGACTTTAACAATATGTTACGGTAGCTAGAAAAATCGTCGCCAAACTTGAAATGATAAAATCCGCAATTTTTTTGCATTAAATTTATAGTTGTTGCTCAATCAATGTTTGATATTATATAAAAAAGTTTAAAAAAAATATTTTCAGCAGAGAAAACAATTTAAAAAGTTAATGTTTGCAAAATTTATAATTTGTAAGAATATTTCTTCTAGTGGTCAAAAAATGATTTTCGTATAGTTAGTCTGTATTTATATGTTATTATAATTTTCATAAATTTATTTGGGTACTTAATGCCATGTAAAATATTTTAGAATTAACGTCATATAAACTATAAGGGAAAATATTCCGTGACTGATTTTACATTATGAAAATACAAATTAATAACATGTGTACATTTTAATGTAAACAAGAAAAGCATTCGAATGATAATTCATTAGGAAGATATGTTATCGTTTTATTCCGAAATTCTGATCCTGCAAATAAAAAGAACTAGTATGAATTGTTGAAATAGCCAATTCGTTTATTTAAAAAATACTTTTTATTGGTGTAGAAAGATGGTGTTTCAAGTATGATTCCCAGAAAATCTTTAGTAATAATTTTTATTTTTAAAATAAATTTTCATTTGCCACACAACTCATTTAATATTTTCGGATTAAAAATGTTTCATCAATAATTATTGATAATTTTAGATTATTTATGCGAATTTTGATTACATTTCCATCATCTTAAGAGTACATTATCACTTTTTGTACATTATCACTTTGAACTCAGGGAATTCTCAAAGAAATACACATAAGGATGAATCTAAAAGATAAATACTCATAATATTATATAAACTGTGTATCTGTTTACACTTACCACAAATATTTTTCAAATACATTTTTTAAATAATATTGTCTAAAAATAATATTTTTAATTAATTTAAAAAACAAAACATGCATCAAAAAATTCAAAAAACATGCAACATATTTATCTAACGAAATATTTATATGTATTAAGTGTACAAATTAATTCGGTGCTTTTTTTATAGAAAATGAATATTTATTTACTGTCAAACGGAATACATTTTAATTCTATATGTTATTTTGGTAGGAAAATAATTACAGTTTATGGCTTTCAAATGTATATACATTTCCGCCATTATTTTCTTACAAACCTATTATCTCCTATTTTATATAATTTTGCTCCATCTAACAGGTAACTGACAAATCACTTGTCGAAAAAAAGATGGCGGCCTTAGTCAATGAAGCCAATGCATTTTCAGACTACTTCTAATGTTTTAAAATGGGTACCAGCCAGCTGATTTAGAATGAATGGACGGAGCAGATGATAATCTTATGGAAGATACGTCAGGTGAATGCGCCGTATGAAGGAGAACTTTCCAAATGAACGAATAAATAAAGTCTTTGGTCTCTTTCGCAACGTGCGGTCGAGTGTTGTGCTGCAAAATGACTTCTCATTACTTCGCCAGTTAATGTTTTTTTTCTTTCTAATTCCTCACTCAAACGGAAGAGTTGTAGTTGGTAACGCTCTGAATTTACAGTCTGACCAAGTTCTAGTAAATCATAATACACCACACCCCTTAATGTTTCACCAAATACACAATAACATTTTTTTTTGAATAAATATGTGGTTTCAAAGTCGATGCCGATAGTTCACCGAGTGTAACCTATAATTTTCGGCGTTTAATATTTTCATACAAAACCCATTTAATCCTCTGTTACAATTTTATGCAAAAAAAGGTTTCCATTTGACCCTTGTGAGCAAGAACACAGCTGTATCGCATATTCATTCATTGTTTTCCGTACTAAGCTCATTTAAGATCCATCGACCTACCTTCTGAAAACTTCTTAGTCGATGTAGAGGATAGAAAATTGCTTGCTGAGTAACTCCGAGTTGTTGAGCGAGCTCCTGTTCAGTCTATGCGAAATGTTCACTTAACAGCTGCTTAAGTTCATTATCTTGAATTTTTTTCGATTTCCCGAATCGTTCTCGATCGGAAAGATCCAAATCACCACTCCGAAACATTTAAATCCATTCTTATCATGTTTTATGCTTCAAAGCACTTTCTACCAAAGCTCAACTAATAATTCCTGTAGCTTCGGTAGCATTTTTTTCAACTGGAGTGCGAGAAGTATGCAATGCCTAATATGCTGCTTTTCGGATGGCATCGCGTTAACTACTGTTTTGTGAGGTTACTGAGGTACTTGATCAAGATATATAGTGTTTTTAAATGTTAAGATTGTTAATTCAAAATCCTAAGACGACGAGAAAATATTTTAATTTAAAACAGATATATGATTGATGCAATTTAAAAGTACAGAATTGTTTTTTACGCCTGATAATCTATTTCAGTTGAAGTAAAATACTATACCTTTTTTTAATAAAGAAAATTTCAAAAAATATATTTTATCGGAGAGGGCTAATTTTTTGAGTTTAATATTTTTATTTGTATTTCAATTCTAATGTTATTAATTAAATTGCAAATAATCGATATTGTACACAAATTTCATATATAATTGTATTCGAGAATGTATATCTAACATCCTATCACATAATCTATGTAAAATAGTAACGGTTTAGTGTCTTCT
This sequence comes from Acanthacorydalis orientalis, assembly GCA_034766995.1. Lineage (NCBI taxonomy): Eukaryota > Metazoa > Arthropoda > Insecta > Megaloptera > Corydalidae > Acanthacorydalis > Acanthacorydalis orientalis. The sequence continues at coordinate 9,560,454 of CM068317.1, read as the reverse complement.
ACAGTAAAAATGTTTATGTTGTCAGAAAACTTGTAATTAGCATTTCTTTGTAAAAGAAAACAATAAATTGAGTAAGCTTTATAAGTCTTTCTCTCACATATATATATATATATATATGTATACATATATTTACGTATATATATATATATATATATATATATATATATATATATACATAAATATGTGTATAATTTATGCTAGAGCAGAAGTATGCACTCGTTAAAGTGTAGCCTCAAACGCTTGCATCGTCGATCAACTCATGCACAGCCAATACACATTTCGTGACCAATACGGCCGTTGATATAAATGGGCGATATGGCGTTTTATTAGGCCATGTCGGAATTAATTCTGTATAAATTTGATCGAGAGATAATTGAAAAAATGTCAATGTATTTGCCATTATTGCGCTGTTAACTTTTTCTATCTACGATCTATGACTGGTCGCTTACACTATTATATTTATTATAAATGAGTTTTTACATTTTACGACGTCTGCCACTCGAATAAACGGCCGTTATGTGTTATACATACATATATACGTACATAAATTCATCTATACATACATGTTATATATACACACATACATATATATATATATATATATATATATATATATATATATTCGTACGTATAAATAAAAATACACATATGTATAGAGAATGCTGTGTTTTTTGAATATTCATCAGTACATGTTATTTATGTATCAATTGGGATTTGTATGCGCATGTGATGATCATTTTGTACTTTGCGCTGTTGATGGTTTCGTATTAATTACATAACCGTACAGTTTTGTCATATACTGTGACCTTAGATAATTTTAATAGATTGTTTTGTAGTACATGATTAATCATTGTACTTTATCATTTTTAATGAATATTTTAACAAATAAGCTCAGCCATCTGTCATGTATTTATTAAACATACACATTAATACATATAATAGAGGAGAGTATCTTTCTCTTTTCAATTATCTTATATTAATAAAGTTCTTTCTGTATTGTTGAAATCATATTTCATAACCATATATACTATAGCTAGATTGTCTGGTAAAATTTGATAACTGGACACCAATGGAATGATTTATATTAATATATATATATATATATATATATATATATATATATATATATATATATATATATAGTTATTGCTTTTGTTTCTATGAACCCGATACTCATAATTATCTTATTTGAAATGTCATGGTTAAGACCAGATTATTACAGAATATTTATTGTAAAAACTGATAAATCGGTGAAAATCAGAACAAATTAAATCCCAAAACTAGTTCTAGCTATTAGGTTGGTAGAAAAATAATTATGGTTCTTGTTTTCTGAATACCAACTTTAATTTTTTCAATGAAAGTGTCATTTCATCGTGTTTATGTTAATATTTTTCTTATGCTAACATTTTTCTCTGTATTTTGGTAACGTCGACTTTGTTTTTATTATTTGTTTTGTTTCAAGTTGAGCTATTGAATTAAAGATGGAAAACGGCAAATAAAAACAATTTTTTGTATGACTTGAAAACTGGTGGTAAGTAGCAGAAACTGTTCATAAACTAAATGTTTTTCTTTGGTACGGATACTGTTAACAAGTTGCATGCTGGACCAATTTTATATGTCCTGTCCAAGGTGCCGTAATGATTTTTTTGTTTTGCGTTGTATGTTGTGCTAAAATCAAATACATAACCGTTAAATTGATTTTTATTATCATGTTTTATGAATTTATTTTAGTGGGGGTCATGAGTAATCCCCGTGTCGCTGGAGTATGTTTTTTCGAAGATATTTCGATATTTAATGTTGCATTAGTTTTTTTTTACATCACTATAATAACGATAATAATATTGAAAATTTTAAAAGTGTTACCATTTACTTGAATTATGTATTTTTACTAATCTTGGCACTGTCGGTCACTGATGACCCCCACGGCACTACAGGTAACTTCAGTGCCGATCACCGGTGACCTCTACGGAATTAAATGTGTTAAGAAACGTACAGTGCAATGAGGGTTCTAAAAATGTTATGGTAGGGACGAGAGTCTTGAAGATAAAGAAAGTCATGGGCGTTCTTTTTCAGTTCATGACGACCAATTGAATGCATTAGTTAAATTAGAATCATGCACAACAATTTGAGAGCTTGCACAGAAGTTAGGCGATCGTCGTCCAACAGTTCTGGACCACTTAAAACGGCCAAGAAAATCAAAAAAGAGAAAAAAATTATATGAATTTAAAGGTCATAAAGTGCTATTATTTTTCTACCATACCAACATAATAAATAGATAGGGGAAAATACAGACACAAGAATAATATCAACTAATCAAATGGAGCAACTATTAATATTTACATCAGAGCACCATTCTGTTTGGAGTAAAAGTTATGTTAATAATATATTATTTCTATAGCTGATTACCTAACTGCATCATGGGTTTGAGAAGTCAAATTAATTCTGCGATTATAGACAATATAGACAAGAATGGTACAATATATGGTAAGAAGAAGAGTCAGGAGAAGAATAAAAGTATAAAAAGTATGAAACTAGAGTAGTAAAGAGTATGAAATTCGACATACATAGAAATATAATTAGTATAAAAATATAACTGTTTATTTTATAACTGTAATCCTGTTAATATGCTGTTTCATTGGAATTTGTCCTCTTGTATGAGATAAGTGTCTGTTTTTCACTATTGGTTTTGATATGAGTGCTGTCCTCAGGTAGATGTTAAAGGCTCAGTAGAAGAATATTTTTAATACCTACCTGAGAAAAGCACTCATGTTGAAATCTGTAGTGAAGAACAAACACTTATCTGATTCAAAGGAACGAAGATCAAAAAGACAACATAATAAACATAATACAAATATTATGTATTAACACAGTAATTAATTCAAAGCAAGAATAAAAAGTTTAGAATGTAAATGAGCGGAATAATTTTTTAGAAGAAAAGACAACAGATGAATATTAGAAATTGATTGCCATGTGCTAAGAAACATTAAAAAATATATAGAAAACTTTTCACAAATGAATCCTTTTTTCACCCCATAAACAACAAAAAAATTTTTTTAGTAATCAATAACGATTAATAATCATTTATGTAATATTTTTGAATAGATATTTTTTGTGCTTTTGTGAGGTGAAAAATAATTCATTTCTAAATGTGAATTTAATCACAGTGTCAGAACTGTATTGTCAGAAAAATTGAATGAAAAGGTGAAATAAGGAATCAGAAAATACATTGGAGAATATTTGATCAAATTTTGAATCGTCAAATTTAAAAATGATAATTGTATATATACATATATATATATATATATATATATATATATATATAACTATATATATATATATATATAACTATATATATATATAGATATATTTATATATGTATACAAATATATATATATATATATATATATATTAGTCGTTAAAACTAATGTTAGGAAGATGACAACATTTAAGAATTAAGCATAAAGTATAGATATCTCATGTGAGCATATTCTTACATTTCTGGAGAAGTCTGAAAGAGTCTATGTAATATTACTTGTATGTAAGATTGACTGAATATTTGTCTAGTAGTATAGTTTTTGATATATTTTTATATGCGTATTCGGATATGTATTTTATAAAAGTATACCTTTGAGAAATGTTACCTTTCCAATGGGATCAAAAAATTAGAAAGTCGCTGGACCAAGAGTATAGTCATTAATAGAGACTATGTTGAGAAATAAAATCGATTTTTTCTAAAAAAAAACTGTTTAACTTGCTTCTTTACCATGCTTATCGAACGACCCTCTTATATATGTAAATGTTTGTGTGTTTGTGTAATTTTAAAAATTTTTTCAATATATACAGTAGATATAAAACTATTATTTTAATAATATTACAATTATTTAGAGAAAAATTGAATTATTGTTTTTAAAATAAATGCTTATTAAATTTTTTATTTATGAGAATCAAAAATATATATATTATAAATTTTTGTGATTATTTATAAATAATATAGTTTTCTTCTTCCAACTATTGATTTGATACAATTAAGCTAACTATAAATTTAAATAAATACAAACATAGAAAAATACAAAAAGTAATAGTAAAAGTAAATAATAAGTAAAAGTAAATATAATTGTCGTTAATGGAAGATTACTAATATAATGTTTAATTGTAAACCAATATTTTAAATCCAATGTATTGAAATTAGTTTCGAAAGTACAATATAAATCAGTGGGGTGTAATATGAAAATATTGAATGTTTTTTATATAAATATACAATTAATATTTTCATAAAAACATTCATATTATATCTGAATTTTATTGTAGAACCAAAATAAAGCAGTTCTATCAATAAACTGGTTGTATTAGGTTAGTATAAAAATAATTGGGGTTCTTATCAACTTAAGTTTGGCATCGAGTTTTCTAGTTACCATTATCTTTTGTTATACCCATATAATACATCATTGTAAGCAATGAAATTAGCATTACTGATTTCAGCTTATATCTATTGTTTTCATTCTTTAGTATTGTTGAATATAATTTTTTTAAAATTATATTTATTAATCAAAATAAAGACCACTGGCCTGCACAAACTTTATCCAATGGGAAACTAGTTTGTTTATTCCTACAAGATAGAATTCTGGAATTCTATTAAATTAGTTGTGGAAAAAGGCAAATTCTCGCGATTTTGTTGTGTGAGTTTAAATTGGGACGTAAAGTAACAGAAACTGCTTTTAACATCACATTTATTTTTGGTGAAGAGTCAATTTGTGAACAAACATCTCAACACTGGTTTGAAAAATTTCGTAATGAAAACGAAAGCATTGTTGATGAAGAGATTCGTGGATGTGCCCTTCAGCTATAAACAGTAATAGTTTAAGAACCATTATTGAAGCAGACCGACGTAAAAAAACTCGAGAGGTGGCAGAAAAAGTCAATGTTGATCATTCAACAGTTGTTCGACATTTAAGACTAACTGGAAAAACAGAAAAGCTGGATAAATGGGTGCCGTTTGAACCAAACGAACATCTAGCAATTCGGAGATACGAGGTCTGCTCTGCGCTTCTTTTTCATACCAGAAATGATCCCTTTCTTGATCGCTTTGTCACATGTGATGAAAAGTGGTATGCTACTGCAATCTGAAACGTTTATCACAGTGAATAGACTGGTGAGAATCACCAAACAGTTTCCTAAATCGAAGCTTTATGAAAAAAAGATTTTGATTACTGTCTGGCTGTCAGAAAATGACATCATTCACTGCAAGTTCTTAAACCCTGATGAAACAATAAGTGCAGGCAAATATTGTTAAGAAATTGAAAAAAATGCATGAGGACCAATTCTTCTTCACGACAACGCCCGACCACACGTTTAAAAAATGACTAAAAAAAATTAAATGAACTGTGTTATGAAACTTTACCTTGCCCATCTTATTATCTGGACCTGTCTTCGACAGGTTATCAGTTTTTTAAACATGTGAGTAATCCTACGAGAGAAGGTTTTCAAAGATCAAGCATCAGCTCAAAGCGCTTTCAATGAATTCGTTAATTCCAGGACTTCAGAATTTTATCTTGTATGAATAAACAAACTTGATTCCTGTTGGAAAAAGTATATGCAGGCCAATGGTTTTTATTTTGATTAATAAATATAATTTTTAACTGATATATGCGTTTCTATATTCGATACGTAAAAACTGCAAGTATTTTTGCCCGAATCTAATAAATTAAAAAGAAAACGTTTGTTAGCTAATTATTTAACTAATGTTCATTATAAGATATTTTCGAACACTATCGCTATTTACACATTCTCAGATCAGATTTAAAAATCTCACATAAACCCTTTAATTTGAAAATCACTCTACTAAACAATAATTATTCAGCGTTTTAATACAATCACTGAAAAAATCTTATAATGTCTTTAACACACAACATGAACTCTGCAAACAGTCAACAAGTAGTGAGTGACGCGGCGAAAAGTAAATTTCTCATTGCGTCAACATAATATTGACCTTAAAATAACAACAAATCAGCAAGAGAGCGCGATCCTCTACTATTCAATTTCCTCATTAAAGAAAACACCTTGAGAGTGTACACTCATCCATTAAATCTTTACGTTCGTCGTTCAGCCCAACATTCGTGCCATCATCATCACACCGCTCCGTACCTCGCAACCGTACGCTGTACAAACATTTATACAATTTTATGCCAACTATAGATTCATATTCAATGGATCCGAAATGGGTGAAAAAGAAACGCGCCGACGTTCGTTAATAGACGCCCGTGTGTCACGATTCGCTACGGTCGTTTTCGCTACAAGAACGGCGCCGCGCGGCGTCGACGGAGGCCGACGGGGCCGCGGCAGGAGACCAGGGGGGATTATTCGAAACACTGAGTTCGGTTTGTTTTACCAAAAGCGTATGCCATCGCGATCTTTCCAGTTTACACAATTGATATTCTTATGATACAAAAGACTTGTTCGGATTCAGCGGAGCCCTTCTCTCATGCCGTAAAAGTCTTTCTATACGCATACATATGTGTGTGTGTGTGTACTGTTCGTTATGAAAATGTATGACTTTACGTTTGCACTGAATTAATATAATTGAATACATTCATTTTTTGAAATTTCTTGTTTTGTTTACAATCAGGGTTAAATATCTCTTGTTTAAAATCTATATTTTCTAGTTAAATATGAACTTATTGCTCTGGTAATAAATGCAAAGTTTTATTGTTTGTAGTTCATTTGAAGTAAAAAAAACCAACAACGAAATTTTACAGTAAATAAATTTTACAACACATACAATAACTGACACTTTTAATAAATACTTCAGTATGAAATATTTAATAAACTTTTTATAATTTGTGATATTTGTTTACAAATAAGAAGTTCTAGTCTAATAAAAGACATAAATATCGTTAATATTAAATAATCGATTAAAAATGTTAATAAAGAAATTAATAATTAAAACAAGAGTTGGCCCGACAAAGATTTATCAACTTAATTATTTTTTTAAAAATGTCAATAAATTGATTTCCTGAATTAATATTAGATTGGTGCAAAAATTATTGTGGTTATCATTTTAAGATTGGCGCGAATTTGTCTACTTAACATTATCTTTTGTTATAGTCATGTGATACATAATTGTAAACAATAAATTAAGCATTACTGATTTCAGCTTATGTCTATTCATTTCATTTTTTAGTATTGTTAGATATAAAATTCTTAAATTAATCATGGAAAAAAACAAATTCGCATGATTTGGTCTGAGTTTAAATTGGGATGTGTAGCAATAAAAACTGCTCGAAATATCAAATTGGTTTTTGGTGAAGAGTCAATTATTGAACGAACAGCTCAACACTGGTTCCAAAAATTTGATGAAAAATTTTTGGAAACGAAAGTCTTGATATTGAGCAGGGTCGTGGACGTCCTTCAGTTGTAGAAAATAATGATTTAAGACCCATTACTGAAGCGGACCCACATAAAACAGCTCGAGTTGTGGCAGAAGAATTCAACGATGATCATTCAACAGTTTTTCGAAATTTTAGCCTAATTGAAAAAACAAAAAAGCTGGATAAATGGGTTCCGTATAAAACAATTCAAGCAATTCGGCGATACGAAGTGTGCTCTGCACTTCTTTTGTGTAACAAAAATGATTCATATTTGATAGAATTGTCACAGGTGATGAAAAGTGGAATATTAATAACAATCGGAAACGTTCATCACAATGCTTAGACCGAGGAAAACCACCAAAACCGTTTCCTAAACCTAAGTTTTATGAAAAAAAGATTATGGTTACTGTTTGGTCAGCAAGTAGCATCGTTCACTATAATTTCTTAAATCTTGGTATAACAATAACAGCTGAAAAATATTGTCAGGAAATTGAAAAATGCATGAGAATTTCCATTATTTACGGCCAGTATTAGTTAATGGAAGAGGACCAATTCTTCTTCATTACAACGCCCAACCACACGTCTCACAAATGACTTTAAAAAAATTAAATGAACTTGGTTATGAAACCTTCCCTCACCCACCTTAGTCTCCGACAGACTATCATTTTTTTAACATTTGAGTAATTCCCTACGAGGGAATGTTTTCAAAGATCAAGCATCAGCTCAAATCGCTTTCGAAAAATTCGTTAATTCCAGGACTCCAGAATTCTATCTTGTATGAATAAACAAACTTGTTTCCTATTGGGAGAAATATATGCTGGTCAGTGGTGTTTATTTTGATTAATAAATATATTTTTTAACTGATATATGCGTCTTTATACTCGATACATGCAAACCGCAATTATTTTCGCACCAACCGAATGTTATTAAATTTATTTGATTTCGGTTAATTCATTTAATTAAAAATGATTGGAACATTAAATATTTGACTTGATGGAATTTTATCACCGAATGATTTATGCAATTATGTGAATCAGTGTATAATCGACTAAATGTGTGTATAATTTTATTTATTAATCTTCAATTCATGAAATTACAATTGTAGCTTTTTATACTATCTCAACTCTACCTGAAGAAGACCCACATGCTAAAACTAGTATTTAAGAATATTTTAAAAATATTTAAGAACATTTAATTATCTGAGTTTATTTAAAAATAAACTCAGTGATCAAAGTGAACGAAAATTACCAAGATATTTAATTCATTACATGTGAACTGAAATGATTACGTGATGTTATGTAAAATGTAAATTAAAAAGAGTATATAAATATATAACAATCATGTTCTATCAAATTCTTATGAAAATTGAAGCTTTACTAATTTATCTCATGAAATAAAAAGTTATTTAATTATTTTTTTTACTCTGATATGATTTTATACTTATTGCCTCCCATGATTTGTTTTAGTATTTGGGTCAGTTTCAGGTAGTGGTTTTTTTATATTAACATGCCAATTAAAATGATTCTATGTTATTTTTTCAATACAATTGAAAAATAATAGATAATTGTTTAGAATATTTTATAATTTGTTGATAATTGAAGTGAGTTGAAACGAGGTTAGCAAATAATAAACAAATGTTGAATGATTTAGACAAGAAAAAGTAATTACCTGAAGATAAAACATTTACCAAAACCGATAGTAAAATGTAATAAGAAGCAATTCACAGTGAAAAAATAATAGTACTTTAAGTGATGAATAAACAGGAATAAAAGTAAAAAAAATAACTGTATATTATATTTTTATTGAAAAACTATCTCTGATTCTGAAAATAACTTCATTGAATAATACCATACATTTAAAAGACAGCAATAAACAGTTCTCATTTTTCAACCACTACAATCAATATATGAAACTTATTATTCATTAGAAATAAGATCTTTTTTAACTAAAGATGGAAATTATTATTAGAGAATTTAATTTTTAAAAACGTTGACTAATTTTAAGTTGTCAATTATTAGTTTATAATATGTTTATTATATTGTCCAATAAAATAAAAAAATGTAACAAGATATGAAAAGTTGTGATAAAATTTGAAGTATTTTCTTGCATGTTAAAAAATGTACATAAAAAAGGAACGATGTAATAAGGATTTGTGTAAAGTTTTTGGTAATATTAAATCACTGTTATTAAAAACATAAAATTTTCATCAAAAAATAATTAAATGATTTATCCAAGTAATTTTAATTGGTTAAAAGAAAGATAAGTTTTTTTTTCTTTTTAAAATTCATTTGTTCATTACATATAAGATTGTTAGATAAAGTTGTATTTTTTTACAATTAGGATTGAGGTTTGTATAATTTGTAGCTTTTATACTTTATATATATATATATATATATATATATATATATATATATAATTATGAGTGTGTGTTGTGTATGCATAAATGTAATAAAGTCAAAGATCGTACATGCTAGCAAAATGTACAAAAAACCACATGTTTCGAACAGAGAATAGAGGAAAACAAACATTTCTTGTAGCAATATACACGGCGAAGAAACAGTAAGTCAAAAAGCCCATACAGTTGCTGTTCTTATATAAAATCTGGAGCAAATAATTCGCAGCCGAACTGGAATCTAAATTCATTGTTCAAACACAACCCACTCGTTCACTCACCGTTTCCCATTCCACGATGAGACCGAACGCCGTCGGCCCCCAGCCCGCCCTCTTACATTCGTTCCGCGGAGCCCCGTCCGTGTGCTCGTATGAGACGCTGTACAACCGAACAACTTCGACCCCAATTTTCCCTCAGTTCTTATTCCCGACATTCAAAGATCTCCGATGCCGAAGACGAAGAAACAGAAGGAGGCATCCATTCTGGTTTTGTTTTCCCTCACTTATCCAATTAAGGAGTTATAGTATCTGCCTGTACAGACGAAGTGAGTGTTCCATACACCTAGACCAATATTTGTTCAAATTATTCACTTGATTGCGTGCTTAATATTTCTGTTTCCGCCTGTTACACAGATCCGCGATTGTTCTAATACACATTGAACATGGATGTCTTGGTCTGATTTTGCTGTTTATTTAAGAAGAATAATTAATAGACGTTTGCGTTGAATCAATTTTTTCCAGTCATATTTCTGTTTTGTACTTCTTTTACTTGACACAAAAATATCCAATATGTATTCATATCAGCTCAACAATATATCAGTTTTATGAAGACAGACAATCGAACAAATATTAGTACCGAAGACAGATTTTGTAATGAATTTTCAATTGTAAAATTTAATTAATATTCAATTATATAAAACTCGTACTATTTTTAAAACACACTAGCACTAATTTTCAGGAATTGGTTACTTTTTCATACCCCAAACCATAAAAAATTAAATTTATTGAATATTTTAGATCAGAAAAAAATTTTTGTGTCGTAGGGTGAAATGAGAAATCATTTGTAAAAATATATTCAACTTCATAAAAGTGAATTTAGCAGAAAATTAAACATTTAGTTTATATTGTACTGTTTATTCGTCAATTTTGAAAAATTTAATTCAATATTTATAACAGCTGAAATTGAATTAGTTTTGTGTTTTAGAATTGAAATTAATTGAACGTTTTGAAATAAAATTATTTATGTATATATTAGGAGTACTGGAAAGTTTTTTCGTTTATATGATACAGAGTTGCTGGAGGAAATCGAAGCAAATACAGAATTAACAATTCAAAAATTGTTTAATAAACTTCAGTACCCCTTATCAACAGTACAAGAATATATGAAAAAAATTGGAAAGGTCTAGAGAAAAGGTGTTTGGGTACCGCACGATCTTACTGAATAAAACGAAATGGTTCAGATAAACAAATGTACATCACTCAAGATAAGGGTCTCTACTGAACCTTTTTAATATATATTGTCACATGTAACGAAAAATGGATCCTTTATAACAACAGAAAACGTGATAAATAATGGTTGTCACCAAATCAGAAAGCTAAACCATATACTAAGTCAAGTTTGATTATTAGAAAGATATTGCTCTGTGATTGGTGGATTTATAAAAGAATCATTTATTATGAGACATTAAACCCGGGGAAAACTGTTAATTCTGATCACTATTTTCAACAATTGGATCGCTTGAATAAGAATTCAATCAGAAAACGACCAGAAGATTTAAATAGTGGTGGTGTTAATCTTCAACAAGACAACGTACGACTGCATGCAACTATGAAGATAAGTGAAAAAATGTCCAAGCTTGATAGGGAGGTTCTACCGCACCCTCCCTACTCATCAGACATTGTACGCTCTAACTACTATTAATTTTGGTCACTGGAACATTTTTTTAAGAAAGACAACATAGAGATGTGAATATTGTTAAAATGACCCTTGAACAATTTTTTTCTAAAAAGAAACACGAATTTTATAAAACAGGAATATTTTCTCTCAAGATAGATGGCAAAGTACGATAGATAATGATGGAAACTAAATTATTCATAAAGTACAAATTTTTCCTCTTAATTGGTTTTTATTTTAATATAAAAAACTTTCTGGCATCCCTAATATATTAATAGAAAATGTATATTTCTGATGATGTAAAATACTGGTTTAAAATCAAAATAAAAAAAAACAATTAATATACATCATTTATATGCATAGATACGTTAAGCACATTTTTTGTTCCGAATTTGAATTCTAAAAAATAACTTATTTGAAATAAATATACACACACAGATATATATATATATACATATATACATATATATATATATATATATATATATATATATATATATGAATGTATATTTGTTATGCATACTAACAAATTAATAAATAATCATTTATCAAAGTCATACACTTTATGATACAATTATGAATAATATACATTTGGAATGTATATTGATAATATGTATATATACAAATATATATATATATATATATCTAAATTCATTTTTCATAAGTCCATGTAATTAATAAATTTAATCATATAACAATATGACAATATCATCACATTACTTTGTTAGTTGGGGTTGAAAGATTGGGGTGGACACAAGGTTTTTACAACGTATCACGTAATAACGAGTCACGCTTTTGGCACGCCGTGTATTGTATATATATATATATATATATATATATATATATATATATATATATATATGTTAATATTTGATCGTATTAGTTCAAGTTCATATATATATATACATATATATATAAACGTATACATACATTTAGGGGTCAGGGGGTGGTGTCGTGCGCGTGCTAATCACACCCCGTCTCATTCGTTCACATAAATCATATTGTGTTGGACACTGTTTCCCATATTAATAATACGATTCTTATCGGATAGTTGTCTTCGGCTTATTTGTATACGTTACGTTGTATTTTTTATTCTTTTTTAATTGATTTTTCCTTTGAATTTTATTCATATATATATATGTATGTATGTATATAAACATATAAGAAATTTAAAATGTTGTTACTGCTTTTCTTATTCATAATAGTATATAAATGAGCTTTTTAAATTTAATTTAAATATATATATATATATATATATATATATATATATATATGTGTGTGTGTGTGTGTATTTGTGTACCTTTTTGTGTTATGTGTTTGTGTGTGTGTTGAGTGATAATGTGTAAAATATGGCATAGTGATGATAAATACAACGACATCCAATTATTTTTAACAAATTTTGTAATGTATTATGAATAAGCAAACCAACAGTATATGATGTGACACGAACAGAAATTGAGAAGTTATTAGTTAGTATAAGAGGTATAGAAGTAAATATTTAACTATATATATATATATATATATATATATATATATAAAGGTAATAGAAAATAAATATGTATGTGTTTTTGAAGTGAAACTTCTATAGTTACGGTAGTGTAAATTTGTCTGAGGAAGACGAAAAGTGAAACGTTTCCCCTCGCAAGAATCCGTGAGTGAAATGAAGTAAAAAAGTTTTTACTCTCTCTACCTTGTACAAGTCACGCGCTTGCGTACTGGGTATTGCCCGTATACGAGCACAGTGTATTTTTATGAAGAATAATTTTAGTTATAATAAATCAATTATTTCATTCTCAGAATATGAATCCATGGAGATTGATGAATAAAGATTAAAATATTTAATTTAATTACGTTATGTTTACTCAATTTATATACCGCATTTCTGTCTTGTAATCTTAATATCCTAAAACTTCTATTTCTAATACTTCTGAACGAGAATACATTAAGAAAATTAAAGGTTTTGATACTTAAAAAATGATGATAAGAAGTTTCACTTCTAACGCGTGAAAGTCCCACACACCATTTTTCAGTACAAAAACTAATGCCAAATAAAAAAATAAGAAAATAAAATTAAGAAACCTAAATCGATGGAGTTTTTAAAAAAATATATTATTAAAACGGTCGTAATAGAGACAGAAGAAGATTGACGACGAGCAAGTAAGAATTTTTTCCGATGATGTATATTAATGTATGAAATAGAAGCTCGTCGAAATTCTTTTAAATATTATATATATATATATATAGAAGGAAGTAAAAGAGAGAAAATAAATAAATTTGAAATGTACATGAAAAATAGCGAATATTAGATTATACAAATGGATGTACAATAAATATCAGAGAGAATAAATAAAATCAATTTATTTAATTTGAAATGAAATTAAAAGGAAATATAGACTATCAACTCATAAAATTGAAAAGTTTGGAAACATATATACATACATATATATATATATATATATATACATACATACACAAATAAATATATATATATATATATTTATTTATATATATATTTATTTATATATATATATTTATATGGATTGGATCAGTGCAAAAGTTCGTATACGATTCAATAGGTGGTGTTAAGAGTGCCGTATGGCAGCGCACGTGTTGGAAATGTATTCATGTTATGTATCGTTTGAAAGGTGAAAGTCACAACTGTCATTTGAGCATCACACACATTTGTTTCGATTCGATTTGTGTGTAAGAAAAATTTTTGAAAATGGACAACGATAAGACACATTTTTGTCACGTTACGTTCTACGAGTTTCGGAAAGGAGTAACAGTTGGTGCGGTAACGAAAAATATTCGGGAAGTTTATTTGTACCATACAGCATCACTTCCAACTGTGAAGAAATGGTTTGCTAAATTTCGACTTAGTGATTATAACCTCGAAGGTCAACTACTCTCTGGACGGCTAAACACGTCTCTAGTTGAAAATAACACACGAATTTGAACAGAAGTGCTCTTTGAGATACTGCGTTGACAGACCTTCTACATTTCGACATTTGAAGAAGCTGGGGTTCACGTTGAAGCTCGATACGTTGTTTCCGCACTCGTCTGAAAATAAATTTGATTGAATCTCTTTGGCAGTTTCTTTACTTGGACGCCTTAACAAAGATCCTTTTTTGGATCGGTTGGTGACTGAAAATGAGAAATGGATCCTAACAACAACGTCCGGCGCAGATGAACGTGGAATCAAGCGAATTAAAGGGCACAACCAGTCGCCAAAGCTGGCTTGCATCTGATGAAAGTGTTGCTGTGTGTTTGGCGGGATTGCAAAGGTTTTGTTTATTTTGAGCTACTCCCACTAAGTGAAACGATCACTAAAGAGAAGTACTGTTAACAACTAACCAAACTGAATGCAGCAATTAAAGAAAAGTGTCTGACTTTCGGCCAATCTAGGGGGTCATCTTCCTCTACAACGACGCAAAACCACATAAATTAAAGCCGACTCTGCAAAAACTGAAGCAGTTCGAATGGGAAATCATTTCGCATCCACCGTATTCTCCGGATATTGTATCTTCGGATTATCATTTGTTCCGGTTGATGTAGGACAGTGTAAACGGAAAAAGTTTTGACACTGTGGAATCTGTCAAAGACTACCTCACCGACTTTTTTGCCGATAAACCGCACAGCTTCTATGAACGACGAATACAGCAGCTACCTGAGCTTTGAAAAAAGATTTACAACCAATGAAAGCCTTCAATTTCAAAACGTATACGAAATTTTGCACTGATCCATATGTATATATATATATATATATATATATATATATATATATATATGTATGTATGTATTTATGTGTGTGTGTGTGTATGTTCGTGTTTTAACATAAATATTAAAGATATTAAATTGAAAAAAATGTATTAAATCCGTCAATATAATATCTGACAGAAATGTCTACATCAAGAGAGAAATTAAAAAAAAATCAAAAGACATCGCGTTGTCGTCGTCGTCGTCGTCATATTCGAGTACAGAAGAAAAAGATCAATCGCTTCAGATTAAGTCTTGTATGAAAGGATACCACACTTAACTTGCTTTGTGAATCTATTTATCTATACATCGTGATACAAGCGGCCGCCGGAATATTGGATACGCCATGCTTTGATATCGACGGATTCACGTCGACGCTTTCCGTCGCGCCGCACCCGAATGCTTATCCGTATATTAAGCCATTTTTCTCTTGAGCGATCTTGTACTATAAAATATTTGAAAAATTGATTATATATTCTTTTTTCCTTATCTGGGTGTCTTCCTTTTACGATACACGAGGAGGAAAAAAATAGTCGGCAATTTATAAACGGGACGCGATACATCTTGTATAGTTTGAGATGTTTCGAACGTCCTATACGTTTTTCTTAAAACATACAACCATTTTATATATATACATATATATATATATATATATATATATATATAAATTAAATGTGATTCATTTATAATCATTTTTAATAAAAATAAGTATTTATTTCTTATTAATTGTAATCTAACGAATTAAAGTCAAAAATAATTTTTATATATTTACAATTTCATTAAGTTCACCGAAAAAAATAAAATTAACTATAGATTAAGATCAGTGCAATTTATATTGTTGATAAGTACAATTTTATATTATTTATTTTATTTGAATCTAGGTTGTTCAAAACTTAAATAGAGATATAGTGCTTTTTTTACTACTAACCATTTTCTTACTGACAAGATATATATGTCTTACTGATTTTTAGAAATTTCTGTCTGGTAAATAATTTACATAGTGAACTCAATATAAAATATTGATGGGACATGACTTTCCAGGACTATATGTTTTATCCGGATAATTCTTGAAAAATTCTAGGAAAATTCTTAAATAAATATATATATATATATAAATATATATATATATATATGTATATATATATATACATATATATGTCTATATATATATATATATATATATATATATATATATGTGTATATATATTTATATATATGTATATATATATATATATATGTATATATATATATATATATATATATATATAAATATATATATATATATATGTATATATATATATACATATATATGTCTATATATATATATATATATATATATATATATATATGTGTATATATATTTATATGACCTGTGGTCGGAAAATTCTTGGACAATAAATTTGATTAATTTTAACTACCTCTTAATTCAATTAATTACCCTTTATCAATTTAGGGTTTTATGTTCCTAAAATCCCAATAACCAACTAACCAACCATTTACTGAAATTAATCAAAAAATAGTCGTATTGAAAGGATTATAGTTTAGAAAAACACGTTGTATCCTGAAAACAATTGATAGGAACTAATCAACAAATTTTTGTAATATATTATTTTTTTAAAAAAGATAATATATTCTTTCCTTGCTAGCTAACGCTCGCTTCCCCATAATAAATTACAGAAATTATCAATTTATACACATAAACAATAAGCTTAAAATGTGAGTCGTCAAATTTTTACTGGAAAACTTAACATAAAAAAATATAATGTTAAAATATGTAACAATTTTTTTCTCTAACGCTTCAGCGAATACAATACTTTCAATACATTTCTTGTCAGTTTTACACTGAAATCGTATACACTCTTTCATTGTACACCGTAATACAGCTACGTACAATTGTCCATGACTAAAAATTGTATCCATAACTACAACACAACGAACCAAAACACGTCACCAATATCAACCAATCAGAGAACGAATAAAACGCACGCATAGCGGCGGGAAATTTTTTTTAGTTATATATATATATATATAATAGAAAATAGTTCCGAACTAAATTACAAGTAACTGAATACTTTATATAGATAGATGAATAATATAAATGTGTTAAATATTTTATTCTTTCAGTTAGAACTTTTTTTTCAATAAAATATTTTATTTTCAATTATTCTTTAATGTCATAAAATATAATTATTCCTGTAAATGAACATATAATCAATTGCTTAGAATAAATGTATATATTTAGATATTTGTACGTAGTTTTTAAATAATTAAATATAAATTGAAATTCAATCCATAATAATGGGAGCTTGCATTGAAAGCCGCTGTTCACGTGTAGATGGTTCCAAGAGCGTATACTGTTGACAGTGACAGATGTCTCAAAAGTCAGTTAGAAGTGTGAACATTTCCCACTAAAATTCAGTCACCAGACGCCATTATTTGTTTACAAAAAAAAAAACTGTTGTCTGGGGGGTTATTGATGGGCGGTTAATGTCCGGGGGGAGGGTTGTCAAAGATGTAATTGTTCGTATGAAGACAATTACATCCTTATATATATATATATATATATATATATATATATATATATATATATAAATATATAAATGCTAGCATTTACAAATAGTATTAATTATTTTAAATAATCATAAATTGTTATATCAATAATTTTCTAAAATTCCAGTTTCGGACAATAAATACCTGACATATTTATATTATTAAAATATCTGAATCGCGTTTCTCCTTTTCTTACTTTTCATTATGTCGATTTTCGTAAAAGAAGTGTTCTGTTTGCCCACCGCAGCCAATCAAAGACAAGAAACGAAATATGAAAATCGTTCATTATAAATGCCCGGATACCAACCTAATGAAATATCCCCAATATAAATCTCTGGTACATTTTCGAAGCCGCGTTTGATTTCTTAGCCATTATACATGGATGACAATCTTTTTCGAGTGAAAGAATATCGATACAGCTGTTATGGCTTCATTACGAACGATGCTTTACATCAATTTCGTTGACGGGCGCGTACGTCCCATACCCAGTTCGACGTCGACCGCGCGCGCCGTTATCGCCCTCCGAAACAAAACCAGGCGCACGACGACGTCTTTTCCAAACGATAAAGACATCGCCTTTGATGTCTCGTGCGCCGCTACACCGAGCATATTGGTATTTTATTACAGACGAAGTCACTTTATAGATTATAAATCATAATCGTAATTATGTTTGGCATTCACGGCAGGTACAAAAGAATCGACGTCTTATGTTTATAATGGAATATTTATATCTTCCCAGCTGTTTACAGCTAAAGATGTTTGTATTTGATGATAATCAGACTTTTTATAGAGTTTTCTTCAGCAAGAAGGTATTACTAACAAGTATGTTTTATAATACTGGTATAAAAGAATTAATCCACTTATTGATAGCTGTGAAATAATATGCTTAAATAAATGACAGTAAAACTTTTCAATTTATTCTACAAGACTAAGAGATTGAAAACTTATAAATTTTTCTTAATAAACCTCATATATATATATATATATATATATATATATATATATATATATATATATATATATATATATATATATATATATATGTGTGTGTGTGTGTGTATGTTTGCATGTAAATTTACCCTTTAGAATTTCAAAAAATGGACAAAAAAATTAAAAAAGTGTAGAAATTTTGTATTAAATTATTATTAACGATGATACCCAAAGTTATATGAAATTTTCACGAAAAATTATGATATTGGTATCATAACAACTACAATTAAATGTCCGATTATATGAAACAACAACCTTGCAATGTAACTGCAAGAGTGATTATATAGACATACTAACATACGTGGATGGTTTGATAAGTATGATAAAAGAGCAAGTTAAACAAAGTGTTTTCGGAAAAATTGATATTGTTTTCAACATAATCTCCATTGAGGGATAAACACTTGGTCCAGTAAGTCTGAAAAATACGCATTCATGGCAGTGATGACATCCTCATTCGATGAGCATTTTTTCCCAAAGAGCCAAATTTTTAAGTTTGGGAAGAGAAAGAAGTCGCACGATGCCAAGTTCGGAGAATAGGGTGGATGAGGAATCAATTCACAGATTAATTCGTGCAATTTTGTTATTGCGACAATCGATTGCGACGGTCGATTTGAGAGACGGTGTGTTGTAGTGGTAAAAGAGTATTTTTTGTGCGCCAATCTTGACCGCTTTTGTTTCAGCTCTTCTTTCAAACGGTCCAATAATGTTGCATAATAGGCTCTTGTTATCGTTTTTCCCTCTTTAAGTAGTCAATCAGGATGATTTATTGGGAATCCCAAGAAACAGTGACCATCACCTTTTCAGCCGACAAAACGGTCTTCGACTTCTTCAGCTCACTTTCATAAACGTTGTCCACTGCTTTCACTGCTACTTCGACTCAGGTGTGTAGTGGTGGATCCATGTTTCATCCACGGTAATAAAACGGCGCAAAAATTCTTGCTCGCTTTTTTCCATTTTTGCGGTAACTGCTACAATGCTTACTTCAAACATCTGTAGAACGTGAAAAACGCATCGCTTCTGTTTAAAATTATTCCTATGTTAATTTGAAAAGTGACACTTGATAGCCGTGACGTTACCAAATGAATGGTGGTGGCAAACATTATCAAACGACCCTCGTATATTTTATATATGAGGCAACTACGTTGCAATATATCTGAGAGAATTATTATATAGTCATACTAACATATATATATATATATATATATATATATTACGATATTGAGCGAAAATTTGTGATACGAACGAAGCAAGTCAGGAGAGGGAACGGGGGCCGATCCCCCCCTCCCCCGGAGACAGATGATCCTACCGAGTAGTAGGAAGAGCCCCCTGGTATACATGATAAGCACTTCAGATTTAAATTTATGACATATATTAGAACAATGAAACAATTCTAATTTGAAGTCGTTCATTTATTAAAAATAAAATGTCTTTATTTCCTAATAAATTCAAAGTGACTGAAAAAGTGTTATAAAGAAAATTAAAAATTTCATCAGTTACTCATATATCACCCAGACAGCTTTATATCAAATTTGTACAAAATTTGTTATTAAATAATTAACCCAATATTGTAGTCAGAACAATAATTATGAACATGTCTTCATTTATTTAAAAATATAACATATAAACGTTATATTTTTATGTAAATTATCACATATTCCTAACACTTACAATGACAATACGACTATTTAACATATCACTAGAAAATAAATTCATTTATAATATACTCGCATAATACAAAATGTATTTTAATTCAGAAACCAGTTATAAATAGACTCTTATTATGGTTTAAAATTTCCATTCGTTTTTGAACACCCCTGAAATACTGCCTTTGATAAAACTGTAATTGTTTCTGTATTAATTGAATATTAAATAAAATACATACAACATACACTTTTTTTTCTCAAACAAATGCATCGTATAACTCAAACCCTACTGATAAGAATTCGTGTATTCAACTAGATGAGTTTCAACTTTTACTTTGATTAATTTGAAATTGTAAGTAATTAATTCTTAACGTAAAACTGATACATATCAATAGATTTCGTCTTATTTCAGTTATATATATATATATTATTTGTTGGGGGAAAGAACAATGTTAACAGTTCGACCTAGTCCATTGTGACAAGGGTGTGAGGTGACGTCATGGACTGTGATACTGATAACAATCCGTCAGTCGGTCGCGTGTGTCAAGAAGCACGCAAACATTTGTAGCAGACTCTGCGGCTTTTACAGCTTTACATTCTCTATGTACTTTTATATACGAATACATATACACACCTATGTATATATGTATATATGATTGTGTGTGTGTATACGGCAGGTATCAGTTGTCCGTTGTCAAAGTGAACGTGATCGATCTTTACGATCTGAAAACTGATTAAGAAAATACGGGGGTCGCATTAGAATCGAATTAATGTATCGTGCGTCAAACATAATTCCCAGTTTCATATATATATATATATTTACATTAAGATGTAAAATTTATATGTTTTTACATACATGTTTTGTATGTATATATATATATATATATATATATATATATGCCTATGAATATATAAAGATGTTTAACAGTTGTATGAAATTATCATGTGTGATTGTTTTAAAAACCAAATATATATATATATATATATATATATATATATATATATATATATTTAATATATAGAGGAAAGTAATACATACGAAAATATGTAGAAAAAAGTATGGAAATGTATTATTTGATGTTAAATGAGAATTTAATTCTTCGAATCGTGTTTGTCGCCACTGACACCTGTGTATTCCTATACTACAGACAAATATTATCTTTTTTATAAGTAATCTATTCATAAAACCACTTTTTAGAATATCTGAGAACTATTTGTCAAGTATTTTTTTTATTTTTTATTGTCTGTGTTGTATTTTGTATTAACTTTTATTGTGACTAAAAATGAAGCTTTTAGCCAGATTACTCAAAATATAGAGTCCACCACTTACAGATAAGAGAATATGACCTTATTTGGGATTTAAGGATGGGTCGATAACTGAACGTATCAAAAAATAAGCTTATTTAACTGTAAATCTAATATAGTGCGTATATATATATATATATATATATAGATACATATATATATATATATATATATTTATATATATATATATATATATATATATATATTTAAGAAGACATAAGAGATGAATAGGATTGATATAAAAACACACCGATAAACAAAAGTGATATTCAATGAGTTCGTTCTTCCGAATAAAGTAGAAACAAAAGGAATAGAAATTAAATAAAGTAAGAAGTATGTTTGCCAAATGCTTGGCCTATATATATATATATATATACATATACATACAATATATATATATATATATATATATATATATATACATATAGTGTATTTAATTGTTACAGTTGGCACTTAAAAGTCCTAAAACGACAAGAAAATATTTTAGTTTAAAACAGAGTTATGATTGATTCAATTTAAAAGTATAGAATGGTTTCTTACAACTAATAACTTTTTAATTCATTCGTTAATTAATTTCAAATAGTTAAAATGTATTTGTCACCAATAAAAATCCAAAATATTAAATATATTTATCAAGAAGCAATTTTTAAATCAGCTTTTGAATAATCGTTTTTTAAATATAGTCACTAGAAGGCTAACATTTAACACTTAAATAAGGCTAAACATTTAGACACAAAATAGCAATAGTTTAATGCACGGACTTCTAATATTTTAGCAGTTCTTGAATTTTTTATGGGTCACAACACCCTCCCTAAAGCCGAAAAAATTATTCTTGCTGCTTCGGCAACATTTTTTTTTCAACTGGAATGTGAAAAGTATTTAATCCCTAATATTCTTATTTAGGATGCCATCATTTTCACTACTTTTTTGTGAAGTTATTCCAATTGCTTGGTCAAGATGTATAATGTTTTTTTTTATGTTAAGATTGGTATTTCTTAATCTTAAAATGACGAGAATATATTTTAATTTAAAAGGATCGTGATTTATTAAATTTATTGGCACATACTTTTTTTACACCTAATCTATCTATCTATCTATCTATATATATATATATATATATATATATATATATATATATATATATAAGTGCATATATTAGGTTATTAGAAAATTAATTGCTATTTATGGACCCATTTGTTAAGCTTTTTTGATTTTCCTAGCTATTTTAAAGATCCAGAACTATAAGATGATCAACACCTAAATTTTGTGTAAGATCTTGAATTGTTGTGTGTGGCTGTAATTTAACTAATGCCTTCAGTTGGTCGTTATAAACTGAAAAAGGATGCCCACGACTTACTTCATCTTCAAGCTTCTCGTCTCCAGCACGAAATTTTTGGAACCACCATTGCATGATACATTCCCTAACGGTTCCCACCCCAAAAGTAACGTTTAATTTACGACCAGTTTCTATTGATTTATCACTAGTTTTGGACTCATGCAAAAAATGCTCTTATTTGCTTCTTGTCCATCTTTAATTCAATACCCCATTTTGAAGCAAAATAAGTAATAAAACTAGTCATCTTCAAGACATCAACTTATTCATGTTCAAGGCCGTCATCCGCAGCATGACATTTTTGGAACCACCATTGCACCATACGTTTTTGGCAGTACCCGCACCAAAATCATCATTTATTTTACGAGCTGTTTCTGCTGCTTAACCACTCGTTTTGAACTCATACAAAAAAATTGGCCTTATTTGCTTATTTTCCATCTTTAATTCAATATCCCAATTTGAAACAAAATAAGTAATAAAACTAGTCGATGCTACTAAATATAGACCAAAAAATGTACTTTAGAATGATATTAACATGAACACTATAAAATGACACTCATTAAAAAAAATAATATTCGAATTCAGAAAACAAAAACCGCAATTATTTTCCTACCAACTTAATATGTATAATATTAAAATAACAGCTGAAATATTGTGTTAGTACTGAAATCGAAAAACGAGTTCGTGTGAATACTTTTTAAAAATTATAATCTTCTGTTAAAATTGCTTTGTTTTGAAAATAATATATTAAATTCAAACACTCTTTGGATGTGCAGTTTTCATTCTATCACTTAGGAATGTCTGAGGTGAGCAAAATGTAAAAATGATTTGTCGATTACTTGCAGTATTTGAGCCAGAACTATAAGCGTCGAAGTGATTATTGACTTAAAATTTGCTTTAATGGATTTATTTCTCACTAGAAAAATATTAACTCGTTTTTTATGGATGTGTAATTTAAAAAAATATTTAGAAAATTGGATATCACTTATTTACAAAAGTTTTGATCATATTTCGTGCGTACATATATTTATACGTATAAAAATACATATATATATATATATATATATATATATATATATATATATATATATATATATATATGAACGGTCGTGTATTTGTTGTCATATGGTAATCGCATGTATCGAAAAATTGTACTATAAACGCATATAAGAAAATACTTTTGTATGTAAAACATAGATTCGATTAATATGATTATAGTGATTTGAAAGATAATTTATGTTTATTTGATCTAATAAACGATATAGAAAATTAAATTATTCCAAAAGACAATGGCATTGGAACGATATTGCATTAGAAACGATAATAAAACGCTCGTTTGCATTTTTCTTTCAGTCGGATTTAATATGCACTGGTGAAAGTTTATCGCAAATTTATCGTTCGTCAAATGGATGTATAGAAACTATATTACATGGATCATTATACATACACAATGTTATATCTATCCATATAAATGTATATATATATATATATATACACTCGCTTTATATATATATATATATATGTAGATGTTTAATTTTGAATGCAGATAATAGATATTCGTATAATTGGTAAACAATAATCTACTTATGTTTTGTTAAATGTAATGGATTGTATATTTAGGAATGTATTCAGGAGTTCACCAAATTTTCTACGTGCGTTTATGTATTTTTACTATTAATTCACTTTTGACATGAAGGTCGATAAATACAATATATTTTCATATACAGACAATATGCATATTGTCAACTATAGATGAACCATCCCTTAAAATAATACATAAATATAGTAGATTAATTTAGATGCAGATTATAGATATTCGTATAATTGGTAAGTAATAAATTACTGATAATCTTTTATTCGATATAACGGATTATGTGGAAAGACACAATCGAATATTTATTCGAATTTATTAATTTGCATTCAAGACATAACTTAATTATGTTAATATTTATTCATGTCAAATATCAATCACAAATTTGAAATCTATTTCCTTTCATTAAAAATATTTATACTTTTAATGTTTTATGGACAATTTTACAGTTATTGAATTTTGATGAGAACATATATTCATATATGTTTTATTTAAATTCATTGGCTATTATTTTCATTAAATATTTAATGAACAAGATAGTATCACTGTTCTACATGAATTTTATTATTAAATGTAGAAATAAATCTTGGTATTTACATATCTGACATACTAATAAATAGAAAAAGATAAATATTAACCAGATAAATTGATAATTTATTCAGATTTTTAGAAATGAATTATTAACTAATATTTTTTCATCCCACAAATGACAAACAAATTCTAATCAAATGTTCAATAAATGATTATCAATTCTTTGAAGCTGCGCATGGATCTAGTAATCCATTGATGTATGTATATTTGTATGTATGTTAAGATATATATATATATATATATATATATATATGTTTTGCATGAATGCATGCGTGTATGAATGTATGTGTGTATATTTGTATGTAAGGATATATTTAATTTAGGATATATGTATGTAATGATATATCTATGTATGTATATTAGAATATATGTATGTATGTTAGAATATATGTACTATTTGTATATATATTAATGAATAAATCCATGCGTGTATTAATGTATGAGTGTATGTGTATATCTAACGATATATGGATGTTAGGATATATGTATGTATGTATGTAAGGATATATGCATGTTAGGATAGATTTACATTGTATATATGTGTATATATATGAATGCATGTGTGTATGAATGTATGTAAGGATATACATATACATACATATATATATATATATATATATATATATATATATATGTATACTTATATGTGTGTATGTATGTAAGTGTGTGTGTGTGTGTGTTAATGTGTGTATATATATGTATGCGTTAATGTGTGTATATATATATATATATATATATATATATATATATATATATATATATATATATATATATATATATATGTATGTGTGTATATATGTATGTATGTAAGTATGCATGTGTGTGTTTATGTATGTATCCATGTGTGTATGTATGTATGTGAATGCTTTCAAAAAAATGTATGTAATAATGCAGTAACGTGTACACACACATAAAACCGATACCGACAGGCAAAATGAAATATCTGAAAATTCACCGACGTCAATGAGATTAGGTAAATAGCGTAAAAAAAGTGCCAGACCTTTTTCGTAACGAAATCACGGATGAAACAATAATCCGTATTGAAATCTACATTTCGCGTCATCGAAACGGGAGAACTGAAAACAACGGTCTAGCACATTTGCTCATACATAAAAAAGCCCACACTCTGCCGTCTGAAATATGTAAACCTTTATTAAAAATCTATATAGGAACGCATATGAATATACTTACTAAGCTGTGTGGATATAAAAGGATAATGACAATGACGTCAGTCCCTCCGCGACATTCCCAGCCGCCGGAGGAGAAGGACCAATGCGTCACAGAGTTGTATGAAACGGCATTTGGCGATCTGTCTATTGAATTCGCATGCAATTAAAGATACTTTCATGTATAGTTTCTATATATATATATATATATAAATTATATACAACTTTGTTAAACGCTCTTTTCAAGATTTTTCATTATTTAAACAATGAACAATTTTCATTTACTAAAGATTTTTTCAAATATTTTATATTTAAGTAATCTATTTTGGACAAAAGTTATTTTCTTTTTAATAACCAAGAATTAACTTGGAGTAAAGGTTATAGTTCAAATAAGTAGTTTGTTTTTGAATTGAATTAAAATTATTATTTTTTTCTAAATTCAAAGATTTGTGTCTTTTTTATTTTGTGGTTGTTCTGTGAGTCATGAAGATTGAGTAAACATTTATTTCTTGTACAATCAGTTTTGAGTGTCGTTTGTTTCTGAATTCTAAGTTATATATATATATATATATATATATATATATATATATATAACATACATATACTTGGCGTTAAAGGCGTTCTTTAAAAAAACAAAAAATCTTGGTTGTTTTATACAGAAACAGAAACTTTAAAATAATATGAAGAATTTATTTTACTTTTATAGAAATTACAATATTTTTCTATATCACAGCGTTTTGAAAATAATGATATTGACATTTAAATACGTATAAGTAACAATAATATAGATTTATAATAAAAAAAGAACAAAATTATTAAATAAAATTTTTCAATAAAATATTTTTTGTAGAATTAAAAGCGAGTTAAAAATTTATTTTTGAAAACTAGATAGTGATAATAAATAATTATATTCTTATATGAAATAATTTGGAAATAGATCTACAAAAATAATATCTAGTATTATTAGATTAAGTAGACAGAATAATATTTAAGTAATACTTGAATCTATTTGATATATGTTTTCAAACATTACTTTTATATTATTTTAGATTTAAAAAAATCACTTCATATACTCTGTATTTTTTTGAAATAAGTTAGTTGTGTTAGCAATCGAAATTTGAAGACAGATGAACGGTAAGGATATAATATAACCTTCTATCCCTATATGTTATATCTTTATGGTATCGAAAAAATAATTAGACTATTAAATAAATAAATTCCCAAGTTTCAAATTTAAATTCATAAATGTGGCGAAGGAAATTATAATATTAAAAATTAGAAAGTTAATATCAAAATTAAGTAACAACATAATTTTAAATAAAAATAATGAAAAAAAGCTCATTGACTCAAAACATGTAAAAGAAAAGATGATTGAAGGGAAAGAGAGAAATGTTATTGAATAAGTATATTTTTTTAAAGTAAAATGGCCAAAATATTAAAAATTGATGTTAATTCTCTTTACTTTCAACCAAAGTTAAAATATATGTTTACCAGTGTGGTTTTTATAATATTCTATTTAAATACTGAATTTATGATAAATTGATTATAGAAAAAGTTCATTTTTTAGTTTTGTTTTCAGTGTATAATTTTTTCTTCAGCATTTTTTTACACACTCACACACACACACACACACATATATATATATGTATATATATATATGTATATATATATATATATATCTTCCTTAAATAGCCACTGACTGTAACATTTCTTTAAATGTCAATATCAAGATTAAGTTACAACATAATGTTAAATGAAAATGAATAAAAATAATGAAAAGAGGCTAACTGACTCAAAAACTATATAAGAAAAGAGGATTGAAGAGAAAGAGAGAAATATTATAGAATAAGTATAATTTTTCTTAAAATAAAATGAAAAATAAAATGGCCCGAAATTATAATATTAAAAATTGATGTTAATTCCCTTTACTTTCAAAAAAAGTTAAAATGTAATTTTACCAGTGTGTTTTTTTACAATAGTCTATTTAAATACTGAATTTATGATGAAGTGATTTATAAAAAAAGTTTATATTTTTCTAATTAGAATTTTCTAAACCTAATATCTTTCAATAAAAAAAATGATTGATTATTCATATACTCGTATAAAATAGAATTTTAATAATTACTTAACGAGTTTATATCATATATTAAAAATATAACATCTTTATAATTATTGAAATTGGATATTTTATTCTTGGATTTGAATAAATTGTAAAAAAATAACTTTTCCAATAAAAAGTGTATGATATAGACGAATGTAAGTCTATGACCTCTCTTTCGTTTCCTAAAGACTTGGCGAGCACTGGAGGGACACATGAAGGTGGGGAACACATACAGAGAGTCATACATATAAGAGTAACAGGACATGTGGTGCGGCGGTGTGAGTTGACACCGCGGGGTTGAATAATGGATGCAAGCAGCGATATATGATCGGAGCAGGCGACGACGGACTAAAAGGGGGCCGACGGGCGGGAAAGAAATGAAACAAAAGCGGGGGCCAGACGACGACGACACATCGATTGCAAATGACAATCGGTCCGAAATGTGCGAGCGCGACGCGCGGCTCGCACGCGAATGCGAACGAGCGAGAACGTGTGCGTCGTATGTACACGTTCGAAAGGGTTGCGAGTTCGTTCTGATATTTCAGAGGGTTGAGGGAAGATATGTGTGATGCGGGAACGTGTTAGTCTGCAGTGTCGCGGACATAATTTTAATAGCATATTCTTATTACTGTATATGTGTGTTTTTTCACCTATTTTGTTGATCAAATTTTTAAAAAATGTCATTCGTGGAAATGTTTTTATATTTTTATATGTTTTAGATGATACATGTTTGAAACATTGTTAGAAAAAGATTAGTAAATGGTTGTAATATAATTCTAAGAAAGTAATTTTAAAATTAGTTTGATAACAAACATTTTTTTAAATATTTACGTATGATTATCGCAAGGATATTTAATACTTTGTTTAAGAAAAAGTTATGAAAAAAATGATTAGAATGGATGAATACAGAAAATGTTTTTCTAAATTACTAAAATTAATACAATTTTTGAATTGACACCATATGATATTATTAAGTGTCATTTATTATATATAATTTATTTTTTAGTTTTGTTTTCTATGTATAATTTTTTTTTCAGCATTTTTTACACATACGCATATATATATATATATATATATATATATATATACATATCTTCCTTAAATATTCACTGAGTGTTATATTTTTTTAAAATGTCAATATGTAGATTAAGTCATAACATAATGTTAAATGAAAATAAATAGAAATAATGAAAAAAGGCTAACTGACTCAAAAACTATCAAGGAAAAGAGGATTGGAGAGAAATATTACAGAATAAGCATAATGTTTCTTAAAGTGAAATGAAAATGAAAGGGAAGAAAAAAATTGTGTAAGTAGTGGAGCATTTATTTTTATCAAGTAAAAAAAGCAAAAATTAATTTTATTCAATTTCGTTTACTTAACAAATTGTAAATCTTTTAAGATTCTTGTATATATATATTTTAATTATTAGGTCGGTGCAAACATAATTGCAGGTTTACATGGTTTTCAAATGATAAAAACCGTAATAAATTTTGCATCGACCTAATATAAATATACTTTTTTGCTTT
Source organism: Acanthacorydalis orientalis (assembly GCA_034766995.1). NCBI lineage: Eukaryota > Metazoa > Arthropoda > Insecta > Megaloptera > Corydalidae > Acanthacorydalis > Acanthacorydalis orientalis. The sequence goes on along the minus strand of CM068317.1, from coordinate 9,530,252 downwards.
ATTTCTGAAACGACTATATTATACATCTTAAACGATATTAATTATTAAAAAATATAATTTCAATTGAGATGAAAACATAATTAAGACTTTAATGTCTTTATGGTCATCGACTAACAAGTTAGATCAGTATTTCTCAACTTTTTTACCATGTGACCCAATCTATTTGTTTGTAATGGTTTTGTGACACAAATGTTTATAATATAAAATTTTTAAAAACCTGGCAGACGAGTCACTATATATAATATAAGTAAATAAAATTATGCATATTTGATAACAATCCACGTATGAAATGTAACATTGAGTACATTTCTACTGAGAGCGGTTCAGACGAATTTCAATTTATAACACATACTTCAAATTCAGGTTTTATTATTGAAATTTAACTATAAAAAAATTAAGAATAACGATTTTAAATAAAACAGACTATTTTAAAACTATAAGTCACTAAAATAGTTTGAATTATATTTATAAAAAACTCTTATGTCAATTATGAATACAATAACACAAGCAAATATTGTGCTTTGTTGTTGATGTTTACTTTTGCTACTGGTTCGCTTGACATACTAAACATTTCTGCATTTTTATTATCGGAATTAGTTTCATCAGAATTTTTTTTCTTTTATTCCAAAAAAATAAAAAATAATATGCAGTGCTTAACAGATTCATCTATTTTTTTCAGTTATTAGAAAACATTTCAGTAATACAAGTATTTCTACGGAAGGTAGTAGCTATTTCGTGACCCATTAAATTTTAACGCGACCCATAGGTTGAGAAACGCTGAGTTATATTATAATATTATATAAACAATTAGTTGTAATATTTGAGTAAAGTTTATTTTATAAGTTGTGTTTATAAATAATAATTATATGGAAATATGTATTCATATAATTCTCTCTCTTTCTCTCTCTATATATACATATATATATATATATATATATATATATATATATATATATATATATATACACATAAAATATTTAAAAATATAATACAGTTCTGACATAGATAAATTTATTTTCACCAATCAATTGTTCTTACATTTCACAAACCAGAGAAAAGTTACTGATTAAAATGTTCAATAAATGTGTATTTATCATTTCTGATTCTTGCTTATGAAAACAGCGTCAAGACATAGAAAATCTATCGAATTTTCTATATCTTTTAGTTTTGGGGATAACAGCATCATCTTTGAAATTCGCATAAGTATCAATCAAAAGTAATCATTTATTCGTATTAAATATTTATTTATTAGACAATACTTTTGTGATTTGTTTAACGAAAAGTCGTGTGTCAAAAAAAATTAAAAATATAATTTAACAACAAAAAGTACAAAATTATCCTCAAAAAAATGTTCTATTAGATAATATCAACATTTTTTAAAACAAATTATTTCTTGAATTTAGTAAATTCATATTAAGTTGTCATTTTTTAATGCATGACTAAGATATTATAAATATTAATTATTAAGTTATATTGCGAATAAAAACTTAGTCTATGAAAGGTTAATATAGCAAATTCATGTATACTTAGAAATATTTATTTTTTTCATAGTAAATATTGTTTTGAATCGGTAAATTTTTTATCTATTTGAAATTTAGTATTACTAGGGGACTTCACTCTCTGCTTGCTGCTGTCACCAATACCCCTGAGAGAGTTTTCCCCCCTAAATAAATAACAGAAATTAACAAAATAAATCCGCATAAAATGTAAGTCGTAAAAATTTTATTGGAAAGTTTATAATAATTAACATAACAAAGTAGAAAGTTAAAATGTGTAATAATTTTTATACTCTAAACCTTCACTAAATACAATATTTTGAATAAGTGTCATCAGTTTTACATTAAAATCATATAAATTTCTTTCGTTGTACACCGTGAGAGAGCTACATCCGTGCAACTAATGTCAGCCAATCAGAACAGAGGACACGTGACCTATCTATCAACCAATCAGAAAACGAATAATCAGACACATGACTACGATCACGTTTTAATTTTAAATAATAGAGAGATATTACCTAGAAAGATATAAAAATATAAAGTGTAAATCGAAGAAAAGAAGAATATGTATTCAGAAATTGATATGAAATATACTTTTGTATTTTAATTTTTAGATTTGTGTTCAAGAAAATATGCAATTTATATAAAACCGAGATTTCTATCAACCAATCATAAAACGAATAATCGCTTACAAATCACGTGTTAATTTTTATTTATAGGGTGATATTATCTAGAAAGTTAAAATAAAATATAAATCGAAGAAAAAGAGAATGTATTTAGAAATTGATATGAAAAATAATTTTGTATTTTAATTTTAAAATTTGATTTCTGCTCAAAAAATATATTATTATATATATATATATATATAATAATAATAATAATTGTAAAATGTATATTATAAAATATATGAAAAAAATAATCGTTTCTTAGAAATATACTACATGCTTCTATTTATTCTTCTCTGTCAGGTTATGAACATTAAAGAGATGTATAAAGAGATTTAATTAAAGTAAATTCAATATGTAAAGGTGTTACTAAATAAAAATATCTTGAAACATCTGTAATAATAACAAAACTTGTCGTCAATACAAAAATGGAAAAGAATACAATGTACATTTCCAACTGCAAACTATCAAGTAGCTCCGATGACTAATGATGAGCCGGCGGGGTGAGATTAGGGATTAAATATTGGAGCTTTCTGAATACTAAAAAGGGTTTCGCGAGCAAGCAATGCTCCGCCGCATTCGCCGCCGCTGGCGGCGCACGGTGGCGAGCAAAGGTACAAAAACAAAACAAAGAAATCCGAAGAGAAGTCGATATCGTTACCTGCTATAGTTACCACACCGCCGTCATCGGGCCAATGGAACCCGACCACTCGTCGTCTCAACACACTTTTTGCATATACATTAGTGTGCATGTGAATGTGTGTGCATTTGTGTAATACGTTAAACGTACTCGGTGTCACCGTGATGTGTTCACACGTCAACACTAAATGTTTAGTTTCAAATTATTTTTTTAAATTCAAAGGGGAAATTAAAAATTTTTTAACTTCTTATAAAATAAATATTTAGGGTTTTCACCAATTAATTATTTTTTAGACACACAAACCACAAAAGATTGCTCTGATAAAAAAATGTTCAGCAAATGATTACTGATCATTTTTGATTAATGCCTGTGAGCATTTCGATCGCAATATCAACATCCTCAGAGCGGTAAGGTATAGAAGAGATATTTATTTTCTTATTCTAGTACAAAATTTTAAAACCAAAACTATAAAACACAGAATGTTTACTTTAAAATAAATTTGTTCCGCTATAGATATTTTGATTTTTACAATTTATTTATCAACACTGAAATATTCTTTTAACAAAACATTCAAAAATCTAATAAACACATTTCTATGACATCGACTCGTGGAGTATTCTTCTATTTTTCATTTTTGAAGAGGAAGATGAAGGCGTCTCGGGTTTAAAAATTCGGAATAATTATTAACCCTTCCCATTCAGGGAATATTATCAATTTTTCTTCCACGAACTCGATAGATATAAATATAACTTATCATCATGAAAAATTAAGGATTACTTTTTAGTTGAAGAAAGGAAACACACTTATTATTTATACATATTCTTTTTGATTTCATCCATTATTATAAATTATATTTTTAGAAAAATACAAGTGATTAGCTTGTGGAAAAAACATTTAAATGTCAGCTCTACTGACATTCCGAGTTGCCAAAATAAATGTTCATATCAGCGGTGATGGGATTCTGAGTGCAGAGGGTTAAACATTTTCCTATAATAAAATTACGTCGAGTTTGGTTTAGATAGGTAGATATTTGAAGTTTAAGAACATGTCAATATCTAAGATCAATAGCACTCGAACACTGATACCAAAATAAAACAGATCCCCGATTGAACAGCTAAGGTCGAAATATCCCTTTTATTTAACCCCAAATGAATTCCATGTTCACTCACCGAAATACACATTAATAATATAAACATATAAAAAACTCAACTATTAAAATTATTATTGATATTAATCGGACAACAGATATAAATAATATAAAAAAGCCTGGGAAACTACACGGAGACGGTATACAAATACTATTAAAATCAGGCCCGTAGTCAGGGGAGCACCAGGAGAGCATTTCCCCTTAGTTGATCCGTTTAACCCTCCTTCCCAACAAAATCTGAGATTCTGGGATATTTGAAAATCATGGAGAATCATTGGGAGAATCTTCCTAATAGGTTTAACTTGATGATTAAAAACGTTTCTACGCGCGAAAAAAAATCGTTTCTATGAACGCGTTTCCATCTAACCCACAGCAATTTTGACATAAAAAAATTTTTCCCCACAAAAATTGTGTTTACCTTCACTAATATGACAAACTGGCTACGGGCCTGATTAAAATACTGCGAGTTTGATTTTAATTTATTTCTAAAAGTAAATTTAGTCACAGTTCTCTGTTTGACTTGTAATACTCTGTAAATGTGTTATTTATTTAGCTGATATAGCTTTAAATACTATGATTTTAGAGTATTTTTATGTTATATAACAAAGTCTTTCTCTATCAAATAGTAATATATATATATATTATCCTTACTCCTCTTACAAAACTATTAGAATATAATTTACCTACCATGGTTGAAAGTGAGGTTAAAAAGAAATATAATGTAATACGGAGCATTAAGAATAAAAATATATTATTAATTTTTACATATTGTGATTTCATTAATAGATTATCGTACTATTTCTTATCCTTTTGGATCACCTGCGTGTTCTATACTAATAGTTTTAGCACATATATCACTTTCAGGTAGATCTACTTGAAGATGACACACATATTGAAATTAATTGACAGATAAACCGATAGACAGACATACATTGATTAAATTAGAGGACAGACACATGATTCAAAAGAATGAAGATCCTCTGGACAACGTTTTAAGAGAAAAAAATGTTAAATACAATTAAAATATATGAATCTGGTCTCATTTCATTAGGGTGGTATTGCGATGTTGTACCTCTTTTATGATTACAAAACACAAAAATATATAAAACAATCGGTATAAAGTAGCGTATTATTTAAAAAGTAAAAAAATATTTTTTATATGCAATTTACTTAAACAAACTGTTCAAAGATACTTCTGAAATTAATTAATTTATACATTTCAATTCTAACATTTTCGTTTTTCTCTTTTTATCTCTCTATTTATATATACATACACACACACACACACATATATATATATATATATATATGTATATATATATATATATATGTATATATATATATATATATATTATACTGACAAATTAAAATTTAAAATTTACAATTAAATTAATTTTTAAATATATCAAAAGTTTATCTAGAAAAATTTCTGAAAATGATACAAGAATATAAGTTAAATGATATGTGTAATTTTATTTTATTGCTAAGTATGTATCATGAATCAAGATGTATTTTTAGTTTTTATATACATAATATATATAATTATTTGAAGTTATAAACAAATATAATTAATATAAACTAATATAATCATATAATTATATAAACTATATTATTATATGAAGTTATAAGTTCTCAGATGAAATGCACGAAAAATTTTTTTTAAGTTTTTTATTGTTGAGTAAGTCTGTAATGTTACAATGAGAATAAGTTAATTATTTTTAACAAGTATAATTTTTAAACTTATACAAAAAAATTGATCAAAAAAGCTACTACAAGCAGGTTTTGAATTAAATTTCTTTACATTATTGTTATATAAACAAATACATTTGTAATCCTTTAAAAGTTTATTTTACTGCTGAGGACGTCACAGCTTTTCACATCTATTTCTACTACTTTCTGATATATATATATACATATATATATATATATATATATATATATATATATATATATATATATATATATATAATATCCAAATATTATATACTCTTACAATCAAACGTTATTAAAGTGAGACGAAGCATAATTCAAACTAATTTTCAGATAGACATTATCTCTTTCGAGCAGCTTCGTATCTACTACTAGTATAGAGAATGGACTTATTTGATACCTACGTATTTTGTACGTGACGCTCGCTGAATTAATACTATTTTATACATAAACTTAGTGTACATGTGAGAAAAGTGGACTTTTGTTATTAAAATATTTCAGTGAGATTTCGTAAAAGACGTATACGAGTTTTAAGTTCTTTAATATCATACAGAACATATACATATATTTATATTTATATATATATATATATATATATATATATATATATATATGTATATATATGTACATATATTTATATATATATATATAATTTTAATTTATTATGCGCTATACTCAAATGTATAATATCTTTTACATTAAAATAAAAAAAATGTAATACTTTTTGATATTCATTTATACTACATATGTCTTGTCTAATATATACAAGGTTTAATTGGAATATATTCTATTTTTTTAAAAAAAATACTGTTGAAGTACTTTTAAAAATTATTTTTTTTCAATTTATTATCCACAAGTAATTTGGTGGTTAAAATTTATATATATATATATACATACATATATATATATATATATATATATATATATATATATATATATATATGTTAAGGTATAAATTTTTATATTAGATAAAAAAATCAATAAGTATAAATGGTAAAATAAAATACAATTATTACAAAATATAAAATATTTGGGTTCATTTTTGTATTTTTTTCCGCCAGATTTTTTTAGTAATAATTGATATGGTTACATTTGATAGATATATTTTATTTAAATATTACACTTTAAATCAGTTCATTCGAGACTCTCTAATTATTTTTAAAAAATATTTCACAATGAATTTTGCGTATAAATTACAAAAAAAGTCGTTCAAAAATCCTAATTTTTTTCAATGAAAGTGTTATTTCATCGGTTTCCTGTTAATAGCATTTTAAAGTACATTTTTTGGTCATTATTTTGGTAACATCGATTTGGGCTTTATTATTAATTCTACTTCAAATTAGGCTATTGAATTAAAGATGGAAAAGAAGTAAATAAAAGCAAACTTTTTGAATGAGTTCAAAACGGTTGTTAAAACAGTAGAAACTGCTCGTAAACTAAAGGATCCGTTTAGTGTGGGTGCTTTTAAGTAACGTACGATACAATGATGGTTCTAAAAATTTCGTGCTGGGGACAAAAGCCTGTAAGATGAAGAAGGTCGTGGGGGTCCTTCAGTTCATAACGATCAATGGAAGGCTTTAGTTGAATCAGAATCACGCACAATAATGCGAGAGCTTACACAATAGTTCGGAGTTAGTCCTTCAACAATTCTGGATCACTTAAAATAGTAAAATCAAAAAAGAGCAAAATTTATACGAATTTGAAGGTCATAAAGCATAATTATTTTTCTATCAGCATAATATTTATACATCAATATCACTTAATTGAATTGAAACCTAATTCAGATATATTAAAAGTGTTCTTCATTTTTAATTATTAGATTTTTTCTATTTCTATCGAACCTCAATATCAATAATGATATCAATTATTTTTTAAAACAACAAAAATAGAAACTTTTTTTCATTCGTTAACTTCTTCTGCCTAGCATGTATCGATTCATATTAAATGTAGATAGATAATATTATATTACACGTAGAATCACCAGTATTAATATTAGTATCGTTTAATAGTTATACTGAAAAATAAATAATAAATATTTTTTTGTAAAAAAAATATAAAATCTTATTATTATGGTGTATTTAAATTATTATTAATATATATATATATATATATATATATATACACACACATGTATATATATATATATATATATATATATATATACATATATAAAATATATATATATACACACACATATATATATATATATATATATATATATATATATATATATATACCCGTCCCTCAATTTACGCGGAGTATCCGTTCCACGTGGATTCGTTTTACACGAATGAAAATCGCGTAAATTGAGTCTTTCAGTACAATAGAAAAAATATTGGAAATAAAAGCTAGTAAAATTGTAGAAACACATATTTATTTCACATAAATTAAAAAAAAATAATGATGTTTTAGAAAACAAAAGTAGATAAATTTTATTTGGTTTCACTATCACTACTGTAATTTAAAACATTCAACCTTTTCCTTTTAATTGGCACAAACTTATCATCTGCATCGCTTGAAATATTTGTAAGTTCGACATCTTTTTTATTGTTAATGTTAATTTTTTCGGATGATTTCTATATCTATATTTCTATATTTATTTCTATATCTTTTCTCTTACTAAGTTTTCATTAATTTGATATATAATAAATACAATGAAAAATTATATAAAATGAAATCTATCTGACCGCGTAAAATGAGATCGCATAAATCAATACCGCGTATAAAAAGTGCAGCGTAAATAGAAGTATAATTCGCCACGAAAAAAAGTCTTGCGTAAATTGAGGGACGGGTATATATATATATATATTGTATATATATATATATATATATATATATATATATATATATATATATATATTGTACATATATATATAAATATATATTATATATATACATATATACATAGCTAACCCCGTGTATAACACGGAATTCATATAACACGGTTTGAGAATTGGGGAAATTTGGTGGTCACAGAATCTAAGATAAACCAAATTAGTTCAGAGGACGATAGCTCAGGTGGAAACGCTAAAGTTCAAAAGCATATAGGAAGGTATAAACTCACCCGAACAGTTGGTGTTCTATTTTCTAAGTGTAGATCGTTCCACTGAAAGAAGCGAATAATTTAAGAGAGAACTTCACATATGCTTAAGTCTATACAAGTAAACTTATAAAGATCTCTTAGAAAAAAGAAAAAAATAGAAAACAACAGGTTTTTTTGCAAAAAGTAGAGTGCAGAAATCAAGATGCTGCAAAAGAAAGCTCAAAAGATGTGGATATTTTGCCAGAAAGAAAACGCCCTCGTGTAATGGTGTTTATCAGTGATGAAAAATAAAACATTACCTAATATTAATATGTAATACTTCTGATCAATGATTGATTGTTTTAATAAATATATTTTTATTAGTCATAAAAGAAAATAGTATAGTTCTGTTAATTTTTGAAATCTAACTCTGTTTTTTGTACTAGTTTCTTGTTTCGTATAACACGAATTCGCATAACACGGTATTTTTTAGGAACCTAATGATTGTATTATACGGATGTTACCTGTGTGTGTATACATATATATATATATATATATATATATATATATATATATATATATATATAATTGTACGTCCAGGATTTGTAGTTAAGAGACTTTAATGTAAAAAGATTTAATAAACATTTTTTTGTTTAAAAACATGAATTTTCAAATATTCATACAATTCTATTATTTATATATTTGAAACACAGTCACATGCTTATCAAAAATATACATTCTGGATTTAAAGACACCCAATAATACCTAAATAGCGAGACGTTGGCAATAAATTCGAATGTGTAAAATATTAAGAAGCATCATACCTTTTTAACTGATCAATAGTGTAGTTTTTATTTGGCCTCTTGCACGAAAAGGATATTAAAAACATTATTAACAATCACGGAAATCATACTTCCTATATATAAATTCAAAAACTTATAAACATACAGAAAAACGCAGTTATTCTTGAAATATCTGATATTTGAAATATTTGAACACTGACTGCTATAATTTTAAATTCGAAAAAAACGAAATAGTTTTTTTTCCATCATTTTCAATATCATAGATTTAAAAAAAATATATCTAAATGAAAATAAATGTATTCATTATATTAACATAACTTTAAACAACAAAAAAGAACTGAAACAGTAATATTTTTTTTATATTTACTGTGTAGTCATTTTATATATCGATCGTTCGAGTTGACGTATCTCTCCATAGATGTCTCCGCTAGTACTGTATAAAGCTTTATTTTAAATACATATTTATTTCTACCTGTATACATGTATGTATGTATATATATATATATATACATATATATATATATATATATATGTATACATATATATATATATATATATATATATATAAGTATAGAAACATTCACATACATGTTTGTGGAAAATATGTATGCTTATGCGTACACATTCATTTGTAAGTATGCGCATTGTTATGATTGTGTGTGTATGTCACAAAGCATTCTTGATCAAAGCGAAAGGAAACAAACACCAACATCAGGACAAGAAAATAGTTTAACAATGTTACTTTGTGTTAAAAACTTGTCACTTTTAAAGCGCTTTGTGGTTACGATAGGTAGGTAACTCTCTATGTATGATGTTGAACGGGACCGACCGACCGACGACTACGACGACGATGACGGCGAAGGTAACCGTATTTGTCAGAAGTGGAGATTCGAAAATATCTGTACATACACGTATATAGACACGTCATTGTGTGTGTGTGTGTACAAACGGCCGGCGTCGAGGGCGTTATCATTTTAAATCAATTTCTCGAACAACTTCGGTGCTACGCGATAAATAATTTCATTACGTTGACGTGCGTTGCGTTCTGATTGTTTTCAATTGGCTATCGTACTTTCTGTATGTTTGTACAAGTTTTTATTTAAAGTTCGTAATTGATTTAGACGAATGTGTTCCCGTGCGTCGAACGAACGTGTAATTGAATCGACTGAATCGAATCTGAAAATGACCATTGCATATTAGTAAGTGCATATAAACACTAATGAATACTTTCATTCAATTAAGTGGAATAACAAGTTCGCTGAATGGAAAATCTGAATTGGTAATTCATTTCATAAAATTTTAAATTTTAAGCATCAATCTTAAATAAAATATGCAGCTCCCAGATAACATACAGCTTAAATATAACATTACAGTATCTACTTTCAGTAGCAGTTAAATAAATAATTTTACTAATGATTATTAAAAGAGATACAACAAAGTATGTAAGATTTATCAGAATGTTTCCAAATTGAAATTTTAGAAAATGCAATAGTAAGATTATTATCTTTAGAACGGTATGAAAAATACAAAAATTTAATAATATTCTTAAATGAAAATATTGGATCAGTGCAAAAGTTTATACACAAATTAATAGATGGTATAAAGAGTACACCGCATGGTGGCGCTCATGATTGAAATGTATTTATGTTGTAAATCGTTTAAAAGGTGATAATCACTGCTGTCATTTGAGTATCAGACACATTTGTACCATTCGATTTGTGTATAAGTAAAATTTTTGAAAATGGACAACGAAAAGATATACTTTTGTCACGTTATGTTGTACAAGTTTCAGAAAAGAGTAACCGTTGTCGTGGCTACGAAAAATAGTCGGTAGGTTTTTTTGTATCATGCATCATCATTTCCAGCTGTGAAGAAATCGTTTATTAAATTTCGACTCTGCGATTTTAACCTAGAATTTCAACTCCGCTCTGAACGGCTAAGGCCGGCTCTAGTTGACCATTACTCAAGAATTTCGACTGCAAAGGTGGCCAAAGTACTCCACGTTGCATTTCGGCATTTTAAAAAGTTGAGGTTTATGTTAAAGCACGATGCGTGGGTGCCGCACTCGTTGTCTGAAAAAAACTAGTTTGATCGCGTCTTTTCGGCAGTTTCTCTGCTTGGACGTCCCAACAGAGAGTCTTTTTTGGACTAGTTGATAGTTGTTATTGAGAAATGGATCCTACACAACAACTTTCTATGCAGATTAACGTGGAAACAAGTGAATGAAGGGGCAGAACCAGTTGCCAAAAATGGCTTGCATCCGATGAAGTTGTTGCTGTGTATTTAATGGGATTACAAATGTGTTGTCTATTTTGAACTGGTCGCACGGGTCGAAATAATTACTAAGGTGACATACTGTCAACAATTCACTAAACTGAACGCAGTAATTAAAGAAAAGCGTTCGATTTTGGTCAATTGCAAAAGGGTCATTTTTCACCATAACAACGCAACTACATACAGCAAAACTGACTCTGCAAAAACTGAAGCATTTGAAATGAGAAATCATATCGCATCCACCGTATTCTCCGGACATTTCACCTTAGGATTATCATTTATTCTAGTCGCTTAGTTTAAATAGAAAAAATGACACCGTGGAGGCTGTCAAAAACCTCCACACCGCATTTTTTCCCGAAAAATTGTGCAGATAAGGATCTAGCACATGCCTGAGTTATTGAAAATGATTACAAAAAACGATGGTGAATACAAAATTGATTAATAATATCGTTTTCTGCGAAAAATAATCGCTTCAGTTTCAATTTCAAATCGTATACGAACTTTTACATTAACACAATATATTTATTTAAATTGTCTTTTTTTTGATATCTTTAATTACTAATATTAATAAGAACGTTAGAGTACATTATACTCTCATGTACATAGTAGTATACTATATTGAGGACGAGTCATTTTGAAAAATATATATTTTGTAATTTTTGTAATAATTAATTTTTGAAAATATTTATTATTGTCAATCTATTGTATTACAAAATTTTTCCGATATAATTATTATAAAATATTTTGTGGACTTAAATGATTTGGAATGACAGTGTGATCATTTATAGAGAGTAGCCATACAACAAACTAATTAGTTTGTACACTAACTTAAACGCGAATTAGCAATACTAACATTTAATCATATCTGGCAGTGATTTTAAGATATTTAAATACTCTTTTATTCCGAAACAAATCCAAACATTTAAATATACGATACCAATTAATAATAACAAATGTCTATCTGAATATTTCATTAAGTTAATATCTGAGGATATTTAAACGAAACGTAATGAAACCTTGTATGGTAAAAGGAAAGCGAGCTCACGAACGAAATCAGACAGTCAAAACTGAAACGTGGACAGTGGATTAGAAATTCATTCGGCGACATTTTGATCCACCGCCTCGAACGTACCAACCATCCACCCACAGACCGACCGACCCCATATACGTACACACATCCTATTGCTATTGTCGTCTTGTCCTTATTGTACACACGGTGAGACAGCAACGACGCATCTCTGTCCACATGAGATATTCGATGCGTACGTTCATGAATATGCAAATCTAGATTTAGGGGTTTGCTAAAAACCAAAGAGCTACCAGCAGTTACTATAGGAGCTGACAGATATTCTGTATTATTGGCCATATAGCTCCGTTGCGATATATTCGTCGTTGTACAGGGTGTCATCGAATAAATATATATATATATATATATATATATATATATATATATATATATATATTGGAGGAAGTGCATTTGTGTATTAATGTGAATAAAAATAAATAAATAAAATAAACATTTCAGATTTTAAATAGAGTTTAAATTGTATAATTTATATATTATAAAAAGAAAGAAATGAAAGAATATATTTTCTTTAAAAAATGATTATATATATATATATATATATATATAGAGAGAGAGAGAGAGAGAGAGAGAGAGAGAGGTAACTTTCGTGTACCACATTTATTAGGTTCTTAAAAAATACCGTGTTAAGAGAATTTGTGTTATGTGTAACAAAGAATTAGTACAAAAAACAGGATTATGTTCCAAAACTTTTAACTAACCAAAACTATACTATTTTCTTGTTATGACTAAGGGAAATATGTTCATTAAAACAATTAATAATTGATCAAAATTATTACATATTAATATTAAGTAATATTTTCTTCTTCATCACTGCTGAATACCATTAGACTAGGGCGTTTTCTTTCTTGCAAAATATCCTCATTTTCTGACTTTTCTTTTACAGCATCTTGATTTCTACCCTATATTTTTTGCAAAAAATTGTTATTTTCTGTCATTTGCTTTTATCTAAGGGATCTTTATAAATTTCTTTGTATGGAGCTAAACATTTGTGAAGTTCTCTCTTAAATTTTTCACTTCTTTCAATGATGTAATCTGCAACTCCAATTGTTCGGCTAAATTTGTGCATTCCTGTATGTTTTCAGGAATAAAATTTTGAACTTCAGCATTTCCATTTATGCTATCGTTCTCTGAATTAATTTGGTTTATCTCAGATGCCATTTCCACCAAATTTACTCAATTCTCAAACTATGTTAGGGAGAAATCGTGTTGTAAAAATGTCATGTTAGACGGGGGTTACCTGTATGTATATATATATATATATATATATAGTCATATATATACATATATATATATATATATATATATATATATATATATATATCGTGATGAATTATTATCAATTTATTTTTTAGATAGTTTGTTTTTGTCAACTAGTTGATGCTATTACTATAATTGAGTTTGAAAAACGAAAATAGTAATGAGTAGAAAATAATAATAATAAATTTACATGTAGAACAATGACTCTATTTAGTCAACTGAGTTTTTACTCAGAGTTTATGTTAAAAAGATCAAAAATTATTGTTCAGTTTTGAAGTTCTTTTTTGTTACTTTCTTAATTTCTAGCTTTGAAAATGTGTTCATTTCATATTTACATATTAACAATTCCTTGTACTCTACATCTCATACAAATTTTTGTAGTTGATCTTCAATTGTTACTAAAAAACAATATAACTGCGAAAATATTAAACAAATATCACAAAAAGAATTTCATTTACATTAAATTTAAAAAAATCTACTTCTAAATTTTACATTTGAGCTATAGAAAGTTAGAAATTATATTGTGATCACTTAACTATGTGCAAAATTTACGATTTTTGATTCTCAGTGAGATTCAAAAGTTTGAAATAAATTGTATACTTGCATTTTAGTAATCTGCTTTCTCAAAAAGTCTTCAGTAACAAATTGAAATAAACATTTTTTCATAAAATTATTTACTGTTATAAATTGTATTAAAGGATTGGTTACTTTAATTGTGAGTATTTGTTATTGAGAAGCTTATTAAACACCTTTATGGTGGAATCGTAAACGTAATAAACATAGTCTGATAATATCATACATAAATTCGTACACTTTTTCCTAAATAGAAAATCAATATAAGAAAAATATACTTTAAATTTTGTCTATATCATTCAGAATGTAGAAGGATATAAATATATATATATATGAACAATTAAGAGACCAATGAACAGATGGGATAAGGATATTAAAAACTTTATTGGAAAACTGTGGAAAAGAGAGGCACTGAATCGAACAAAATGGAAAATCATGGAAGAGGCCTTTATCCAGCAGTGGATTGACAGGGGCTGAAGATGATGATGATGATATGAACAATTAATTATAAAATACAGTTTTATAATATTTCATTGTTAAGTAAAGTTCAATCACAAAAACAGTTCGGACACTGATAAAATTCACTTTTACAAATGAATTCATTTTCATCCCATAAAACAAATAAAAATTTTCAATTAAAAATATTGAATAAATTAGTGTTGATTATTTTTAAATGTCCCCATACGCACTTCGATGGCAACGACATCATTTTCAGAGTCTCAAATTACTGGAAAAAACTTTTTTTAATGCAACATGTATGTAAATATCTTCATAATCAACAATTGAATAAATCGATCGTGCTAGTTTGAAAAGTGACACTTGATAACCGTGACGTTACTAAATGAATGGTAGTACCACATCATAGAAATTTACCAAACTTATCAAACGACCCTCGTATTTTAATTTTATAGACATTATTCTTGTGCTACTCGATTTCAGTTTTTAGTTTTGCGTCGCTATTTTTTGGAACGTTTCTCGACATATCTTGTGGGATTACTCTTTTAATATAAATGGAGGAATTGGTGTGAATAACTGATAACGATTTCACAAATGTATCTTTTTCCCATTGTACAAACTACATTTTTTTGTTTAGAACAATTCAATAGATCATTAATAATTACTGCATTTTGACAATCAGAGAATAATAGTGTTGCTATCGAAATATGGATAAGTGATAATTATAAATGATAAATAATGATTTATTAAAATATTAGGTTGGTGCAAAATAATTCCGGTTTTTATCATTTTAAGTTTGGTGCTGATTTTTATAGTTATCGTCATCTTTTATTATAGTTATGTGATACATCAATGTAAACAATGAAATTAGTACTACTGATTTCAGATTATGTTTTCTGTTTTCATTCTCTAGTATTGTTGGATATAACCTCTTAAACTAGTCATGGAAAAAAATAAATTCGCTCGATTTTGTTGCATAAGTTTAAATTGGGACGTAAAGCAATAGAAACTGTTAGATATATAAAAAGTGTTTTTGGCAAAGAGTCAATTAGTGAACGAACATCTCAACACTGGTTTAAAAAATTTCTTAATGGAAACGAAAGCCTTGTTGATGAAGAGAATCGTGGACGTTCTTCAGTTATAGACAATAATGAGTTAAGAACCATTATTGAAGCGGATCCACGTAAAACAAGTTTTGGCAGAAGAACTTAATGTTGATCATTCAACAGTTGTTCGACATTTAAAGCTTCATAAATGGGTGCCATATGAACTAAATGAACATCAAGCAATACGGCGATAAAATTAAATGAACTGGGTTTTGAAACATTACCTCACATTACGGTCAGCATTAGTCAATCGAAGACGACCAGTTATTCTTCATATCAACGTCCAATCACGTCTTACAAATAACTTTAAAAAAATAAATAAATTGAGTTATGAAACCTTACCTCACACATATTATTCTCCGGACTTGTCTCCGACAGACTATCATTTTTTTAACATTTCAGTAATTTCCTACGAAAGAAGGTTTTCAAAGATCAAGCACCAGCTCAAAGCACTTTCGATGAATTCGTTAATTACAGGACTTAAAATTCTATCTTCTAGGAATAAACAAACTTGTTTCCCATTGGGAGAAATGTGTGCAGGCCAATGGTCTTTAATTTGATTAATAAATATAAATTTTAACTGATATATGCGTCTTTATACTCGATATGTAAAAACCGCAATTCTTTTTGCACTAACCTAATATTTTATGTTTGTGCAACAAATAATTATTTTTTTTTGCATCAACTTATCGCTGGAAAATTTTGTGCAGAGAGTTGGAAAATGTGAAAGTAGTTTAACTGTTAAAAAATGATCTGCAACGAGACACATGGTGAAAGAAAATGCGATGTTGGTTTTAAAAATTGATTATAATCATATAAAAAACTCGTTATCCAATATCTGTAATTAAAATTTGAAAAAAAATAACTTTAGTGGAAGGGTCATCTGTATTGAACAAAATGAACAAATACAAAACGGTTCTGATGTCAATAATTTGGAACATTATTTTACAAAGAGTCAGTGTTACCAGCTAAACACTGCAAACAATCAAGTGCTCGCTAATTAAAGATTCTGATTTGTTTAATGCATTAGAAAATGTCATTAAACAATTCCGTGATGAATCTTCTAATTAAAAAAAGAGGTAACATATATTATATCTTTAATTTTCAGGCATCAACCTAATATTTTTGCTTAGAAATTTCCTTTTTGCGGTTTATGGAATGAAAAAAGAATTAATTTGTGAAAGTGAATTTAGCCACAGTATCAGAACTGTATTGCGAGTCGTCGGCGTGTCGTTTTTTCGTTCGCACCCGTTAAATCCACGAGGACAGTATGAATTTATGCGTTGATATTTGAAGTGGGCCGCGCGGCGGCCGGCTGTGTGTACTAACGTACTTTCGCCGTTTTTCATTCACTTCATCTGATTGAATATTTTTTCGCGAATTTGCATTTCAATTGTCCACGGTGGCGATTGTGTGATATTTTATTGGATTCGTTAGGACCGGAATAAGTTATTACGCGATTTGTTTTATGGGTATTCGAGACTCGTTCGACACAAAAAGAACAATGTTTGCGTTTTTCATTTCCTGTACCTTTTTTCCTACACTGGCGATTTAATTTTTTTTAAACACGTGCGTTGTTTTATCTTGAATTAACATACGAAGAAACGATTTTATTGTTCGAGAGAGTCAATAGGGATATGATTTCGGTGAGGTTTTCGCGTTTTTATTGTTTTGGTTTTTTCTCGGTTATTTGTATTCATAAATATTTTCGTTGTAGTATAAATGTTTATATTTTTTTAAGCTTCTGTTCTATTAATATATTTTACCTGTAAGGTTTTAGAATGTGACTGTGTAAAAAACGAAATAATTTTCTTATACATACATAAATAATATTAAAAATTACTATTTAATTAGATGTTCGAAAATTAATTTTATTTAAAATTTAGAAAATTTCTTCCATTCAATATATTCTTTTTAGCTATAAAAATATAAAAAGAGACAGAATAAAATAATTTTCTGCTTCTATCAATAGAATTGTTTAAATTAAACCGATTTAAAATGAAATGAATTAAAATTTTAAAAATTAAAGCATTTCATTTATTATATTTATATTTTTAACTAATACTAAAAAAAATATTAATAGTGACATTTAAGTGAACCATTAAATAATTTTAAAAATTTATAATTATAAAATGAATGTTTCCATTATATTAGAGAGCCTTGTATTTATATTGTTTTCTGAGTGTATAATTTTGTAAATATTTTAGCTGGATGATAAACATCACTTGTAATGCAAATGAATATCAAGTTATGCTATAGTTTATTCTAATTCAAGTTATTTTTGATAGTTTGATTTCATTTATTCGACGAATTTATTTTTAAACAGATTTCTTAAAAATCGTTTTTGCATTGTAACTGGATTCATTTTTACAAATGAATTTCCTCTCGCTCTTCAAACCTCCATAAATATTTTTTCAATCATAATTGTCCCATTAATACTTATTGATCACTTTTAAATGTTTTTATATGGATTTAGATGACTATTGAATCATTTTCAAAGCGTTAAAATACAGAAAAATGTACACCCTAGTGATATACCAATTATTTTTCTGAATTTTAGCTCTCTGAGGATGATATCGTCCCCATCGAAATGCCTGCAAGCAAAATTCAAAATTGATTTATAATCAATTATTTAACAATTTTGAGCCAATTAATTTTTATGGTTTATGAGACGAGAGAAAAATTCCTTTGTGAATTATTTTTTAAAGATAAGCAAAATACAAATAAATTAAGACTTGAGGTGAAAATATTAAAGACTATATATATATATATATATATATATATATATATATACATATATATATTAAATGTAAAAATTAATTCTGTGCTTTTAAATTGAATCAATCATAGCTTTGTTTTAAATTAAAATATTTTCTCGTTGTTTTAGGATTTTAAAGTGACAATCTTAACATTTAAAAACACTATATATCTTGTCTAAGTAGTTAGCATAACCTTACAAAACAGTAATGAACACAATAGTGGCCGGAAAATAACATATTAGGCATTGGATACTTTTCTCAGTCTAGTTAAAAAAATACTGCTGGTGCTGCAAAAATGATTTGGTCGGTTTTGAAGGAAGGTATTATGACTCACAAAACATGCAAAAATGATTTCAAAGATTTCAAAGTACTGATTTTGATCTTTTCGTTCGAGAACGTCCCGAACAATTGAAAAGGAGGATCTTGAGCAGTTGTTAAGTGAAAATTCAACTCAAATTGAATAGGAACTCGCTTAATAATTTCGAGTTACCCAGTAAGTAATTTTTGATTGTCAGCATCGTCTGGAAAAGAATCAAAAGCTAGACTAATGGATTTCACATGAGCTCAGCTCGGAAAACCAAGAAAGAAGATGCAATGACCGGCTGCGTCCTCGCGCACAGAGTTCAAAAAGAATGATTTTTGAATTAAAACATAATTACGGATGAAGAATGTTTTTATGATAGTCCAAACTGCCAAAAATCATGAGTTATTACGTTCGATAAATCATCGACATCGATTTTGAAATCAAATATCTATACCAAAAAATGTTTTGTGTATTTTATTGTGCAAAATTTGATGGGACATTAAGAATGTGTTGTATTGTAAGTTGATCGAACCTGGCCAGACTATAAATTAAGAGCATTACTAACAACAGCTCACTTTTTCCTAGTAAATCAAAAGAAGTTAATATTAATGAAGTCAAATCATTAATAGAGATTATATGCTGGTATTCCAGGAGCAAGATCACCAGGAACAGCCAAAGAAAGAAGATCTCTACAAAGAAGAACACAAGAACAGGTATACTTTTTTCAAACTAACCTTCAAAAAAAAAACAATAACTCGTCTGTTTGACTGTCGAATTAGGGAGAAAAAGACCATTCACTGGCGAGGGCACAATACTAGTCATTTTACAGCACGACAACGCTTGTCCACACGTCATAAAACAGACCAAAGAATTTATTTGTTTTTGGGATGGGAAGTTCTTTCTTATACGGGGTATTCACCGGACCTAGTCCCATCAGATTATTACCGGTTCCAGACGCACCAACATTACCTGTCTGATACTCATTTTTAAATACTGAAAGAGGTCCGAAAATGAATTGACGATTTCATCGACTCAAAGCCGCAATCTTTTTTCGATAAAGGATTCGTCAGTTATCTGACAGGTGAAGAAAAGTTATACAAAATAATGTGGGACATTTTGAGGATTGAAAAGTATTCTATTGTTTCCTAAATTAGATTTTATTTCCTATAAAAAAACCCAGCACCAAATTAATTTGTAAAAGCTATCATACCAATCAAAAATAAAAGACTATCGAAAAAGAGTATAAAAATAAAATGAACTATCTTATACTTTGTATAAAATATATGTTGTTTTACGATTTATACTTGTAGATTTTTTTATTATTTAGATATAAGAACTTATGCTGTTTGGCAAATGTATATATTTAAGAATTCAAAATATCAAAATGATAAATTATCATATATATATATATGTAAAAATCTGTAGATAAAATACAAAAAAATGAATAAGTGTTCTCTAAGATAAAGTACGAAAAATCCACGTACTGAAAATCGAATACAACTTCGGCGCACACGCAATTAGTTACTTATATTCCCATACATTAGTAATAAACTTCATAAGGCGTATCCAGTGTTTGTATACATAGGTAACTGTTTCTGAATCCTTAATCGGCGCCTTAATGCCATTTAAGTCGCAGGTATTTCGGTATTTAATAATGCAGATTTCGATTTGAATACAGAATACGGCATAGGTGAAACGTTCGCCCCCCGATCCATGGATTACAAGCCAATCTAGCAATTTCGATGTGTGATCTAAATTTGTAGACGTCGGTGCTGCCACTACACACACACACACACAGAAACACAACATGTACATTTATACATGCACCTTGATAACGGCTGTATGTTCGTAAAGTAAACATAAAGAGAGAATAGGAGCGTTTAGACGCAGTTACCGGATCGTATTTTGCGGAAATTGGAATATAGTTAAATATTCATATCTCTCATATACACGCATAACTTACATATATACACCTAATATATATATATATATATATATTATATTGCTGAAATAAAAATACATTCATTCATAACGTGAAATTCAATACCGACTTTATTAGCATTAAAAGAAGAGGATTACATATGATTTAATTGAATTTAATACAAAAATGCGACACACAGGAAATGACACCGGAATGAAAAACATTTAAAGTGTAGCCAAAGATTATTTAAAGATGTTTATGTACAACGTGTTTAGTCTATTAAATTTTTTGCAGAGTGGTTTGAAACAATACTTTTATTATTAAATAATTTTTTTCAATACAATTATGACTTTACGTTCAGCATAATTTTTTCACACAAACCAAGTTATAGTAAAATATCAATTTTTCATAGCTCTAAATGTTCTAAAGATGATGGAATCACCTTTAAAATTTGCATAAGAAACGATTAAAACTGATTAATAGTGATTTACCGAACATTTTGATCTGGAAACATTTTAGTGGCTGGTGGAAACATTTGTGAAAATTAGTTTCTCTATTGCAAGTTACACGAAATATATTCCATCTGCAGTAATACACTTATTAAAAATAATCGTTATTTTTTTCAAAGTAATACTAAAAATCGTTTTTAAAAATAATCACTAAAAATCTGATCATAGATTTACAATGTATTTAATATTACTAACACAGTTTGTATTTTATATCATTTTTATTTTATAGAATTAAAAAGAAATAGAAGTTGTCAAATCAGACGAGTGAGGTGTCATTGAAAGTAGTACTGAAATACATTTTTAAGGATAACCACTGGAAATATGATCATAGATTTACAATATCTTTAATATTACTAACACAGTTTGCATTTTATATCATTTTTATTTTATAGAATTAAAAAGAAGTACAAGTTGACAAATCAGATGAGTGAGGTGTCATTCAAAGTATTACTGAAAATCTTTTTTAAGAATAACTACTAAAAATCTGATCATAGATTTATAATATCTTTAATATTACTAACACAGTTTGCATTTTATATCATTTTTATTTTATAGAATTAAAAAGAAATACAAGTTGTCAAATCAGTTGAGTGAGGTGTCATAAAAAGTATTACTGGAAATCCTTTTTAAGTATAATCACTAAAAATCTGATCATTGATTTACAATATCTTTAATGTTACTAACACAATTTGCATTTTATATCATTTTTATTTTATAGAATTAAAAAGAAATGCAAAATGACAAATAAGACGAGTAAGATGTCATTCGAAGTATTACTGAAACATATTTTTAAGGATAACTAGTGAAAATCTGAACATAGATTTACAACGTCTTTAATATTACTAACACAGTTTCACATTTTATATCATTTTTATTTTGTAGAATTAATAAGAAATACAAGTTGTCAAATCAGATGAGTGAGGTATCATTCAAAGTATTATTGAAAATCCTTTTTAAGGATAACTACTAAAAATCTGATCATATATTTACAATATCTTTGATATTACTAACACAGTTTGCATTTCATATCATTTTTATTCTATAGAATTAAAAAGAAATAAGAGCTGATTTGTATTGGAGAAAAATTTTAGCATTTGATATAAGAAGTTGAGATATTTTTTGTAGCCTTCCGATAGCGATTCTTCTCATAATTTATCCAGCTAAGCTTTAAATTGATTACTGAGATATTTTATTACTGGCATTTATATAATGTCCACTAAAATACAGATTCGCCAACAACCTCATTACTTTTGATTGTTCAAGAAGCAAATTTGAGCTGTTAAATTCAACAGTACTTTGTGACAAAAGTCGTTCTTTTTGAGTATATGTATAAATACTTTCTTGATATCTTTGGTCTTGCTACAATTTTGTTGTTTGTTAAATTTAGATGAAAAAAATGCTGACTAGAGACTAGAGAGTGTCACGAATCATGACATGTTCGGCTGCCAAAAAGTCGAAAATAAAAATTGTAATTTTTGAACCGAAATAATGTCATGTAAGAGCTACAAATTGATTTGTTCTCGATAATCTGGAAACTGATCAAATATTACCTATTAAATAAATCAGAGTAATAGTTATTATTATGAGTTCATTTATAAAAAAAATCACAATAAAATTTATGTGCGTCAATGTGTGCGTTTGTATGTGTGTGTTTTAATTTGTAACTGTATGAAAAAGATTATAAACCGTTCTCGTACACACGAATAAAACGGTATAACAAAACAGCACAAGTTGAATGAAAATGCGTGTGTAAATTTGACTGAAAACACCTAAATTGTGTTATTATCCACACACCATTCACGTGCGGTGCATGTAGTACATGTGATTCGATCAGCTGATTGGATGTTCTGGGGGTGAGGTCGAACGTTGTGTGTGTGTGAATTTTTTTATCAAACGTAGGGGTGGCGAAATTAAATCCGCAAACGACGTGCGATGTTGATGAAAACTGTGTCAGCGGTCAGCTGTTTTTCACTGACATTGACATTTTTATATGGATTACATATTTTGCACGAATAGTTTTCAAACAAGTTGTGTATTTGTAAGTATTGTTTTAAATATTAATTTTCACATATTTTTATTGCTAAATTACTATTTAATAAATTTTATTTTGTTATATTCTATAGAAAGAGTAAATTGACACATACACACACACACACAGATATATATATATATATATATATATATATATATATATATATATATATATATATGAAAAAAATAACATATCAAACAACTTATTCTTTTCTATAAAAATATACTATCATTGTTAACAATTTTAAAGAGAATTTAATATTAAATTTCAAAGGATATTTTAATAAATATTAAAAATTACATAATTTAAAAATATGGCTGCCATTTTCAATAAATAAATTTTATAATAAACAACTAAAATATGTACATGAGCTCATAAATACACACACACACACACACATATATATATATATATATAATAAATGATCAGTATTCAGCTGATGCACCATTTACAGGTAGATTTAGAAATTCTAATTCAAGGTATCTTAATCTATCTGAAGAGGGCATAAGCGCTGAAATTAGTGGAAGATAGAAACTTAAGTGATCTAAAAGGACGAAGATGATCAGAATGTTGTATCAACTAGCTTGCAAATATGAATACAATTATAAATTTTTAATATTGGTCATAATTAAAAGTAGAAAATAATAATAGAATTTATAACATGCGATAATCAGATTTCTGTATATGAAAAAAATATTTATTATCTGAAAATGTTTGATATCTGAATTTTAACCAGTTAAATTTAATTATATATATATATATATATATATATATATATATATAATATAATATATCTCTCACGCCTCCTGAAAGTACTACTAATTTTTGAATATTAATATATTTTTGAAATTTAATATGAAATTTATTATTAATTTATTTTATATACTTATCTACTAGATTTTCCAAGTACTACAACGTCTTTGTAATTTATTGAACAATAAACTTAACATTTTTAAAAAAAATTTAATGTTCTTGAAGAAACATTTAAAATCATATCTTATGAATGACAATAAATTATTAACAATGATTATCTGATACTGCAGATAAATTCATTTACATAATTGTGTAAACACTTTAGACACGATAACAAAATCTTAACAAAATAAATAATAATTAATTTTTCTAATTTGCTGTCCATGACAATCAATAATCACCAAAACAGTAGCATATATCATATATACATATATATATATATATATATATATATATATATATATATATATATGTAATATTTCAAATATTTTTGAATTATGTAACTGAGAGAGAATTCGAGTTATTCTTTACATTACTAATTACATTATTAATTTTTTATGCAATATATTTTTCATGACGGTGAGGGTGTGTGTTCAAATAGCAATGCAGTACTGAGCAGTTCATGCTACTTCAATTTATGATTTAATGCATGATGCTGCTTAATATTGCGTACCTTGAAGCTTAATGCACGCATTTCTCTATTTATCTTTCTATTTTTCTCTTTATTTCATTCAAAAAAATATAATTTAAGTAAATATACGATTATTTTTAAAATATAGTGATAATAGGGACTATGGAAATGCTATAAAATATATGTTTCAATACAGACTTTCATTATTAGAACATCTTCGAAATACAGTCTCTCATAACTACAAATCTTGGGCAAATGTCTCTCTCTCCCTCTTTTTTATATATAGGTTAATTCAATTTAGGATTCCACATGAAAGTATTAAAGAACGCAAAAATTAAAAAAGATCATTTTTTTATATAGTATGTTAGTTCAATTGTATTTTAGTAAACTAAATAAAAAATAACATGATTTTATTACTTTCTGTGTTTTTTAATGCATACATGTGAAATCCTAAATTGAATCAATATATATATATATATATATATATATATATATATATATTGATAGTAATTTCTCAATATTATAATAAAAAAATATTTATACTTTCTTTATAAAATATTCTATACATTATGCATTTTTAGTTATAAAATTTTCTATACAAACATTAAATTATATCACTTGTAGCACTAGATGTTTCAAGTGTTTTTATATAACTGAAGAAAAGTAATATCGAACTGAGTCTATATTTATTTAAAAACAATTTTTTACATATAAGATTGAAGAAATCTATGAACGAATATTAATACAGCCTCTTTACTATCCTTACAAAATAATTAGAATATAATTAACTGTCATCATCGTGTAACAAGTTAGATAATATTAGAAAGAAATACAGACAATTAAAAATAAAGATAACTTAACAAAAGTATGCTATATATATATATATATATATATATACATATATATAGAGAGAGGGAGAGAGAGAGAAATAGTGATTCCATTCAGAATTTTACAGAAAGTATTAGTATTAAAAAAAATTGCATAAAATAACATGATTTTTAATTTTTGCGAATTTTATAATACATTCATGTGGAAACTCAAACAATAACCGTATATATATATATATATATATATATATATATATATGTATGTATGTATGTATATATGAATTCGATTTTATTTCATCTGAACGATACTGTTCTGTTGTATCTCTCTTCTAATTTAAAGTAAATATAATTAAAACACTCAGTATAATTTTATAATTAAATAAGATTTTCTTTTATATTATTATATTTTTCCATACATCATTTGACTGAGCATAAAATTACTCTTTTTTAAAAAAAGAAATAAAAAAATATGTTTGATTGAAAAA
Organism: Acanthacorydalis orientalis; assembly: GCA_034766995.1. Lineage (NCBI taxonomy): Eukaryota > Metazoa > Arthropoda > Insecta > Megaloptera > Corydalidae > Acanthacorydalis > Acanthacorydalis orientalis. The sequence goes on along the minus strand of CM068317.1, from coordinate 9,503,795 downwards.
GAATACAAACAGTCAAGAAAATGTAATAGATAAAAATGTGAATATTGCAAATAGAAGATTCTTTATTTTTAAAAAGATAACGCTTTTCTTTTCTCATTTTAAATAAATAAGTAAATATATATATATATATATATATATATATATATATATATATATACATATTCATATATGTATGTACACGTTTATGTGTACATGATTTCGACAGACATTGAAAACGTTCTGTTGCGATACACTTCGCAATACACAGCATATTATTATTTTGAATAGTTGTTTTTTTCTCTGTCAGAAACAATTGGTTATATTTCCCTATATGGTTTGAGGCCATATATAATACTTTGGGTATATTTGAATATCTAATAAAGTCAAATGCATGAATGCCTTGCTTGTTTTTCTTTCAATATGGGAAATTGGATTGGATGTTTTGCATTCATATCTTCGACGCTATTGCATGACTAAGGATTTTCTCAATCGGTATACACACATACGCGTGTAATACATACATACATATATATATATATATATATATATATGTGTGTGTGTGTACGTGTGTGTTTTATATATAGATGGGTATTTATATGAAATATTTATCAGTATAAAATATTAAAAAAGACGGTTTGAAATCCTACAATATTTGGAATATTACTGGAAACAAATTCTCAGAAATGTATATTTTTGTATCGGTAAAATATATTTTCATGCTTCGTATGAGATATGGTAATATGTAATATTTATATTGTTAACTGTTACTTGTATGCAAATTTGTAAAATAAATTATAATATTGAATATAATTTGTTACAAAATTAGATTACTCCGAATTATCCAGTTAAAAATCTGTGGGAGAATTAAAATATAATTATCTGAGAAACAATGTAATATCAATAATACTTAATCATTAGGTAGTAAATTTGTAAGGAAATTATTTCTAGAAGTCTCTCCTATATATATATATATATATATATATATATATATATATATATATATATTAAAAAACTCATTTGTAAAATTAAATTACTTCAATCTTCACTCAATTAAAATTTGGTTTATCTTTGGTGACAGTAACAGCCTTTTTAAGTTGATTTTCCATAGCATATTCTTTTAATATTAATTTTTTTGCGAATTTGATCGTTTTTCATCTTGATTTGAACATCTGTACCCTTACAATTTTTGACTATACCGAGAAAATCAATTTCCTTATATGTTAGACTTTATTTTGTTTGTCTGTATCCTGTCTAATTATATGTGGAAAAAATTTCAATCTTCATTCAATAATCTTTCTATATATGTAAAATCGTTTTTGAACGTGTTTTATTCGATTGTACTTCAAAAATCAGAAGAATATGGTTGAAAAATGCGAACAAAGTCGTACGATTTTCAATTTTCCTTAACGTACAGCGTTCTTTATACATATTAACATTTTTTTCTGTTTCAAATAAAAACAAATAAATTTAATACTTGGAAGTATTTGAGAGCACAATTTTAAATTAAAAGCAGTCACTTTACAAGTCTATTAGGTTGATAGAAAAATAATTGCGGTTTATGATCTTTAAATTCATATACATTTTTTTAATTTAAGTGGTTTTGATTGATCCAGAACTGTTGGATGACAACCCCTAACTTTTGAGTAAGCTCTTGAATTGTTGTGCGTGGTTCTGATTCAATTATCACCTTCAATTGGTCGTTATGAAATAAAGAAGGATACCTCAACGTTCGTCATCTTCAAAGCTTTTGTACGTAGCACGATTTTTTTGGATCCACTACTGTACTGAACGTTTTTTAAGAGTACCGACACCAAAAGAATCATTTAGCTTACAAGCAGTCTCTGCTACTTCACCACCCATTTTCAAATTATACAAAAGTTTGCTGTTATTTGCTTCTTTTCCATCTTTAATTCAAAAGCTAAATTTGAAGTAAAATTAATAATAAAACCTAAGTCAATGTTACTAAAACAGAGACCAAAAAATGCACTTTAAAACGATATTAAAATGAACACAACAAAATGACACTTATAGAAAAAAATAAAAAGTTAGAATTCAGAAAACAAAAACCGTAATTATTTGTGAAATAGTCATTTACTATATTTTGTTTAATTTCTATATCTTTTTCACTATTAACCAGAATTAAAAGGTCAGATTTTATATATATATATATATATATATATATAACTAAATTTTTTCTCTTAATGAAATATATTGACTGAAAGAAATTCTACATTGTGTTATTTTTTTTTGTAAAACTATGTGAAAATAATGTAAATTAAATTAATATATCATTTCTTATAAAATTTTTAGTTATATATTGTAATGAATTAATTATTATTAATTTTTAAAATTGTGTATACATATATTAATATATATATATATATATATATATATATATATATATAAATGTATGTATATATATATATATTTTCTTCAAATACTTTCAGTTCTTTATAGTAGTAGCTCGTTCGCATTGAAATATTCAAATGTTGTATAATATACGTCAATTTTTATTACCTCTCAGCAGAAGGTTTTTTAATGTTTGCAATTTCGATACAGGAAACTACTGTGCCGATTATTGCATCGTCTATTCTATGAATGGTTTTCACGCACACAAATATTATACGAAACGGATATGCAATATCATAAAATACTTCTTGCTGTTAAGAGGGGATGCTGAGAAATATTCAATGCTATTAAGTTTTTTTAATGTTGGCTTCAGGCATTGAAAGGGTTTATGTTATTGATTTGAAAAATGGTTTTCATTTGACTAGAAAATTAGTTCCCATATGATTCAATCATAGATGAAAAATATGTGTATTTAATGCTGATAACAGTGAATAATGATAATAAATGATTACACAAAGGGAAGTTTTTTAATTTCTTTCTAATTAAACACTTTAACTATAATATTTTGCTTATGTTCACAGCTAGTGCCAAAATATTTTATATTGGTTAATAATTTATTTATTTATGAATGCTGTAATATACAAAAATTACTTTTCACAGTATACTGTAATATAAAAGAGAAAGGAAATTATTCACATGCAGAAAAATTAATAGAGCTTTCCTGTTAAATTAGTCTGTTAATGTTTATATATATATATATATTATATTTTATAATGGGTTTTCTATTTGTTGTTCTCGTATATTACTATTCATGCTTCTTGAAAATGAGAATATTTTTTCTCTATTTAACATCCATATTCAAGTTATTTGACAAAAAATGATATCTTTACATTTTTTACGATATTCGACGATCATTCATATGGAAAGACTTCCTGAAAAAATGACAAACTTTTCCAACAGTATTTATATTATTTGCATCATTCCGAATATGATTTCATATGGTATAGAATACAGCATGCCATTCGTTCTTAATATGCATACGGAGAATATATTGCGATATATATATATATATATATATATAATATGTATGTATTTTTTTAGAATCACTCTGCGGGAGGTAGGTTTCGAACGCGAACGTTAAAAATCTAAGGGGGTTGGAGTTCGGAGACCGTGCGCGTGTTCGGGGGTGCGATGTCATTCGCCGGAAAATATTTATGATATCTGAAATATTTTCTGATTTGCATACGGTATTTGTTAGTGTGTTTTTATTGTATTACGTGATTTATGATGTGGATTGTGTGCCGGCTGTAAAAAAATCTATCTTCTGATATTGGTGATAGGAGAATAGATATGAAGAAGGTAATGGCCATAGACACTAGGCTATATAATAATTTGTTTCATTTCGTTTATTGGATTCAATTCGATTTATTAACATTTAAACTCTCAAATGGATTATATCTGAAATTG
>CM068317.1:9392500-9495000 GCA_034766995.1 Acanthacorydalis orientalis | reverse complement strand
TTATGGGAGAATGAAACAATTGATAAATATATATATATATATATATATAGATATATAAATATATATATATATATATATATAATATTATTGTATATATATATATATATATATATATATATACATATATACATATATACATATATATATATATATATATATATATATATATATATCAAATTGTTGTATATATATATATATATAAACAACAAATGTACAAGTTTGTCTGCGTGTGTCTAATAAGTTTGTAGCTTATGTATAAAAAAATTTATACCCAGTGAATCGGAAACTAGTAAATTTTTATTGTGCGTCGAACGACGGGCGGCGTTCGTTCTTTTGTTTCACACGCCATTTGTTTTTTGTTTTATACTACGACCGGCCAAAAATACAATTTGTATACGAGTTCTTGTCTCGTCTAGTTAGTATTTTTCTTTTTTTCGCAATTATTTATGTTATTGAATCTGATTTATTTTCATCTAGTTGGATGTATATAAATAAGAACATATAATAAGAATTGGTTTATTACAGTGAATTTCAATAAGTATACGAGTATCATACATTTTTGAGATAATTTAGATGAAGTTTTTATTTTTTTCTTGCTTATTTATTTGAAATAAACTTATTTTTATTGAATCATAAATAGTGTTTGTTTTCAATATAATTTTTTGTGAAATAAATTATTAAAATAAAAGATAACTATTTAGTCTCAATTCAGTTCTGACACAGTGAGTAAATTCATTTGGTCCAATTAATTATTTTTCATCCTAGCAGTACTGAAAAACTTCTGATCAAAAATATTTACTAAATCATTTTAATAATCAGAGTGGATTCGAAATTCATATAAATAACAATAAAAAATGATAAATAATGAAGTGTTGAACATTTTGGATCAAAATATTTAATATGTTAAAAACATTTTTTGTAGTGTATTGCATGTATAAGGAATTTATTTATGAAAATAACAAGTTAGGCTTATAAAGTTAATTTATTATTACTTATATATCTATATCTATCTATCTATCTATATATATATATATATATATAGATAGATAGATAGATATAGATATATAAGTTTATTTTTATATTTTATATATATATAAAACATAAAAATAAAAAAATAAAAAGCATAAAAAGGATCACAGTAAATATTTATATACTTATGTGTATTTTATATATATATATATATATATTAAAGCTTTTTTTAACAAATATTTTTTTAATAATCAATCATTAATTATGTTTTTATGATACAAATGAATTTTATTTATCTCACAAACCGTATAAAAATGATCAATAATGATTAAATGAACATTTTTTATAATCAAAAATGTTCATTAAATCATTATTGATCATTTTTTTATTGTTGATTATATGTATTTCGGTTCCATCAATTTCAGAACGCCGAGGTACAGAAAAACCATCAGGCACCGAAGTACAAATATTTTTGTATCTTTGCATTCTAAACATGATAGAAACGCGTGTAACACTGAAATGAGTATAAGCGTCAATCAGAAATGATCAATAATAATTTATTGAGTTTTCTAATTGGCATCATATTATGGTTTGTAATAAAAAAGTGATTCATGTATGAAAGTAAACTTAGTCAGTGTTAGAACTGTATTTTGATATCTTTATGAAACCAAATAGATTTTCATAGAATCTTTCTGTTTTTTTATTACAAATAAATATTTAATATAAATCCATTATGCAACAATTTTTTTTCTCGGTCATGAATATGTTTAATAAGTACTGATATATACGAGGGTCATTTGATAAGTATGGTAAAAATGAAAGTTAAACGACGTTTTTTTTAGAAAAAAAAAACAATTTTATTTCTCAACATAGTCTCCATTGAGGACTATACACTTGGTTCAGCGAGTCTGTAAAGTATGAATTGACGGCGGTGATGATATCCTCATTCGACGAGAATTTCTTCTTACTGAGACAAATTTTCAAGTTTAAGGAAAGGGAGAAGTCGCATGGCGTCAATACCGAAAAACAGGGTGGATGAAGAATCAATTCGAATCCTAATTCGTGCAATTTTTCCATTTAGACGGTCAATTTGTGGGATGGCGCGTTGTTCTGGTGAAAGAGAACTTTCTGTGCCTCAATTTTGGCCATTTTTTTCAACTTTTCTTTCAAACAGGCCAATAATATTGTATAAAATACTCCTGCTATCGTTTTTTCATTCGTAAAGTAGTCGATCAGGATGATTCCTTAGAAATCTCAAAAAGCATTGTTCATCCCCTTCCCTGCCGACAAAACGGTTTTTGCCTTCTTCGGCGCACTTTCACCAGTGGTTGTACACTATTTTACTGCTTCGATTCAGGTGTTTATTAGTGGATCCATGTTTTATCCATGGTGACAAATCGACGCAAAAAGCTTGCTCATTTTTATTCTATTTGCAGTAACTGCTACAAAATGCACTTTCAAACATTTGTAGAACGTCAACAAAGCATCGATTCTGGCTGAAATTTCGCCCATACTAGTTTGAAAACTAACACTTGATAACCGTAACATTATCAAATTAATGGTGGCGTAACATCTTAGAAATTTACCACCCTTATCAAATTATCTTCGTATTTTCCAATTTCTATAAATATTATGCTTGAATATGAAGAGAAAATATTTTTAAATAAAACGAGTTTCAACGAAAATAATATAAAGGTGTATTATTTCCTTATTTGAAATAATTTTTATTTATATTTGTTTATTACTCATATTTAATTATTTATTGATAACCCCACAGATAAATATATGAGTAAATAAATATTTTTTTCTGAGTTATTTATCTAAATTACATTATATGGTACGTATTTTGTTATAATAATATACTGATGGAAGTATCTCTTTAAAATGAGGTATAATTTATAAAAACTGGTCAGTTTTTTTGATTATATCTAAAGAAATTTTATGAATCTATATATAAATATATTTACACTTTGTTGTTAAGTTCTGTAGATACTAGTAAAAATGCAATTTATAAATATTAGATTGATGGGAGAATAATTGAGATTTATGACGTTATAATTATTATACATTTTTTAATTTAAGTGGTTTTAAGTCGTTCAGAACTGTTGGAGGATTAAAACCTAACTTTTGTGTAAGCTCTCGAATTGTTGCGCATGGTTTTGATTCAATTAACGCCTTCAGTTGGTTGTTATGACCTGAAAAAGGATGCCCTTGACCTTCATCTTTAAGGCTCTCTTCCCCAGTATGAAAATTTTGGAACCATCATTGCACCGTACGTTCCTTAACAACAGCCACATCAAAAACATTGTTTAGTGTACGAGCAGTTTCTTCTGCTTTACCACCCGTTTTGAACTCATACAAAAAATAGATCTAATTATCTTCTTACCATCTTTAATTCAGAAGCCCACTTTAATGCAAAATTAATAATAAAATCAAAGTCGATGTTACCAAAATACAGATCGAAATATCCACTTTAAAATGACATTAACATGAACACGATGAAATGACACTTTTATTGAAAAAAATTAAGATTAGAATTTAGAAAAGAAAAACAGAAATAATTTTCTTACCAATCTAATACATTATCGTCCGTAAAAAAATGACTGTTATGAAGAAAGAAACAACATTTCACGACTCTGCACAAAACCAATATATCCGTAAAAACTTTTATCATTAGTAAATCAACGAGAGCATTAAGCAAACACCACACTGTACCTTTCATGTCGTAACATGTCTCATATTTCTTACACTACGACCCCCATAGCGAGCGAAAATTCATGAACATCTACTTTTCTTTGATCGAATCAAAGTCATCAAGCACTTCGACAAGATTTCCACCTTCCATCTATCCATACATCCATCTGAAACCATTAATAAAACATAAACTCATAAACAGTAATCTACTTTTACCCTCTTACATTCACCATGTTTGATACACGTACTAGCATTACATCCGCCAGTGCAAACTTATCCCCATACTTGTGTGTATGTGTCTATAAGCTGATAGATATTTTTAACGTCTGATCATCGGCGTACGTTCACCAATCACTAATCAATTTTCTAATATTTCTTTTTATCAATTTTCAGATTTGATTTCATTTTTTTTCCAAACTTGAATTCGATTAAAATAGAGGACCAATTGAACTGATTGATTTATTTGAAAATATTCAATTATTTTAATATTAATTCAGTTATTTTACTAAAGTTAAATAATACGATACAGATTTGAGACATGCAAGAGAAACGTTAATTATTTTCAATTGTAAACTCGGTTTTGCCAAAAAAATTTTCATTAATTGATTGTGATATTTTAAATGGAAGAATAAAACAAAAAGAATAGAAACATAAATTGTTAACAACAAGATTAATCAAAATGTAAACTGGTAATACTCATGAAATGATTATATGGCACTGCTGATATTAGTTCTTATATGCAATCAAATTATCTGAGACACTGTTTTCGTAAATTGACAATATTGATTATTTTTTTAAAAAAGATTATACATTGAATTAAATAAAAAAAGAACATACAGAAGGTATAGCGAAGTACATGACATTCTAATGTAGAGCAATGAAAACGCCCACTTGTATACATATTTATATGTAAGAACTAGTTTGATTTAAAAATAACTTTCTTTTTTTGTCGGTTTATTAAACATACACTTCAAACACACATAACAAGTTTCCGTGGTGTAGCGGTTATCACATCTGCCTAACACGCAGAAGGCCCCCGGTTCGATCCCGGGCGGAAACATATGTTTTTTTGTCTTATTGACTGACTAGTGTTTATTTTATTAAATATGCGCATCCAAAAATGAATTTAACAATTATATATATATATATATAATATATGTATGAGTGTGTATATATATATATATATATAAAGATAATTGAACATAAACATATACAGTTGGCCCTTCATATGCGTGAGGGTTACTGTCGCAGGATCCTTGCAAAAGTGGAAAAACTGTGAACTCTAGGCCCTCAAACCTTTATGGTATGTAGACTTTATCATATGCTTGGCTGAATTTGCATAAAATATCATGGTTAGCCTATCTCGTCCTGCCTGGTAAAGCCTGGTGTTCGTTGCTATTGTTTTACTTTCTTATTATTATACTAATACATAACCCGTCAATTTGACTGGAAAACAGAAAGAAATATAGAAAAGAAACTATTTATTGGTTTTTACAACATATTATAATTAAACATAAAGAATAGCTAAGAACGAAACTTAATGATTTAAATTTGGAACCTATGAGCTGATAAAGCAAACAATTCTTGTCATCATAGATATTTGTAACTATGTCGTGCGGACAAAGTGACAAGAAATGTGGGTTATATATATATATATATACACACACAAATGTATATAAATATTTACTGTGATCATTTTGATGCTTTTTATTTTTTCTTTTTTGTAAATTCATGTACAAATTGTACTATGTCTTGCAGTATCAAAACCCAAGCTGCTAAATACCATGACATATTATGTCTAGGGATCCATAAAGAATAATGCTACTCTTAATTTTTTCATCATTTTATTTTTCAACCTAGGTGTTAAATCAACTTTTTACCATTTTTTTTCAATTGGCTGAATGGGTTAAATATTTTTTTTCTTACTTTTTTTCTTAGTAATCTATTTATTAATATCATTTATGCATATATATATATATATATATATATATATATATATATATATATATATATATATATATATATATATATATATATATATATATGAATATATATGTATACATATACATATACATATACACACATACGAGTATATATATATACATATATATACATATATATACATATATATATATATATATACATATATATACATATATATACATATATATATATATATATATATATATATATATATATATATATATATACATATGGTAATAAATGGTAAAATAGATTATTAATACATATATATTATGTATTTATGACTTAACCTGATATGTGTACTTAATTCTGAGTTTCACTTAACGCGGTTTCCATATACGCATTAATTACGTTCTAGGTGGGTTGACTATATATATATATATATATAACTGAATAGTAAAATTTTAATTTTTTTTAAAAAAAGTAATGTCGATTTATAATAATTATTACTCGATTTAAAAACAAAATTATTTTGATTTTTTGTAATGATATATGTATCTATTTCTATGTCCAACAAGAGGTTTTTTTTTAATTTATTTTAAAAGAGAAATAAAATCAAAAAAATATAATTAAAATAATTTCTTAAAAAAACTGTTATTGGAAAATGATTATTTTGTTATAAAAATATTGAAAATAAAAACATATAAAACAATATACGTATATAACGATATATACAAAGAAAATAAGCCCAATACGAAATAAAATATATAAACCCATTTCAAAAATAAAACAATTTTCTGAAACAAACACAATAAATTCATCTAACAGGACAAAAGAGCACAACCCATCCGAATCCGTAAAACAAATCTATGCAATCTGAAACGACCATTTTAACATTGATATGAGAGAATCAACTACGACGGATGGCGGTGAGTATTTATTCTCCCACCCATTCGTCTCGCGTGATTTCCAGAAGCTACCTATGCAAGAGACTTGTGACCTAGCTCGTGCACGAGGTCAACCCGTAGAAAAATTACATCAATTCCGAAAGAAAATTGACCCGCGCATATGCAGAAATACAAAACGCAATAGATATATCAAGCGCAGTCGGTGGGCGCACGTCGGATTTGAGGATACGTACGACCCCTCCTTCGACCATTATGTGTTACGGCGATCGTACGTTTTGGGGTGAAATGCGGTGACGAACGGCGGTCGAGTCGGATGCAACTTGACTGTCCGACATCGACTGAATAATTTACTTTCTACGAAATGAATGATCGACATTTGAATGTAAAGTTTTTTAAGAAAAATGTAAAATGCGCTTACTTATTTTCTGTTATTCATTTTATGTACGAATATAATTCTGATACTTTAATAATTAATAAATTTAAGTATACAAGAAAATAATATAATTAAAAATATCTCTTTCAAAAACATTTTCATAAAAAAATATATGTACGAAAATGTCAAACAGTTGAACCAGACTGACAAATCTTAGATAGGGGTTGGGTTCAACGTAACGTAGGGATAGACGATGAAATCGTTGCGGATGGACGTCGGTTACAACCGAACCAATTCGGCCACTGACAGCTCAATGGACGGATTGTATCTTTTAAGTCTGCATCGCAGCGATTTGTAACAGAAAACAAGAAGAGGAGGCACGTTTATGTGCTTGTGCAGCGATATGCGAGATATATTAGTTTTATTGTTGGTTATTTTTCAGTTTGACTGACTTATTTCAGACGGATGTACCGTTTGAGTGATAGTCGAATTGTGTAATGCGCTAGATGAAAAATTGAAATATTTTTATTTTAGTTTTATTTTCATTTTATACAATTTTCCTCTATTTCAATAACAACACGTCAAATTGTATAATTAAGATTTAAGTAAATATTAATATATTTCATGAAGATATAATTTTCAAAATATTACTCACAGAGTATTTGGATACTTTTAAATTAGTAAAAATAACTTTTCTTATTAAAAGAACTACTAATCCTAAAAATATTAAGAAAGACAATATACATATAATATTTTAATCTTATTTCCTAAGAAAATATTTATGAAAAAAGCCAATTTCATGTAATTTAATTAATACTGTTTATTCAATAACAAATATTGTTCATTTTCGGAAAATATTTAAAAATACTCGTATTATAAAATGGAACAGAATTTAATTTTATAATAATACTTATAAATACGTGTAAATCAAATTAATGTCAATTGTTATAAATTACTAATTAAAAAAATGTGTAAAGAGCTTGTGTATATTTTTTGATATTATTTTTCTCTAAAAAAAATATTATTTTGTACGTTAAGTTTAATTAGACCGTTATTTTTGTGTTCTACTTCAACCGGATTCCAATGTTTAGTTATCTTTAGGTCGACTGCTTGGAGATAATCTGTTTACATTTGAATTAGCCTGAGTAAATAACTTTCTATTTTTATTTGGTTGTAAATATTTAATTGAAAACTATATTTCAAGTTTCCGTGGTGTAGCGGTTATCACATCTGCCTAACACGCAGAAGGTCCCCGGTTCGATCCCGGGCGGAAACATTACTTTTAAATTATGTTGTAAAGGTACATTTTTTATAAACTAAAATATTTTATAATGAAGCAGTTATGCCATAGTGGCTGGATTCACTTTTACAAATTATTCCTTCTTTCACCACACAAAACTACAAAAAATCTTTCTGATCACAAATGTTCAGTGAAAAATTATTTTTGATTGTTACTGATATGCATTTATATGGCAATGCTATCAACTTCAAAGCAAAAAAATATAGATTTTTTCTATAACGTTTTATTAAAAATTTTTGACTAGAAGAAATATTTGTGGTAAAAAAATTTAATTGAGAAAAACTTTATTAGTTGATAGATAGATATATGTTTTAATATATTTTCATATCTATCTATCTATACAGATTTCTCTCGCTCTCTCTATATATATATATATAAAATAGTATTTAGCCACAAAAAACTTAAAGGTTACAAAAAATAATTTACTACCATGTTTATATAGACATACTAACACACATCCAATTATATATATATATATATATATATATATATATATATATATATATATATTACGTTGATATAAATTTGTTGGTAATTATATAGACATAATGAGTTTTAAAAAATATATTTATTGTTTCATTCGATTGCATGTACAGGCTTATAATTGAGAAGTGGGCGATCGCAGCGAGCCCGGGGGCTGGTGAGCGAAGAAGAGGGGAAATACCTCTAGTATATAATATATATATATATGTATATATATATATGTTATTCTTTTTTAATTTAACAAATGCTTCTATTTCTTACTAACTTTTATCCTGTTATTGAAACATTAGTTTTTCTTTTTGCCAATTTTACAAAAACGTACTTATATATATATATATATATATATATATATATATATATATATATATATATATATACTAGGGGCCTTCACTCCTACTCACTGTACTGGCCCACTGATAAATTTGCATATGTACATGCTTATATAATTATAATGTTATATGTACATGCTTATATAATTATAAGCATGTACATATAACCGAATTAAACAAGAAATATATTTGGATATAAAATAGAAACCACGTCTCAAATAAAGAAGTCAATGTTATGGATTTATATATATACAATTTATGTCAGTATGTCTATATGAATATTCTCGCAGACAGATGATTTTTGCAACGTGTTATGATATAAAATTTTTGTGGACAATTTTTATTATATATATATATATATACAAAACTACATATTAACCAAGAGTATACACAAAGATACACACACATTCAAGCATATAAAAGATATATACCAGCGCATTAAGTTTATCTTCTCAACAATTTATGAAAATTAGTAACTCTACATAGCTTTAAATTTTTTTTATACAAATTAACGTTGCCACACAACAATTTGACAATGTAGAAAGAATTTGTTTTAATGATCAAACTTAACCATAAATCGCAACAAAAATGTCTACAAGAAATAATATAAAAATACAATCTGCATAAACTCTCTAATTTAAGAAATTCTTTATTCTACTGTAATAATACAAAATCAATCAAAAATCGCTTTGATATAGTATATATATATATATATATATACAAATTTTCATTTCTTCATAGTTTACATACCTATCTATACACACATATACATACATATATAAATATATATATATATATATATATATATATATATATATATATATATATATATATATATATATATAATGTGCCGGTAATTATGACATTGGACTATCAAAAAATTGAAAAAAAATATTTTATGATTTAATTTATATGACAATTATTTATATTTTAATAATCAAGAAGAACTTAGAAAAAAATTTAAAAAATGTACCGTTTAATGACTGAAAAGTTGGTCGGTAAACATAATTGTTTTTGTTTATTTTGATAGTGGGCTAAGTCACTTACTTTTTGGTAGACTTTGTTTTTTTAGAAAAATGCATGTGCCCATCTGATTTTTGTATAAAAATATAATACTATCAAGATAAATAACCCTTAAGTTAAGTTAACATCTTTGCTTAAAACTCTCAATCGAACAATTATATTGCTATTGGAAAAAAAACGTCTCTAGAGAAACAAATTACAAAGAGAACGAAAAATATTAAAAGAGAATCTGTTTATTGGTTGAAAATAAAATGTATCAGATTTCTAAAAGATGCCCTTTATCAGATATTTTATAAAATCTTTACATGATAGAACAGAATTTCAGATATTAGATCTTTCGCCCAAAAAAGGAAGGCCGAAAATATAGGGAAAAATTCAATTAATTCCACTTTATGCGAATATCCAATCACTTACGAAGAAAAAATGTAGGGATATAATGGATCTCTTACTGTACATTCCGTCAATTTGCCATGAACATTTTTGTACTCTCAAAACATCACAAAAAGAATACCGGTATTGAAGAAGAAGAAATCTCTAGTATTATTCTAAATTAAGTAACATGATTATATTGACAAAATATAAGTGAATACTATTGTTTATAACTTCCTTTTTTGAATAAAACTGAAACATTTTTGTTATAAATCATTTTTAAGATGTTTGAATAATTTTGAAAATAGTCTCAGTCATATGAAGTATTAAAAAACACATTTTTTTTCATGATACTCGTAGAAATTCATAGTGACATAAAAGATTTAGATTATAACAGTAAGTACTTTGGAAGATATTTTGTTACATAATGGAATAATATTTTTTATTACACACAAACGCAAAAGTCTAAATATCTCAATACGAACAATATATGACTTAGACCAATGTCATAATTACTGCCACATATATTTATGTATTAATGTGTGTATGTACGTGTATAGGTATGTAAATTATGAGTATTTATTCAATAACTGGATGAATTCCTTTTATATACATACATATATATATATATATATATATATATATATATATATATGTGTGTGTGTGTGTGTGTGTAAAGTGTGTATAAAAATAGTAATAATAATATGATCTAAATAATTTAACGACACTTGGTTTGACAAGAGACAATGATACAAATACAATGCACATAAAGATAACGTATTAAAATGGCATTTACAGAGCGACATTTCTATTTGCGAACAACCCACGATGACGACGGCGTCGACGACGTACATTCAGCCAAGGCGGAGAGACAAAAATACGCGTATAACTGTCGAAATAGAGTAATTCAATGTCGCATACATTTGATAGTAAAATATATAAACAGTGACTGTATAAGCTCTTTGGAAAAATGTATTCTCTATCTCGGAGTGACATTCGGGAACCACAAATCATATGTCAGACTTTCTGATGCAATGGTATGAGTGCGCGGAGGGGAAGTAAACGCAAAACTGTTTCCCAGTGCTGGTGTGCTTATAGTCCAGTTTCAAAGGATTCTGATTCAGTTCAAGTTTTATTTTTATATATTTGAATATAGGGATATGTATTAAAATTAAAATAATTAAGTGTATATTTAATTTACAAGAAGAGTAATAACTAGAATTTTTCTTCATCAAGTTGAAAAATAATATTAATTAATAAAATAATTAAATACCACCAATAATTTATCTAAAACAAAGAAAAATAGTAGATATATAGTTGTTTCATTTAACCTTCTGCAATTACTACAAAAATAGTTCAAAAGTAGTTCAGAATGTCTTTAAATATACTAGAATATTAACTCTAGATAACAGACTATTTTTTTAATGAATTTGCTTCTATATGAAATATGAATGTATCTTATTCATTGTTACTTTTATAGAGTTTAACATTTATTTTATTGTATTTCATTATTGATTATATTAATAAAATTAAAAATGTTAAAAATAGTTCTGGAAGTGTAATTAAATTTACTTTTACAGATAAATTTTTCTCTCTCTCTACAAAATTCAAAACGTTTTTTTCTACGCCTCAGCATTTTGAAAATGATGAAATCGCCATCTAAGTACAAATCAGCAACAATAAAGAATCAATTATCTCTTATTGAACATTTATTCTAATAATAATTTTAATTTGTGGGGTGAGATAAAATGAATTTATGAAAATTTTAAATAGTTGCATAAAAGTGTCGATTTTAGTATTATTTTCATTGAATAAATTAAAAAATACTTAATAATTCAAAAATCCGATGTCAGATTCTAGAGTAAATATTTCTATTACTAAAAATCTTTAATTATTATAATATTTTTATTCTGATTATAATAATCGAATACCGTAGTGACCATATATGACTGATTATTTCAATTAATCCCTTGAAATTGTAATTTAAATTAAATATATGTAGATCATTTTATAGGTTTTGCACATAATAAAATGTTTTCTAAATAAAAATAATTTGAAAATAAATTTGATATGAAATTATTATATTTTAATATTTAATTATTTAGACAAATATTTTTTAACCAATCTATTTGAAACAACATTCTACAGATTAGAAAAAAATCAGACGAAAACAATTTCACTAAAATAAAAATCGAGAAAAGTATGAGACAGGGAGATGCAATTTCGTAGTCTTAGGAAAAGTGTTTACATCGCTCGACTGGGAGGACAAAGGAATCGAAATAAAAGGCGAAAAATTAAGTCACTTCCGGTTTCTTGATGATATCGTTATCTTTGCAAATATTCGAGCTACAAAAGAGGATAGAAAAATTAAATGATGCTAGTCAAAAAATTGGCTTAAACATGAACCACGCAGAAACAAAAAAGTTGTTCAAACCTGTTGGAACAAAATTGAAATAAAAGGGACAGAAATAGAAGAAGTTATGAGGTAGGTTTATCGAAGTCATCCTATCAACAAAAATGGATCATGCATTGAAGAAGTAAACAGGAGAATAAAAATGAGGTAGAGCTCATTTGAACGAAACGCCCCGATATTTAAATCAACAATTCCATTCTATTTGAAGAAAAAAGTATTTAATCAATGTAGACTACCAGTTATTACCTACGATAGCGGAACATAGGTGCTTATCGCCAAAATCATTTAAAGACTCCAACCAACGCAGAGAAGTATGGAAAGATGCATCCTAGGAATAATAAGAAGAGAAAGGAAAAGAATAGAATGGATACGAAAACAAATACGAGTCACAGATACAATAAGAAGAGTGAAGAGTCTGAAATGGAAATGGGCAGGGGATGTTGCAAGAAGAAAAGACAACCAATGGACAACAAAAATCATTAACTGGGAACCAAGTAATATAAAAAGTCCAAGAAACAGACCAAAGAATAGGTGGTATAAAGAAATTAAAAATTTTATTGGAAACAAGTGGAAGAGAGGAATTCAATAGTACAAAATGGAAAATCATGGAAGAGGCCTTTATACAGTAGTGGATTGACAGAGGCTGATAATGATGATATTGATGATTTATATATATATGTATATATATATATATAATAAAGCTTCAATTGAAACTTATGAAAAGTATAAAAAAGTTGAATCTATAAAATCCAATAACAAAATTTAAAAAGAAAAAAGATTTTAATCTTGATTTTTATTTAAAAAAAACAAACACGCTAGATCGAACTGTTAAATAAAAAAGTGACATAAGAAAACCGTGCGAACTGCTACCTGATAATAAGCTCGTGGCACAATTTCTTTCGAAACACAGTATTCAGGACACGATAGACCTTGCAGCACGAAGCTATAGAAACTTACGAAGCAGTAGTGTATATGCAAAATATCATCTATAAGCTGTGCATAGCCATACTTCGTTGATCCTGCGTTATTTATTTATTTTTTTAGATGTTACTTTGTACATTTGAATGTGGTGAAATATTTGCGGATTTCGTCGGGTGGATGACATCTCTGTAGCACAAGTATTTTCTTTTATCATCCTTAAATATGACATGCAATTTTTATGGATTTATATGTGAAACTTATTAACGTGTTGACATAATATGATTGAACGATACGTTGAGAATATGAACGGAAATCAACGCCGTGACAATCATAAACATGAATAGATCCTTAGCAAATTTCTAGGGATACTCGGAATTTATTCTTTTATCAAATGATTTATAACTGACGAGTAATTTATACATATTTTAGAACGGAATTGATATTATTTTTAATAGATTGAAAATATGCATTTATCAAGTGTTCAATTTTTAAAGTTTTCTTGTCATAGGATATTAACTTATTAGAAAAATTGTTTGAGAAAAGAGAAAAATCTTTAAAGAAAATTTCACTTTATAAAAAAATAAAAACTGTATAAAATATTGTAAAGATTCTTGTGGGAAATATATATATATATATTTCTCTTGTTAGAACAAAAAGAAGAAAATAAAATGAAATTATATTATTACAACAAACAAATGAAAATACCACTTTTATTGTGTATTAATGATTCATTGAATAAATATTAAAAGACAAGTGAATTTTTGTAGAAGTTTCGAAAGTTTTTTTCTTTATATTAACATATTCTGCGCAAAGATTTCGCATCCGATATTATCGCACAGTATACGTTTCGTATATTTGTGAACGAAACGTCATGCACAGCATTGTCTTAACACGAATGATGTATAAATATCGTAATAAAACGTATAATGTTTTTACAATAAATATAAGAAAGACGTCCGACATTCTCATATGCCCCATAAATTTTCTAAAACGTATAAAGAGAATTCATACGAAAGAAGGTACAAAAAAGGGAGGAAAAAAACGAACGAAACAATACCCCCTATATCAGAATATCATACGAGACAAAAATGATAAATGATATTTCATATGAAATTTAATGCATTTCAAAAAATGTCACAAACCATTATTTACCTTAGCATTCGAATATATAGGGGGCGGGGGGAAATAATATTCAAGATATCGTTATTTGTGACACATTTAATATAAATATTTTTCGAAAAGGAAACAACGATACACGAGCAGAACGGAATGAATGTAAGGGGCTCTTCCTCTCGCATCTCGTCCCGTGCATAAAATAAAATCGTCAGGTGCTAGCTATCGCTGACTGTACAACGAATGCAATATGAAAATATATTGTAGGTTAGATATAGAATTGCTGTCAGACGATATTACTAATAAATGTCAGTTTATATGGAAAATGATCTTGAATATGCGATATCTACTTACTTCGTGCGCCCCCTTCACTGCCAGATGCCAAACGCGATATGTATTTCATAATGTTTAGAAAATATAAGACATGACATAAAAGTCATATTATTATTATTATTGTTATTCTGTTGTTCGAATCTCGTGAAACATGTATAGAAATATTAACAGAAGTTGAACGGAGTTCACGAGATTCAACGTTGCTAGACGGCATTCATTTGTGTGTGCGTGTCTGTACTTGCGAAGTTCTTTTAATTTGATTTGTTCACTCACTCGCTGAACCAATGAAACATGAACGTTTCACATACTATATTACAATTACAACTCATTTTGTTCTATTCGTACGTAACTCTACATATATATATATATATATATATATATATATATATATATATATATATATATATATATGAAATCAAAATTATCCACAAAAAACTTTATAATAAAACACTATATTGCAAAAATTAATCTATATACGAGAACGTTTATATAGACACACTAACATATATATATATATATATATATATATATATATATATATATATATATATATATATATATTCATATATATATATATATGACTTATTTATTTGATATTTTTATTGTTTGATTTGGTTACATGACATGATTATAATTGACAAAACTGTGAGCGCAGCGAGCAGGATGTGAGGCCCTCTAATATATATATATATATATATATATACATATATATATATATATATATATATATATATATAAGATCAAATGTGTCCTCAAAAAACATTATAAAACACTACATTGCAAAAAATAATTTATCTACGAGAATGTTTGTGTAGACATACTACCATATTTGTATATATATATATATAATATAAATCCATGACGTCGATTTATTTATTTGATGTGTTTATTGTTTCATTCGGTTACATGATATGCTTATAATTAACAAATGGGCAAGTGCCGAGAGAAGTGGGCGAAACCCTCTAGTATATATATATAATCACAATTATACTCAAAAAACTTTATAAAACACTACGTTATAAAAAATAATCTGTGTACGAAAATGTTTATATAGACATACTATATATATATATAATATAAATCCATGACGTCGATTTTTTTATTTGATTTGTTTATTGGTTCATTCGGTTACATAACATGCTTACAATTGATAAATAGTCGAGTACCGAGAGCAGGGGGCGAAGCCCCCTAGTATATATATATAAAATCACAATTATACTCAAAATACTTTATAAAACACTACGTAACAAAAAATAATCTGTCTACGAGAACGTTTATATAGACATACTACTATATACATATATATATATATACTCGTATATATATATAAAATATAAATCCATGACGTCGACTTATTTATTTGATGTGTTTATTGTCTCATTCGGTCACATGATATTCTTATAATTAAAAAATGGGCAAGTGCCGAGACCAGATGGCGAAGCTCACTAGTATATAAATGAAATCAAAATTATTGACATAAAATAAAAAAACTTGTAAAAATTTTGTATTACATTATTATTAACGATGACACCCGAAGTTACACGAAATTTTCACGAAGATTTATGATATTGGTATCATAATAACTGCAATGGAATATGAGACTATAAAACAACTACGTTGCAATGTATATATATATATATATACAAGAGGTACACACACATTAACATTCAACAGCTAGAATGTTATATGTACATATTATATATATATATATATACAATCAAAATTATCCACAAAAGATAAAAAAAATATAAAAATTTGTACAATATCCATAACGTCGACTTATTTATTTGGGACTAGGATTCTGTGGTACACAAAAATGTTATGATGGATATTAATAATTTATTTCGAGATGTATTTGAAATTTATAAGATGGTGTCGCAGGAAAATTACTTGTATTTGGAGGTGATTTTATATATATATATATATATATATAATATTATATATATATATATATATATATATATATATATATATATATTTCAAATGGGCAAGCACAATGAGAAGGGGCGAAGCCTCTTAGTATATATATATATGGAACTATAAATATGTCTGAAAAAAATTAAAACTTTAAAATTTAACAAAAAATCAATTATAAAAAATTAGAAATAAAATGATACTGCCAAAGAAATAAATGTAGAAGTGGCTAAATAATATTAAAAATTTAATAAATATATAGAAAACGTTCGTTTAATACTACCTAAATTAACAATATTTCCATATAAGCGCTTCATGACTTTATAACCTTTAGAATTTAATGAAATAAAAAACAAATATTATTTGCTATTTTTAATAGGAGATTTTGTTATATATTGTTAATATTTGAATATTATTTTGAATAGATACGCATATAAAAATAGACTGATCAATTTTCTAATAAACAAATAATTGTACTAAACAAAAAACATTTTATTTTCAAATGTGTTTTAAAGTTCGTTAATGTTAAATCAAAAAATCAATATAGAAACTATATGGAATATATTGTATATTAAAGAGGTTTTATTTAAGAGTCCTGCTAGGTTTAGAAAGTTGAATAAAATCGTTTTTCTTTTCATAAATCCAGAGATTTAACTATATAGATTAAGATATTGAAAGAATTGAACTATGTAGAATTTCAAAAATTGAAGGTTTCTGTATGTAAACTTGCTTTCGAACCTAAAATACATTTTTCTCGAAGTTGTTTTTTTTTCAATTCACTGGTGTGCATAACTATGGAACTAATTATCCGATTGATTTAAATTTACCATATACCTTTAAATTAAATGTTTCTACTGTACGAACTACTATGGTGCATGTATCTTTACTATTTCTATGTTTTTACCATAAAAGTAGTAAAATTTCCTTAAAAAAATCGTTTCTTTTTCTATATGGCACCATTTTGTTGATAATGAATTTTTTAATTCACGAAGTTCATACAATTAAGGACTTCTTATGGATTATAAAATTCATTAGCATTTACTTCTATCTCAATTTACCTGGGAAATTTCTACACCAGCGTGGAGGTAGAAAGACATTATCTGACCATATTTTATTGTGAATATCATCCTAAATATTCAACGCATCAAGAAAATAGGTGTAAAATTTTATTGAAAAATAGTTATATAAATATTAAAACCGTTAAACAATTTGATTTTACCCTTTACTTTAAAAAAATGTAGAAAAATGTTCAATTTTCCAGGCCCAAGACCGAACATGGTCCTTAACATTGTTTTATTTAACACAAAGATTTCAGAAATGCGTCTTGAAAGCTATAAGAAGCTTGCCTGTTTTATAACAATAAAATAGGCTTTTTACTTATGAATTAAATAAAAGTACTCTTCAATATATTCAATACCATATTATTTCGATTGTTTTTTTTCCAGAAAATTGTATTTATGAAATTTTAAAGATATTATAAATCAAATTTTTCAAAAATTATCTCAATATTACACACGTGTGTTTAAAAAGTCTTGTTATTTTAATGACATTGATGAATGTAATAAATATAAGTGATTAACACACTCCTTTGTAATATTCTTAAGCGAGATATTAGATCTGATAAATCATTTTTATTTTGACTATTTACATTATATTTAATAAACTAGTATATAATCAATCAAAATAAAAAAGAAAATAGAAAGAAACATACAAAGAATAAAACTGTTTATTTGTTTTTACAATATATTTAAATAAAAAAAACCTAAGAACGAAACTTAATAAATTAAATTTAAACCTATGAGTTGACAAAGTAAAGATTCTTGTCAGCATAGATAAAAATTTCTCCTCACCATAGCCTTTTTCCTGCGGCCAAAGTAATTAGTAATGTGTTTTTTTTTTATATAGATAGATATGAATGAAAACACCGAAATACTTTATTCTTGATACATATAGAAAATCCATTTAAAAGACAGATAAAATAACCACTTGCATGATGAATATTGAAACTACTATAAAATGTTTTCAAGAATTGACTTTAAATGAGGCTAATGTAAGAAAAGAAAAATCAACATACAAATTTTCCTAAATACGCTGCATGAAACAATATTTACTGTTTAAATTATTAATTGAAATTTTATTAATCATAGTTTAGATGAGACTATAATAAAAATAAACTATATTTCAACATAACTGGCAATGTCTACATAATAAATACCGAGGAAAATTGAACTGTCTGCAACCTGAACGAAGCAGAAACAATAGAATACATAGTACAATGGTGCCACTTGAATTATATAGTTACTCTATTTTACTTATATAAGTGATTAAATTTAGAATTCCACACAAAAGTATTAAAAAAAACTCTAAAATGAAAAAATAACATGTTATCACCCATTTAGTATTTTAGTTCAATTGTATTTTAGTACTGAATTGAATGAAAATACTAAATGAAAAATTACTTATCTTTTCTTGACTTCTGCGCCCCTCTTTAATTCTTTCATGTGGAAGCCAAAATTGAATCACTATATAATTTCCTATCTAAACCTTGTAAGGAACCTCAGCGCAATAAAAAAAATATAAATATAAAATCTACCACTAACTATTAAGACAAGTTTAAAGCAATAAATACTTTTAATGTCATATACAATATAATAAACTAGAATTGAGATCCATCTTTATTAAACATTGAAATAAATTATAAAAATTTAACCATATATCAGAGAAGTGCAGATAAAATGGATATATGAGGCGTATTTTTTAAATATTTTTGATAATAATAATTATTATTATAATACATATAGAATATCAGTTATCATATCGATATTAAAATTATAACATTTATTTAAGATTAGGCTGTAAAAACAAACATTTAATTAGTTTTAAATATATATAAAAATACGGAATGGTTTCATATTTTTTAAAAAAAATATAATATGAAGTTCTCTTAGTATAAACTATAAAATAGGTATGTAATGAGAATAAAAATTCTATTTACACTGGTTTTAAAAATATTGCATCTAATGAAATATACTTTTATATATTATTTTTCTCTCATATATATATATATATAAGAAAAAAAATTAATTATATATATATACATATATATATATATATATATATATATATATATATATATATATATATATATATATAAACATGTATGCATGTGTAAATATTGAATGTGTTGCGAGATAAAATGCAAGTGAGGGATGTTCATCGTATCAACAAAATAGTTTTATTCGTACGGCCGTTGTAAATTGAAATTGCTACGAATGAAATGTATACTTATATAGTCGCGTACATACGTACAGCAACAAATATAATATCAATCACTAATCCAGTAAAATCTGCAATCTGAACGTGAGCTAACAATGGCCAATATGAATAGGCAAATCTGAAATAATATTAAACACGCTCATATATATTCTCTCGAAGACAAGAATCGTTAAAATAAATAAACTGTCAAAACATCCGCGGAAATTTCACTAAAGGGTTAAATTAAATTCAGCCCGTTGTCAAGTTCGAAATTCTCAGCCCCGTCGACGGCCCGCCCCACACCACGCCGCCCCATTCCACGCCGCGATCGACCCATCTCGCGGAGCCATCCGCAGCCATCGGGATCCAAGCATCAGGCAGTAACAGCGGCAGCGTCTCCTGTCTTTCAGTTTGCTCAAATATCACACTCTTGGAGGAGCGAACACGCCGCCGCACCGTTATATAGCTAACACTGTGCAGAGAGCTCCGCTGCAGAAGTATAATATCGTAATTAATATTCTAATAAATTCAAATCCAATCTTTATTCCCGCCATCCATCCATTCCATTGCCGGCTGTAATCCCAAAATCACAATTAAAATAATTTATTCAGAATAATATACTGTGACTGGCTCGAATTATAAATACAGTAGCTGTCAGTGAGTTGAATGTGGATGGAGGAGTCATCGACGCTAGGAGACATTTCTGCCGCCATAACTTACGATTTGAAACTTATTCGAGCTTTCGACGCCGAACGAGATACTCTTGGTTAGTGAATGAATGAACGGTGCTGGCTGGCTGGCTGGCTGACTGGATGACTGGTTGGTTTGGTTGGATCGTTGGTCGGCGTACAGTGGTGGCTTTCTGACACACCACGTACGTATATCGATACGCACGTACGCTCACTCATGTCCGCGTTCATTCATTCATAAAAACATACACTTGCAAATTCATTATCCTCGCATAAATTACTAATAATGCGCAACACATTCATAATCATTCAACACAGAAAAATTTACTCTTACAGAATATGATACAATAGAAGCAGAGATTTAAATAATATTATTTCAGTTGAGAATTGTAAATCCAATCAATGATTTCTCTTGAAAAAAAATAAGATTTCAAATAAAATATCAATGGTTACAGCCATCTTCGATTTAAAAAAATATTCTTACTCGTATAAAATATTCCTAAGATTCAAATCTTTATCATATTTCAATGTATAATGAGTTGAAAATATCCAAAACATACATACATATATTTTACACTTTTAATTAACTATTCTTTGTGCGTGGCTATATTAAGTAATAGCGTGTGAAAATATACATACAACATTATTACAAGTAACACAGCTTTGAATAAAATAAATCTGATTTTATGGAAATTTACAGATCTTGTTCACATGTTGTTTGAATACATTTTGAATGTGTGATAATGTTGAAAGTAACGCGTCCAGCACGTGAAAAATATATGTCCGGACTGTTTATATTTCATAGTCGAACGGAACACGAAATGTCGTTTTGCGTGCGGAGTCTATTAACGACTCGTAAATGTGACGTACAAATCTGAATGTGCTTTCTTTATTAAATACAACCATAAATTGTTATTTTTTATATTAATATAAATGTATTAATATTAATATATGCTATGTGTATGTACGTAGTAGTAGAAGACACATTTGTGGTTTGAAAATTTTAACAGCTTAATATTTAAATAATGAAATACATAAAATAAAATCATTATAGCTTTAATAAAATATATCTCTGTTTATACATAATTTATTTTAGTTTGGGTATTTGAATACAAACAGAAACTTCCTTAGTTCAATCTGTTTTATGATTTGATTTTTTATTGTTGGGTTTAATCTATTCTTTATTGAAAATTAATTCAAATGCTTATTCCAACTTACAATATATTGGATCAGTGCCAAAGTTCGTATACGACTTGAAATTGAAACTCGGGTGATTATTTTTCTCAGAAAATGCTTTTATTAATCAATTATGTATTTACTATCGTTTTCTGCAATCATTTTCAAACATTTAGGCAATTACCGGATTCTTAGTTTGTAAAAGCTGCACGTTTTTTCGGCAAAAATGGCAGTGAGGTGGTTTTTGACGGCCTTCACGGTGTAGAATTTTTTTACCATTTAAACTCTTCTGCAGTGACCGGAACAAATGATATTCTGAAGATGCAATGTCTGGAAAATATGGTGGATGCAATATGATTTCTTTTTTCAACTGCTTCAGTTTTACAGGATTAATTTTGCTCTATGTGGTTTTGCATTGTCATGGTTAGTTTTTGACAGTACTTCTCCTAAATAATCGTTTTTCTCTGTGGGAGCAGCTCAAAATAACCTTTGCAATCCTACCAAACACATAGCAACACCTTCATCGGATGCAAGCCAGCTTTGGTGACCGGTTCTGTCCTTTAATTCGCTTGTTTCTTCGTTCGTCTGTGTCAGACGTTGTACAGGATCCATTTATCATTGCCAGTTACCAATCGATTCGAAAAAGACTCTCTGTTTAGGAATCCAAGCAAAGAAACTGCCGAAGAGATACGATCAAAATTGTTTTTTTCATACAACGAGTGCGGCACTCAAGTATCGAATTTCAACATGAACTCCAGCTTCTATAAATTCCAAAATACAATCGATCTGTCGACGTTGAGTGTCTTGGCAACCTCTTTTGTCGAAATTTGTGAGTTATTGTCAACTAAAATACGCACAACATCGTTGTCGATCTCAGTAGGTCATCCAGAGCCAGGTTGATCCTTGGAGTGAAAATTACCAAGTCGAAATTTAGCAAACCATTTATTCACAGTTGGAAGTGATGATGTATAGTACAAATAAACCTTCCAAATATTTTTCTTTACCGTACCAACGGTTTCCCGTTTCCGAAACTCGTACAACATAACATGAAGAAAGTGTATTGTTTCGTTGTCCATTTAAAAAAAAATTCTTAGACACAAATCGATTCGGAACAAATGCGTCTGATGCTCATTTGACACCTGTGACTATCACCTTTCAAACGATATATGACATGAATACATTTCAATCACTAGCACCACCATGCAGAACTCTTATCACCACCTATTGAATCGTATACGAACTTTTGCACTGATCCAATATTACTTACTAACTCTGTGGGTTTCTGAACTATATCACATGTAATCTAGGAGAATAATTCATAAATTTAGACTTTTGTTTGATTACTCATAAAATAGGAAATCAATAAATAATATTTTTTAATTTTCGAAATTTTGAAAATAAGTAAGTTTTATACAGGCTTCATACAAAAAATATCCAGTATATTTTTCGACATATTTAACGCAACTATTAAAAGATGTATAGATGCTTGATATAAAAATATATTTATCTATTTTTGGATGAAGTCGTTTCCTATATAAAGGAACTTATCATTACTGTAAATCAGAATGATGTTCTGGCAGTAAAAAGATGTTTCATGATTAGATAGATATATTTTGATCTTATTATGAATGTTTTTATCAGTTTGAAAGCGTCGCCTATGCATGTGTTTCAGTAATTAGTGAAATAGGTGAAAGTCAGATAGTTTCAAATCAGAACTACAAGAATAATGAAGAAAAATATCTTATTGCTATACATTTAAGTTCTTCAATCTGATACGAGTAATGATTGGCCAGATTTTATCGTGAAATAGAGTACTCTGTTGAAACAAATTTAGACTTTTAGCGGAATTTATGTATCTTAAATTTGTTTAATAAGAGACATTCGAGACTCATTTTTTAAAGTTTTGAATTTACATTACTTTTTTTGACAGACAGATTAGAATTCTTTCAGGTAAATTATTCTTCTTTAAAATAATATAACTTATTTTTTCATGGTAATGACTAGTCTAAATGGATTTAATTCTTTGATCTACTGAATGGAAAAATAGACCGAATTTGTGTTTATAGGAAATGTGTGTGTAACTTACTCTAACTTATTTATGTTCACGATTGAAGAATATTATTTTTTCATTTATCGTTATATTGTTTTATAAAGTTTACTTATTAATATAATTTATTTATTGTTTTCGTTAAAATAGACCATCTTTTTATTGTTTAAGAAAGTTTAAGTGTAAATAAGTCTTCAAAAAAAAACGATTATAGCACATTTTGATAGAAAAATGATTTGAAAATATCAAATATTTTACTTGGATTAAATTAATAGTGTAATTTAATAATTAATGCTAAAAACTAAATAAACTAGCTGTTTAAAAATTATGGAAAATTTAAATAGAAGTTAAAATGTGATACATTTTAAAATATATTAAAAGTATTAGCATTTCTTTTTAATTTGTGCAATTCCTGAATTGAATTTCTCTCTAGGTTATCTAATTATTTCTTATGAAGATGATTTTTACGAATCTTACTGAAAATTTATAAGGTAATTTAGGTATACGATAAATTTATCTTAGGCTTGTAGAAAAATAATTGTGATTTTTGTTCTTTGAATTGCAACCTTATTTTTTTCAACGAAAGTGTCATTTCATTGTGTTTATGTTGATATCATTTTAAAATCTACTTTTCTTTCTGTATTTTGGTAACATCGACTTTTGTTTTTTCAATAATTTTGTTTCAAATTGGGCTATTGAATTAAAGATGGAAAAGAAGCAAATAAGAGCAACTTTTTTGTATGAATTCAAAACTGGTGGTAAATCAATAGTAACTGCTCGTAAAATAGCCAATGCTTTTGATGTGGGTACTATTAAAGAACATACGGTGCAATGGTGGTTCCAAAAATTTTGTGCTGGGGACGAAAGCCTTAAAGATAAAAAAGGTTGAGAGCGTCTTTCTTCAGTTTATAATGACCAACTGAAGGAGTTAGTTGAATCAAAACCACGCACGAGAATTCGAAAGCTTGCACAAAACGTTAGTCATCCAACAGTTTTGGACCACATAAACAGCTATGAAAATTAAAACAGAGAAATATATATATGAATTTAAAGGTCATAAAGAGCAATTATTTTTCTAGCAACCTAATATTATCACAGTTTATATAAAATAATTTAAATAGTTTGTTAGTAAAGTTAATTTGACTTCAACAATTTCTGTTGTAAGAAAATCTGGTTCATTACAATGATGTATTTAAAAAATATTCTCATAAAATTTAAATTACAGAAGTTGATACTTCTATTTTATTTCTAAGAAAATTAGTAAAAAATTGAATTTGATTAATAAAAAATCTAAAAATATTTTATATACGAACACGCATTTTTTTTAAAAAAAAAACCTATTGAGTACTATATAAGGAAATAAAAAACTGTTAAAAAATGTTAAAAAATGTTAGTAAAGTTGAAATGTGCAAAAATATTATATTTGTATTCTTTGAATATTTTCAGTCTTGACTGAATGCTTTTATGTAAAATTAAATTCTTAAGAATTATTCATAGAAACAGAAATTATGAATTTCATTTTTCCTAATTCATTTTTTTATGAATTAGAAATTGTGTTATAATAGAAAATCTGGAATCATGTTTTATAATTTATTAACGACGAACCAATCGAATTTATAATATTATCAAAAAATGACAGCAATTAAAATCTAAATAAGATTAAAATTAAAAAGTAGAAATTAAAAAAATATTATTTTTAAATATTGTAGCGTGCAGATTTTAATATTAATAAGGATTCAATAATGAATTAGTTTGTTGAATGTATATGTTGCAGAAATAAATAAATTTGTATCCGGAGAACATAACCTGATCTTATAAAATGAAAATAAATAATATACATCACATATAAGCAAATGTGTTCAACCCTTCCTCACAGAAATCGGCACCAAATGTCTCATGAGGGACAACGTCGAACTGGCATTGAGACGATCAGGAAAACGTGACCAAAGGGTGTGAGTCCTGTCGTGTAGACGCGGTGGCATCATCCGCCGCCGAGGCACATCAGAAAATCGCGCGGTACCGCTGTTACCATCTTTCTAGAAGAGCACTGGCGGAGCTTTAGCTATAGTCTTCATTCTATAGTCGCGTTTCATTTGCATCGATAATTTTAACGCCCGCTGGATCCACCCTGTCGAAACATTACCCTACCCGCGTGCCGCGTCGCCCTTCAGTCCCGCGACGCCCCATCGCGATCCTCCCCGCCGCCGGCGGGGCCTTAAATCTACGCTTAGACTGTGAATTCATTATCAGCTCCTGCGCTATCGATTTATAATATAATATTTAATTAAATTTTCCACCATCTTCGCAAGAGTCTTATGTACGTGTGATGATTTGAGAGATTCCGTGATGCTGCGGTGGTGATATTGTGTTATCAGTTATTCGAGTTGAAATAACGTTATGTGTTTATTATCAAATATAATAACGCACGGAGTGTTTTATCGTCAAATCGAAATGTGACGATGGAAAAAAGGTCACGAGAAAGACGTAGTATCTTTGCAAAATATCAAACTTTTTATCGAAACATGAGAGTTAAACGATATGCAGATAAAAGGATCATCTATTATTGAGAGTAGTAAAGTAATTTCATATTTATGTAACTTAATAATACAAATAAATAATTATATGGTTTTGAAAAAAAATTTACAATATAAATATACTCGTATATTTCAACCTGTCTAAAATATCAATATTTTAATTTAATTATGTGAGAAAGTTCTGCATTTCTTCATATGCACACAAAAAAAAAGTTTTCTTATACAGAAATTAATTTTCACTTACTAGAAATTAATATCAATTATTCTGATTTCAAATTATTTTGTATTTATTCTAGTACTATGTTTCAAGTTAAGCATATTAAATTAAATATATCTGTAAAGTTATTATAAATCTTATATTTAATAATTTGTCAAGTTATGATCTTATAAATGAGATAATACATGCATACATACATTCATACACACATACATACATACATACGTATATATTTATATATATATATATATACATATATGTATATATATATATACATATATGTATATATATATATACATATATGTATATATATATATACATATATG
This sequence comes from Acanthacorydalis orientalis, assembly GCA_034766995.1. Taxonomy (NCBI): domain Eukaryota; kingdom Metazoa; phylum Arthropoda; class Insecta; order Megaloptera; family Corydalidae; genus Acanthacorydalis; species Acanthacorydalis orientalis. Next base: position 9,467,691 of record CM068317.1, on the reverse strand, counting down.
TATATATATATATATATATATATGTGTGTGCATATATGTATATATATATACACATATATGTATCGACGCAATTTTTAATTTGAAATGAAACGCAGAATTAGGAAAATTTTGGGAAAATGATAAATTATTATTGAATTATAGTTGAACTATAAATGTAAGTGTTTTCTGTTTCCATTCTTATATAACATCAATTCCGTGATTAGAGTATGTACACCCTGATTTAATAAATTCTATATTTTGAGGCTTATTTTTCATTCAAAAAAAATTATAAAAAAATTTCTTAATGTAGACAATGACATTATAAGAGATTCAATTTAGGCTCTCACATAGAAGTATTAAAAGGGGGTATATGCGTTAGGAAAAAGCATGTTATTTTTTATTAAGTGTTAATGTCAGCGCTTAACCATTCTTTTAGATTGAGAGGAGTTACACAACGTTGAATCCAGTTCCTTTTTTATATCGGTTACACTTAATCCTTTCAAAAAAATATATTTAATCTCGGAACGAATTTCTACTTTTCCCATTTTTACAAACAATACTTGAGGCGTTAACTTCGGCGGGCTGTCAAACCAATACTAAACAACTTATTAACTTCAATCTTCAAATATCAGTATATGAAGAATGAAATCATACAACACTATCAAAATATTAAGCATAGTGGCGCCATTTATATGTCAGGCCCGGAAATTTTCACCTTACCCATGTATATATATATATATATACTAGAGGGCTTTGCCCCCTGATCGCTGCGCTCACCAACTTCCGGTCTGACTACACTCCCGCACTTGTCAGTTATAAGCAGGTAAATGTAACCGAATGAAACAATAAACATATTTGGGTATCAAACAATCACGTCTCAAATAAATAAGTCGACTTCATGGATTTATATATATATATACACACATACAATATATATGTTAGTATATTTATATAATCATTCTTGCAGATAGATTATAGCAAGGTATTATTTTATATATGGAATAAACATATTTGAGTATTATAGAAACCTCAACGTTATAAATAAATAATTTGACGTCATCGAAAATTTTTTATTGATAATTTTGATTATATATATATATATATAAATATATATAAATTCATTAATATACATCATTTATTTGACGAATAATTGATCTTAAAATATAAGTAAATGAGAAAGTAATTTTAGTTTTATAAAAGTAATAAATAAAATAAATAAATCTTTAAATGAGTATTCATGTTATTTTAAGTCGCACTGTTGATTATATACACAAAATCCTTATTTATATTTTATATACATATAGAACTTTCGTACGATTTATGTTAAAAATACATGGATTATTTCAAGTATTCGCCGAAGGACATAGAATCACCGACCCTCATTCTATTCATATTCAACGTGAATAATTACCCAAAACCAATTTCAATATCTCCCTGGCAGCAGTGAAAGAGTTGAACCATCGTTCCACCCTCCTTCAATATTCCTCGTTCAATTCACTATCTTGTCTTCAGTCGTATCACCGTCTATCGTTACAAATGTCGCCCCGAGATAACTCGGCATTAATGCAAATATCTCATTCCATTCAAGGAATACAATAGGGCTTTGATGAATATCAATAAATCAGGCCCATATACACGTCTATTTTACACCACTCGGCTCGGGTGGTCACGGTAGAAACGTCCGACGGTGTGAGTACGTCTGTGGGGGATGCGATAGAAGCCGCTGGCTGTGTTGTCTTCCAGCTAGTGTATGCAAAAACATTATTATAAACCGTAAGTCTCTCCGCACGTCTATAATACATTGAAACAGACTGTTATCGTGTATGTACGGTTTTGCATGTACCGTTTCTGTGGCTATAAGCAAATATACTTGCGCAAGATCCATATTTTTTTTTCACTGTATGGTTTCAAATGAAACAACCCTGTTTGTATTTGACCATTTGGAAAAGATTTGTATTTAAATATCTTTATATTAATAAACTGGTTACTCATCACTTATAAAATTAACAATTATAAAGATTGTGTATGAATAAACGCATTAAATTATTTTTTATTAAAATTTGATAAAAAATATTCACTCAATGTGGGAGATATTTTTTGATATATAAAAAAGTTTGGTTTATTTTTTACACTGAATGAATATTTATGTAAGAGAAATACAAATCCATGTATTTTGATTTGGTAATATTTTTATTACTGAAATAAGTATTTTATCAATATTTAAATTTCTTCTTCACATACTTTGTTATTGGAAGTATTAAAACATTATAAATGTTTTCATATTTCAGTTATATGATGATTAAAATCGAATAAAGTACGGAAGTTTAAAGAATTCTAATCTTGAATATTATACAGAGTGACCCATTAATAAGTTCAGTTTTGATTTGGTTATAGAGTAAATGTTAGTGGCGGAGGCGAGGTGGTGGAGGTCTTCAACGTCAATTTAGTCGCGATGGGTAGTTTTACCGGAATAGAGAGTGCGTTTTGTGTATGATTTTATCAAAACAATAATTCAGCGACTATTATACTGCATAGATTTTGAGAAAATTATGATTGGCACAGCGTAAATGAAGCTTTGAGTGCTCAATTTATTAAGAAATGGGTGAAAGAGTTCATGGAAACTGGTTTGACATTAATTCAAACTTGGACGGGTCGACCAAAATCATTAAGTAGTGAAATAAACATTGAGTGCGTTTCAACGTCTGTCTAAGGGAATCCTCAACATACAACAGATCTAGTGTGTTAAATGTGCCCAGAACGTCATTGCAACGTATTTTTCACAAAATTTTGCTTTTGTAGCCCTATAAAATATATCTGGTGCAAGAATTAATGGACACTGATGCAGCTCAGAGACTAAATTTTACTAATGAAATGTTTGATCAATTTTCAACATTTAACAGTATTTTGTTCTCTGATGAGGAACATTTTCATCTCAAGGGGTACGTCATTAATGGAATGAGACTAATTCAAAACTCAAGTACCAAAACCCCTTACACAGTTCAAAAATGACAGTTTGGACTGGTATGTCGGTTTACGGTATAATCGGTCCATATTTTAATTCGGATTAATATTTGGAGATGATTCGAAAATCTTTTACACCCACTTTGTTAGATTTTCGTGAGTACAATCATCAGACATGGTTTCAACAAAATGGAGCGACATGCAATACATCAAACGCATCTCTATCAGTTGTTCAAATAATTTTGGGTGTAAATTGATATCTCGAAAACGTGATGTAACATGGCCTCCTCGTACTCTGGATTTAACTCCCATGATTTTTTTTCATGGAGATACCTCGAAAGGAGAGTCTACATTACAAATCCCAGATACATACTGGAATTAAAAGAAAATATCTGGCAAGAAATTGAGGCAATCTCAGAAACAACTTGTCACAGCGTGATGAATCATGTCAGAGATCCATTAGAAGAGCGTCGTAGGCGTAATTATTTACATTTAGATGATATTATTTTTAAGAACTAATTTTCCATAGACTGTATAAAGTTGTACAATAAATATTTTTTACATATAATAACGTTTTATTATTATTATTAAAATTTCAAAACAACTTATTTATGGGCCATCTATATTTGACACCATATTATTTTTAATCAGGATTTGATTAGCATTTTTATGATCTCGAAAAAGTTTAAAATATTTTTTTAATTTTTGAATTATTTGTAAAAATGTATGCGAATTAAATATATCTGTTTTTATTATACAAGGGGGCTCCGTTTCTTACTCGCTACGCTCGCCGACACACGAGAGACTCCGCCCCCGAACGCTCTTATTAAAAATTAACAATTTTTAAATTAAAAATGAAAAGAAAAATAAAGATATTGTTTAATGAAATTTATTTTTTGATTTCAAATGAAACAGTGAAAACACTCGAAAGAAAACTTACTGTAACTTGTAATCTTATTCTAAAACTTTTGTGTACACGATATTCGTAATTGATTAATATTCTTCTGTACACTGAAACTTGATACCTTGCTTAAATTTACATCTGGAAAGACCAACATACAATTAGCCGTGACCAAATACTGTTTCATTGGATTCGACAAACATGACGATTCGTGGAACATCAGAACTGATCGAGAATGGAAATGGTTAATGTGCTACTTGTAGAGTGTAGCGGAGGGAGCGGCGTTGCTAGGAGGTGGTCTACACGGAAAAAAAAATTATTTATATATTAATGAATTAATGAAAATTGTTATCGAGAAGAAAAGATAAAAATCATAAATATTTCATCATGAAAAAAATGTACAAAAAACACAAATGTTATTTATTTTAGAAAATGGAAAATATCTAAAAGGAGATAAATACTTAACAATATTTGGAAACACAAAATTGAGTGTAAAAATTTATATGATTTTAATGAATAATTATAAACTATTATTCTCTTATTACACACACACACACACACATATATATATATATGCACTAGTAAAAAAATGTCTCTTGTATATCTTTACACAAAATAATTTTCTTTTCAAATATAATAGTGTTGAAAAAATATGACGGCAAAGAGTGAAGAAGAGGCAAAGGGAGACAGTAATGGATATGAACTCATCAATGATTTTTGTTTTGTTATATATATATATATATATATATATATATATATATATATGTATGTATGTATAAAAAAGCAACCCTTATGATACGATGACACGAGGTCTGAAGTAAGGGTAGCTTGTGAATGAATGGAATATATGAATGCGTCGTGCCAAAACTGATGATTTTAATATTTTATGATTATAGGAGATGTGTGATCTGTATGTCGTGATTTATTTATTGTTATGCATACATAATCAGGCCGGTACATATCATAACCTTTGTGCGAATTTCACCCTCACTCCGAGATTGGCGTATTTAAAAATATCGTTATATCTGAATACATATTAGATGCTGGAAAATTTATAAAAATTACTTCAATCCGAGCTTTTCACGTATTATTTTTCAAACTACGCGGATTACATTATTTTATAATGATGACTGGTTGTTTTTCGGTTCGAAATTCTCGGATCGGGAGAAATATTCCAAATGAGAAAATTTGTCGACGTTAATTTTTTTTACTGAATAAATTTATTTGGTTGATATTATAGTTACTTTTTTGTCCGATTCACTTTATTCTGTTTTTGGATGATATTATAATTACTTTCAAAGGTAAAGAGTATGTAGAAATTTATCATTTATTCAAATTCTGTTTCTTTTTTTAATTTACTTTAGTGCACTTGAAAGAGGAAGTCATTCAACGATTTAATTTTTGTTGATGAAGTGTTTTTTAAGATAAAAAAAATATATTAAGATCAAATTAGAAATAATTAGATATTGGTTAAAAGCTCAATATGGTTATTCTTTAACTAAGACTATTCAATGTTTTTTTTTTCAGAAATTTTTGAGAAATTAAATATTAAATCTTAAATATGAATTTACTTTTTTCCTTTATATATAGAGAGAGCGAGAGATGGGGGAGAGAGGAAGCTAAATTTGCTACAAGAAATTTTTAACTATATAAAAATTATAGTCGTCACGCGCGTTAGAAGTGAAACTTCTGTAAGGAAGTGCGAAGGGAAACAAATGGTATTATAAATGAAGGAGTGTAACAGTCGGATTATGCAGTAGCTAGAACGATTTATTTAAATTTAATTCAAATTGACAAACTATTACAACTGGTTGAAATATATAATACACACAATATGATACGCAAAATATTGTACAGACAATACATAAATACAAAAGCTATTATTAATATAAATTAAATACCATGTAATATAAATAATATGATACACAACTAGAAAAAATATTTACGCGGGTTAAAATCAAAATGAGAAATGTTAATAACAACAAATCGTTTCTACTCAGCAGTAAACGCTTCTCTTTCTCCTCATTCCATTCACCGACTCATGGCTTAGTAATAGTATGTTGAAAAAGTGAAACGAAATAGTGAAACGGGACGTTCTTACTCTACCATTTTATCTTCCTCCCCCCACATACAAAGTCGTGCGGTGAACAACTGCTCTGTCAACTTCCATTTCACTTTGATTTCCATGAGTCGAATTCGCACTATCGTGTTCTAAGAAATTTCACTTCAAAAATTTCACTACAGAAGGTTATAATAGTAAAAATTTGTCTCGGCTAAGTGGTTCTTTTACTTAAAAATTTATTACTAAATTATTCAGATTTTTAATTAAACAATGTATTAAAAATGAATTATTGAAATATTGAAGTGAAATGTAGTTTTATAAAAAATAGGGTAGCTTGATGGAGCTCAAACATTATATAAAAGTTATTAATTGATATAAATTTAAATAGTAGTCATATAAATGTACTATATATATACATATATACATATATAAATAGAATTTTTGGATAACTTTTAGTATTAAAATTTCTACTATCTAAAAATCAGAATTAAGTTCTGAACCGACGTGCTATTTTTTATAAAAAAACAAAAATAAAATGACGTAGGCGAATTATATATGCTTTTTTACATTTTTTGATAAAACTTGATATGTTGCAAACTACTGTACTATAATTTCATACAGTGCTTGTTTAATGAGTGTACATTAAATTGCCAGTGTATTAAAAATTATCACCGAGTTTTGTGTCACAAAAATTGATGGTCATTCTTGAAAAATTTAATCGTTGTTTTAGAAATTGATTTTATTTTCAATTTATAATTTGATTAGCAAATAATTGCTAACCATGTAGTAAATATCTATCTTGTACAAACGATTCAAATGGTGTTCATTTATTTGATAAAAAAGATGAATTCTGAATGTGAGAAATATAACAGTATTTTAGTTTAAATAGTAGAAACTGATAATTATTAATTAAAACAGAAAAATTTTATCTAAAGAAAACAGATTGCTAGAAGCAAAGTTGGTGAGTAATATAAAAAAATTATACATAGAAGTTAAAAATAATATAATTAATTATCAGTTACTTTGCCAAGTTTTGAAAATCATGAACCACTTAATATAGAAACGAGTATTATAAATGCAGTAATATGTTCTATAAAAAACAGTAAGACATTTTACTGAAGTGAGTCTGTAAATTTCGACTTCGCAATTTAGTTTGTTTTCTGTTTTGAACTTTAAAAAATTAAAGAAATAATAGAATCATAATAATCTGAATACATGTATATATATATATACATATATTTATATTTATATATATATATATATATATATATACATATATTTTATATATATATACATATAGGTGGCTCAATAAAGGCTTTTACATGAAAATATTAAGGAGCATGCATTAAACACACATTAAATATATGTCCCGGAATAAGCTTTTTTAATTTTTTTATAAACTATAAAGATATTATAAATAATTTAAAGGACTGCATTTGCTGCATGGTTAATCCGTGTTCACGATTTCAGAAACTGCGTTGATCTGACACCAAAAACAGAACAATTTACTTATAGTATAATGCAAGAACCCTACTATAACCGGATATTTTTTTAAATTTTCAAAACAAAAAATGGCAACCGTTCGAAAAAAGTCGATTTTTGACTTACATAATTGTTTATTATTAACAAATGAAAAAGCATACCAAAAGTCATCCAGTCATCCTATAGAGAATGTTATTAACAATGATCAGTCAAAATTTCAAACCAATCAGATGAATAGTTTTTGAGATATAATGTACAACGTTTTGAAAAGTACAGTTTCGAAAAAAACGAACGAACGCTCTCGGACTAAGTCATATCCCGCTGTGAAAACCGCTTTTACTAAAATCACTATATCTCAGAAAATTCTTGAAATTTCGATAAAATTCTTTTTGATGAAGGAACCTAAGACTTTATGCTTTAATAATATGAAAAAAACAAAAATCAATTTTTTCAAGTTTTCAAACTTATGCAAGCCACTTAAAAATCGCTACATTAAAAAATAATGTTTTTTTATTTTTATTTTTCCAATTTTCTTTAATACATTTATGTAGAAGCCTAAATTGAATTATAAATATATATATATATATGTATATCAAGAGAGAGAGAGAGGGAGGGAAAAATGACTTACTTTAAAATATTACATTTATTTTAATTTTGTTCTAGTACTGTAGTCAAAAACACTTTCACAAATTATTTTTTCTCTACATTAAATATTACAAAAAATTCCCATCAAACATTTTAAATAAGTGATTATTAATCATTTATAGTAATTGCTTGTCTGAATTTTAATAGCAACTTCATTATTATCATAGCGCTAAGAGACAGAAAACGCTTTTCCTTTAATTTGTAAATTTTTATTAAAACTTGGATCTAAATATAATAATATTGCCATTGAAATGCGCAAAATTAATAAACAAAAATGGTCAGTGTTTAATTATGGAACATTTTTGAACAGAAAAATGTTTGTAATTTATGAGGTGAGGGGAAAAATTATTTATGATAAGTAGTGCATTCATTATTGTTAAATAACTAAATTATATACGTACTTGTATATTAGTACATGTTAAAAGTTGAAACTGCAGTGAAAGAATTTTGTTTACAGTACATATTTCTTGTTATATTTACATTTTTAACATATACTGTCTTCACTTGAAAATAATTCGAAGTAAGTGTGCAACATGAATGAAAAATGTATGTGTGAAATGAGCGTAGCAGTATGTACACAAGTTCGCCAGTAGTCCGAAATATGTAAATATCTCCACGTCCTCATAAACACACGGCCAAGTTTCGGAAACTAAACGCCAGTTCACACATCTCGTCGAATATATTGAATCGTGAACTCGATTTTCATACACATTTGGTGTTTTGCCAATCGACTATATTCATTCGGTACAGTTAAATTCAACATCTAAACTAGCCACGTAAGTTACGAACTTGCGATCAGATATTTAAAGTAGAGCGCATGCATTTCAGTTAACAATATCAACGGCGGGAACACAATATTGATCTGAATGGTGTTGTGAATTTGCGAGACGCATGTACGGTGTCCGTTTACTGAAACTATATTCCATTAGAAATTCGTATTAGCTCGAACGGATAAACTATTTGCTCAATTGTGTGGAAGGGTATTAGAGAATGAGTATTCATATTAGTTTTCGGAGTTCGCGAGTTATGCTTAATGGATGGATATCGTACGGAAATTTCGAATGCGAATCGCTACACACAGAGATGAGATTTTTGGTGATTGATTTAAACGCTATACTTTGTAAGATGACGTTTACGAAGCGTACACATAACACATTTATGTATACACTTTATACATACATATATGTATATATATATATATATATATATATATATATATTTATATGTATATATATATATATTTATATGTATATATATTTATATGTATATATATATATATATTTATATGTATATATATATATATTTATATGTATATATATATATATATATTTATATGTATATATATATATATATATATATATATATTTATATGTATATATGTATATATATATATATATATATATATATATTTATATATATATATATATTTATATATATATATATATATATGTTTGCACATGGCTGAATCATTTCATCAAAAATTTAAAAAATAAATATGAAAAATATGTATTCATTATAAAATATATTTCAAAGATTTATTTTAAGAACAAGTCTATACAGTGGCGGGTCAAACAGGTGTTGGACATGGCAGTCACCAGTAGCTTCGGGCTCAGAGAAGTCCCAAAAACGGGGAAAAAAGTAATCATACATAAAGAAATGAAGCTTACATTTCAACGTTTTAGCTGATAATAATGGGCATTGTTAGTAAATATGTAACATCTTTTATAGTAGAAGAAATTCTATCTGCAAATTATTAGTTTTGTACTTGACTCTACATCTGATATTCTACATATTGATCAACTAATGCTGATTGTATGATATGTATTGCCAAATAGTGATATAAAAGAAAGATTTCTTGGATTTATACCGATAGGAGGAAGACTTGTTCCAATTCATCATCCAAATGCATAATATCAATATCACTCTTGTAGGTCTGTTTTAATAGTTTGATACTCGACAGATGGAGCAAAGTCATATAAAATAATGGACAGTATTTTGAGGATTGAAATGTATTCAATTTTTTTGTAAACATTCATTTTCTAGAAAAGAAGGATCGAATTAATTTGTAACCCTAATAATTAATAATATATTATTATATGATATCGTTCGCAAGAGATTTACTTTTCTGTGCACTGAATACATATATTTCGAAAACGTTCTTTCACGTTGACACTCATCGTTTATGATAAACAGTCGCTTTCATAGTTCTATGTAAACATCGTTGGCATAGTTATAAAATTTTCTGTTACTATTTCCAGTAGATTCACATTATAATTTAGACAAGAGTATAATAATGGCTGTGACATTTGATATCAAAACAATGCGCTTGAAAATTTTCTGCATATTAACTCATTACGTTAAATAATATTAAACGCTGACTACTGTTCATTTTAATAGAACTGAACATTGTCGCAATTAATCTAAACAAGTTCATTTTTGTATAGAATTTGAATTCGCTGTTCTGTAACGGAGCTGAACTAAATATAGCTGAACCATATTATATATATATATATATATATATATATATATATATATATATATATATATATATATATATAATTAACAGTATAATAATAAAACAGTATTAAGTCGATCAACAAATTTATCCCCGATTATTATAAAAGAATTATTAAGTTTATGTGTCATAACAATTTTAAAATTTCCAAATATTTAATTAAACTATTCCAAAATCAATCAGTCATCTCATTAAAATGAAATAATTTATCGAATCTTTTAAAACATATCTTGCATTGTTCACATTATGTGTGGGTTTTTATGTTGTTAGTTAATAAGTTTACTAATTGATGACATTTTCGTTTCTACATCTCTGAAAATAACATTTCTAAATGTTTATAGAAAGTAATTAATCGACAAATGATTTATACTGGGTGATTTCTAAACTATACATAAATTGATTAATTATTCTAAAACATTTTAAATATCAAATGTCTCAGTAAAATACACTATTTTCTTTTTTTAGTTCTAAAGGACAGAATGAATACATAGCGTTCATATTACTGAAAAAAAAAATATATATATATGGGTTGTTTGATAAGATTGGTACATTTCTGTGATATGGTCCACCAATCATTTGGTAACGTCACGGCTATCAAGTGTCATTTTTCAAACTAGTATAGGCGAAATTTCAGCCAGAAGTGATGTGTTGTTCACGTTCTACAGATGTTTGAAGCGAGCTTTGTAGCATTTTCCACAAAAGTGAAAAAAACGAGCAGGCTTTTTTGGATAGATACATCACCGTGGATGAAACATGGATTCATCACTATACACATGAGTCGAAGTAACAGTCAAAGCAGTGGACAGCGACTGGTAAAAATGTGCTGAAGAAGGTAAAGATCATTTTGTCGGCTGGAGAGTTGATGGGTACTGTTTTGGGTATTCTTAAGAAATCATCCTGTTCGACTACTTAATGAAGGGAAAAATGATAAGAGTCTAGTAAGCAATATTATTTGACCGTTTGAAAGCAAAACGAGCTGAAAAAAACGGCTAAAATTGGAGCAAAAAAAAGTACCCTTTCACCAGGACAACGCTCAGTCTCATAAATCGATCATTCCAATGGTAAAATTGCACGAATTAGGCTACAAAATTGATTTTTCACCCACTTTATTCTCTGAACTTGCCTCCGTGCGACTTCTACCTCTTCCCAAAGTTGAAAATTTAGCTCAGTAGGGAGAAATTCTCGTCATCATTGTCATTGAAATGCGTATTTTGTTGGCTTTGAGAAAAGCTACTCTGAAGGGATGAAAAATTAAAAACTCGTTGGACAAAGTGTATACATCTCAATGAAGTCTATGTTGAGAAATAAAATCGTTTTTTCTAAAAAATACGGTGTTTCACCTACATTTTTACCATATTTATCAAAGCCATGTGTGTATATATATATATATTATTGAACCGAATTATAAAGAAGATTTCTTTAAAACTTATGAGAAATATATGAGAGGAAAATTCTATTTTCCAAAGGTTAATAGAGAAAAACCTAAATACCTTTTCACAGTAACTATTTGAATATTAATAAGTTTATTTAAAGGAATATAATTTTTCATTAAATATTTTTAATTGTGAGGGGATCTACCTTAGTTCAATGTAAAGCTATGATCGTATTATTATCAGTTAATACGAACTTATTGATAGCATTTATGAAATATGTCATTATAAGAGAGCTTTTACTTAAGGTACTGTGGTTTGAATGTCAATAAAAATATATAATAAATAGAAAGAAAATTTTAACAATAATTTACATAGATAGAGCACTATTTTATCGCGGTACTATTTAAGATTTAATTAACAAATATTAATTTATTGAGAATTTAATCAAAATATGAATCGAAAATTTATATTCTCAACAAAGTTACAGTACATACAATTCTTTATTCGATCAAATTATTGGATAAAAAGGAAAAAAAATAAAGTTTTAATAGAAATTTATCAGTAAATCTGGTCTACTTAGATGTTTTTCTGTTCATATAATATATCTAGCTTATTTAATTTTTTATTTGGATTTTCTAACTGATTTTTTACAAAAATAATCCAAAAAGTTTGCTGAATTAACAGATAGATATAAAATGCAATTATGTGTATTTTACTTGGTATATTATATACAATATTTGTATTAAAATCATAAGTAACCTGTGAAGGTAAGAAAGGCAGGTAATACATTCAGTATTTATTCTAAATATATAACATAAATATTAACATGTACTTTTTGATATATTTTTATGTATATTATCGTTAATAAATTAATTATTTTACCAACAGAGCTATTTTCGAGAGGATTTTTTGATAATTCTGTATAAATACAAAAAACTGAAAGTTAATTATTGATACATTAATTAAATAAATTCATGATATTTAAGTTGACATATTAATATCCTCCTAATAATAATTATTGAGAATTATTTTACAAGAATTATTAAAATAATTTTTAGAAATATTTACATAAGAAATATTATTTCTTCTTTATATTTATAAATATTAATACTTCTCTAGATGTTTATGTGATTTTCTGATTTAAATAACATTTGCATGATATCATATATTTAGTTTAGAATATTTATGAGAAAATGTAATAACATGAATTATAATTATTAAAGAAAGTTTATACTATGAAAAAACAGTACTGAAAATGTTTATTTGATTTGCTTCTTTATAGATTAGTAGCAAAGTTTTCAGATAAGTTTGCAGTTATTTGACTTTTTACTGAAAAATATTATAAACTTAGACTTGAATATGGATAGAATCGTTAGTATTTTTCTGAATATTTTCTTTGTACACTATTTTTTTCTAGACGGTACGTAAATCTACTAGTACTTTTAACCTGTTGCTATAAAAATGTGTCTAATAACGATTCAACGTAAGATCTCAACTACGTGTAATATATTCAAATGTTCTAGACGAAAATCTTATATAAGCGAACGCTTAGTGAACTTTCAAACTTTCAGCCTCCATCAACATATAAATGCAATACGAGCTCGTACACATATACACATGTTTGCTATTTGACTGCATTCATACGCTTGTACAGCAGCACCGCGCACTGCAAGAAGTAACATCACGCCACACGTCTTACGCAAACATGAGCTTTTATCTAATTCCCTGACGTCACGAACAGAATAACGACTACGTCACCATACTGGCCCCGCGTCCTCTTATCGTTGCCGCCTCATTCCTATACACACATACACACACAAATACACACCTCACACCACTATGCACCATTACTTGTAGTACTGGTAGTACACGTAATGCAGTAGGACTAACGCTGAATAATTCCATATATATTAATTTTAATTCTAACATCAACACCAGGCAGGAAAAGACATCAACATATTCTACTAGTCTTCGTTGTTTGTTGCTGTTATTACGGGTTGCTTCTCAGTTCTCAACGGCAGTAGACACGACTTTGATGTGAAATAATAAGGGTGGGCCGCGTGGAAGGTGTAAATAGGTATACAGTGACATTAGTGATGAGGGTTTGTGTACTGGGATGAGAAAACAGACAGTTATTCTCTTGTAAAGAATATAATTGCTTGATTAAAATACGTCGTTACGAGATTACTGTAATGTTAGTCACACATATACTTATATATTTACAAAGAAAGCTACACACATATGAGCTCGTGTACAAACTCACGCATATATACGCACCCACATAAGTGGATATATATGACGAAATTATTCTAAATATCTGTCAAAATAGATGAGAAAAGTTTCTAAGGTAATTCATCCCTAAATCAAATTTTATACAAAATGAATAATATAACATACTTTTAAATATAATTATCAAATATATATTTTTGGAAAATATTTATAATCTCCAAAACTATATCATACTTAAGTCTGTAATAAATTTATAAACTTTTAAAAATGTTACACTTGAGTTTTGTAAGAATATTTTATTCGAATTTAAATCGTTTCAAATAAAATTATTGTTTGAAGCTTACAATCAATCAGAGTATTTTCTGGGTGTAAAAAATAAATAATAAGAAAGGTATATCAAAACCCTTATGTATATCTTTATTGTATTTATTACTGTTTTATTTCTACTATTTATATTAAAATAAAGCAAGTACTTATAGTAAGAAATTTAAACAATTGATTAGTTAGGTCACAGGTTCAACGAGATCTATTAATGTGTTTAGAAAATTCATCGTATACTATTTTTAAAATGTTTCTTATTTTATAAAATTTATTAATTTTATAAAGAACGATATTTGTTAATAAAATGATAATTTGTTATCATTTGTTTCATTTTAAAAGATCTGTTCAAGTTATCAATATTTTTTAAATTGAAAATTGTGAATAACATATATGATCAATTAAATATTTTAGTTAATTATAAAAAACAGAAAATTTGAATAAAAGAGATTGAATAGTGAAGCAATATTTTTACTTTTATATATTTTACGAGAATCATTTGATAAGTACGATAAAAAACAAAATTAAACAATGTGTTTTTAAGAAAAAATCAATTTTATTTCTCAACACAGTATCCAGTGAGGGCTTTACACATGGTACAGCGAGTTTCTCATTTTTTCATGTCGTCGAAAAAGTAGTTTTTTTCAAAGTCTACAAAATACGGATTGACGATGGCGATGAGATACTCATTCGACGAGAATTTCTTCCTACCAAGTCAAATTTTCAAGTTTGGGAAGAGGAAAAAGTCAAACGGGCCAAGTGTAAAGAATAGGGTGGATGAAGAATCAATTTGAAGCCTAATTCGTGTAATTTTGCCATTGTGACGGTCGATTTGTGGGACGACGCGTTGTCCTGCTGAAATAGCACTTATTTGTGTGCCAACTTGGTCGTTTGTTTCAGCTCTTCTTTCAAACGGTTCAATAATTTTGTATAATATACTCCTATTATCGTTTTTTCCTTCGTTAAGTATACGATAAGGATGCTTCCTTGGAAATCACAAAAAACAATGGCCATCATCTTTCCAGCCAGCAAAACTGTCTTCGCCTTCTTCGGCGCAATTTCACCAGTCGTTGTCCACTGCTTTAACTGCTGCCTCAGCTCAGGTGTGTAGTGGTGGATCCATGACACACAAAGGTATGCTCGTTTTTTCCATTTTTGCAGCAATTGCTACAACGCTCGCTACAAACATCTATAGAACGTAAACAACACATTACTTCTGGTTGAAATTTCACCTATAATAGACTCGAAAGTGACCCTTAATAGCCGTAATATTACCAAATTAATGATGCCACCATATCATAGACTTGTACCAAACTTATTAAACCATCCTCGTATATCTCGTTAAGAATATGAGAAAAACTTCAAATTCATAAATGAATTTTTATTTGTCATAAACTGAGAAATGATTATCAAAATGTTGAATCGTTAATTATCGATCATTTTATTTTTTTCTAAATCACAATCCATCATTTCTAAAACTCTAAACGTTAGGGAACAATATATTTTTCAATAATCAATTGGAGAAAAAGTTAAATTCTTTGACGTATAAAGAAAGATCTATTATCTTAGACAAATATTGTTTACTACAAATATAGTTTTAAATTTAGGTTTAAAATTCGCAATTTATAAAAAAATACAAAATTATTTTTTTGAATATAAAAATAGAGTAAAACAGAAATATATTTAAAACGATCAGTATATTTTTCGAATTTTCACTATGATTGTTTTACTTCATAAAACACAAATAATTTTTTTTTGAATTCTACTTAAAAGTTTCAGTAAAATCATTTAATTTTTAAAAAGTATTTTACAAAATATACAATGAAAAGATTTATATGTAGATAACATTTTACTGAAATTTCAAATTTTCAACATTGAAATAATCTATAAAATAACTAATTTTAAATAATTGAAACCATAGTATTATAAGTATTTTCTTAAATATTTGTTAAAAAAATAAATAATTTTACTAAAACTTGCAAACAGAATTCAAAAAAAATTTTTTTTGTGTTTTATGAAGTAAAACAATTATAGTGAAAATTCAAAAAATATGCTGATCGTTTGGATATATTTCTCTTTTACTCTATTTTATACAATAAATTAAAAAATAAGTTTGTAATTTTTTTATATATTTTGAGAATTTTAACCTAAGTATAAAACTGTATTTGTAGTAAACAAGTCTATATATGTTTATAATATTTTCTTAAATATTTGTTAAAAAATTAAATAATTGTATTAAAACTTTCAAACAGAATTCAAAAAAAAAATTTTTTTGTGTTTTATGAAGTAAAACAATCATAGTGAAAATTCGAAAAATATGCTCATCCTTTTAAATATATTTCTATTTTACTCTATTTTTAGACATAAAAAATAATTTTGTATTTTTTTTATATTTTGGAAATATTAAACCTAAATTTAAACTATATTTGTAGTAAACAAGTCTATATATGTTTATACAAATAAATATGGAAATGTTTCCGGTAATAACGATTCGCTGAAAAGAGCCCATCACGCCGATATAGAAATAAAACACAAAACCAGTATGAATAATAAATGAAAACAACAACAGTGCGAACGAGGCGAATGTAAAATGTATTGAATACTCGTATTAAATATCTTTGACGGAACGCGGTGTTGTATCACGTCGTTCGCTAAAAAGGAGAGTGATGATGAAGAAGAAGACTAAAATTCCAAAAGACTAAAGAGATTAGGTTGCTCGCACATGATATGATACACTTGTGATCATTGTATTCATAAAGGATCAAAGGTTACTTTAATCTAGTGCTCGCGCGATGCCATCCCACCTCGTGCATGTTGACAGCCATGTAGTCGACGCCGCCGACGCCGACGACGACTTTGAGAAATGCTATAATGAATTTGTAATAAACAACGGCACCCGTAGGTGTTACATCCGTAAATATGCATGCCGATCGATGGGTAATATCGTTTCGTTTTACTTGACGAAACATTTTATCATCTTTGTATATACAGACACACACACACATATATATATATATATATATATATATATATATATATATATATATATATATAAAACAGCATTGAATTACAAGAAAATAAATTTATCAGACAAACACTTTCATTACAAAAATTACATTTTTTTAACTCTTTGAAATTTGGTAGAGATTTAGTATAACATAAAATAAAAACATTATTTTAATAACGGTTACACATGAAACTGAATTATTAGGCTGGTAGAAAAATATTTTTTTTTGTTTTTATCTTCTTGAATTCTAACCTAATTTTTTTTTAAAGAAAGTGTCATCTCATCGTATTCATGTTAATATCATTTAAAAGTAGATTTTCGGTCTGTATTTTGGTAACATCGACTTTGGTTTTATTATTAATTTTGATTCAAATTGGGCTATTGATTTATAAATGGAAAAGAAGCAAATAAGAGCATTTTTTCGTTCGAAATGGATGGTAAAGCAGCTGAAATTGCTGATAAACGATGCTTTTGGTGTGAGTACTGTTAAGAAACATACAGTGGAATGGTTGTTCCAAAAATTTCGTGCTAAGGACGAGAGCCTTGAAGATAAAGAAGGTCGCGGGTGTTCTTCTTTAGTTCATAACGACCAACTGATATTATTTTTTTTATATTCATTTTTAGTATTTTTAAATAGCTTTAATATTTAATTACTTTTTAAATCGAACTCTTAATATAAATTGACTCAAAGATTTTATAACAAGATCTATCAAAATTTCAAGGGTACACATTGAAATCTTCGAAAGTAAATTGGTAATTTCATTTCGTTAAAAACTTTTTAAAATTTCATATGTAAAAGCCTTAAACCAAATTATTTTCTTATATTATTTTCACTTTTGTTGGATAATAAATAAAATTCAGCAAATTTGCTGAACTTTAATTAGAAGTTAAATTTTTAGATAAGAATACTTTTTATAGAATTAAAAGAAATATAAATATTGAAAGAAATTCAAAGGTCAGATAGATATTAAAATAAATATGAATACAAGAACAAATATTTCAGAAAATAACTGAAAAAAGTAATATTAAAAAATATTTTAATACACTTAATATTTATTTTAAAATTATTTATTTGATTATTTAAATAAATAGTATTTCATATATTTTATTTTCAAAAACGTAAACTAATATTATATTGGTTTCCTCATTCATCGATGATATTAACAATAAATTTTAATTTAAAACTTGTGAATAATCCTAGGTTCGATCCACAAAATGTATATTTAGAACGAATCTTTAAACTTCAATTTAATAACAAAAAACAGCAGATTAATTTCAAATACTTAATAAAATTTATTTAAAAAGTTTTTATCTTTTATTTGTTTTTATATGAAAAAGATTTTGTACTTTGTCTTATAAATTATTTTATCCTATTTCGATTAATTAATCTATTAAATAACTATTAATACTCGAATTTACAGGGAAAATAGAGATATTTATTAATTAAAGTAAGATTTTCTTTAAATTTATTTTGACCGCAAGCTAAAATCACTGAAAGAGCGTCAAATTGTAAAGAAAAATAATCCTAATTTTTATAAATATGATTTAAACTGACCAGTATTTAAAATCTATTAAAGTAAAAAAATAGAAAAATACAATAGTAAACTCACCAATCTTAACAGCATATATTATCATTTAACCATCTTCAATTGTGTCATCTGTAATAAAAAAAGGAAAATTGAAAATATGTACGTAAAATTTTTTTGTAAATTACTTAATAACCTGTTGGTTTATATTAGTATTTTTTATATATCGACCAGTCCGGGAATATGAATATATTAAAGAAATAATTATAAATTTTGCAGCCATTATAAATTTTTGTAAAAATATATTCATGAATTTATTTTTTGTTAGAATAGAATTGAAAGTATTATTATAAATTAAGAAAAATAATATTTATGAAAAAATTCTTATTTCTAATAGCTATAACATTTATCTTATTTGCATATAGAATGAAACAGTTTTATAAGATTTTCTTTAAAGATGAAAATAAATGCAATATTTAATATTTATCTTGATGAAAAGATATTTTTCTATTAACTGTTGTATAAATAAGTAGAATTTTTTCCATTAAGATATCTTTTTCAATTAAATATTTCTATAGAAATAAACAGAACATATGACAGAATGATCTTATTTAAAACAGAACACTGCTCGTATTTCAGCACTTAAAGTAAAACGCGTGATTCTCTGCAACCGTTAAACCCTAAATAAACAGCATCTGTAGTACATACATAAGATGCCGTTTCACCGTCTACTTAATCGCGAAAAGTAAAAATCAAATCAGATCCTGTATGTCTTGTCTCGTCGTGCAATTTCAAATAGATGTCGGTTTGATATCATGTCTGAAGTGCAGAATTGTTGTTACCCAGTCGGTATTCTATAGCGGATTTATAGAGGAGAGCGGTAGTAGTGTATTGCAATAAGATATTGTAAAGTAAGGCGATACAATCCCGTAATATAACATCATCCCTCGCGCACCATCGTCTTCTTGCAGACACGTTGGCGCGTCCGCACCACCCTATTCCAAAACGCTAGCTCACTCCACCGTCGACGGTATGTTCACAGCGTTAACTGTCGAGATTAATTAAATTTCATTAACCCCAAGTGACTGTTTGGAAATCCAAGTCAGTCAGACCACACCTCATGTGTTTGTAAGATTGTGTACTAGAGACTCACTGTTTATGTGTTCGTCTACTGATATACAATATTGATGCATTCTTTGGTTGACGATTGAGTACAACTGTACTAAAATGCTACTATTTCTAGAGTTATCTGAAAATAACATTATATATATATATATATATATATATATATATATATATATATATATATATATTATATATGTATATATAAATAAATGTTCTATAACATATATACAGTGATTAGATTAAAACTATATTATTTCTTACATAAAAAAATATTTCATGATATTCTTTCACACTAAAATATTTTTCGTCAATGTCTTTAAAATACAAGATGTAAGTTTTTAATTCCTCTAGATATTAATTTATATAATTACACGAAATCAAATTCATCATTTATTATTTTATATGAAATCTAATTTATCTATTATTATCTTGGATTAAGAGAGTGACATATAGTTATTCCTGTTAATTTTCTGTATACTCTATTAATAATTATTTCATTATTATCACTGTAATCACTTATAATTTTTTTTTTACATTTATTGTATTTTTTATTACTTTCATCACTTAGATATTGCAATTATTATGTAGGTATTGTTTTATATTCCTATGAATCAGGATCAGATATTCATAATTATTCTACTAGGTTTAATAGAATAATAGTAGAATAATAAAAATCAATAATGGCCTCGAGGTTAATCCTCAAGTTATTCTATTAGGTTGCTAGGAAAATAATTGCGGTTTAAAACCTTCAAAAATATCCACTTTTCTCTTTTTTTAATTTTCCTAGCTGTTTAAAGTGATCCAGAACTGTTGGATGACTAGCATCTAACTTTTGTGCAAGTTCTTAAATTGTTGTGCGTGTTTATGATTCAACTAATGCGTTCATTTGATTGTTATGAATTGAAGAAGAATGACGTGACCTTCTGCATCTTCAAGCCTCTCGTCCCTAGCACGAAATTTCTGGAACCACCATTACTTATTATTTATTATTATTTAATAGTAACCAGATCAAAAGCATCGTTTAATTTACGAGCAGTTTTTGATGATTTATCACCCGTTTTGAATTCATACAAAAATTTGCTATTATTTGCTTCTTTTACATCTTTAATTCAATAGTCCAATTTGAAGCAAAATTAATAACAAATCAAAATAGGTGTTATCAAAATACAGAATGAAAAATGGACTTCAAAATTATATTAACAAAAACACGACGAAATGACACTTTAATTGAAAAAATTAAGATTAGAATTCCGAAAACAGAAACTGCAATTATTTTTTTATCAATCCAATAATAGAATAACTTGAAAAATAGTAAAAACATCTTCCATTTGAATATCTTTAGTACTGAATTAGAATTTTAACAGAATATATTGAATGACAAATTTGAATAAAATACACATATCATAACACACACACACACACATATATATATATATATATATATATATATATATGTGTGTGTGTGTGTTTATGTGTAAGAATTGATCAAAATGTTTGCATTCATATATACGTAATACTATATTCAAACGTTGAATATATAATTATGTAAATAAAATATATAACAAAGTTAATTCGAGACGTATGTGATTTAAATTTCATTAAACGCAGTATCATATTTTAGTTGTAAACAATACGTACACAGCGTTCGCCGTTGTTGACAATAATCTAAAACTTTGCCGATCTGACATCAAGTGTAAAAACAAGCATGTTCATTTAATAAATCCATCTTTTCATTATGTATTCAATTTCACAACTGAATGTGTATAGAACTTTTTTCATGTATTCGTTCGCTGGCACTAATTGTACATTTCAGATAATAATTGGTAAAAATAAACATTAAATAAAAAAACTTTTTTTAATAGTTACTAATTTATAGAATTAGCTGTTAATGAATAATTTATTTTACATTAAAAAATTTTTTTACTCATTTATATTGTTAAATAATATTTTTATATATGAAAATATACTCAAGGAAAGAAAATACTAACATGGAAAATTTATTATAAGGTACTTTACAATGATTTTTATGAAAACTAGAAGGCTATGTCCTTGATCGCTTCTCTCGTCAATTCCTAGGAGGTATTGTGTTTGCTCTCTAACGCTTACTCTCCCCTAACAAATAATAGAAATTAACAAGGTATACACACAAATAATCCGTGTAAAATATGTCATAAAATTTGGAAATGATTATAAAAATTAACATAACAAAATACAATGTTGAAATGTGTAACAATTTTTTTTACTCTAAAGCTTCAGTGAATACAATATTTTGACACTGAAATCGTATACTTCCTTTCGTTACCATGAAACGGAACTCTAATCATGTACTAATATCAACCAATGGAATTTCAGATTATGTGATCACCGTCAACGAATCTCCGAACACGAATAAAAATCATTTGACAGCATAAGGGCTGATTTTATTAACCCTTTGAAGCCAGGTGCGGATCTAGGAATCCATTGATGTTTTCCAAATGAAATATGGTCTCAGAGTACTATCTTTTAGATCATGTATTTAAAGGTCACTAATATATTTTTAATAAGACTAAATTTTTAACTCTTTTTTCATTAAAAAAATTTATAGACGTCCAAAAATCAAAAAAAATCGCGGATTTTTCATTTACAAACCTATAAAAATTGTAAAATTGAGAATTGGGTTGAATAATATTTTTTTTCAAAAATCTATCATTTTTTCAACTTCAAAGTGTCAAATCAAAAAGTAAAGAGATATTTAAATATAAACTCTCTTATTCTACAAAAAAAAATTTTTATTAAAGACACTTTTCTACATAGTCCCTCATAACTATTATGCACTTACTCTAATGGTTAATGAACTTCTGGATTCTGTTCTGGAAGCAACGTTTTTGTTTTTGAGGACAGTATTTCTTATCTCGTATTACTATTTAAAAATTTTTTTAGACTCGATTAGTTACTGTTGATGCGATATGTGTCCATCATTACAAACCAGAGTAAATAGCAAATTTTGATGTGGAATTATTTGTAATTGCTAGACCAAAACAGTTCAAGACACAGCCTTCTCCAAAAAACTTTTTTGAGATATTGAAGTTTCAATTTTGATTCATTTTACACTTAAAGATCGAATATTAAATAGTGACAGCTAATGGGAACATTTTCGAAAACTGAGCCCATAAATCAATTCGAAGAAGCGTGGAAAACCTTTTAAGGAAATTTGATTCTGCTCCAAGACAATATTCGACCTTACACGACTAATAAAAAAAATCAATATATTCAAAATCAAAGTTTTAATCTCCTAGACCACCCACCTTCTAGTTTTAATTTAGTCTCAAACGATTTTCACATTTTTAAGTCATTAGAGTTAGGAGGACAGAAAATTATTTCTGATAAAGTGCTCAATAACACAAAGAAAGAGTACCTGAGTAAAAGATACCAATTTTTTTTTTCAGAACGATATACAGAAGAACATTAAAGTTTAGACTAAGTGCATAGAAGTTAGATGGGATTATCTATAAAAATGGCATTAATAAAAAGACAGTTTATATATAAGAGTGTTTAACTTCATTAATGTCATTTTATTTTTTGACTAGCACTCATTCATTATTTGAATTGAACGAATAATTAGGGAATTTATTTTTTTATATACATATTTATTATATATTATAATTATTAGGTTGGTAAAAAAATAATTGCCGTCTATGATCTTCAAATTCATACAAATTTTTCATTTGAAGTGGTTTAGAACTGTTGGATGACGACGCCAAACTTTTGAGCGAGTTCTCGAATTTTTGTGCATGGTTCTGATTTAACTTACGTTTTCAGTTGGTTGTTACGAACTGAATAAGGACACTCGAGACTTTCTTCATCTTAAACGCTCTTGTTTCCAGCACGAACAATTTTGGAACCACCATTGTACCTAATGTTTTTTAACAGTATACACACCAAAAGCATCGTTTAGTTTACGAGTAGTTCTACTGCTTTACCACCCGTTACAACTAACACAAAAAATGCTCTTATTTGCTTCTTTTTTATCTTTAATTCAATAGCCCAATTCGAAGCAAACTTAGTAATAAAACTAGAATTATATTACCAGAATACATACCAAAAAATGCACTTTAAAATATTAACAAGTACACGAGTATTTTTTCTCAATTCAAAAACGACAGAACTTTATTAGTTATCTAATATTAGTATGTACTATACTACTATAGATTATTAATATAAGAGTTTGGGAAAAATGGCAATGAAACCTAATATTGTCTCTGGAGCCCTGCAGAGTAGCTTTGGGAATCACAGTTTTACCCACTGTGGGTATATAAATTTAACTAATTTACAATATTTGTAATATTGTAGAATAAAAAAAAATTCTGTCATACTTAAATTACATTTGAAACTTGAGTTTCTATCCCTTTTTTTGTATAATCCGACAGTCCTGTTTTATCCGAGTCGAATTATCGTCAAGCTAGTGTTTTTTTTTCATTTAATTTATTAATATTAATTATAAACTCTATATCAAATTGAATTATATCAAATGAACGAATAAAATTCGGTCAAACATATTGGTTTTTAGTTATGAGTGATGTTTAAAAAATAAACTTAATAACGAATAAATGTTTAAAAAAAGACACTACTAAATTTGAATAGTAATTTTAATTTTGTTTAGAAAACGGAATTCAGATACATTTCAGAATCCTTCCTGGAACGCGTATCTATAAATCTAAGACATAAATATTCACCGGTTCCATCTTTTCCTCGACGACATGTTTATTTTAAAGATTTACACTTTCTGCAATAATACCTTCTAAACTGTTACACCGAAACTGTTCCTGTCTGTCTGTGCGTTCGTCCGTACGCCGCACGACTATTTCATGACTGTTTCTAGTACAATGATGGTGCTTGTTGATCTCAGTACAAATGACGATGATAAATTTATGAATCGGCCGCAAATTTACGACGTCGAGAAATCCTACACGGCGTGTGGTCGCGGCTCTAATTAAAACAAATAGCCACCTTAATTGTTACGTGTCCTTTGGCACCGTTCACGATACTAATTTAGAATTATACACTCCATTTGTACAATGCGCATGCAATATTTTATCTCTTTACACTGTGTCGAAATTTATTGACTGATACATTTTTTACGCACTTGTCTCGGAAATGTAATGCAGGTAAAACGTAATTATTTAACTGAATAATCAATCAATGAACTGATTTCTGTTTTTCAGTTTATTCATTAATTGTAAAAAGGACAAACATTTTAAAGCATTTATTTTTCTCTTTCTTTTTTAATTACTCAATTACAAATATTAATTTCTTGCGTTATTAAATTATTTTACTAGGCTATATTAACATAATATTATTTTTAAACCTTATTAAATATCCAATAGAGATTTTGAAATAAAATCTGATATATTTCAACGTTTTTGATTTTAATTTGTAACACAAATATCGACCAATTGAAATCATTTCAATTCTGATCTTTTTTTAAATTTACTAAATAATAATAAGCGTTATTATATGTAATACAGTATATATATATATATATATATATATATATATACCTGATATAGTGATGATGCCTTTCCCGTGATTTTTATTCATTCATTATTTATTTTCTGATTGATTGATATCAGTCACATGGTCTGTGTCTGGATTGATTATTATAATTTACACTTTATGAGTATTATCAGTGTGTATTATTAGTTAATTTCAATTTTATTGTTAATTAGAGAAGAGTGAACGTTAGAGAGAGAGGGTACAAGTGTTTGCGAGCAGAAAGAGTGCTTTGTCTCTCCCCTCCGGAATTTGTCAAGCGCAGTGAGCAGGGGGTGGAGCACCCTCGTAGTAGTAAACAAATAAATATAGAAGAAAATAGTATAAAAATAGTTTAAAAAATATATGAAGAATGTATTATAGATATTCTAAGATAATTAAAATAGTAATTATATTTATTATCTATTCACATATGTTTCAAAAAATTAAAAATATATAGTTCTAATAAATTCAATTTTACATAAACGCATTTTTATTGTGTTTTTTTTTAAAAAAATAATATTTTAAATACATAAAAATATTCCAAAAAATATAAATATTCTATGTTTTTCCTATTCAATATCAGTTTTCCAATACATTATTTTTTTCTTGTATATATAGACTTAAAATATGACTTTTTTTAACTTGAGAATAAAAATCAACAGATTTTAGATTACTCAAATATGTTCTTTAAATTTCGAACCTTTTTTATTATGTGTTATATATATATATACATATATATACATATATATATATATATATATATATATATATATATATATATATATATATATATACACAGAAACATTCGTATGAATAGAAATAAGAAATATTCAAATGAATAGAATATTTGCAAAGAAAGAATAATTTTAAATCTAACTATTAAATATATATGTACTCTTTTAATATGGCAGATTTTCAGAATGTTTGAGTTGATTTCAAGTACAGTGAATATAAATTTTTAATATAAAAACCAAGGCCGAGTGAAAAAAAAATAATATAAAAAGCGTCCCTGACAATTTCACATGTACATGTATAAAAAAATAATCCATCGGTTTCCGTAACGTCGACCGGAAGTCCGAATCTGTTCATTCTCATTCGCGCACCTCGCAGTGCCAAAGAAGAGCGCCGACACACAAACACAAGGATGACGCGCGCGGTCACACAACACTAAAGTCACAAATCTTGCTTTCAGTCTTGCGTGAACGCGGCGAAATAACCGACCGAAAAATAAATTTATTACAGACGACTGGAGAATTAAATGAAATTATGAACATTTCAACTACATTTTTCATAATTATTTTAAGCAAACAAGGACCAACTCGGTCATGCCGCCCATACCAGACCGACATCATCCAGTCAACCAGCCAACCAAGCAAACAGTACCGGAGTTCGTCCGACCGTTGCCACTACTCGTGCCTGCTGTACTAGCGATGGCCGTATTAAAAACCGGGAGACATTAAGTTCATTGTAATATATGGGGGACAGTCGTGGCGTGGCATAGCGTTGCGTCGAGGAAATAAATTTATTTATTCGAAAACTAACTTCGTAATTAGATAAAAAGTTCAAATTACTTTTCATAGATAATTCGCCGAGATACATAAATGTGGCTTTTTAATTATTTTATGTAAGTAAGACTCCCGTGGCGCATCTTACAGTCGGGTTCGGTCATTTTTCTATACACGTTCTGTACAAGCTACATTTCAGAAAGACGTGTTGTTGATTTTAAATCTAATGTATATATAACGACGCAACGTCTCCGACATACGTATGTTACCATACATTAGATATTATCGAAATAGTTCAGAGTGGATTAGTTGTAAGCGTTAAGATAGAAAAATCAACATTATATCATAATTGAGACAATTATATAAAAAATGTACGAGCCATATCATAAAAACCAGTTATTAACTAATAAGAAGTGAAAAAAGAGAACTGAACACTAATTGTATTAACCCTCCTATCAATAACCGGGTATCTTTTGCATTTTCTCATTCAAAATTTTTTGACTTAATGGTAAAATAAAGTTTAACCCATCCAGATCCTCGTTATTTGAGTGATTTTACAGTGATTTCCATTTTAAGTTTTAATTTTTTTCAAAAAAGAGTATATCTTATCGGGGGTCAAAGTTGGCAACCCCTCTGTTCAATACCCGGAGTACCCGGGTACCCACACGCATCCTATGAATATATAAATTAAAAAGGAATAGGAAAATATATAAAAACTAAATGAATAAGCCAATACAAACGCAAAAATACATTTGAACTTAAATTTTAATAAGCACATTCATTAGTGTGTTGTATTATGTTCATTTTACATAGGCTTTTTACACGCTTCATTTGATTTTCGGGTCTTTTGTCGTTTCTTTATTATATTATTATAACATACGAATATATGGCATGAGTCTACAACAATTTTTCTTCCCGTGCTATCCAATGTTTGGTCGGATGATATTGAAGGAGTATTGCTGTTACTAATTTGTTTGCCGAACATACTCTCAATAGCAAGATTTGTTGTAAAATTCCATATAATTTTTCGATCGATCTTAAATTATAGGCATACAGGTTCTTCTCCCAATTGGTGCAAAAAACAGCGGCGCTCAATTGTCTTTTTTTAATCATTTAATTATTTTCATAGTATACAATTTAAATCGCTAAACATGCAATATCAATTATATTATGAAAAAAAGATAGAGACCATCTCTTTGATTCCCTTTTCGTACTGTACCTCCTAAACATTTAATCCATGTTATCGACTCTAATTTTAATTTTATTGTAATAAAATGATATTTCTGGGATCTTTTTTTCATTGGTGCTGACAGTTATATATGAATGGATCGTAGATAAAAAAGTATTACAGATTTATTTTTTTTGGAAACATAAGAATAAATTGTAACATTTTCATGGAAATCAAATATTGTTAGGTATATTTTGTGAGATTTAGAAGCAGTGATTTCCGTCCGATTTTTTTTTGTTTCTTTTCGAAGTTCTAACGACTGTAAGGTTCAATGATAATATAAATTTTGCTAAGAGTAGCGTTGTAAAAAAATTATCCGTAGAAATATTTCTGCCTGATCTTTTGTATAATGAAGCAGTCTTTCATGACTCGTTCACCCTGATTCACTTCCTGACCGTCCGCAGTTTCTCTGGTATAAATTTGTCCTTATAATAGATATAAATTTTCTGCATCGGAAATTTACCAGACCTTAATTCCATATTTTGTTGATTTCGATGGAATATACTGAATGAATTTTGTTCTACCTTGATATGGGTATAGGTATAGATGATCGTCAATCATCGAGTACTCTTGTTTGTGCATTGTAGCAAAGTTTGAATTCATCATCGTCCAAATAAGACGTATGGGAGCAGGTTTGACCTCTTGAATATGAGTTCTTCTAGTATTAGCATCATCAAATCTAATAAATCGTAAAATATTCCAAAATCTATTAATTCCCATGGTAGTTCGATATAAAAGGATAAGATGTAGCTCGCCATATCTCAGTTGTACGATAGATATAAGAATTATTTACTCCGGAGGTAATCAAAATGCCCAGAAATGTGTAAAATTCTTGAATCGTGAAATCTTTGCATACCAGATCTTTCTACACATCTCCACTTGCCGAAATATTATTTAAAAATGAAGTTATGCTACGGAATTTGTTGTCAAAAATTACTGTGAAATCCCAGAATAAGTGAAGAAGATGACCGTTTCGTTTTTGAGATACAGCTATCGAATGTTCAGAAAAGAGGGTCGGCAGGTTGGTGGACGATATCGTGGGTACCCCGGTGCCTCGAGTATTAAACGAATTGGGAAATTTTGGGTACTGAAAAAAGGGTTAATTTTTCATTAATTACGAGGGTCGTTACATGTATTTTAATTACTATATCGTCATCTTAAAGGTATTCTACAGAAAGTTTGTACATTAGTAATATACGTGGGTTGTTTGATAAATTTGGTAACTTTCTTTGATTTGACGCCACCATTCGTTTGGTAACGTTACAGATAATAAGTTTTACTTTTCAAACTAACATATTCAAAATTTCAGCCAGAAGAAACATGTTGTTCACGTTTTACAGATGTTTGAAGCGAGCATTGTAGTAGTTTTCGCAAAAACGGAAAAAAATGAGCAGGCCTTTTTGAATTGATTCATCACTGTGAATGAAACATGGATCCATGACTGCTCACCTGAGTGGAAGCAGCAGTTAAAGCAGTGGTCAACGACTGGTGATAGTGCGCCAAAGAAGGCCAAAACTGTTTTATAGCTGGAAAGGTGATAGCCACTATTTTTCTGGGATTCACAATGAATCATCATGATCGACTACTTAATGGAGGGAAAAACGATAACATGAGCCTATTATGCAACATTATTGGTCCATTTGAAAGAAGGGTTGAAACAAAAACTGCCAAAATTGACGTACCAAACATGTTCTTTCACCAGGACAATGCACTGTCGCACAAATCGACCGTCACAGTGCCAAAATTGCACCAATTAGGCGTCGAATTGATTCCTCATCCGCCTTATTCTCCGGACTTGGCCACGTGTGACTTATTCCTCTTCCCAAACTTGAAAATGTGGCTTGGTAGGAAGAAATTCTTGTCGAATGAGGATGTCATCGTCGCTGTCAATGCGTATTTTGCAAACTCGCTCGACCAAGTGTATAGCCCTCAGTGGAGAATATTTTGAGAAATAAAATCGATTTTTTCAAAAAGAAAAAAAACGGTGTATAATTTGATTTTTTACCATACTTATCAAACGGCCCTCATATGTCATTACAATGGATACAAAATAAGGCTAGAACATTTATTAAAAAGGTAATAACGAAACAATTTAGTAAAATTATGCGTTACAGAAATAATTTGAGATTTAGAATAATATCAATTGTGAATCTTATTCGGAAATCTTTCGTTCCGATCGCGTGTTCTTGAAAGGGTTCACTCCATGTATTCGTTAATTATTCGTCCTTTCTTGATTATTCGACATCTCGTCTATTTCCCTTTTGTGAACGCGTAAAACAATCGAATAGATAGTTTGCATACCTAATTCACTACGTCTTGTTTGAATATCGATTCGTATTTCAATTGAATAGGAAGACAATAATTTGTATTGCTCGAAACCGGGAAGACGTCGTCGACGGTGCCTCAGCCGTCTGTCGAATACCAACGTCACCGTCGTCGGTACCACACTCACACATACATACACACACTCATACATACATAATATAGAGTCCCTGCGAACAGTAGTCGTGCCGAAGGGAAACATCAATGGTTGTTTTGTTTAATTGATGTCGTGTTGTCTCTGATTAATTGTTGTCAGTATTGTTTGACAATTGACTGCGTTGATTGTTAGCGATTGCTGTTTCTCGTTCACTATTCGAAATGTTTATATTCCGATTCGGAAATCCGGATTAAAATCATAATTAATAATTGTGAATGGTGTACAAGGCTTGTCGATATATATATATATATATATATATATATATATATATATATAATTATCAAATCCATGCAGTTTATAATAATTTAAAAGCATTTACAAATTAATTTTATTATTAGGCTCGAGCAAAATAAATTCGGTTTTTACATATAGAGTATAAAGATGTATATATCAGTTCAAATTTATATTTATTAATCAAAATAAATATCATTGGCCTGCACACGTTTCTCACCATGGGAAACAAGTTTGTTTATTCCTACAAGATAGAATTCTTGAGTCCTGAAATTACCGAATTCATCGAAAGCACTTTGAGCTAATACTTGATCTTTGAAAACCTCTTCATGAAGTAAATTACTTAAATGTTACAAAAATGATAATTTATCGAGACAGATCTGGAAAATAAGGAGAATAAGGTAAGATTTCATAACCCAGTTCATTTAATTTTTTTAAAGTCATTTGTTAGACATGTGGGAGGGCGTTGTCATGAAGAAGAATTGGTCATCCTCGATTGACTAATGCTGGCCGTAAACAATACAAAATTCTCATGCATTTTTTCAATTTCCTTATTGAATAATAGATGTAAAAAAATAGTGCAATGCGTAAAAAAACAATGTCAAGAAAAATTAATCGATCAATACAAAAAATCTATAATTAGAAAAATGAATAAAAATCAAAAATTCATTTATGATATTTAATGAATCAAACAGATTCTTAATCATATATGCAATTCTGTGTTATATATATATATATATATATATATATATATATATATATATATATATATATATATATATATATACATATTCATATTAATAATATAAAACTGAAGCTATAAACTTTTCAATAGAATTGTTCAGTAGATTTTTGAGATTTTAAACTTATGTTTTTAAAAATAATAATATAAATATTTCTCCCTGTGTTTATATATATATATATATATATATATATATATATATATATATATATATATATATATATATATATATATATATATTAAGTTGGTAGGAAAAGCGGTTTTTTTTTTCTGAATTCTAACCTTAATGTTTTTCAATGAAAGTGTCATTTCATCGTATTAATGTTAATATCATTTAAAGTGCATTTTTCAATCTGTATTTTGGTAACATCTACTTTGGTTCTGTTATAAATTTTGCTTCAAATTGGGTTTTTGAATTAAATATGGAAAAGAAATAAATAACAGCAATTTCTTAAAATTAGTTCGAAACGGGTGGTAAAGCAGCAAAAACTGCTCGCAAACTAAACGATGCTTTTGGTATGGATACTATTAAAGATCGTAGGGTGCAATGCTGGTTCCAAAAATTTCGTGCTGGGGCGAGAGCATTGAAGATGAAAGTCGCGAGCGTCCTTTATCAGTTCATAACGACTAACTGAAGGCGTTAGTTGAATCAGAACTATGCTCAATAATTCGAGTTTTTGTTTATTTTAATAGTGGACTAAGTCACTTACTTTCCGGTATACTTTGTTTTTCTAGAAAAATACATGTAATTGTCTGATTTTTGTATAAAACTATATTTATTTCTAAAGTGAACAACCTTTAAATTAAGTCAATTTCTTTGCTTAAAGCACTAAATGAATAATTAAATTTCTATTGGAAAACAAAATCTTTAGAAAAATCAATTACAGAATATTACAGAAAATCAAGAGAACGAAAAGTATTAATAGACAATCTATTTATTGGTTGAAAATATTATGGATCAGATTCATAAAAGATACCTCTATCAGATGTTTTATAAAACATCTTATTAATAGTGCAGCATTTCTGGCTTTAAATCTTTCACTCAAAAAAGGTTGAAACTATACAAAAAAAATCAATTCTTTTCACTTTATGCGAATATCTGACCATTTACAAAGGAAAAAAGTAAAGATATAATAGATCTGTTACCGTGCATTCCGCCAATTTTCCATGAATATTTTTGTACTATCAAAACAACACAAAAAGAAAATACCGTTATTGAAGAAGAAGAAATCTCTAGAATTATGTTAAATTAAGTTAACATAATTATAATTACAAAATGTGAGTGAATACGATTGTTTATAACTTGGTTTTTTGAATAAAACTTAACTATTTTTTGTTATAAGTCATTTTTAAGATTGAATAATTTTGAAAATAGTCTGTCAAATGAAGTATAAAGAACACACATTTTTTCATAATACATAAAAATGTCTAATTACATAAAAGATTTACATTAAAAGAGTCAGTACTTTGGAAAATATTTGGTTAGATAATGGAAAATATTTTTTATTACACACAAACGCAAAGGTCTAAATATCTCAATTCGAACAATATATTACTTATTCCACTGTCAATAATTGGTATGACACACACACACACACATACATATATATATATACATATATGTATATATATATATATATATATATAATATATACATATATTTTTTGAGTACTGAAGCACCAATCGATTCTGAAAAGTATTTCAAGACAACTAGAAAAAAAAGTAAACTATTCTAGAACAGAATAAACCTAATGAAGTTTTCTTTAAAGATACACAATATATATATATATATATATATATATATATATATATATATATATATGCATGTGTGTACAAGACGAAACAACCAGAATCGCTAAAGGAACAAATTTATTTTTCATTCCACCTACAGCAGGTGTTAAACAAGCCACGATCAACATACCTAACCGGTGCGAGACCTCGCACTCCTTTGAAATACCAATCTATTTCTCATTCCACATCTACGACCGCCTTTATCCGAAGTATGCTTGATGCCGATCCTCGTGATTGGATACGAACGAAGACCGTATAAGAACGGGACGGACAACGCAACCATCACACATCGAACAGAGAGCCACGCTCCGATGGCACAGACGTATTTCGATAGATTGGGACTGACGACGTTCGAGGGTGGTGCGGATGGAGGTCGTCTTCGGAGACAAGCACTTCAAACAGGATGCCGCCCGACTCCTTCTCCTCATCTTCGTGTCGGCTTTGTGTAATCAACAGTTATGTTAACAAGTCTTTGGCTTAGGTACAACATCGGTGTTACCTATTGGCGTTATTGACACCGTGACTAAAACCGTGTTGTAGTTTTGTTTGAATTTGTCGTTACGGGTTGTTACAGGTGTATGTTTGCAAGAATTATGATGTGTTGTAACGTTGCGGTAGATTGGATTGGCACTATTAAATGTTAAATATGATTACGGGGTTCTGATATAATTTATCAATAGTTGTGTTTAACGCGGTGGCGTCACACAACATCTATGTTTAGTTTTGAATGTCAACGTGGATAATTTTATTTTAATATTCATGATGTGCGATACATTTAACTACACGTGTTGTAAGAATACTAATAATTTATTTATTGAAACAACGTATATCATATTTTAATTATGTCGCTTGAATTTATAGCTACGACCGCGCACGTAATTTCTATTAAAACTATATATTCGACAGTTTTCAGTTAAAAAGCTATCGTATTAAAAACATTTGAAAAAAGGATAAATATACATTTAATTGTTCATTTCGAACTACGTACTTAATAACATAAAACACCTTCTATTACAATTGATAAAAATATGAAATTTCTACAAATGTATATAGTTTTTTTCTATCACAGAACATTTATGATGATTTTTTTATACTTTATTATAGAAGTTTGTAGTTTCAATTACATTTACTAACGAAACCCGTTTTAAAAGTTTATTAAAAATAGAAAATATTAATAAAAATAGGTCTATAACAAGAACGTATTCTATATTTATAATTTTTATTTTCTTTGTTCATGAAAAATAGTTAATGAAAGCAATTACCGCTCTTGTTGATGCGGCATTGTTCTTAAGTGTTTTTTAAATAGTATAATGGATTACATAGTACAAGACCTTCACGTAACATGAGGATTATGTCAGTTTTAAAAACTATTTCTGTCTAAATTTGTCTGTTTATTAAACACATCTGCTTTTGAAACGTTTCTATACCTCAGGAGCTTACAAATAATTAGCATACAAATGAAAGTGAGGCTAACTGAAAATAGTTTTGAATAAAGAGCGAAACTGCGAACTACATTAGGTATTTTTTTTCCTCGAAAGCATAAAAATCGCATCGTTTATATACGAACAAACGAAAAGAAAGCAGAAGTACTGAAAGAAGACGAAGAAGAACGACGAACTCAAACGACACATTCATAAAAGTGTCAAATCTCATGAGAACGAAACCCATCCCAATATTTCAACAACAATCATCATATCAACGGCTCGCAAAACCGGCGCACGGACTTTGTTTCTCTATTCAGCGAGACGTTCGCTGCCAACGTGACGACAATAATGTCACCGTCGAAAGAGCGATACGACGAAGAAATCCCCCAACACACAACACACTTCACAGACAATCAAAGTTTCGCGACTTTCATTTGTTTTGTGTGTTTTTTTTCGCCTGCTCGCAAGCCATAAAAAGTCCAGCGAGCTAATCAAAACGAATAAAATTTGCATAGGGAGCTCCGCTAGCTATAAGCGTCGTACACACGAGCCGACGCCGCTGCAGCCGCCGCAAACGGCGCACTGGATATGATTACCGAGTAACACTAATAAGACTTGCGTATTGTTTCAAATAATAATCTTAAAAATTCGAATAAATTCGCGAGCGGGGAAAATTAGCACGGTCGTCGGTGGCGAGATGGAAATGAGGAGGATCGTTTCGAAGTTGTTTCACATTTGTGTATCAAAGACACTTCTTAGTCCCTCTTGAATATGTTTTTCTTTTACAGTTTCTTTTCATTATTTTATTACATAATTAGAACATTTAGATAAAAAATATACGTTTTTATCTTCAATATATATTTTTAAATATATTTATTTAAAAAGTATAATTTTTATAACTGTAATCTTTTGGATCTTTTGTAAACTTTGGATCAGCAAACTGTATGTCTTTACTATTAGTTTCGACACAAGTCCATGCTTAGGTAAATGTTTCGAATTAATTTTAAAACCTATTTATAATATAATAATGTATGTTTTATAGAGTATTGTTTTTTTTAATATTAATGTTTTAAACAACGAGTCGTTATATGAATTAGGTTGGTAGAAAATATTTGAGGTTTTTCTTTTCTGAATTGTAAACTTAATTTTCTTCAATGAAATTGTCATTTCATCATGTATATGTTAATATGATTTTAAAGTGTATTTTTCGGTCTGTATTTTAGTAACACTAACATTGGTTCTATTATTAATTTTGTTTCAGATTCGACTATTGACATAAGAATAGAAAAGAAGTAAATACGAGCAAATATTTTGTATGAGTTCAAAATGGGTGGTGAAATAGAAGAAACTGCTCGTAAACTAAAAGATTTTTTTGGTGTGGGTACTGTTAAGGAATGTAAAGTATAACGGTGGTCCCAAAAATTTCGTGCTGAGGACGGAGAGCCTTGAAAATGAAGATCGTAGGTGTCCTTTTTCAGTTCATAATAACCAACTGAAGGCGTTAGTTGAATTAAAACGATTTAAGAGGTTGAATAAAAGTTATGTGTTAGTCATCCAATATGAGGCGGCAACGGCTGAGACCATCTCCGTATCGAAGAAACCATCTCACGATGGAAGCAGAAGAAAAACGAAAATAACGAAGAATGTTAATTGTATTTATACCCACGCTTAATTGTTATACCAAGCTATCTACGGGGGTTTCGTAGGTCATAGTTACATATATATATATATATATATATATATATATATATATATATATATATATATGTAACGGGAAGAGGGAGGGTGATATTCGATCACAGAGTAAGGTTAACTAGGTTTTTTGAAAATTTTCCTAGCGAGAAAGTCAAAATGACAGATAAAAGCAATATAGCTAATAATACATCTTAAAGTCTAGATAATAGGGATTTAATCCCAAGGCTCGACAACTTCTTACACGAATACAGAGAATAAATAGCAAGATCAGACAAAAAATAAAACCGGCAAAAAAAAGTTATCCAACAATTCTGGGCCACTTAAAGTAGCTAGGAAAATCAAAAAAGAGAAAAATGTACATGAATTTTAAGGACATGAAACGTAATTATTTTTTACCAAATTAATATTAAAAATTAATTATTTTTAAGAGTCATTTTTTAATAGTTCGTCAAGTGGTTTAAAAATGAAATTTAAGAATAATAGTTTAGAAAATATATTTAATAATTAAATATACCTATTAATTAAATATGTATTGATTTACATTATTATGAATTTTAATATTGATCTTATTTATTTGTTTTCATAAATATGTATTTTTTAATTGGTTTACAATTTAATATATTTCTTAAGAAACTGTATCGATCTCTAGGATTTTAATTAGTATACTTGTATAGTTATTTACTAAAATTCAATTGATAATAAAATATTCAATGTATGCCATAATTTATAGACTGTGATCGAGGAAAAATAAAATTTCTAAATAATAAAAAATAAATGTTTTCCTTTCAATTGAAAAGTACATAAAAATTAAAAACTCATATAAACAATTGTCTTTTTAAATATTTATATTTAAAAATAATTGAATGGTTTTTGTTATCTTTACTTTTTCAAAGTAAAAATTATTTTCATTTTATAATTAATTGACACAATTTTTAAATATCGAAATATAAGAGAAAATATAACTAAATATGAAAATACATAAATATAATTTTATATTAGAATATATCAATAATATATATATATATAATTTTTTTATTAGAATGTATCAAGAATATATATATATATATATATATAATTAAAAGGTTGTTTTAATTAGGTATCATTAACCAAATTATTTGCTTAGGTCAGAGCATTCAATACGCGTTTCAAAATTTTCAATTAATAATTGATATTAATTATTAAGTAACTTCAATCAACCTGCTTCTAAAAAAATGTTTACAGAATTGATTGTCTGTAGAAGTGAAGCAACATCAAAAATAACTGACAAAATTAAACAAATTTATATGAGATTTCAAACAAATTTACAAAACCTGTAATTTAATATTTAACTATCTTACACGAGCTCCTTTTCTATAAAAAAAAATATTATATTTAAAACAGACTTTTACTTCAATTTAAACAAATACCTTTTTATTAAAAGGTTATAAAATTTTCTACATCACGAATTAAATCTGACATACATTTGTTGTTCTTTATTTGTAATTTTTTAATACATAAATGAGTTCCTCCAATACTATATTTGAAATTTAATCAATTACTTTTTAATTTAATTTTATATTTGAATATTTGAATTTATTAATTCAAATAAATAATAACGAAATTTTCTTAAAATCGAAGACAATTTTTCAAATAAAAATTTCTTTACGACAGGAAAATAGCTAATAAAAACTTGAATGCTAGTAGCATTTAAAGAAAATTAACTATACATATAATTCATTATAAATATAAATTTTATTAAAAATAATTTGTACTAATTTTAAAATTTAAAATATTTATTGAGGAAGTTATTAATAATATTTTATGACTGATACTTGTTAAATACTCTTCTTGAATCATTTTTATAATCGATTTTAATTCAAAATAACTGAAACTAGTAGAGTAACACTGAATAATATTCAAAATATTTAAAGTCATATAAATAAGGAGACGATTAGTTGATTTCATACAAAAATATACCTTTTTTATTGATATTCTAAATTTAATTATTTAATTATTATTACAGAATAACTGCTTAATTTAATTTCTCTCTATGTCTCTCTCTATATATACATATACACACACACACACTTATATATATATATATATATATATATATATATAAATTGTATCTCTTGTAGAAAAATATGTGTACGGCTTTGTGAATAAATTTGTAACGAGTGTGATGTTCAATTTTTATACTCGCACACCTTCAGACCGAACAACAAACGGCTCGCACACATCCATACACACACATACAACTGTACATACATTGATACACCCACACAAACGAACATTAAGTTCCAGTTGTAAGAAGTGGAAAACGTAATCCCGTTTAATTTTGTGGTCGAGTCGTAAAGAGGTCGCGTTAACGACTATGAGCATAATTTAAACTTTCTTCCGCTTCTTCTTCAGCTTGTTCTCAGCTCTTTTAACATCCTCGCGACGTGTACTTGCGTGTTTCAAAACTTCGAATTCTTCGAGATTTGTTTCTGTTGCGGATTTTGTATTGCGGTGCGGAATGTAACCGAATTTATTTAATCAGTTTGAATTGTTCGTTTCGAGTTTCGCGGTTTATGCGATACGCTAACCAGTTGTACGTTGAACTTGGTTTCGTCAAATTTTTGCAGACATTTTGTAATATATATATAGACACACACACACACACACACATATATATATATATATATATATATATTATAAACGTGTATAACAAATAAAATTAAATGTTTAAAAGCGTATCGAAGTATATAAAAAAATGTTTATATTTTTTCTACTCATATCGTTTAATTAAAAGGTTTGTTCTGGTAAAAATTCAACTATTATTTCCAAGAAAATAAATATGACATACTTTTCTAGAAAAAGTGTTATGTAGTTATTAGAGGGATTTTTTTCCATACGTACAACTTACCAAGTTTTTTCAATATTGTCATATACAGTTGATCACAAAAGAAATCGGGTTTTCTACATAATCTATAAATTTTACTTGTGAAATTAAGATTAAAATTAATAAAAAAAATATTTATATCATTTGTTAATTTTTTTAAAAATATTATATTTCAGCATAAGAAGAAAAATAACTTATTTTAAAACGAAATAAAAATTTTCAATTCAACATACAATATAAAGTACATAAACAGCATCCGGTCACTAACAATATATGTACTTAAAAGTATGTGTTTCATTAAATTGAATTCAGAGTATATTTCAAAACCAATGCATGTACCAAAAGTGCTGTTGTGATAAATTGAAAGTGTAGGGTCATCATTATATATATATATATATATATATATATACATATATATATATATATATATAATTGTATACATTTTTATATCCCTTCAGTTTGAGATATTCTGTGTGACAATACCTGTACAATTGTTGCAAAGTTATCGAAAATTTATTGTATTTAAATTAAAATTATCAGTTTTTTTCTTTAAAAAAAATCAAAATTTTCACCCTATAAATTATTAGGTTGTCAGAAAAATAATTGCGGTTTTTGTTTTCTAAATTCTAATCTAAATTTCTTTAATGAAAGTGTTATTTCATCGTGTTCATGTTAATATCATTATAAAGTACATTTTTCGGTCGATATTTTGGTTTTATTATCAATTTTGCTTCAAATTGGGCTATTGAATTAAAGACTAACAGGAAACAAGTAAGAGAATTTTTTTAAGAGTTCAAAACGGGTGGTAAACCAGCAGAAACTGCTCATAAACTAAACGATTCTATTGGTGTGGGTACTGTTAAAGAATGTACGCTGCAATGGTGGTTCCAAAAATATCATGCTGGGAACGAGTCTTGAAGATGAAGAATGTCGCGGGCGTCCTTCTTCGGTTCATAACGACCAGCTGAGGGCGTTAGTTGAATCAGAACCACACACAACAATTCGGAAGCTTGCACAAATTTAGGCATTAGTCATCCAACAGTTCTGAACCAGGTAGGAAAATCAAAAAATAGAAAATTTATATGAATTTCAAAGTCATGAACCGCAATTATTTTTCTACCAACCTAATATAAAAAATAAAGATTTTTCTCTATCTTAGCAATTTGATGGTAAAGTCATCGAGATCGAACTGGGCTTGAACAACAATTGTAAAAGATCAATAATCGTGTATTAAAAATTTTTGATTAAAAATGTTTTGTTTTATGAATGAATGAAAAATTCATTTATAAAAGTAAATCTAGCCATAGATCCAGATTTGTTCTGAAACAATATTTTATTTATTTATAATAAATGTCCAAAACAATATTAATAAAATTTAACCGTTTACCATATATGAAAATATATATGAAAACATATATGAAAACTATTAAACATTTTGTCTTACACAAGAGAATTCAGCCATCATTTATTACTTCTAAGTTTAATTAATTATAAAATGTGTGTATTCGTTACTTTAAAATTTGGTTACTTTTCTGATATCTATAAAAAATTATAGATATATTATAGAAAGTTTTAGAAGCACCTTAAGCACCAATAACCAACAAAGCTTATAGAATTTTACTAAAATTTATCTAGATAGATAAAAGTAATTCTGGTAGTCTAGTATTAAATATGTGAGAGTACTGTAGTTTTCTTTTATTCTTCTTATCTCTCGCTATAAGACAGATGAATGTGTGTGTGTGTCTTGTCTGCGAAGTGCGAATTCCATGCACTCGCCAACCTGACGAAATCTCCGTCGTCCGACGCCGAAACTTCAATCCAATTACATTTGGCGCCGAATGTCGAAAACAAAGCAACAATCGACCGTGCGCGTCCGTTACCGAAACAGTTTTAATATTTAAATTATAGAATTCTCTGCAGCGGGCGCGGCCCAGCCGAGTTTTCAACGTTCGTATATACTTTATTCTTGTTGATAACCATTTGTATTAATGTATATTTATACGCGTGTATCAATGGCTCCCTTGATTGTAATTCTAACAAACTGAAATACAGTTAACTACTGTCGCTATCTCTTTCCGATATATGGCGAGTGACGCGTGCGTGCTCGCCGACGGTATAAAATTGCTTATTAGACTACCTCACTTCCACTTTCATGCGATTTTATATATGCACGAGGTTGTTTCACTGTTAATTGCTAATAATAACTTGATAAGAAGAATACAGACACAACTAGATATTCAGTATGTATGTATGTATGTACGTACGTACGTTCTGTATATTGTAGTGTGTCTGTTATATGCGAATTTAGTAGGTATCGTTCGCGAGGTGTTCTGCGTTTTGTGTCGTGGCAATATTTTCGTTTTTACGCGCGAATTGTGTGTGCGTACTATCTATTGTTTTCGTTTTCGCGATAAAGTAAATATTGTTTCGTTAGTCGGGTTTCGCCTCGTGGCCCACTGAATTAAAACCACATTGTATTCTTAATTAATAATTAATATATACATACATAGTCGCACACATAACCGACACATATGTATTAAGATACATGCGGACAATAGAGAAAAAGTGCAAAAATGATCATATTAAATTTTATAGTTTATTTTAATCTGAAATATTCAAACAACACTACGACGATTAACAGTCAAGATAATAAGCATAAAAGTAATACGGAAGAAAGTATGAGCATGCATTTAGCTACATACTCATACATTATATATATATATATATATATATATATATATATATATATATATAACAGGGGGCTTTGCCCCCTGCTTGCTACACTCACCAACCCCCGGGCTCGCTGCACTCGGCCACTTGTCAATTGTAAGTGTGCACATGCAACCGAATGAAACAATATACACCTCAAATAAATAAGTCAAAATTATGGATTTATATATATATATATATATATATATATATATATATATATATATATATATATTAGTATGTCTATACAAACATACTGGCAGATAGATTCTTTTTTGTAACGTGATGCTTTATAAAGTTTTTTGAGATTTTATGTATTAGGGTGTAACATATGAAATTGTGGAATTTGTAGGTGAGAATTAATAAATAATATTTTTAACAAAACAAAATATATTTAATCAAAATAAAGTCTATCAGCTTCAATGGTATTTTTCTAACGAAAAATTAGATTGTTTATCCCATTTTTTAAAAAAATCGACCCTTTTTAGAGCTAATAAATTCTTCGAAACCTTAAATCCCTTCTGTTGGTTTCAGAATTTTTTATTTCTTATGTAATATTCCAAGTGGCGAAAAAGATGATAGTCTGTCGGTGAAAGACCTGGTAAACAAGGGGGATGCGGTAAATTTCATAATTTAATGAATTTAATTCGGAAATCGTGATTAGAGATATGTCGAGATGGTCTACGATTTGAATATTGCATTTCCTTTTTTGCAATTGTTTTTAATATCCGTTTTAATGTTCTTATTGCAACTATTCATTAATATCTCGAAGAAAATTTTTACATTTCTTGATTTGTATTTTTATTGTTCAGCAGAGGTTTTGTTATCTTTTCAATTTTTATACATGTATGTTAATAGTTATCCCATAGATGAGTTTTTCCTCACCGCGGCCGGACTAAGGTCTATGAATTCGGGCAGGTTGATTGGCTACTGGAAGGAAGCTAGACTTCCTGAGTAGTTTTGATCAAGTCGAGGAAAGACATAATGGACCTAGAGCCTAAGTGCCGGGAGGCAAGATAGCTTCCTTCCCCCTCAAACATAACCATAACCAACCATATCCCATAGATACTTCACTTTTGCACACAAACTGTAGAGGATAATATATTACAGTAATTCAAATTTATAGTGTATCTAATTGAGTTAATTTTATGAAAAATATCTATTAGATCCATATTCAGAAAGTGTATTGGCATCACAGTAAAGCTATGTTTATTATAAAGTGAAAATTATTTTGAAAAAATTCAAATTTATTATATCATTGAAAATAATTTTATAAATTAAAAATTTTTTTTACCACAAATAAATGTTTTAATTTCAATATTTTTCCTTTTATTTCCAACAAATTTTATTTTAAATTCTCGATATGGATATAGTGAATATTTTGAAAAAATTTTTGGAGTGTTTGAGCAAGTTGAAAACTAGATAAGGCAGTAACTTGAAAAATGTGTATCATAGAAGAATATGAACGATTAGTACTGTTATTTCTCTCTCTCTCTATATATATATATATTATATAGGATGGTTCAATTCCAGCTTCCATATGAAAGTAAAAAACTCACGTTTTTTTTAATTAGAATTTTAGTCCAATTGTATTTTAGTATGGAATTGAACTAAAATACTAAATAAAAAATAACTTGATTTTTTTAATTTTTAAGATTTTTTTAATACTGTTTTGTTGAAGTGTAAATTAAACCACCGTATATATATATATAATTGTATATATTTGTGTGTGTGTGTGTTTGTAGATAGATATAGAAAAACAGATTTGCCTCTACAAGAAAATAAAATTATATGAAAAAGTAAAACTAAGTTTTTTAAATTAGTCAGATTTTAAAATAAAATTTGATACGTTTTTTAACTTGTTTAGTTTAAAATCCTTAATTTGAAATTAATATATTAAATTATCTAGTTTCGAATTAAAATCTGAAAAGTCGAAATTATTTATATAGTTGTTTTTACATTTTATAATTTATCTTATAAAATTTATACCGATATTTACTTTAATTAGTAAATAATATCGTATATTAAATCAATTTTAATATTATTTTATCTTTAAATTTCTAAACAGTAATATATAAATTCCTTATTCTAGTTCTTAATTATAAATACACATATAATTAAAAAAGACAGTATTACATTGTATAATTTCTAGAATTTAAGAACAAGATTTTTATAAAAAACCATTGCGTTTAAATAAAATTCCTATAAAATGTTACGACTATAAAGTTTAATATTGTAAATATGACAA
This sequence comes from Acanthacorydalis orientalis, assembly GCA_034766995.1. NCBI lineage: Eukaryota > Metazoa > Arthropoda > Insecta > Megaloptera > Corydalidae > Acanthacorydalis > Acanthacorydalis orientalis. Next base: position 9,423,142 of record CM068317.1, on the reverse strand, counting down.
TTTATGCATTTAGATTTTTAATATATAATATATAATTATTTTTATAAAATGTTATTTTATAGAACATAAAAATATTCTACACTTTTCATAACGATATTCTGTTTATTAAATGCCTTTGAAGTGTTTTGGTTTAATAACATTTAGTATGAAGGAAATATTTTTTGATGTAAGAATTACAAAATATGTTCGTTACAATCTTTCTTACTACCATATTTTCGTCTTTTTTATTACAAAAGATTTTGTATATAGCAATATAATAATATAGCAATATTTTTCTTATTTATAAATATATAAAAGTAGTTAAGAAAAAATAAGTATCGTAAGATAATTTAATTCAATGAAAGGTTTTATTATTGCCTTCAAAACTGTTAAAATTTTCGTTTGTTGCGGAGAAGAAGATGTTATATTAAATTAATGATGAGGACTTCAATTTGTTATTGAATTAAAAAAATAAGTATTAGATACTTATTTATAATTTATTATTTAAAAAAAATGAAATGTTCATTTCCATATAAATCAAGTAGAAAATATTTCTTACCAAAAGTATTTTATTTTTTATTATCGATCGTTTTTCTATGTTGCTTATGAATATTTTAATGAAAATTTCATTTTCTTTAAAATATTTAAGTATAGAAACATTTTTAGTGTGTAAGTTTTTCTGTACCTTATGTTCTGAGGATGATTGGCCTTTCGTGAAAGTGTACATAAATAGTAAACAAAAGAATTAATTAACAGTTGTTTAACATGTCTGATTAGAATATTTTTTTATAGTTTAGGAGCAAATGTAAAACTAATTTATGATTGTGAATATAGTCATAGTTCAAAAAAAGTATCACTAGTAATTTTATTGTTATTAAATATTCAAAATATCTGGTATCAAGCACAATATTATATAAAAGTGTAAAAAAAAAACAAAGACAATAGATCTCATGTATAATGTATTTGAACATATTGAACGCTGTTGTATTAAAAACGTATTGCAGGTGATATTAATAATAACAATTACAGTGTTAATGATGATGATGATGACAATAATAATAACAATACGATCAACCCCGTCTGCTTCGACGGGGTCCACCACGCGTCGTTCTCTCCCGTATGCGAGCGAGCGTACTCGATCTGTTATAAATCACGATGGGACCGTTTTTAATGCACCGCATATTTGTGGCATCGACAAAATGACGTTTACTTAACGGACCCATAATTAAACATCAGCGTTAGCCGGACGCATCAATAACATCCGAAATCATTGCGGCACAGACCGATTGAACGAGCAAATAACAATTTTTTTCACAGCATAATGACCGTAATTATTCAGATGATGATGGCCACTTTATCATGACGCCCGTGCTTTTGAATACAGCCAACCGAACGCCCATATATATCCACTACGTAGTCACTGTAAATAATGCCTATTTTCGTGGCAAAAATATGCAGAAAAATTAAAAAGCGTAACATTGAATTGATGATTATTACCCCTCTCCGCACCCTATCAAAACAGATATAATAAAATTCTCTAACCATAATAAATTGCTATAAAAATTACTACCATCTATTCTCATTCTATTGGATTCGTCGAATGTTTGCACTTCGGGTGTTTTGTCTGAAGGGTTGTCGCAAGCGATGCGAGGGGCGACGAAGGAACGCGCGGAGGAGACAGCGCGGTCCAATGTTGTTTAATGAATTGTAATTTTTTTTACCGACTGTAAATAAATATTAAAATATCTTTTTTTTACTGTTGTTATTGTGCTGTTTTTATACTAGGCGAATATATAAGCATAGATATTAATTTAAAGAAAATATTTAGAACGACATGTCAAAGAGAATTATTAACTTTTTCGACTTTCTTCAATATTTACATAGTCTTAAATATTTGAAGTATTTTATTTATCAATATGTAAATTATTTATCTTATACTTTCTGAAGAAAATTGTTTGAAGTTCAATTCACTAAGATTTTAAAAATAACTCAAATTACGAGATCAATTTAAAATATTATCTCAAGTTAATATATTATCAACTTAAAATATACAAATTATACTAAGTAAATTATAATTTTATCGTTGTACGTTAGCATTCTGAAGATGATGTACCGTAATCCAAATGTACATCAAGAGAAATGGTAAATATGGTCAATAATTACTTATTAAAAATGTGAGTTTGTGAAGGGAAACAATAATTTATTTGTGAATATGAATTTATCCACTGTGCCGGATCTGTATTATAGTAATAGAAAATGAAAAAATAAAAACTAACAGATACTAGAATATTAAAATTGTATGTTTGATAAATCTTCAGCAAAGTAAAAAAAAATATTACAATAAAATATTTCTGAAATTAATAACAAATAATTAAATGACATTCTACTAAATCTTAAAAAAGATTATGAAATCAGGGATAAGATTTTTCTAAAATACAAAATGACAGTAGCGGTACATTGTTCAATTAACATTGACTTTGATTTTCTTTTCATCTTAAAGCGAATTTATTATTTGACAATTATTTGTTTGGAGAATATATATAATATTGTTGCAATGATAATATATTTGTATAAAATTATACTGTCTAAATATATTAAGGGGATCAATTAGACGATTTATGAAAAACGCAAAATAAAGAGCCCACACACACACACACATATGTATATATATATATATATATTACAAAAAATATTTCTATTCCTTTAAATTGAATCAATCATAATTCTGTTTTAAATTAAAATCTTTTCTCAGCGTTTAAGCATTTGATTTGCCAATTTTAACATCTAAAGACACTTCATTTCTTGATCATTTAGTTGACAGAACCTAACAAAATGGTAATAAACATAATGGATTGCGAAAACTAACATATAAGGCAATGCATACTTTTCTCAAGTCACTTGAAAAAATTCTGCAGAAGCTGTGAGAATGATTTTTTTTAGCTTTGGAGGAAGGTGTTGTGATGCACGAAACTGCAAACAACAATGGAAAAGGTCTGAAAATGCATTACGACTTAAAGATATTCAACAGTATGACAAGAGATTCGTTAGTTACCTGACAGATGGAACGAAATAATACAAAATAATGGCGGATATATTGAGGATTGAAATGTATTCCATTTTTTCGTAAATATTCATTATCTATAAAAAAGCACTGAATTAATTTGTACACTTAATATATATATATATATATATATATATGTATCTTTTTTAATATTTAAAGTAATTAATTAACATTTGTGATGTTATTCACTCGCATAAGAATAAAATGAATAATTTTATAAAAACATTGATATTTTTCATGTCTCAATTAGTAAGTAAATATTGATTATCGAGTATGTTATTTTTATAATATTCAAACAACTTTACCATAGTTGTAAACAAATATTAAGTGGTTTTCAAGGCTAGTTATTTTCAAACCTGAATTTTAGTATTAATGTAATTAACTGCATTTTAATAATATATCTATATTTAATAATAAAAAGATACTATTAATTGTATTATAAGAAATAAATAAATATAAAAAATATGCTGTGTAAAAAAAATTAGTAGACTATTATCCTTTGAATACTTTTTTTGTAAATCTTGAATTTTGACTTCTAAACATCAATCTTAATAATATTTTTTCTAAATCGATTTTCATAACGAAATATATTTCTTTTCCTATATTAACTCATTATTTTTATACTGAAATACTTGATTTCCGTATATAAAGATTAATTTTCAAATGACAGATTTTTAGGAATTCGATAATTATTTATGATGTCATAAAATACTTTGTATCAATTTCAATCTAACTGAATTTCTTGATAATTGTCATGTCTAAATTCCATTCATTTCATTACATAAGATATATTGTATTTGGTATAATCGTAAATGTATTTTTAATGTATTGAAAAAGTAAGTATATGTTTAATATTTAAATAAAACAACAATATGTAAATATTTGATATTATATTTTATAAAAAAACTTTATATTATTAAAGAAGTGTTAAAAATTATAACATTTTCTTTTTTTAGAGATCATTATTTTAAGAAAACAACCTTATATCAGTTTGGTCAAATTTGTGTACGAAATATGATGTCGAATTATTAAATTCAATATCACACTCACACACACACACACATATATATATATATATATATATACATACATATTTATATAATGTAATAGCATGAAATATAAATAGCAATTATACTAGGCAATGTTAATTTTATTCATACACATTTCAATACTGAGCATTGTTTTAATGCTGTGCCATTTATAATGGAAATAGGTTGACGGGAAGGCACCCTAGCCGCTACGTTGATATATATATATATATATATATATATATATATATAATTTTTTTTACAATACGTAGCATCGTTCTCAGGAAAAAAATATCTATTATCCGGTCTTAAAACCGGTCTTAATATTTAGTCTGGATATAAATTATACCTCATTTATATTCTATTTTAATATTGCCATACACCATTTAATACGGGGCTGCGTGGCTCCGTTTGAAAAAGTGCGAGCCTTAAAATACATTTGCATCTTCAGCCATCAACCACCACCCACTGAACTCAGCCACCATCAAAACAGGACTATCATTCCGTCCCTCTGTCTGTCTTACCACCCATCGTTGTTCGTTCAGTATAGCGTCGGCATGTTTGAGTCGTGTGCCGAAAATTGGTTCTGTTGATGTGATCACTTCTATAAATCTATCGTATGCATATGATAACAAAAATGTATATAGAAGGTAAGTAAGAAGATGTAGGTTCATAAGAGTGCATAAATGATAACTAAATTTTCCTTTGGAGATTTTTGTATGTAGACTCAAACAATGTTAAAATATTTTGTAAGATAAGTTTTTCGTGGATTAAGTTTCATCTAATGTTAGAGAAACAAATAATTTAAATATACAAATAAATTTTTTTTTCAACTAATTTTTTCAATTACCTTTGTTTTTCATCATTTTAGTTGGACTATCCATCCTGAAATGATAATTTAAAAGAAAATGTACATTTTTTTAATTCATTTAATTTAAAGAAATTTTATAATTTACGTGCGTCCAACATACTTTAACATTCCTTCCGTAGTATTCCATTTTCACTAAAAGTAACTTTTGCTTTCGTTTTATTTAAAAAAAAATATTAATTATCTCTAATTACTTATATATATATATATATATATATATATATAGTAAATAAATTGTACTCTTTTCCTTGAGACAATTACAATAAAAGTCTGCCAGTGTAGCTAAATTTAATTCTAAAAAAATTTTTTTGCTTAAATTATAAAAATAATTCTGATAGAAATGTTCATTAAATAATTATTGATTACATGTATTTAAATTACTATATTGTCATCTTAAGGCTATGCTACAGAAAGTTTGTACATTAGCAATATATGTGGGTCGTTTGATAAGTTTGTTAACTTTCTATGATGTGGCGCCACCATTCATTTGGTAACGTCACAGCTAATAAGTTTCAGTTTTCAATCTAATATAGGTGAAATTTCATCCAGAAGCAACGCGTTGTTCATGTTCTACAGATGTCTGAATTTAGCATTATAGCAGTTGTTGCAAAAATGGAAAAAAAATGAGCAGGACATTTTGCGTCGATTCGTTATCATGGATGAAACATGGATTCACCACAACACGTCTGAGTCGAAGCAACAGTTAAAGAAGTGGACAATGACTATTGAAAGTGCGCCGAAGAAATATATAATATTTGTCAAGCTTTTCTGATTTTCCTAGCTATTTTAAGTGATCCAGAACTGTTAGATAACTAACGCCTAACTTTTGTGCAAGCTCTCGAATTGTACATGATTCTGATTCCACTAACGATTTCATTTGATCGTTATGAACTGAAGAACGCCCACAACCTTCTTCATCTTTAAGGTGTTCGTCTCTAGAACGAAATTTTTGAAACCGCCATTGCACCGTACGTTCCTTAACAGTACCCACACCAAAAGCATTTTTTAGTTTATGAACAGTTTTTGCTACTTTACCACCCGTTTTAAACTCAACAAAAAAATGCTCTTAGTTACTTCTTATCCATCTTTAATTCAATAGCTCAATTTTTAAAAAAAATTAATAATAAAATCAAAGTCAATGTTACCAAAATACATACCGAAAAATTGATTTTAAAATGATATTAACATGAACAAGATGAAATGACAATCATTGAAAAAAATAAGGTTAGAATTCAGAAGACAACAACAGCAATTATTTTTCTACCAATTTAAATATTATAGTTCCAAGAACATAATGATACATAACAATAATTAATGTTGATTTTTAATGTTAATTCATAAAAATATTATCTGATAAAAAAGGTAAAAATATTTTTATTTCTTTTTCTTGTTTTAAAATTTAATACAAACAGAAATATAGACCGATATAAATACACCACTATAAAAATGTTGACAATAAATTATTATAACATGTATTTAATAAATGTCATTGCAGCGAGATAAGTAATACTTGTCTATCTGTTTTGAATAATATATATATATATATACGAGGTCAGACAATTAAGTAATGCGACCGATTTTTTTTCTCGGCCTGTGGTAACACTGCGAACCTGTAACTCCGCCACCGTAATAGCAGATCCCTACTCTCTCGATTGAGACCTTGACCACCCTCGTACGATAATTTGTTCGCCAGCTGTTTAGTGTTTTGTAACAACGCGCGAGTAGTGCATGTCACGAAAATGGAACAGAGAAATTTAGAGCAACGGTGCGCGATTATCTCGAGCAGGTTGAAAGTGATCCTACTCTTCTCGATCGAGTTATTACTGGTGATGAAAGTTGGTTCTTTCAATATGACCCCGAAACTAAACGACAAAGCCAACAGTGGCTGTCCCCTGGAGCACCAAGGCCAAAGAAGGCGAGAATGAGCAAGTCCAAAGTGAAAACCATGTTGATTTGCTTCTTCGACAGCAAAGGGGTGGTTCACAAAGAGTTCGTACCACCTGGACAAACCGTAAATCAAGTATTCTACCGCAATGTGCTCGAAAAATTACGAAAAAGGGTGCTCAGAGTGCGTCCAGAGATCGCGAAGACTTGGGTTCTGCATCACGACAATGCTCCCTGTCACAGTGCGTTCAGTGTCTCTCAGTTTTTGGCGTCTAAAGGCATCGCAACGTTACCACAACCGCCTTATTCACCGGACATGTCACCCTGCGACTTTTTCCTATTCCCCCATATGAAAAAATTCGTCAAAGGTCGACATTTTGACTCCGTTGAAGATATCCAAGAATCTGTGACGAGGGTACTCGGAGAGGTCCCACAAGAAGCGTTCCAGAATTGTTACGAAAACTGGAAAACTCGCTGGAATAAGTGTATAGATGCGGGAGGGGACTACTTTGAGGGGATCGCAGCGATGTACCTTAATTTTTAAATATATTCGATTTTTGAATTTTGTCGCATTACTTAATTGTCTGACCTCGTATATATGTATATGTATATATATATATATATATATATATATATATATATATATATAATGTATCTAAGGAGAAGTAATAAGAAAAAACTTCAAAGTACACGAAAATGCTTTAAAATAATCACCCATGCTTTTGTTAAAAAATGTGTTTCTAAAGTACTGCCTATTGACGAATTCATCCTAAATCTTACAAAATAGTTGTACTATTTACATTGTAAGTAATAATTTAAAATAAATTTTAATTATTAATGCTCTTATAAAAATGACAAAATTTACTCAATATATATATATGTATATATATATATATATATATTTGTATATATATATATATATATATATGTATTCACAGTCATCAGCGAACCATTTCTCGTCTATATCAACAACCATAAAATTTAATGCGAATATTTCATTTCAAGTATCTTCGACTTTTCTTGTTCCGTCCCCCAACATCACATCTCATCGTTTTCTATCCACTATCAGCGATTCTTTGAATATGGATCACATTTCCGATGTATTTTATACATCGTTTAATTTTTGATAAATGGGTATTTTCGAAATAAGCCCGTCGACACGACGGAATATTATGTTCGGGCGGAGGGCGAAATATCAACTCTATCTATTTGTGTCTGTGTGTATATTTTTTTTATTATTCGTTTCGCATCGAGACGCGGTGGAGTTGAAAGGAAAATAATAATAAAATAAAAAAGTTACATTTGTAGATGCGTAAAGGATCATAAAATAACAATACGATGCTTTAGAATACGATCTTATGACGTATTATATATATTTTTTTTCTTTTTGCCTTTGACAGTTTTATTGTTCCGTCAACTGGAATTCTTTTAAGTTGTATAGAGTGTGGATTTTTTTTCGAGTAAATTCCGTTAGATACAATATAGGTCAGTAAAATAGATAATGTTTTATATAATTTTATGTGCTTTGTATTTTGATGTATTACCCATTTTTTGATATTTTTATTCGATTAACTCTAATAAAAATGCTTTTGTTGGAATTTGCATTTTCATTTCTATCATATATATATATATATATATATATATATATATATATATATATATATATATATATATATACATTCACACATATACATTCATGCAGATAAATATATAAGTTAGTATATAAAATAATTTAAATTTTTTATATCACAATTATATTGTTCTATTAAAAAAATATTCCAAATAAGTAGATTTATTTGATCTTATATTATAGATCTTTTTAGGAAAAGGAAGTCAAATTATTTTCAATAATAATAAATTTCAATTTATTCAAATTGGTCAAAAAAACATTTATATATATATATATATATATACATACACACATAATGGAACTCCGTTATAGCAAGTACTTTGAATATAGTATATTTGTATATCATAACTGTTGTATCTACAAAAGTTAAATTTTACTTAAATATTATCCTATAAGTCGTAATAATATAATCTTAAAGTATGAACAAAATATTTATATGTATTAAATTTCAAATACACATATATTTCTATATATATGAAATCAAAATTATCCACAAATAACTACAACTTTACAAAAAATAATCTATTGGCATTTTTATGTACAATAACGAATAAGTTGCGATATATCTGTGATAATTGTATAGATATAATGAGTTTCAAATTATATTTATTATTTCATTCAGTTCATGTACAGGTTTATAAAAGTGGGCGAGCGCAGTAAATCCGGTGGTTGGTGAGCACAGCGAGCAGTGGGCGAAGCCCTTTAGTATATTTATATATAAACATATGTATGTGTATATATATACGTGTGTCTATTTCGTACAGTTCATTACTCTCTTTATAATATTATAATTTTTCTTGTAAGGTTAAATTTAGTGAGTTAGTGAATAGTTCTATTTTTAGTAAGTAGTTCCAGAAATAATTAAAGTGAATTTAAAAATCTACTTTTTCTCTAAAAATACGTTATTTGACTGCACTGATTATGTCACTTTTTAGATTTTGATTGAAAATGAAAATAATGTTGTTATTGCATTATTTTGAAGTGAGAACCGTAGTAATCTAGTGAACAAAATTAAATTATATTTTTTAATTACGGAATACTGAACAATTTAATGAAAGAAGACACCAGGGGACTTTTTGAACTGAAAATAAAAGGGTACTGGTGAATGGTGTTATCAGACAAGTAAACAGGAGTACTTAAGTTATTAATATTTTTATTATAAATTATGAAAATTGAAAAAATAACAAATGAACTAAAATTGTGAGAATATGGAGATATCGGGAGGCTATATAGAATGGAGCAACGAATTCTAAAATAAATGCTAGAAACAATGAAGTGAAACATGTAAAATATAGTCAATTGAATTATAAATAAAGATCTCGAATTGATAGGAAGAAAAAATGAAAAAATTATATATTTTATACAAAAAATAGCTTAATATGTTCATATATATATATATATATATATATATATATATATATATGTATGTGTATGTATATATATGTATGTATAGAATATATTTTATTCATTCTTGATTTACTGCAATATTTTGGTGAGTTATCGAATTGAAATTTACACAGAAACCACAACAAATATTTACAATACTATATAATAAATACATTATTAACATGAATTATTCTTATTATTTGTTATAAATAATAAAAGATATTTTCTTGAATTAAACGCAATACATTTAAATAGGCAACTAAAATAAAATACAATAATTGCATACCTTTAAAAACAATAAGAATTAAGTCCTCATTTATCAACAGCATGAAAAGTAATTAATAATTGGAGTAGTTTATTTTATATATTTGTGTGATTATGTACGTATAAGTATTCACACATATATATATATATATATATATATATATATATATATTAGAAATATAAATGTCAATTTTAAAATATAAATAATAGGTAAGACATTTTCCTGATGGTCTTTCTCCATTATCTGAATGTTTATTCTTCACTACTAGTTTCGATATGTATATCATTTTTAAATTAGATATTAGAGACTAGAATCTACTTGAAAATGGCTTACATAGAGAACAGATATTTAGATGTTTAAAAGAGATCTCCTGAACTGTCAGGGAAACACTTCAGTGAAATCACTGTTATAAAAACATACAATTATACTTTAATAAATAATGATTATAACTTTTGGTTTATCGTTAATTTACAAACAAATATTTAACATAATTATACTTGGTAGATTTTATATTATTCATTTTACTATTACAATATATTTGAATATCAGAAGATTTGTCGCATCTAACTGGTTCTAGTGTGTATTAAATTAATTTACTATTCAGTAATCAATAATTTTAGTCTGAGTAAAAACTATAATAGAATGAAAAGATGTAAGAATTTAATATATATATATATTTTAGTAATTTTTAAAAAGATTATATCATATTGAAAAAGTGTGTCAATTATTATATTTATTAATTAATTCATTTATCATGTACAAAAAGGACGCAAATGCTTAATAAAAATTGAAACATTTCCTTGAATGTGTTATTTTAATTTTCGTTATAACCAAGAGTATTCTCCAACTATTGTATTTGGTAAAACGCCATATTTTTTTTGTTATTTTGATAATGTTGAATACTGATTGATTGTAAATATTTTTGAACAATATATATATATATATAATATGAGATTATTGAAAACATCTCTAATTAAATCAGTTATAAAAAATACAATCATTTTCAATCAATAAATATTTATTATTAATTTTTACACGGATTATCTATGCTATTTCATTAAGAATACAAAATATTGTCTATAGTAGTCTCATTGTTATTAAAATGGCATTTCTGTATAAAATGATATTTTTTATTCCTCTATAAAACGCACCGGAATCAACCAGATTTGAAACTATATACACACAGATACACATCAGCAAAAATTAAACAATTCTTTGATCATTTCATTTGTCACAACATATAAAATACATACAGAACACTAGAAAACATCTAAGCAATGCAATATATGCGAAAATGCATTTTCTATTTTACAATAAACATCAGTCAAAAGAAATCCATTTCACGACATTTCGCGAGTGCATCAATTCACTACTTGTCATATTGTACATTGCTTTGATGACGGTAACTTTACATATCTATATATGTGTACGTGTTTACATACAAATACATATATATATATATATATATATATATATATATATATATATATATATATATATATATAAACTCATATAGTGTACACTGTATCGTTATGTTGTTGCATATGTAGATGACTATATTAATGGCATATTTTCATATTATAATAGCCGGGAGTCTCTGTAATAGTGAGTGGTGCCCACATGGAAATCAGTTGTACGTAGAATACATATTTTTGATGGAACATTAAACATTAAGTATAGAGATGAATGTTTGTTATACGTTGAGATTAATGAACGAAAATGTCGTTGGTACATAGTGGATATTAGTTTTTAAAGTAGATTCGGTGACGTAATTCTCTAGACTGAATATTATTTATATAGTCATCTACATAACAAAATTTATATATTGTAAGATCGGATGTAGAGCGAATAGCAAATAATAAATGTTTATACATTTACAGGGATCTAAATCATTTCGAGAACGTATGGAAATTCGACGAACGGAATTCAGTTCTTCACAGTTGTGTAAATAGATATTCTATCGTCGAGACTTGTGTTAATTATTAGAGATAGTTTTTCTTTCTGTGAAGTTATTTATATAGAATTTAATTTTTGAAACATTTTATCGGTTTTATATTGAAATATCTGAAAAAAACGCGATGAATTGCATATATATTTTAGTTGACGATTTATTTGATATTTGAAATAAATTGTTAACAAATTAAATTATAAAAATAATTATTTGTAAATTAAATATGACTTTTTTATATTTTTAAGCATGTATATACAAAATAATTATATTACAGCATCACAGGTGCAGACCTATGGCTGTATTTCTTATTCGCCTCACAAAACAGCAATACTTTCTTATGATTAAAAATGTTCAATAAATGTTTATTGATGATTTTGGATTGTTTTCTGTAAGATTTAGGAAATCATTCAATCATCTTCAGAACAAACAGTCTTCTATTACATGAGTTTTGTTATTTTATAGAAAATAATCAATTGGTTAAGTCAGAAATTTCCTAAATTATTTTTTAATTGCTTGTTTTTATTTACTGACTTTTTTAATATGGCTTGATATGTAGTAAAGGATAAATTTATCACATAAATAGTCTTATATAGTATAAAGAAGAAATATTTAATAACCATAATATGCTGTTTTATGTACTGTAGAGGTAATACATACTACATGATTTTATTATAAAAACATTAATTATAACTAGGAGAAATATTGTTTAATATTATTCTGATATTATAGCTTCATTTACTTTCATAGATTAATTTTTCATTCATATTAAAAACAAATAAAACTGTATCAAAAATGATCAATCATTACTCATTTCTATTTTTGATTATGTAAATTTAGTTTGGAATGTCATAAATTTCAAAGTGCTAAGTTACTGAAAAGATCTGCATATACCAACTTTGGCCGAACTGTGGCTCACGAGCCGAATGCGGCTCCCAAAGCTACTCTGTGCGGCTTCTCAGACAATATTGGGTTTCATTGCCATTTTTCCTAAACTTTTATATTAATAATCTATATTAGTAATCTATAGTCGGATTTTAAAGTATTAACTGTAAAAATAAAGACTCAGTCAAAGTATTCAACAAGTATAGATTAAACATATTCTTCTTTGGTGAGTAGGACTACTATATAGTTGTATTTTTTATTATTTATAAATACAATTTTTAAAATAACATTTTCAATGACACTTGCACATTCCAAAATGTAAGAAAAGCATTATATGTGGTTCTTATTATGGAAGAAGTGGCCCACTCCTGGTCTATACCTGGAGGATCAGAGAATGATGTAATCACAATCGAAATGTGCATAAGAAATAATTAAAAATGATCAATAATTATTTATTGAACATTCTTGATGAGAAAAAAATATAATTTGTATTGTGGATGTACATTTAAATCGTTCATATTTTTTTTTATAAAGTAGTGCCAATTAAAAGATTTATATTAACGTATTAAATTATTAAATAAATTAAAATCTAAATATATTTATTTCAAACTAAAAATGTGTTATTATAAATTATAAAATAAAGTATGAATTATAAATTATCGAAACGAAAAATCAATTTACAATAAAACTTTATTAGAAATATAATTGTACTTTAAAATATTATTAAAAAAAGATTCTCTAATGTATACAAGATTTTTTAAAAAATATGTTGTTTCATGCCTAAAAATACTTTTTAATGAATATTTCTCATTTGAATTTAATCATCTTGGAATAATTTTAATTGAGACATTGAAAGTTAACAGTGATTGAAAAGGAATTATGATAAAATTCAAATTGCCATAATAGGATTTGTTTTTATTATTAATATATCTATCATTATTTCAAGAATATATTTTTTGAAAAGAAATTGGTTAGTAATTTGTTTCAATTTTATAAGTATGTACAATTGTTATATTATATATAATACTAATAAATATAAAGTATTAGTATTAAATAAGAAAACAATAATGAGTAGATGACGAGTATAATAAAAATAATGACATATTATAAAATGGAAGTAAAAATAAAGATTGTTATACAAAGAACAATGTTTAAATTAAGATGATAAAAAATAAAAACGTGGCCAGGGGTGACAAATAAATTGATTAATATGTAAGACATCAATATTTTCATGCTATATTTCCCGATGACAAAATATTCATTGTTCAATAAAAATATAAACAAAATTACAGTTCTTACTTGTACATTTCAAAAACAACTTTGTCACTGAAGAATAAGATAAGAAGATGATAGGTTTTTTTTGAGTAACTGAGCGTGTCATAATTTCTTACGGCCTGCAGATAGTTATAATTTTTTGTACAAAATATTAAAAAAGAAATATAAACATCTATTAAATATTTGTTTTGTAAAAAAATAGTTTCTCAGTAAATATTTGAAAAAATTTTAATTATATTTAATATCATGAAACTAAAAAGGGCTAAAAAGAATCAAGTTATTTATTATTAATAATAACATACAATAATATTATATAATAATATAAATGATCATAAATATGATACTGAAAATAATCAATTATTGATGTTGAAAACAAACTTTTATTTCTAATTCCGAATTCGAAATTCAGGACAAATTGTGGAGATTATTAGAGAATATAGTTTTTAGTAGACAACGTTGAAACGAAAACATTTATAGTTCCCTTACAGATGATCATAAATAGTATAATTGGTTAGAAACTTTGTAAAGGATAAGAAAGTTTTTTGAAAATAATAACCGATATTTTATTGATATTTTGAGCAAATTTTGAAGTATTATTTTTATAACTGTGTAACTCAATGGTTCATCCAAGAGAGGGGTTAAGGTACACGTGCACCCCGGAAAAACACACTAGAAAACTAAATAAAGTCATCAATTCAAGTTGTGATATGAATAAATTGAAAAACAGTTTGCAAAAGCTCCATGCAAAAATGATATTGATACAGTTTCGAAGTATGCCAAATTATATATCCTAACATCTATAACTTATTAAAAATATTTGCAACATTTCCGGTAATAACATGCGTCAGTGAAAGGTCATTTTTTTTACTTTACGCCTTTTAAAAATCTAAGATCTACCGTGACACAATCACGATTGAACGGACAGGCTTTGTTATATACACACAAAGGAGATTAATATAATCGCGACTGAACTAATTCAAGCGCTTTGTAAAAAGAAAACAAAAAAGGATTTTATTCTATAAATATTTTTTTATAATTATCTGATGAATTTTATTGAATTCACATTAAAAGATTTTTATCAATTCAACTCAACTCCCTCCAAGATTAAATCCAGAGTACGCCACTGGAGTAATTCATATTCTGATTGACTGAATTTTCAGTTCAAACCACTCATCTAGAGGCAGATCTGAAAAAAACACCAAGAACTCAAAAGTGCGTTGTTATAAAGTAATAACTTTGAAAAATAGGAACTCAGTCAAAAAATATCAATTTTAAAGAAGAATAATATTTTTCTGTACCTCTTCAGTCTGAAAATGTTGCTTTCATCTTCAAAATATACTTATACAGTAATAAAAATTAAAAATTGAATGTTTCTGAACAACAAGAATGTTTAGATTATGAACAAGTGAATAACATATTTATGAAATTGAATATAATTGCTTAATTACAAATAATAATTGACTTTTAGTAATACTGTCAAACACTCATTAAAAAGTACCTAACTATTTATACATGCAGTATAATTTTTTTACATAAATATTTTTTAATACATGATCAAATCAGGATATTGTTTCATTGTTTTGAAATTAATTTAAGAAGATTTTGATTGACACGTGCTATCTGTTTATATTGTATAAAATATAAACATTTCTATAGTAAATATATTTATTTTCTTACTATAGTTTTAAATTATACTCCATTGCAGTATTCTGCATGATTGTCGAGATTAATCAATAACTATTAAAAAAACATATACATGTTGTTAAATTATTTTAAAATAACCTTCACAAACGAAACCATTAAATAAACTCTCTGATTCGAACGTGTCACGAAAACCAAATAAAAACAAGACCAGCCGTCCCGCACATGTCGCGATCGGCCACCCGTTCCTCTGCACATATTACGCACGGTACATAAATATCCAAACATCTAATAAAGTGTGCAGATGCAAACCGCACAATTCCCGTATCCTTACATGAAATACGACGTCCAAGTGGGGCCGTGCGCGAGCTATCTTATAGCGTTTAGGGGCGCACAGACGTCCCGGCCTTTGACCAATGGTCAAACGTTTATTAAGGGACATTATAAACTCGTAATGACCACCTGTTTGGAAACGCAATCGGCCAGATCGGCCACTCGCCGTCAATGTACAGACGTATGTACAGTACGGTTCGTTTTGAACGACTGTATCGGATATATTATATGCTTGTAATAAATTTCTGATTATTGTCGGAGGAAGGTAATTTGGCGATATTCTACAGAACTGTATTTAACCTTTAGTTACGTAATTAGTGTTTGATTGTAAGTTAATTTGGCTTTAATCGTGTGGAATATATATATATATATATATATATATATCCATATTTCGTTGCGATATTGTTTCTGTGTTTGTTAATTTCTATACAACAGGCCATCGTTTCATAAAACGAGTTGCTGCAATAGTATCGTAATTTTCATGCTGATTTTCGTGAGATTATCGTTACATTCGCCCACGATATAGAGTTAATGCGATTGGAAGGAAATACGACGTTTTATTTCATTTTTAATTCTGGGAAACAACAGGCACCTACAAACTTACAACATATTATATATATATATACATATATAAGTACATATATATATATATATATATATATATATAATGTTTATAAAAATAATAGATAAAGGTTAATATTCATTTAATCAAAAAGGATTATTTTTTAACTACACAATTTTTTATATAATTTACTTTCAGGTGTGTTAGAGAAATTAAAATAATATGAATTCATTCAAAAGGTTAATGATTTAAAAAACACATATATACTAATATTAATAAACTAATTTATAACATATTTATCTACAGATATCCGAAGCTTTCTCCTTTGTCCATAATTATTCATCTTTTTTCCCAATTGTTTAATTGATCTAGGTAATTTATTCTTTCATTAAGATGTAACGATTTTGTGTAGAGCTACATACTTTTTTAAATTCATGTATATATATATATATATATATATATATGTGGACGATTTGAAAAGTTACCAGCCTAACTAAAATAATATAACTTATGTTTTTAAATTAGTTTTATTTTTCAATATGGTCCTCCTGAACTTTGATACACTTCATTCAGCGATGCTTCAGTGCTTTTATGCTGTCCCAGAAATCCTTTTCATGGAGGTACTCAAAATAGCGATTCACTGTTGCTATCAGTTCTTCATCTGATAAAAATCGACTACCACCAAGGATTTTTTTAAGTTCTGGGAATCGATGGAAATCTAAATAGGCCTAATCTAGAGAATAGGCTGGATGGGATAGTAAGTTGCACTTCAATTCAGCGAGTTTTTCCATGGATACACCATTTGTATAGTGATATGCATTGTCTTGATGGAAAATTATTTTTTTCTTCGATAAACCTGGTGTTTTCTCACGAATTGATTGATCGAGTTGATTCAAAAGTTAGTCAATTAGCATGACGTCTCTAGAATTCCAAAAAATTGAAGCAATAACTTTTGACTGCTTTGATGGGGGAGAATCATCATGCTTCCATTGCTTTGATTATTGTTTTCACACTAGAGTGTAATGGTGATTCCAACTCTCATCTGTAGTCACAAATTCTCAGATAAAGTCAGTCGTGTCTCTCTTGAATCGATCTAAACAGTCTTGGAGAATTTGTACTCGAATGCGTTTATGATCAATTGTCAGCGAACGCAGCATCCATCTTTCCGATAGCTTTTCCATACCCAACTCTTTAGTTAGGATATGATACACACATTTATCTAAGACACCCATAACTTTATCAATTTCGGACACCTTCAATAGCCGACCTTGTTAGACAATATCGTGCACTTCGTTGGTGATTTCTTTTATCGTTACAGTTTTCGAACATCCGCTACACTGGTCAACTTCTAAACATGCATGACAATTTAAATTCAGCTGCCCACTTCTTACGGTTGTACACAAAGGTGCAATATTGTCCAGTACATGTTTCATCTCATTAAAGAGTTTTGTTGAGGTTAAATCTTTTTTGACAAAAAACAATATTTTTTTATTTCAATTGATATTTGCAACAAACTGATTAAATATTAATTATAGACTTTCAGGTTATGAATAACATAGACATCGCTTTGTAATGCACCACAAATATTTTTAATATTACCGCCATTTATATTTTAGGTCGCGAATTATTCAAATCCCCCTCATATATATATATATATATATATATATATATATATATATATATATATATATATATATATTAAACTGAATTACATTATTTAACTATTTAAAAGAAACATTTTCATATTTGGAGCACAGAACTGGGCATAATTAATGGGAAATGGCTAATACTATCAGCTTTAAGACCTTATATTTATTTTAAGAAGTCTTGTAACGAATGACTCATTTTATACTGAGCTATCTTAATCATTTCCTAAATTCATTTTTAGAACATTTTTCTTAGTAAAGTGGTTTATTTTGGTATATGTGTAGTTATCGATATTGCTTATATATATATATATATATATATATATATATAAGCAGAAATATTTCATTATTTTAGAGTTATTAATAACATTAACTTATTTTGGGTTTTAAAATAATATATAATATCTCAAAATTTAATAAGAAGAATCATTGAATTTGGGAAAAAATAATAGTTTTTTTCACAAATAATTTATTTTTCACCAAACAAAGTATAAAAAATTTTTGAGTCAAGGCACAGAAAGACCTAATCAGATTTTTCTTTATCTTGGCGCTATGAAGATTGATAAAATTTCAATTAAATATGCACAAGAAATAATCAAAAATAATTAATAATCAATTTTTAAACATTTTTATCATAAAAATATTCTTTAGTTTTTGACATGGAAGAAGAATTCGAATATGGCTAAACTCACTTTTACATAAAAGTGAGTATTAAACTCACTTTTAGCCACAGAGTGAGTATTTTATTGTGATTAATATTTAATATTTAAAAAACTCGAAAAAATCTGGTAAGTAAATGATATTTTTTATATTAGAAGTAATAATGTAACATTACTGATTATATAATTTTTTTTATAAAACAATCATTGCACCTCAGTAAGAATTTGCCTAGCTAATATAATAACTGTAATGTAAAATATAAAAATTGATAATATAATAATTTATAAAAATGTTTGAAAAATTAATTAAAATATTTAATTGTAATTAAAAAATCATTAAATAATCAAATAAAAATCCGTCGGGTGACATTTTAATGTAGAAAACTTAATTAAAAAAGTCCCTCCGTTCGATAATATTTTTGTTCGGCGACCACAATTATCTACAGTTGAAAATAATCTATAAAGCAATATTTCACCTTAACGAATTTCCGATTAAAATAGTAACGTCGTTAACGAGAATCGTTAATGAGGCAACACCAACTTGATATCTTTTTCTATTACTTTATACTGCATTCAGAGTATTTTGCTCCTCAACATTTTTCTCTTGATTTTCTTGCAAGGAAAGCAAAGTACTTTTATATAATAATTTTACATGTTTACACACACACACACATATATATATATATACATATATCTGTGTATGTGTTTAAGTACAGTTTAAAAGATTTACAAAACGAATGAATAGATGATATGGAAATTGAAAATATAACAAAATCGTTTATAAAGAAAGACACTAATTCATTAAACATCGGAGATGATTATAATGAAAATAAATTACATTTTTTATTAATAAAATTAAAAGAATAGGAACAATTATATTAGATCTTTATTATTCAGTTGAATTTTGTAATGATTTTTTCAAACATTATACTATAATTGCATAATTTTACAAGGAAATATTTAAATAGTTACAAAACAGATATAAATATATGATGTATATTTCATATATATATATATATATATTTCTATTTCAGTTTATAAAATACATTGTCGGTAAATTCAAAATAATATTTTCTGTACAAGATATCAAAAGAAAATTTTATTTTGTCCTAATGAGTGTCGTTCTTTTAGAACATTTGAGATTCTATTTTTCAATTCTAGTTTCAGTATTTGTACCAACTTCATGTAGATTTTTGAGATTAGTTTCTTCCTTTTTGACAGATTTATAAAAGTATCTACAATCTACTTAGCAGGGGGAAATGTAACATATGGAGAACAGAAATTCAGATAATCTAAAAGGACGAAAACTATCAGGACGACACAAATTGTATCACTCGTATTAATATACACAATTACGATTAATTTTTATTAATAATGTGTCAGTATTAAGAAAAAAAATATGTACTAAAATTATTATATACAAACATACATATAAACATATATATGTATATATATATATATTATATACTTATTATATATATATATATATATACATATAATAACTAAAATTGAGTACTGATTATAAATACTTTTAGTGTTGTTCAATAGGAGTTTAGGTTTATTGTATAAATATTTCATATAGAAAGTATCCTTTTTAGGTTATTTGTTTATCTGTAAATAGATATTAATTTCAATTCATGTACACAATTATAATATATTTATTTTTTGATAAATCAAACATTCCAGTTTGCAATTTTTAAACATATGTTGTTATAGATATATATATATATATATATATATATATATATATATATATATATATATATATATAAATTTCAGTTAATGTAAGAACTATTTTTATCTTTACTTTAACCTGACCTATAATTTTAAATTTATGCTAAATAGTAAATCAAGTATACAGATACTTCCTGTAATATTTTTATATCTGTATTATTTGTATTTTTGTATCTCTATTTTTATATTTTTATACTTCTTTTAAATTTGTCATATGATACTAATAAGTTGTTATACTATTAAAAAATAGTACTAATTCTTACATTTATATTTTTTAATAAATTCTTATATATATATATATATATAGGAGCAATACACCGTAATTTTGAATGACGCCAAGATATTATGACTGTACTGTGTTCCCTTAATCAAAAAAGTCACCCTTAAATTTCCAGTAATTTTTAATTAGTGTTATCGGGGGATACGCGCTTGAAATTTAAAATGATGTCTTCCGTTTTTCATAGCTCGGTAGTATATCTTTATCTTATGTACTTGCTCGGTTTACAGCTTTTTTAAAAAATAACAATGATATTATGTTTCTTTTTCAATATATTTGTATAAGTGACTATATACTTATCTTGGTTTGTTTCTTACATATTAAGTAATAAATTTAATTATTATATAATATCTACATATTAAATCTCTCTCTTTCACACACACAACCTATGTATATATACACACACACAGACACACACACACACATATATATATATATATATAAATATATATACATATATTACTGAAGACACCGGAATATTAATTGGGAAAAAACTGAAAAAGGCATACATTTAGCACTCAAATTTTAAATATTTAACTGAAGGAGAAATAGGAGATAATGAAAGCAATTTACTATTATAAACAAATAAGGATTATTTAAAGAATGTTATTATTTAAATATACCTGTTGAAGAAAATGAATATATTTTTTATATAAATTAGTGAACAAAATATTATATATTTAATTATTAATTAATTTAAAATATGTTTCAAGTATTGTCCATAAAAATGTTTATAAGTACAATATATATATATATATACACATATGCCTACATGCATGTGTGTGTACATGCTATAAAAATATTTTTATTGACAAAAAAAATAAAATGCGATTATGATATCTTATATAAAAGAAAAATAAAATAATTTGTAAGACTTGGATGGATATTTGTATTTTATAAAATAAATTTTCATTATTTTTTTGAATTTAATATTTATAGACACATTATGTTAAACAAATACTAGGAAATATAAATATTTTGGAAATTCAATGTTAAAAATATAAAGCTCTCTTTCCGTCTTTCTTTCTTTCTCTCTCTTTATATATATACATGTATATATATATATATATACATGTATGTGTGTTTTGTGTGTATAAATAAATTAAATGCATGCATAAATGCGAATAAACAAATCTTCCAAGATAATAAAAATTTAAACGATAAATTTTTGAACAAATAACCAAGTAAACTAATATTTTTAGAATAGTTTAATCAACTAAATACGATCGGTTATATGTATTGGAATAAGTGCATTATACTATTTTCACATGTTCTGCTGAAAAACTATCACTGCTGTATAAAATTTCATTACAGAAAGACATTCAGTAAAAATATTACTTATATAATGAAAGAAATTACTTCAAGTTAGCAAAAGATACTTGATAAAATGAAAATATGGACAATAACTTATCTAAGAAAATAATCTCAGGAATGATAAAATAATAAAGCTGTAAAATATAATACAATAAAGCAGGAATAGACATTCAAGATTGATGATTTGATATAATCTTTTTATGTAAAGATTGTGACTAAAAAAATTGCATTAAAAACATGGAAAAAATTTTCTTTTGGTATAAAATCATGTTTCGAAATTTTAGATGGTATTTTTTTTTCGAAAATACGAAGTAAAAGATTTAACTTTATGTGTGCAGCCCTTGAAATGTTCTCTTGTAAGAATTCAAATGTCTCTTGTCACACAGTTATTTTTCCACCATAGTTACTTAAACATAAAATACTAGTTTTAAGAAATGCTCTCTCCATACCTGTGCACCCACGTGTTTCATAATACCAGACGATGCATTAAACAGTCACTCTGTCCACATACTGCTAAATAATTTTAAATTAAATAATAATATCTATTCAATTTTGAAAATATTCTGATATTTCACAAATATATTTTCATTTACTACACAAACCACAAAATCCAAAATTGTCAGTAATTGATTATTGATCATTTTTGATTATCGTTTATGCGCATTGATCTTCCATCTTCAAAGTGTAAAGATATTAGATATTTCTCTACTTTAATAATTTGAAGATGATAGCATTATCATCTAAATACGAGTAAGAAACAATCAAAAATGATTAATAATTTATTATTAATTACCAACTGACTCCGCCCCCTATTCGCTATACTCGCAAACCTCCAAGGGGGAATATGGTCGCCTCCAGATTTCTAACGCTTACTCCTTCTAACAAATAACGGAAATTAACAAATTATACACCCAAATAATCTGTGTAAAATCTAAATAGTAAAATTTTTATTAGAAAATTTTATAAAAATTAACAATAAAATACAATGTTGAACTGTGTAACATTTTTTTACTTTAAAGGTTCACTGAATACAATATTTTAAATATATTTCTTATTAGTTTTATACTGAAATCGTATGCCCTTTTTTTGTACTCTGTGTGAGAGAGAGACATACATGTGACTGATATCAACTAATCAGAACAGAGACCACGCGATATCCATCAACCAATCATTGATGAACGGGAATGGAAATGATTAACGTGCTACTTGTAAAGAGTAGAGGGGGCGCAGCGTCGCGAAAGGTGATCTACACAAAAAAATATTATTTTATGGAAATTTTACGATATAATAATTTTTTATATATAGAAAGATTTTTGTTCAGAAATTTTGTTGTTTCTGATGTGTTTGATAAAATAATTCGTGAAAGCGAATTTAATCGCAGTATTTAAATTAATTTATGACCATGATGTTTACTTTTATTTATTCACTTTCAATTATCACTTATTTATTTTAAGTAATTCAAAAGTAAATAGTAATTTCTATCAGTCATTGTTTTTTTTTAAAAAAAAAAGTAAAGAAAATTAATATGCTTAATTTTTTATACATAAAATATTATATGATTTGACTTTCAAGAAGAGGTAGAAAATTAGTAACAGACTAAAACTACAGACTAATAACTTAACTTATCCCCCACTATAAAAAGAAGATACAACCTGGCCTTGACTAGACTGCATGTACATTATTTACGATCTGAATTAATGATTTTGAAAACATTTATATTTCCTTATTGCAGTACATCTCTAGTATAAAGTAAAATCTAAACTATCATTCATTCAGTAATTTTATTGTAGAGTAAATCTAGAACTTTATTTCAATATGTATTCTAATAAAAATAATATATAATACTAAAATTATAGATGAAGGTATTAAAGAAAATGTTGTGTTGATGTTTCTTATATTATAACTTTATTTTTCAACAATTGAAGCTTATTTAAAAAACAAAATTTGTTTAATGAAATATATATATATATATATATATATATATATATATAAAAATAGAGAAAGAGAGACAGATAGGGTCAGCGTTCTTTTTTTATTAAACATTTTTTTAGTTATAAACAAACACACAGTGGAAAACTAAGCGAAATATATTAGAACTAAAAGTGAAGAGTTTAAAATACAATTAATTTATTTATTAAAATTAGGAAGCAAACAATTTAAATCTTAACACCAAATTTATTTTTTTAAATTGTTTGAAATTATGAATGAGACAAATATTTATTATTAGGAAACTTACTACATATTACTTATTTATTAAGAAAAAATATTTACTTATTTATTAGGAAAAACCGAAAATGAACTTATTTTCTGTTTTTCCTATTATTGTATTTTAATATTTTATAATTGTCTAATTACTGATTTTCTGATTTGTTATGTACTTACTTTTATTTAACAATGACTGTATATATATATATATATATATATATATATATATATATATATATTGTTATAACTTGTTATGAATATCTATTATTTTTAAAAATAATCTTGATACTTTTGAAAGGGTAAAATAAGTTCTTGTGCATACATTAATAATTAAAAACCAAATAAAAAACCTCTTTTTCAAATAAGTAAATTCAGTTAAAACCTCAAATAAACACAAGCGTTCTTAACAATTTCTATCGGTCGCTGTGTATAAAATGATTCCTGCATTTTTTCCCATTCGGTTCTGTGCCACAACTGTTCTAATTTTAATTACATCCCGCCGACATAGCGTCAGTGACTGTTGGGAGAAAGGGGACGACAAGCGGCACAGAAAAAGGAAAATATCCATCCTTTCCCTAGCTTACGACCGCGCTCACTCGCCTCAAGTCGCTTCTTATCGAAAAATAATCTTGCATACTTTTCAATTATTTATAGTTATTTTAATCTACGCGAATATATTTTCCGTCTCGTTCTCGCCGTACGTCATATTTATCGTTCCATTCCAGTTTTCTCATACAGGCAGATAACGTCACGGCTCGGTCCACACAGGGATGTGATGAAAAATAAACGTTCGAGTGCTAATTTTTAATTTCTTACTAACGACGCGTCGACCGTAGATTGTTGTGGAGAACGCCACCGGCGACTGAGTCTAGCGTAATTAGAGTTTCAATCCGAAGACCAAATAGATGCATTTCTATTTACTCTAGTAAGATTTTATTTCAATTTATAGACGAATGCAGAAATGAAAGACATTTTAAATTATACGTTTTCGAATTATATCTTTTTTTAAATTAAAAACGGGTGATATTTAAAAAATGTATATAAGAAAATAACTGAAATGTATGTAATTGGAATTAATTATTTAAATTTATTTCTTTTCATCAAGTGATATTTTGAATATTATCAATAAATCATTAAATGATATTTTTCTTCCTCTTAATGGTTGTACAATAATTTGAACACGTTTTTTCGTACCTACCCTAATTTAATAACTTAATTATCTCACATTTCTTCAAAGAAATAATTGACTTAAGACTACAAATAACATCAAATAAACAATACTTTCATTTTCCTAAGTGTAGTGAATTATATAAAATATCTTATTAAATATTTAACTAAATTAAGAACACATTATTAAAACTTTTTTTTAATTGTTAATCAGTAGATTATTTTGTTGTAATTAATATAAATTTCATTTTAATGAGAAATATTCAATATCGTTAAGGCAATGGTTTTCTATTGCCTTATATATTTTATTGCATTATATCATTAACCAATTAAATTATTTCTATTTCTTAAGAAGAAAGGGATGTCAAAATTTTAATTTTTCCAAAGACGGGATAGTACGCCTCCTCTGAAAGCTCTTCTAATCTCTAAAGAGTTTTATATTAGGAAAGGAATCATTTAACCGTTAATCATATGGTACTTTTAGATCCCTTTTATAAAAAAAGAAAATGTAATGGATTTATTTTAATCTTTTTCGAAGAGTAATTCTCGTATACATTATTACCATTTTCAAACATTTAACATTCGATTATTAAATAGAATATTAGAAAAAGATTTTTGCTTTATTTGATTAAAGACATAAAAAGATATATTTTTTAACAATTTGAACGTTTGAGTACTCTTTTATCCAGATAAACTATGCATTTTTTGATAATATTACCTTAATTAATTATTAGTATTTCAAACTACTTTTGTAAATTAGCAGGAAATGTTAGGTTGATAGAAAAATAATTGGAGTTTTAGTTTTTTGAAATCTAGCCTTATTTTTTTAATGAGTGCCATTTCATAGTATTTTTGTTAATATCATTTTAAAGTACATTTTTCGATCTATATTTTGATAACACCAACTTTGATTTTATTATCAATTTTGCTTTAAATTAGGCTATTGAATTAAAAACGGAAAAGAAGCAAGTAAAAGCAATTGTTTGTATGAGTTTAAAATGAGCAGTAAAGCAGCAGAAACTGCTTGTAAACTAAACGATTCTTTTGTTGTGGGTAATGTTAAGAATTGTACGGTGTAATGGTGGTTCTAAAAATTTCGTTCTGAGGACGAGAGTCTAGAAAATAAAGAAGATCGCAGGCGTCCTTCTTCAGCTCATAACGACCAACTAAAACCGTTAGTTGAATCAAACCCATGCATAACAATTCGAGAACTTTTCCAACAGTTCTGGACCACAAAAACAACTTAAATTAAAAAATGTATATGAATTTGAAGGTTATATGCCGTAATTATATTTCTACCAACTTAATAAATAGGATAAGGTTACCAAAAAAATACACTGGAGGAAATGTTTCTTAATCTATATTCAATATTGTTTTTTGATTTTCTAATTATTTTTTTTTCTGAAGATTTGACCTGTCATTTTCATCAAAAATCCGTTATCTAAACAATATATCTATTATTCATATTTATTTAGTACTCATTCTATTCTTACTCTATCGCTTCTTGTTATCATAAGTCTGAGTTATTTTCGTATTCAAGTTCTACACTTCAGTTCTGTAAGTGTAGGTGAAATACATTGATCAAACATTTATCTCCTCAAATAGTAGGACATTTTCTAATTAGATACATTGCTTTATGAAAAATAGTATAATTTCTTTATATATATTATATATATATATATATATATATATATATGTATATATATATGAGAGAGAAAGAAATACATCTTATACAAATTTTATATAAATTTGTGTATCAGAATCTACAAACATATTTCTAAAACGGATCAATTAATAAGTTATTAAATTATAAAATATATTTTCTATATTCTAGAAAAATAGTTTAAGACCCTATTTATATAAAATCAGTTCGTCTATAATTAAGTTGAAATAGCTAAGTAATTAAGTTAAGTTGAAGTTAAGTTTGTACTGTACTGAAAATAATTTTGAAATGTATGATTTAAAGAAAATTATGACTATAATAAATAAATAATGAAGCAATATCTTAATAAACAAATTATTTAATTTTAAAATTTAACTATCAATCAGACAAGCTATATTAAATCTTACGAATTTGATTAAAATTAAGGTATCTCTATTTTAATCCTTTTATTGAGATTAACGGTTGTAAGATCTAATGAAAACATGAAGTCAAAAATATTAATTATTTGGTGTACAAATTAATTCGGTGCTTTTTTTATAGAAAATAAATGTTTAAGGTAAAATATAATATATTTCATTCCTCAAAATATGTCTCATTATTTTATATAACATTAAACTATCTGTCGAGTAACTGAAGTATCCCTTATCAGGGAAAAATGGTAAAAAAGATGGTAGCTTTGATTCGATGAAGTCGTGAAGCATTTTTGTACTTCTTCCACCGTTTTAGTATTTTTCACATGTTTTGTGCATCACAACACCTTAACCTCAAAATTTAACAATGTTTTTACGGCGGTAGCAGCATTTTTTTTAACTAAAATGCGAAAAGTATGCAATGCTTAATATGCTGCTTTTCGAACGCCATTGTGTTCACTACTATTTTGTAAGGTTATGGCAACTAATTGGAGAAGATAAATAACATTTTTAAATGCTAAGATTGTCACTTCAAAATATTAAAAGGACAAGAAAATAATTTAATTTAAAACAGAGTTATGATTGATTCAATTTAAATGGACTGAATTATTTTTTACATCTAACATTATAATATATAAATATGACGTATGTTTTATTTAATAAAATAATTAAATTTGTTTAATAAAAATTAAAAAAATATATCAAGAATCCTTATTTAAAAAGAGAAATTGAAATTCAATCCACAGGAACAAACACTGCTACATATATATATATATATATATATATATATATATATATATATATATATGTGTCTCTGTGTGTGTGTGTAAATATATATAAATTGATATAATTCTTTGCCACGTCTTGAAAAATAACTACTTATGAGCGGAAATATAAGTGGACTAAAGATCTAACGAATGACGAGATGAGTGAATGTAGTTAGTGTGAAAAGAGAGTAAAAAAAGACATGTATAATTGTAAGTGAAAGAGTAAAGGCATAAACGGGAACAAAACGCGAGTGTGTCCAAAGTTGTAGTTTGTTCTTTGTAACGTCCATTTCGATGTATTCATTCGTGCTAGGATTTTCAATTTTGATTTGTATTTTGAAATATTTTTATATATGTTTTTAGCAGTACAAATAATCATTTGGATTGTGTATATACTTGTGTATATATATATACATATATATATATATATATATATATATATATATATATATTTACATACATATATATATATACATACATACATACATACATACATACATACATATATATATATATATATATATATATATATAAACCAGTTCATTATTTGAACTACTAAAAAAATATATGAAAAAATGTCAATATATTATATATATATATATATATATATATATATATTTATATATATATATATATTTATATATATATATATATATATACTTACATATATATATATATCTATTTATATATATATATTTATATATATATATATATATATATATTATATATATATATAATAGTTATATATATATTATATATATATATATATATATATATACATACATATAGAAGAGACAGAGATTTAATTTTGAATTTTGCATAAAAGTATTAAAAAATCGCAAAAATGAAAAATCATATGATTTTTAATCATTGTGATTTATTTTAATACTTTCATGGGAAAGCCTAAATTCAATCACCTATATATATATATATATATATATATATATATATATATATATATATATGTATATATATATATATATATATATATATAAATAATATATATTTAATTATAATTATATATCTAAGAATAACAAAGAGAATTTAATATTTGAATCCTATAAACAGTTAATAAAGAACATTCATGTTATAAGATTATAAATAAATGTTCAATATTTAAAATAATAAAGATATTCAATTGATTCCGCAATTGATTTTTTCACTTTTCTATAAAATATGATGTATAAATATTTTTTTCAGCTAAAAATGTTCAACAATTAATCATAGGTTTTTATTTTTCATAGTAAAAATTTAATTGATGAACGTGAATTTATCCCCAGTACTATTCAATTTATTGTGAAATTCAATCACATTTTCATTATTATTTTTATTTGAATAATAAAGTAACATGATAAATAGTTTATAATATTAAAAATGAAAGAAATTGATTATTATTAAGAATTGTTATAGGGAAGGTGTTAATGTTGCAGTTAGCTCAAGAATTGTAGAAGTTTGAAAATAAATTTTCATTTCTACTTATATTGTATTAATTATTTACTAAATAATTATTTAGAAATTATTATAAAATTAAGAAAAACTGTAACGTTAGGTGTATGTTTGAGATTATACAAAATATTAATACAAAGTGCGAAAAATCCAAATGAATAAAACGTATCAATGAACTCATAAGAAAGAAAATCAAATCTATTGGGTGTATTAGAGAATCCGTGCGTCCGTTCTAGCAATGAACTAACAAGTAACAGACGAAATTTATTGCTTCGAGCGATAACGAAATGTAAAATTCTTGTATTTTATATTTTTATCTTTTTACTTATTGCAAAAGCGTCGGCGGTGGAACATGATTCACGCGGAGGAGGTGTGCGTTTTTTTTGCGCTCCTTTTTCTACTACTTCTCCATTTCAACTTAAAGAAAAGTTGGAATTTTTAATTCGTATTTTTGTTATCTGCGAAAAATAATCAGCGAGAGACGCGAACGTGCGCGATCCGGATGTGTCCCGGTTTCGGCGACGAAAATTAAAATCGAGCGTCAAGATTGAGATAGTGGGCACAGGACTCGAGTTAATGAGAACTTGTACATTCGGAAATATTAAAAAA
>CM068317.1:9355000-9387500 GCA_034766995.1 Acanthacorydalis orientalis | reverse complement strand
TTTTATTTTCTCTTGCTTCGTAGCTACAAAATAAATTACTCTTATGAAAACTGTTTTTTTTTACTATTATTTTTGTATTAATTAATGCTTTCCACATAGATATGAATATATTATATGTATTAATATTCGTGTTCTTACATCTTAATAAATATTTTTCTATTTTAATAAACTAAAACAAACAATGAACACTTGTAAACTATTTAAGATTTCAGCCTGTATTTATATTGATGTAAAAGAAACAATGTTATTTTGTAAATAAACGCAATATTTTCTGAAACTTTGTTGAAAAAAAAATAAAATAGATTGATGTTTGTTGTCGATAGTCTATTTAACCAGCATGATAGTAGCCACTATCAGGTCGGTTCACTTTTATCTTACTGAATTTTTCATTTATTTTGAATGTACAGGAAACAGATAATTGATTAAAGTGTACTAAAAACACCAAATTCATAAAAAAATGATACTGACCTGCGTTAATACTGACCAGCTGAAGGCATTATTCCTTATTGTGTTTATTAAACGAATTTTAAATTTTATAAGATTAAATTAGCAATTATTAACAATTAATGAGTAAATCACAAGTTACATGCAATCTTTTCATTATTTAATGATATATATTTTTTTCAAAATAAAATTTCATCGAAAAAATATTGTATTTATATATAAAATAATATTATTTTTTTTATTAATATAAAAACAAATAAAAAATTAAAATAGTTCATAAGTTTCATTGTTTATTTCAGTTTTTAATATATATATATATATATATACACACATATATACATATGCATATATATATATATATATATATATATATACATATGCATATATATATATATATATATATATATATATATATATATATGATGAACAGTGTTACATTGTCTTATTTTGTAAAAATCGTACGATGCTAGTTCATATATTGAAATGTATAATATATATAAACACACTAGCCTGGTGTGTGTATATTTCTATATTTTTGCATATGTGTCAAAGTGTATATTTATATACATATATAGACTCCCTGTTACTTTTCAGCACGAATGCAGTTATAACGACAGCAGTGGTATCATCTATAGACCACGTATGTCACCATTCTTATTTGTTTTTAGTCCCAGTGCACCAAAAGTATTTAGTTTTGGTGCTAGCCGGCGTGAGATTTCAACCGACCCTCACACACATCCATGTCATAGAAAAATGTTGATATTGCTTTATAAAGGCAAGGATTTTTGATAAAATAATACAGTTTTTGATGCATTATATATATATATATATATATATATACACACACATATATATATACATATATATATATATATATACATATACATATACATATACATATATAAATATATATATATATATATATATATATATATATATATATATATATATATATATATATATATATGTATGTATTTATAATACATCAAACACTGTATCATTGTATCAAAAATCCTTGAAAAAATCCATGAGGGTTGGTTGGTTATTGAAGTTTCAGGACGCTTCGACAGCTAATGTCATTAGCGCCGAATTGAAAATGTTGAAAATAGTTAATAATTTTATATTAAAAAATAGGTTTAGATTAATAAATTAAATCTTTTTTTCGGAGAAAAGAATATATTACTAATTCTAGACTGTCATTTTTTGCTAATTACTTTTTTTTATTAGTATTAACGTACATGTTTACATTATAAAATTATAGTGGTACTTTGACTTAAGCTATATTACAATGTGATTTATGTATTATATATATATATATACATATATATACACACATATAAATATATATATATATATATATATATATATATTAATGACAAAACTTTTCAAATTATAACATTTTTAGGGGAACTCTTACCATCCCTAGAAAACGTAAAATGCGTACCCCATAAGTTTTGATCAAAAATTTTACCAGACCAAATTTTATTATTTACATGTGATTGAGAGAGGTTCTAATGTGTACTTATATACATTTTTAATTGTCATAAATACAATTTTACTGCATAATAATAGGTGTTTATAGAAATAACAGCAATTACTATAAATTAACTATTTAAATTTTTTAGCATTCGGGTTTTTTCTTCGAAAATTCATTCGAATTTTAACTTGAACTCGTAGAACCCCTGAAGAGGTTGCACAGATCCCCAAGTTTTCGCGGAACACAGTTTGAAGATCACTAATGTGTAATAGTATTGACGACTAATATTAATTTAAAGAAAAATGAACGAATTGTTTAAGAAGTTTAAAGTTACAACTTCATTACTTCATTTATTTGTAAAACTCTACTCCATATAAAACCATATTTGGTTACTATAACATATTATTTTGTCCGTATAAAATTGTTTAAGATACATGCACATTTTATTAAAAATATGTATAATATTCATCCATTAAAAGCCGGAAAAATAAAAACAGATTGTCTAAATACTTTTTCCAATTTTTCTGCTTTTACACATACTTTCTATAACCATAGTTTTTAAAGAGTCTTAAAAACTATTTTTAAAAATGTTAACATTATATAATTTTTATTTTAATATATCATTGAACAGATATATTATCAATAAATATATGAATTAAAATCCGTAAAGTACTTATAAAGGGGAGATAAATTAAGAAAAAAATATCAATTTAGAAAATATTTATGCATTCAGAAATTATTTTTATCGCCAAAAATTACCATTCATTTGATTTAATGAGCCTATTATTTATATAATTATATATTGTATGTATATATATATATATATATGTATGTATATGTGTGTGTGTACGTTTATATATAATTGTACATAAACTAGAAATTATATATATATTTGAATTAATAAAATTTAAATAAATAAACAAAATATTTTTATGAATTAAATTAATAAAATTAAACTTACAAATTATGTGTTTATATACCAAAGTTTTTCAATTTTTTAAGAAAAAGTCTATATTGTGATCATACAACAAATTAAATTTAAAGTTTCAAGGATTGTCAGCTAAGGTCATTTGCAATGACACATTAGAGATCGATAATTACTCGTAAAGGTTTGGAATGTTTTTTCATTACTACTAACGAAATACATATGCAGATGTTACTATATATATATATAAATTAAATATTTAGATAATGATTTGTTTGCTTAAAATTGTGCACCTAACGTTTTATTATTTATTATAAGATTTTCTTGTTTTATTACAATTTTTTGATACAAATTTTGGTTTATATTATAGTTCATTTATTAGTTCAAATTATTCTTACGAATTACATTTATCATAGTGTATATATATATATATTCAATGAAATTTTTTATATAATTCTTTTCAAAACAACCATGATGACAGTACCATAAAATAAAGTACACATGAAATTCCAGCTGAAATGTTATTATTAAATATTATATAAAATTATACTTTGCTGTTAACACTAAATTATATTTAAAAAATGGAATACCAGAACTGTTAAATTTGTTTTAATAAAATGTGTGTTTTTGAAAATGTTTGGTTATTATCTATTTAAAAACGTTAATCATCAGCGCTCAGGCAAAAAACAAAATGATTTTTTCAAAATTATTAGATGATTTAAAATAACCATGTTGTTAAATAAGAATACACCATTTTAATTAATATTTTACAGTAAGGAAAATGTAAAATTTGTAACAATTAAAATATGTAATGTAGAAATGAGATTTAAAAGGAAATAAAGAATAATATTTTTATAAAATACAATATCTATCTTCATGTTAAGAATCCTGGACGTGTTGTCTTTAGGGAAATGGCATCTCATAGACGGAATATCACACGATATGGTTATCTGCACACTGGTAATGTATGTGATTTGGTACGACAGTTTCAGATAAAAAATAAATAAGCTCAAAATAATAACAAAGTTTATTTTTATTTATTTTATAAATATTGAAGAAATAATATCCATTTATAAACATGCATACAAATATATATATATATATATATATATATATATATATAACATTTTCTTATAAAATTGAGTAAGAATTTATCAGAAGAATAAGTTATCAAAACTTGTATTAAAAACTTTAATTGGTTTTTGAAATAATAAATAAATTCAAATCTATTCTACTTTTGTACAGATTAATAAAAAATAGTATATTTTAATAAAATTATATTATTCTTTTGAAATAAGTAATTATAAGAAAAAAATATATATTTTTCACTGAAATTAATAAGTAGATAAAATTTTAATAGTGTCAATGGTTATAATTAATTCAGTTTTATTAATTGTATATTTAATATATTCCTTATTTGCATTTAATAAAATAAAAAAGTCTTTAAAAATAAAATGTATCTGCTAGAAACACAAGAAATTATTAAAATTAGTATCAATGATCGATATAATACATTTTACTAATTTTATTCATTTTACTAATTTTATTAACATCAATTAAAGCAATTCCTATAAAAAATTAGTAAAATGTTATAAACTTTCAATTTTTAGTCGATAAAAAGCGACTGGATTATTAAAAAAATGAATTGTGCTGATAACCCAGTACGTGGCGACATAAACGTTCGCTGCAGTAACTAAAGACAAGTTTGGAATGTGAACAATCAAACATTTCAAAGTCCACGTTTCGACAAAGATACACTACATGAAGCAGTTTTTATGCGATACGAAAACGGAGACTGTTTATACACTGTTCTCGAAATATAACGCAAGGTATTCTATTGTGTTAATGATTTTTGTTCTTTTATATACGGGCGTATAAATCTGTATTTATGTACAAATATACATATTTACGTATATATATATATATATATATATATATATATATATATATATATATATATATGTATAAACAAAATAAACAGAATTTTATTCAAAAGTGTTGTAAATGTAATAGCGCTTGTAAGAAATCAAATCCATTATGAACTGTAATGAATAAACTATATATTTTTGTATGAATTACAAACAATGCATTCAGTTTGATAATTATTTACTTTGAATCTAGTCAAAAACAATAGTAAAATTATAAACATTACTTATAATAATAGCTCTACTGGCCTACAGGTATTATTGAGTAATTTATATATATATATATATATAAATAAATAAATAAATATATATATATATATATATAAATATATATATATATATATATATATATGTATGTTTTGTCATTAATTATCTAGAGTACTAATGTCCTTAGCTATCGAAGCGCACTACAACTCCAATAATCAACCAACCAACTGTTATTAATTTTAAAACTAATAATTAAATCAACTGGATTTGTTCTAACATATAACAAATGTGATTGTGCTTTCTAGAAGTCAAATTCCTTAGAAAATATATTGAATAAATCAAACATATTTGTATGAATTATTAACGATGTATTCAATTTCATGATTCTTTACTTTGAATATAACCAAAAACAATACTAAAATTATAATACATTACATATAATATTATATCTACTGGCCTACAGGTTTTATTTGGTTATATATATATTATATACTCGTATATATTATGTATATATATATATATATATTATATAATATATATATATATAATATATATATATATATATAATATCTATAAATAAATATTATATATATAGTTAGATAATATATATATATATATATATATAGATATATATATATATATATATAGACATAGATATATATAATATATATATATTTGTAATAGGTATTGTTATTAATTCTACAATTCATAATTTAATTAACTGGAATTTGTTCTAAGATATTATAAATATGATTCTGCTTTATATAAGTCAAATTTGTTAGAAAGTATTTTGAATATAAAAAAACGTTTTTGTACAAATTACAAACTCTGTATTCGATTATTTTATCATTAGATTTGAATAGAATGAAAAGCAATACTAAAATTATGACACATTATTTATGTTAATAACTCTACTGGCATATAGGTATTATTTTGTAATATACATAATATATATATATATATATATATATATATATATATATTTAAATAGGTACTGTTATTAATTCTACAATCAATAATTTAATAAACTGGAGTTTGTTCTAAGTTATTATAAAAATGATTCAATGAATCATGATTGTCAAATTCATTAGAAAGTATTTTGAATAAAACAAAACATTTTTGTACAAATTACAAACTTTCTATACAATTTTATTTTCATAAGCTTTCAATAGAATTAAAAAATAATACTAAAATTATAATATTTTACTTATAATAATATCTCTACTGAGCTGTATGTAGTATTATGTCAAATACTTATTATATATATATATATATATATATATATATATATAAGGGAGTTTTGGTATTAATCCTACAATTAATAATTAAATAAACTAAATTTCGTTCTAAAATATTATAAAGATGATTGTTAGCTTAAAAGATATTTCCGTTAGAAAATGTCTTAGCAATGATAAAAATAATAAATTTTTAAACAATTTTAGCTTGAAAAAGGCTGTGGAATGGAAAAAATCAATTTAAGAAAAAAGTGAATTTAGTTGTGTTAGAATGGTATTGTGGAAACAGATTGTTCCCTTATTGATTATACTTTAGTTGAAAGTAATTTAAACAGAAGTTTTATGAATGACGAACTGTAATGTTCTCTAGGTGTACAATTATACAATTGTCTTATTAGTGAATACACTAATTTCCTGGAAGAAAGTTCAGTGAATTGTTGAAACACATAAACCCTATTAATATATTTACAACGATTCAGAACAATCTTCGACAAAAATCAACGCGGATAAGTATCGTTGCTCGTACATCGTCACGACATGCTGGGCCGGACTTTGTGTCTGAAGGGTGTCGGTTCGAGTT
This sequence comes from Acanthacorydalis orientalis, assembly GCA_034766995.1. NCBI lineage: Eukaryota > Metazoa > Arthropoda > Insecta > Megaloptera > Corydalidae > Acanthacorydalis > Acanthacorydalis orientalis. The sequence continues at coordinate 9,380,707 of CM068317.1, read as the reverse complement.
TCAGCGACGTACCACGACGATCACGTGAGCGTGAACGTAAAGTTAACGTAACGATTGTTCAAAGTCCGCAGAGCATGGAGACAGCGTAGAACGTCGTGACCGGCCCGTTCAATATATTATTGTGTGCGTCCGCTTTTACACATTTACACTACATCCCCGGCCAGTGGTAGTGCTGGTCGGTCGGATAGACGACGACGTCGGATGAACGGATGGGCGGATGGGTCGGGTGGGTTTTCGTTTGCTTGATAGTTCGCTTTTGGTCATTGTACAATACGTATGTTGTTTTCAAGTTGATAAATTCACAGAAAGGAATAATGATTGTGTATACCTAGTACGTTATGGACGTCGACGACGACGATGTCGACTGCGGCGACGATGACGTTCACGTATTGCTTCAAAACTAAATTACTGGACAGTGTAATAGCATCATCTATTATCTAATATCGTTTTATGTACAAATGATTCTAAAACGGACGCTGAACAAGCTTTTATGTACAATCAGAGACTATTAGAAACTCAATTGAATCTGAAACTGTTTTATTTCTATCCTTTCTAGTCTATTTATGACTTCTTTTATTTATAGGTACTTTTTTAATTATCTATATTCGTATGATTAATAATGAATAGAATCTACGAAATATCAGTACAAAATGAATAAATAAAATAAAATGCTGTTCTCTCTTCTGATAATTACCTAAAAAGAGATTTAATCATGGAATGTGAAGATGATTTTATATACAAAACTACAACCCTTACTCAAAACTTGACAAAATATGTACAAAGTCAAGATATATATTTTATATCATTAAAAGACTGAGTTTTTCACTAACTAATGTCATTTTTTGTATTTTTCAAATAACACAAGTAAAATTATTTTTGAAAATCGTAAAAGCCTATAAGTGTGAATAAATTATATTTTAAATATTTATTTTTTTATATCTACTGTAGGCATTTCTAACTTGTTATTTTTCTGAATTAAAAATGATGAAATCTGGAGTTTTATCTATTACGGATTAAGAAGTCAATAGAAGGATTTATTAAATGAATAAATCAAATATGTACAAGATTGAAATATGTACAAATAGGACAATATTTATATTTAAGACAAGCAATTATTATTGATTGAAAATAAAAAAAACTTGTAAAATATAAGAGAAATACATAAATGTTAAGTGATACTACGATGAAATAGTTAAATGTGTTATTTCTTAATAAACTATTTTCAAGTATTTTTTAAAGAAGATGTTAATATTGGAAAATTTCATAATAATTAATGTAATTTATCTATTAAAAATAATTAACGTATATTTATTGTAATAAATATTTTAAATCTTATATTAATAGTTTATAAAGTAAAGTTTATAACGAGCATCAATGAATAAAATAATAAAATTCTATTTTTTCTTTTGATAGATCATATCTAATATTGTGAAACAATTAAAAGGTAATAATGTAATCATTAATAATATGATGCTAGTAATTATATATTTTTATAAACAATTTTCGTTTAAGGTTTAAAAAAATATATATTGCTTGTAGTTTTATAACCTAAATTTGTTTTCATTGAAAATAACTATAATCATTACCTTTTATAAAACGAATAAATTTCAAATGTTTCAATTATTTTACTTTCCCAAAAAATATTTTGGCTATCTTTATAACTTTTGTTGTCTGATTAAATAAATCATTATGAGTTCAACTAAGTTGAGTATACTTTTGTTCTAGCTGTCTTCTTCAATTTCTTTAATACATAATTATTAAAATATTATAGCTGATTTAACTCATACTTTTTGGCAAATTCGCTGTTACAAACTTTAACTTCACAAATCTTGACAAACTATACACTAATTTTTTTTTAATCGTTAATGTTTAATAATTGATTAATGATCATTTAATATTGTTGGTAATGCATATTTAGATAATGATTCTTTTATCCTAAAAGTGATAGGGTAGAGAGAAATCTATTTTTCTTACCTTAGCACTGCGAATATGATGGAAATGCCTTTAAAAAGCTTAGAGTTAATAAGAAATTCTTGAATATTTTTGATCAGAGATTTTTTTATTCTTGGAAGTGCAAGGAAAACATTTGTAAAATCTAATCTATGTAATGAAGATTAAATATTGTTACATAAAGGATATGATTTATTCTTCTAATTTGTCCTAGCAATGCGTTATACATGTGTATGTATATATATATGTGTGTGTGTGTATATATATATATATGTATATAAATATATATATATATATATATATATATATATATATATATATATATATATATATAAGTATATATATATATATATATATATATATATATATATATATATATATATATATATATATGTAATTATTTGTGTAATAGTTTTCTGTGAATAACACACGAAATGAGTAAATTAATAAAATCAAAATAAAGTGTTTCAATTTTAAACACAATAATTGAATAAGTCACAGTACTGTCTTTGAAGAATAAATACATTTCTATTTAGATCTTAGTTATATGTAACTAATATCCGTTTAATTATAAAAGTGTATTAATAGATCACATAAATCCTACAAAATCTGATGTTCATTCACATTTGTCTTTTCCCTATCATAGCAATTAGATTTGAGTACAGCTTCACTTTATACCTAACACCATATGATGGATTGTCGTAAAACAGTTCCACTATCGATATAATACTAATTAGTCCTGTCCAGTTCATACTCCAACGCGGTATTCCTGTTTATCAGAACGTAGCACGCCCTTATAGGAGTAGAGAATATATATATATATATATATATATATATATATATATATATATACAAATATATACATATATATATATATATATATATATATATATATATATATATATATATATATGTGTGTGTGTGTGTGTGTGTAGGTAGACGATATAGGCAGGATAACTTCGCGTCGTACTGTCGCGTGTTTATGAAATGACATGTTGGACCGTTATTCAGGATTGATATATTATTGATACACTGTTCGTGAGATAGAGGATGTATTAGCTTAGGGTTTGGACACAGTACGTTGTTGATACGATTACTGTTTCATGTACCAGTGGTTTCGAATAAACTCTATGATAATTAACAATTTATTAATGGAATATTCGTATTCGATCTATTATTTAGGACAAATATGTGTAATTGGGTTATCAGGTACATATGAATGTTTTTTTTGTATTTTCAGGACTTAAAGTATTGTTATTATATATAAGCTGGATTTTTTTAAATTATACACTTTACAATAATAAATAAATATTGTAAATAATTCACTCTCAATTACTTATACATTTTATTGATTAAAATGAATATTTTTTTAATATCTTTGCTTGTCTAAAAAGATTATTGAATAAATTAATTAATATGTAATTTGAAATTAAAATATGAATATGTCCCGTTTTATGTAGAAGAAAAATTTCTAAATAGATAAATTTATCCATGTTGTATTGGATGTCAGTTTGTGAACAGTTACCAATATTCGAAAATGAATTTTACACACACACTACAATTTACAAAAAAATTCTGATCATAAATGTTTAATAATTGGGTATTGAAATTTTTTTTGAACGTTGTTGATACAAAAGATGTTGATATTAAGATACAAAAATCTAACTAAATTAATCACAGAAAAAATTCTCTGTACCTTAGATTCGCTCTGAAGATCATAGCATTCTCTTCTAAATGCCAGTAAACAAAAATTAAAAATTATTAATAATCAATTTTTGCATTTTTTTAAACAGAAATATTTATTTTTTGGGTTCAGTGAAAAATTTGTTTATGAATTTATATTTACCCAAAATTCTAGAATAATATTCTATTTACTGAGTTAATTACGTGTATTTTCTAAAAAAATGCATACAAAATGACTGTTTAAATAGAAAGTATGTACGAAAAGTCTTTTTTTATTATAATTTTTGAGATTCGTAATTCGTGCAATAGGGATTAATAAACTATGCTGAAAATAAGTTTCTTAGAGAAAGACAATATTTTCATCAAATTAATAATTAAGAAAAAAATAGATTTAGTATTAGGTTATAATAATAAATCTAATTATAACAAAGATAAATTCAACATTGCAGTGTATAAAGTTATTCGTTTAATCCACAAATAAAATCAAAAATATATCCTACTGCAAGTCATATTTTAAAATTATGTGAGTAAATAGAGGTCTGATATGTAAAAAGGAATTAATTTGTTGTATATAAGTATACACACATATACATACACATACAATATTATTTGTGGCTCTTATTATCAAAAGAAATTCTAACCCATCTTCTATTCATTACTGAATTATAAATGTTCTTTATTGTTATGAAAATAAAGTTGAACATTACTTTAATAATTGTTTTCTTTTTTCTTCCTAATCATACAATGTGATTAGTTATGGAATGTTTTAATGAAATGTGTGTATATTAAAAAATAAATAAATAGGTTAGAATGCGAAATCTCTATTATTATATAATAGAATAATATTAAAACTAGTTTGATGTTATTTAATTTACAAGAATAACATAAAACATATCATGACGTGGGTACATGTATTGTTTAAAATCATTCGAGAAAGAAATATCTACAACGCATATTTAAAATGTTCTTTTATTGTTTTCGATGACACATCTAGAACACTATATATATATATATATATATATATATCTGTTTGTTCGTATATATTAAAAGCGAATTCAGATTTCTTTGATTCTATTTCGCAGATGTTTGTCGTTTCACGCTCACGGAATTCGAATCAAATGACAAGTTATAACTTACTGGCTTTGAATGTAAGTCACAAGCCATTTGATACTGTTATTTAAATGGCACAAAAGACATGCTAAGTAGTAGTGGATTCATCATGCATGGATAAAATTAAATCCTCATCGAAAGATCGTTTTACGTTCGAGTATCGAGTATCACCGTTTCTGTTCTTCCTATTGTCTCTTTGTTAATGATTTTTTATTGAATCAGTCATCTGTTGCGTCCTGTTTTGCGGGTATTTGTAATTATAGACGTGTAGATACAGCGTATAACTTATTGTTTTTTAAATTAATTTTTATGGAATTGTTTGTGTGCTACTTTTTTTAAAAATTTAATTGAAAGTTTGATGGATATTTTTATTTTATACATAATTTATTTATATATATATATATATATATATATTAAATTTTCAAATATACATATCGATACTTTTATATAAACAATACAGATCTTTTCCAGAAAACTTCTTAGACGTCGTCGTATATATTCAACATAAAGTACGAAACAAAAGGCTTTCAGTTTGCTTCCAGCATTGATAAATAAAGATACTGGGCACTGGCGTTAGGAAATGGTCAGTCTATTCTATCTAATGTCCTACATACATATATATATATATATATATATATATATATATATATATATGTTAGTTCAAAGTGGCCAGTTTGATGATGTGGTCTAAGTGCAGTCTCAATTGTTGTTCTGCCGATAAAACAGGCTGTTGCACAAACTTTGAAACTTTACAATTTACATCTGAATATACGTAGATGTATATTCGGTCCATACAATCGAACTATAGAGAGAATGGTTTTGTGTCTCGTGTTTATTGTTTTGCGTTGGTCAATAGGAACTAAATTTTTATACAGGAAAGTTGTTTGATAGAAATTGTATAAGATGCAAATTTTGAATTATAAAGAGAATGTGTAAATACATGCACGTATGGATATATTTAAATATTATAATACATTTCTAACAATGGGGCCGATATTAACTTTCAGAAATGAGTTCTAATTTCACATCAAAAACAAAAAAATCCTGTAATAAAAAATATTCAATAAATTGGTAATGATCATTTTTAATTGTTTCTTAGGTGTATTTCGATAGCAATTGCGTTATTTCAGAGCGACAAGGTACAAAAAAATGTATGAAAAAAGAAAGATTTTTTTGTATCTTGGTGTTCTGAAAATAATGGTATGATGATAATAATGATGATGGAATTGATATCCAAATACGCATAAGCAACAATAAATAAATAAAGATTTATTGACTATTTTTATCAGAATACTATTTCGTGATTTGTGAAATGAAAAAATGTTTCATTTGTGAAAATATTTATATATTCTTCTTTTGGTACATAACTCGTATCACAAAGTACTAATTAATGTACATATATATATATATATATATATATATATATATATATATATATATATATATATATATATATATATATATATATATATATATATATATATATACAATTATATATATTTACAAATATATATATATATATATATATATACACACGTACATATATACATACATACATTACATAATGGTGTATGTAAATTTTAACTTATTTTATAATTTACATAGTGTACTTCAAACACTTACATATCAGATATTGTTATTATAACACTTATTTAAAATATAACGAAACGGGATTTAATAACAAACGCAACTGTTTTGAAGATAATTCACTAATCTATACAAATAGTTCTCAGATAAGGTCGAACTACATTGAAAGCAAATCCATTATTGAATGTGATAAGTGACATATTTGAAAACGAAACGCAATAAAATGTATAAGGGATGCATACTTCGTTAACGTATAAAAAATTAAATAAAATTTTAAAGAATACATGAATGACAATACAGTTTTACATTGTAGAAAAATTTATTTTTAGAAATAAACTTACGCAATCCGTAATCAACAATTTTTTTTGATCTGAAATAGTCAGTAATTGATAATTGATCAATTTTTATTGTTGTTTAAGCGCCTTTATATGGCAATGGCAATTATATTAAGTATTAAGAAGTAGCAAAATCTTTTTTTATACTTTATCTGAAAATGATGGTAACGTAATCAAAATACATATAGACAAAATAATACATATAGGCTCAATAATCAATCATTGTTGATTATTGCTGGTCGAAAAAAGTTTATAGTTTGTAGGGGCAGTGGAAATTTATTTATGCAAACACATGAATATTTGAAATAATATAAAATTTTATATATTAAAGTAAAAAGTAATTTACTTTGCTTTTTGAACTCAAACAAATTGCTCTTATGAGCTTCTTTTCCATCTTTAATTCAACAGCCCAATTTGAAGCAAAATTTACAATAAAACCCAAGTCAATGTTATCAAAGTACAAGCTTGAAATGCACTTTAAAATCGTATTAACAAGAACATGATGAAATGACACTTTCACTGTTAGTATTCAGAAAATAAAAACTGCAATTATTTTCTCATCAACCTAATATTAAAGTGATCAAAAAATATTATTGAAATTAATGTTTATTAACAAAATATTTGAACTATTAGTCTTAATTTATTTTCAAATAAACGGATATATGCGAATGTTTATTTTCTGGCTTTAATTTAAGAGTTTTGGTCTTCTCGTTTAAAAATAAATGAATAATTAGTAGTTTTTCGTACAGAATTCAATGTTATTTTTCATGAACATCTTTGTTTCTCTTCAGATTTACTGGTAAAGATCAAGAAAGTTATTTTTTAAGAGTTGATCGATGCGAATGTATTCAGAATATACATGTACGTTGTTGCATCTCTACTGTATTATTTGGAACTTCGATATTCCCCTATTCTAAATATGTCACAATGTATATATACATATATGCGTACAACGATCACATACTAACAATCAAATCTTCTACACCGTCGAGTTACGAAATGCATTGGCATCTGTAATTCCATTAATACAAAATACATATAGACTTGTCACCCTACCGAATTGCCACAAATCCACCATTGAAAGGGTTAATACAGAGCAATGTGAATCGCAGATTAAACGCAATATCTGAACGTGTATATAGAACTATAAATCAAACGCACGCTGTAATGAACAAATCAATATTCAAGCAATAGTTTATGCGTACGGACATCGGGGCTGATGGGGTATTGATATAAATCATTGATTTGCTTCTTGTATATGCATTGGATGGAATATATCAATACATCTCTTCTAATTCTGATTACGGATGGGAAGAGGTTGTCAGACATGATATTGAAATTTCAACACGTTTGAATGAGTATCAGTGGTATCGACAAAAAAATTGGAATGAAAAATTGTATGATGTACAAGAATGGTGATTTGAAAGTGTCTAAACGAATCTAAATATAATGTTTACTTCTTAATATTTAATTGCATATATTTCTTATGCAAAATGAAATTGTTTACGAAAAATTTTCTAAATTTTTTTCAAATCAAATTTCGTACAAAAAAATGAGCAACTGTATATGAAATTATAATAATTGTTACATATTCCAAATTCTGTAAGTAATTTATAAATTTTATTATTTTAAAAAATATAATTATATAAAAATGTGAACATACCGTGAGAGACTGTTAGTTGTGTTCGGATTTTCAGACTCTTCAAGAAATCTAGAATAAAAAAATCAATTTGAATGTTCAATGGAAATTAATAAAAGTATTTTATATGAATTGAGAATATAAGGCCTAAATTGTTAATTTTAATCAACATTTTAAGAAATTATTGATAAGTAAACAGGTCTTCATCAAACAGTATTGATATGAAAAAAACAACCATAAAAATACATATGTTTCTTTAAAATAACAAGTTCAGTCAGGTACGAATATCACCTTTTTTTAAAATCATTCAATACATAAATTTATTAATGAAGAAATGAATACAGGATGAAATAAAAATTAAGGATTATTTTAGACAAAGCAGTCTATTAGATACCATCTCTCTCTCTCTATATATATTTTGTCCATTAATTTAACTATTAATATCTTGATGGAGAAAAAAAAACGTTATATACATATTTTTAATTAAATTAATTTTAAAATAAGAAATCTTTTTAAAAGTTTTCTTTCTAATAAAATTTAGATTCAAATTATTCAATATATTTATAAAAGAGTGATAATAAATTACTGGGAGTTCATTAAACCATTAAACTACTGATCAATCTCAATAAATATAACGTTTTAAGTTATTTTTTCTTAGAGAAAAAACACTTATTGATATTAAATTCAAATAATTTTTTTTTCTATTAAAGATAAATAGATTCATATATGAATTCTAATTTTTGTTATCTACATTTGTCTAAATGTTTTCTTTTAGTAAATATTCATGTATAGTAACTATAAAATTCAAATATTTATTATCGTTCTCCTTTTTTGGATATTTTATTATTTATTAAAAGCTAGCTTTAATAGGAAATTAGGTTAGTCATTTATCTATGTTTTATAACAATATATATATTTTTCTTTTCTTTTCCTAGATTTTAAACAGTTTACCTACAAGTCAATTTAAAACTATATAATATTCTAATAAGCGTTGATTCATTTCTTCATTGTATATAAATTTACATATTATGAATTATTCGGGTAAATTTATATAATTTCATCGATTAAATCAATGAAACACAATCCACTGTATCCCTGTTCACTGATCGTATATAGATTTGGAAACGTCGCAGTGTGAGTTGTAACGTTAATACACATTAGATCTGATATAAACTACAAATTTGTCATCGTGGATGAGCTATGCGAATGCTTCAGTGTTCGTAACACGCCTGTGTTTCCTGCATATGCTGAACATTCGATGGAATGAGGTGCGAATCGAGAGGAAGGTGGAAACAGATCACGTGGTTAGTGGACCCATAATTCAGTGTTACCGTCACGTGTTACAATATGATTGGACAATTGAATCATTAATTGCATTGATTGATTTGATTTATAACTGCCTTCTGGCATCTAACCGTACATATCATTGTTGTATATTGTCACTGCTGTTTCACTCGCTTGCTAAATTAGGTGCACGTTGAGTTATCTGTACATTAAAGGTGATATGTGGGTCGGGTATAAAAGCAGAGAACCCGAATTGAATATGGCAATGATAACGAGAGCGAATGTTTCAATATATGTTCAACACGTTGATAGCTTTTAATCAAATTAGAACGAATTTTGTTTTAATTATACTGTTCGGAATTTAATTGGAGAATCTAACATGAATTAACACTTTTCTATTAAAGTAATGAAATAATTGGATTACATTCAATATTTTATTCACCGTAATGACTTGATTACCTTTTATATATTTTTTCAAATTATACTTTCCTGAATCACTGTTATTCTCTATGTTAGGTTTTGAATTTGATAATCGCCTTGAGATATATTTTCATTGATTTTTTATCAAGTTATTAATACACTACAAGAGTAAATCAAAAAGAAAATCCATATTTAAAAAGTAAAAAACCCTTATTATAAAGACAGGATTTTTATTGTCATTTTGCTACATAATAGTCGTTAATTTAGTGCAATATATAATGAGATTAAGGATTCCTTACCGGAAGAAACTTTTTACTGCTGTATGTAACCATTCTTGGGTCGTGTTAAGGATATTCTCATTAGAGAAGAAAATTTTGTTCTCCTAACTCTGTTTTTAATAGTACAAAAAGCGGAAATAATTTGGTATATTTTAGAACTATATTGTGAGTAATCCAGGAGTTCAAAACCTAGATTTTATATATACAAATTTATTTTATTAGTCATTTGAGGTTAAGCGTTGTCTTGGACCAGTGTGACATACCTCGAATTTTTTTATGCTTCTTTGAATTGATTTTTGAATTTAATTCTCACAAAAATTTACTGTAGCTAAAATCATTTTTTGTTTTATTTGGTTATATGAAATGAACCATAATTCTAGTTTTCATATTCTAAGAAATTATCATATTTATATAACTTTATTTGCAGAAATCCGTATCGTAAACTCTTTTGGTATAGAGATGACCGATTCTCATACTTTAAACTTTGTTTTTTACTTTTTGATTCGTAATGATGGAGCTATATCTCATAAATGGTAACTAAATGAATCAGAAATGAATTCATTTCAGTGTTTTGATACGGTACAAGACAATTGCGCTAAGAACCAAAATGTTTCAGCACGGATGGAAGTGCATAGAAGTTAGGAATGATTATGTACAAAAAATACGTTAATAAAAATCTTAAATGTAGAATACGAACTATTTTATTTTTTAAACATCCTTTTATTAAATTGGTAGGAAAATAATTACGGTTTCTGTTTCTTGAATTCTAACCTTAATTTTTTTATTGAACTAAATATGGAAAAGAAAAAAATAAGAGCAATTTTTTGTATGAGTTCAAAACGGGTGGTAAAGCAGCAGAAACTGTTCGTAAACTAAACGATGCTTTTGGTGTGATTACTGCTAAGGGACGTAACGTGAAATGATGATTCTAAAAAATTCGTGCCGGGAACGAGAGTCTTGAAGATAAAGAAGGTAGTGGGATTCCTTCTTTAGTTCATTACGACCAACTGAAGGCGTTAGTTGAATCAGAACCACGCACAACAATTCGAGAACTTACACAAAAGTTAGACGTCAGTCATCCAACATTTCTGAACCACTTAAAGTAGTTAGGAAAATCAAATGCATATTAATTTGATGGTCATAAACCGCAATTATTTTTCTACCAACCTAATCTAATTGACTTTTCCTCATATCGGATCTATTTGAATTTTAATATCATATATAAGTAAAATTCTACAAACAATATAAGAAGACGATGAAAACATCTACTTACAGTCCAGTTACATCTGTCTATAAAATTACAACACGAATATTATTTCTATTCTTGAATGTTACGTTTCCAGAAACGTTTGTGTTAATTGACACTAATTATTTAATACTGTATTCATCGATTTAATCTAAAAAAAATTATAAATTACAATATTTCAAAAAGATTCTTAAAAATAAACATTAAGTAAATTAAATGATTTATACTATTTTTTTTCAAAAGAAAATATTTTGATTGTTTTCGTCAAAGGAGTGAATTTAACGAGAGTTTCATTACAGAACATGTTTATCTGTGCACGTATTATGATACTAACCTATGTTAAACTGTGCTTATATGAAACTATGCTAATAGCTTAACTAATTATGCCGTCTATATGTTTGTTCACAAACGTCATACAATGTACTGATAATGTACCTCATACCTAATTGAATTTGAGGCCATTATGTGCATACGTGTATTTATTTCAGATTTGTCACTCCATGAATATTATGTGCTATAATATTCAATTATTTATATGTTTATATATATATATATATATATATATATATATATATATATATATATATATATATATATATATATATATATATATATATATATATATATAGAAAGAGATAGAGAAAGAGATAAATATATGTGTACATAGCTGAATTAATTTATAAAGATTTAGATTAAAGTTGCATTTTGATCATTATGATGTAAATCTACTATCGCTTAATATATTTTTTACTTAACTTTATTAAAAATACTTTTAAATAGAGTAACTCCCGATATATTTAATTCAATTATAACGACGTATTCTTAGATTTGTACCACGAATGACATCGAGAACATTTTAAAAATAATTGATACCAATTAAACTGGAAGATATATCGATTTAAAATAATAATATTTACAAGTTTTCAAATTATGTACATTTAATTTTGCTTAAATTGTGTTAGTCTTAATTTCTATTCATACCTTATCTACTTAAATACTGATACATTTTAAATTGTACTATGATTCAATGTATTAGCCCTCTGAAGATGAGGGCATTCCGATCGGAATACCCATAAGTGGCAATAGAAGATAATAATAATTAACTGTAATCAATATAATTAAATTTCATCCAACAATTTGAAAAAATGAAACTAGGCACTGGGTACTTTTAAAAATAAAAAAAAAATAAAACATCACATTTAGTAGATATTTGTCGAAAATAATTTATAATTCATCAAAGAATAGTGAAATTCAAAATTTATTAAAATACAAAGGAAATATATATATATATATATATATATATATATATATATATACATATATATATATAAACTATTGACGTAATCAATACATTATTATTGGATACAGACAGAGAAATTATATAAAACTCGTGCCATAAACAGACTTGTCAATTGTGTTTTCTGTAGTAAAAATAAAAAGTAAATAATCAATTTATTGACGTCAGTATTTAACGTTAACACTTTCCGTGCCAAGCTATTTGAACAAGTGTCATTACTAGGCCACTTGTATCAATAACGGTACCAGGTATAGCGTTTAGTAAATATGTAAAATTTATATATTATTAATTTTTTGTGAGCTAAATATTAATTTATTAGTAGAGTAAATGACGAAATTATAAAATTCACTATACATAAAACAAATAACTTTATTCATATTCATACCAACAATTATTTTCTTAACTTTATCTCTCGATAACAAAAATATGTCTTAGTTTCGAAATGAGATTCGGGCGTGTACCGAAAATGGTACACGCGGCACTGAACGTGTTAATACTTGCAAGTAATTATAGAATACTTTTTTTTAATTTAACTTATATTTATTTATATACTTATAACATTGTTAATTGACAGTATGGAATACTTATTAAAAAAAATATGAATGACAGGTAGTTAGACTTAATTTTAAGCGCCTTAAATAAGACTTAATTTAAATCGCTATGCTATCGATTTACATGGATTGTAATATAAGAATAATCAATGTATATGTTCAGAAGTAAATTTTTCCCATACTTGACAAACCGTAATAGTTTTCTGCCCAAAAATGTTCAATAAATGTATAGATAACCATTTTATTGCTACTTAAACGTTTTCTGATTGCAATAGCTTCAAGATCGGGAAAGTTTATTTTATTTTTAAACATTTTTAAGCAGAAAAAAATCATTTATAGACAGAGAAACATTTACTTGAGAAAGTGAATTTGGTCACGGTATCACACAACGGTATTATAATTTCGATTTGTCAATAATTTTAAGTCAAAAATTAATTAAAGTGAGGCTGATGCTGTAAATATTATTTATAAAAATGTTCATAAATTTTTTTCTAATAGGGGTAATTTTTAAGAGGTTATATTTCACAGATGTCAAACTGACAGCTGTATTTTTTTAACATTTATTAAGTTTTGACACTGCCATTTTTGCTATAAATTTGTGTACAACAAAACAATGCATTGAAATAATACAATTGTATTATGGAAAAACTTGTTCTATAAAAAACACATTTCGTAAATTATACGACATTTATTTGATATACTCGTCCATTTAAATCAACAATTCTTCGATTAATGAGTAAATTTGGAGAGATTGGATCTGTTGAAGATAAAGAATCAACAAAACGTGTACGTAGTGTTCGTTCTGAAAATAAAAACATTGACTTTGTCTATGAAAGTGTATTGGAAGAGTCAAATGTGAATTCCAAGACGTTCACAGCAATTAGATGGTTGGTTATTGGGGTTTTAGGGTAGTTCAACAGCTAAAGTCATTCGGGCCTGAACTGCAAAAGGACCTTTTACAGACGATCACATGGTATAACATTTCATAAGGATTTATTGATGAAAGCTTGTAAGGTTCGATTAACACAAGAATTGAAGCCAGCGGACCCTTCACTGATTCGGAGACTAGTTAGATGCATACTGGAACAACACGTTTTTTCCGAAAAAGTTATCTTTAGCAACGATGCTTATTTTGAACTCTGGATATGTTAACAAGAAAAACTGGCAAAGAAAATCGAAGAGTGATCGTTAAGAACCCACTACATACAAGAAGAGTGACCGTTTGGTGTGCACTTTGTTCCAGTGGAGTCATTAGTGCTTACTTTTTTGATAATCAGGTTGATAAAGGGTTTAATGTGAATGGAGAAAGATACCGAAATATAATAACCAACTTTTTGTAGGCAGAATTTGATGATATTGACCAGGAGGACATGCGATCTCAGTAGAACGGTGAAAAAAGTCACATAGCTAGTGAAACAATTGATTTATTGGCGACGAAATTTCCTGATTACGTTATTTCCAGAAATGGAGACAATTAGCCAATGCTATCTTGCGACTTAACACAGTTAGACTACTTCTTTTGGGGTCACGTTAAACAACAACAGGTGTATACCAATAATCCTAAAATAATTTCCGACCTAAAAGATGAAATCCGAAGAGTAATTGGTGAGATCGAACCCCAGTTGTGTAGAGAAGTTATTGAAAATTTTGACAACAGACTGATTACTTGTATGAATGCACGCAGCGGTCAGTTACTCGATATTATTTTTCATTTATAAATGTTGTAACATCAATTATCATATACAACGCAGAAACTTGAAATTTCAGCGTAAATTCTGTTTTATTTCAAATTAAATAATTGCGTCTCTGTTGGAAAACCCTATTTTATATATATATTTATATATATATATATTTATATATATATATATATATATATACATATGCATATATACCTATTTGTAAAAAAACAAACTGTTAGAGTAATTTATCACGTATACACGGTTTCTTATTCCCTCGCGTCCACATATTTCAGAAACAGTCTATAAAATTACCACGCTACATATTTTTTTCACCAAGTGCAAGTGAATATCGGCAGGGATTTGTTCTACATTTATAAAAATACCTCGTCGCCTCCGAGGGACATCCCTTTCAATAAATAAAACGTCGCCCTTTCGCGCTTGTTTTACAACACGACACAGTTTTCCTTTCAACCCCTTATTTGAAAAACATCCCTTCTGGGAACGGTCAATCGGCGAAAGTCTCCAGCGGCGGCCCCTTAATTCTGTCGCTCGATTTTTTCTTCCTTTCATTGTAACGCAAATAAAACAAAATTTATTACGTTATGTTTTCTTTATAGATACATATTTTTACATATTTATTTATAATTGGCAATTTAATGCTATATAAACACACACATATATATATATATATATATATATATAATGAGAGAGAGAAAATATTTTCAAAATATTGTACTTAACGAGGGTTGTAATTATTGATACAAATACGTCATTCTGTATTAAAATTTTCAATTCGTTCTGAACAATGGTCGCTTATTGACAAATCTTTTATATTGGTAACAAAAAACAGTCTCAATATTTTTAAAAGAATATTTTATAAGTGTACATTGTGTGTCGAGTTCGACTATAGAGAGAGCTATTGAAAGATTTCGTTTCGTCCAAAGTACCCTCGTGCAAATATATAAGGGTATTCTAGACATATATATATATATATATATATATATATATATATATATATATATATATATATAAGGAGTAACCGGGCATGTATTGTTTATTTAACGAGTCTAGCAAAAAAGGAGATGAATCAATATATGTTTAATATTTCAGATTCTGTTTGCTTACCGATTTAAAGAGCGGTGATATTTTTTCCTTGATTCTTTGAATCTGTTTACTGAAGGTCAGTCGCGGAAAAAATTGGATTTATTTGATGTCTGAATATTTGATATCTGAGACAGGATATTATATATTGATTGTCTCGAGAGGATTTCGACAGATTGTGTTCGTTTACATTTCGATTCTGTGAGATGATTTTTATTTTCGGTCAGCTGCGCGTTAAGAATTGAATATCACGTTTCTTATAACTAAATAAAAAAGATTTATATGAAAAAATCAAGTTTTATGGGAAATGTTGAGTATCATTTAATAAATTATGACCATTTTAGAATAACATATGTATATATACATACATATATGTATATACATCTTCATGCTTCAAAAGATTTTTTTTTTCTTAAAAAATACAAACTGGGATACGTTTTATTTTATAACCTCTCCCTACTTAATTTTAAGAAATGATTACGAACATTTTAACACTAATGTCAATATTTACTTAGAACAGGTTCAACAAAGCTAATTTAGTTTGATTTCGGCGATAACGATAACAATGTATCATTTTTTGTAACGTAAATCTTTCACAGTAACTTATGTATAGTTGTGGATTTAAGAGAACTTTGTAGATAAACTTTTTCCGGCATAATGTGATAAATACTGTGTTCTATGAATATAGTCACCTGCATATATTAAAATATATTCACTTTTAGAAATATACAAATATATAGTTGTATTTATACATATTGATAAATAAATATATATATATATATATATATATGTACATATATATATATATATATACATATATATATATATATATATATATACATATATACATATATATATATATATATATATAAATATATATATATATATATATACACACACACATATATATATATATATATATATATATATATATATATATATATATAAGATAAAGAAATTAAAATTTATTATTGGAATTCAATGGAAAAGAGAGGTAATCAATTGTACAAAATGGAAAATGATGGAACAGGCCTTTATCCAGCAATGGACTGTCAGAGGCTGCTGCTGCTGATGATGATTATGTATGTGTGTGTGTATATATATATATATATACACCAGTACGACAGATTTGACAGAAAATGTGAAAAAAATTAATTGTTTTGAACTAATCAGAATATCAGACACTACAAAGAATTGACATTCAAACTTTTTGTCACTGAAGAGAGTAAAAATTGTAAAACAATATGAAAGAAAATTCAATATTAAGAAATGTTGACATATATATATATATATATAAATATCTAAATATATATATTTATGTATATAGATATAAATACATATATATATATAGATGTATATAGATGTATATATATGTATATATATGTATATATATATGTATATATATATATATATATTGAAGCGTAAATATTTAGATAAAAATAACAATCAATAAAAAATTAATATTCAAAATCGAAGACAAATACTGTTACTAAACATTTTTTACTGAGAAAATAAAATTAAAATATTTGAATAGAGACAGAGTATACACTCAATTTGATATAATGAATATAATAACTCTTTACTTTGGATTTTTAACATATATGTTTTAAATTTAGAAGAATTAAAAGAGAATTAAAGGTATCTGTAGTTATAAGTAGTATTATTTATAAATTATTTTTGTAATATTTATCTTAAATAGGTATATTTTTTCTTAATATTATAATTAAACAAAACTGAAATATGAAGTAAATAAGTAAAAGAAATTAATCCTGCTGATTATATTTTTGATACTGTGATAGACATATTTTTCCTAAAATAATCATTCCTTACGAATCAGCATATCTAGAATAATTTATAATTAAATATCAAAATATAGAAAATGAAAACATACTGTTTTAATTATTGGAAAGTATTTAACGAATTTTTATTATATATATACATACATATATATATATATATATATATATATTTACATACACACATATATATATATATGATATACATGGTCATATATATATCATAGAGATAGGGAGCTACATTACTATATATATATATATAATACATACATATATGTATATATATATATATATATATATACATATACAAACATATATATATACATATATATATATATAAGATAATAAAATTCAATGCTCAAAATCATATTTTATTTCTTAGAATGCTTATTTATAATTTAAAACTTTTATATTGTGTTGAATTATTATTTCATATACATATTAATTTTTGATTTAAAAAAGAACTACGTATGAAAATTTTTATCATAAAAACAATTTATGGTTGTCTTATATTAACACACACACACACATATATATATATATATATATATATATATATATATATATGTATACATAATCTTGTGTATATATTTATGTGTTGTGTTTTATTTTCATTTATAAAGTATTTTATATTAAAAAAGCCAATGGGTAAGTATATAAATATCTACAAATCAGTAGAAAAATCAAAGTGCAAACATTGGTAGAACTGAAATAAATCATTCGTGTATTTTATGACCGGAGATCGAACTGAGGGTCCACGGGCGCACAATCAACTCAGTATATCACTATTTTAGCCGCTTGTGTGTGCGATCGTAACCCTCTAACAGGACGGAAGTAACACATAAAAGTTCATAAAAACCGCCACAAAACGTTCACTTTATGCATACACACATAAAGAGTAAATATATGATCTACATACATATATATATATATATGTGTGTGTGTGTGTGTATTAAATTCTTATGTTCGAATACCTAAAAAAACTACCAAACAAAAAATATAAATATAGACTTAATACTATCCTAATCAAAAAGTTTCGGAAATTTGAAGCTAAGTTATTGCAACTGAACTGTAGAATTGTTTATAATACTCGCTATAACCGTTATTCGATGTAGTAGTGAAAATTAATTTCCGCATAGAGATAGTTTTCTGTATAGTCTTAATAATATTAATATATAATTTTGTTGTTGTGGGTGTTATTTTATATTTATATATGTGAAATTCACTTTTATATATGAATTGTTTTACTAGCTTTACGAATAAACATTATTAGGTTGAAAATGTTCAATAAATGATTATTAATCTTTTTTGATTCGTTTTTTAAACTCATTTCGATAGTAATATCATCATTGTCAGTACAGTAGGAAACAGAAAAATCTGACTAGAAAAAATCTTTTGTAGTTTGTGGAGTGAGTGAAATTTTTTTTTATGGAAATCAGAATATGATCTTAAGTTATACGACTACTGTTTTATCCATTTTGTTTTTTTTTTAAAAAAAAACAAATTTTCACTAATATTTTCACACAAGAAAAACATAAATAGGATCAAATTAGTTTGTTACTTCCCTAAAACTAGTTCATTTTAAAAATGATTATGGAGATATTCATGAACTAAAAGTGAACTATGAAGTTTTTTTTGCTATAATCATTAACTTTTGTATTATTATTCGCTATAACAGATATTGGATATATATATATATATAATGTATGTAGATAGATATAAATGCATAATAAAGATATTATTTTGATATAATGATTTTTTTATATTTTTACTGCTATCAATATTCAAAAAAAACCCCTTTTATCTTCTGAATTCGTATACTTGAACACAGAAAAAGAAGAAACTAAAAAAATTGAGTAATATAAAAAAGAAATACGGTTTTAATATACATTCTTTGTTTAATTTCGATCAACATATACCTTAGAATTTTAACTATGTTTTTCGGTTCAAAGAAATAAAATTAATAACGAACAAATTTTCTTAAAAATTTCATATAGAAAGTAAAATAATAATTTGTTTAGTAAAATAACTCAAAGGAACAATTTATTTCTAAAACAAAAATACTAAGGAAATAGAGTAATTGTTGTTTGTATTCTTCGTGTGTTTGGTAGTCTTCAGTTGATGAATAGAGGATGGAATAGTTTCGTATGTCCATTTTGCACCATATATATATATATATATACATATACATGAAAGCTATTCGATGCACGTTATATTAAATGCTATAACCGATAATTTCCGTTCCTAATACAAAGTCAAAAACAGATTAGAGTCAAAACAGCATGTCGCTAGCATATCATGTACGAGACCACATCGCGCTTGGTTATTTGAGGTGATAAACATATTAACCTATGGTTTCGGTTAGCGGTTTCACCACCTCGACATGCGTACCGTCGCCGAACAGTGCTGTAACCAACCCCGCTTCAACCAATTTACACATGCTTGTGACATTGATCAGCTGGAGTATGTATGTTGGTGTATTCGTCTCATGCCTACATGTTTCAAGAGTGTGGGACGATATAATCAGAAAAGAAGAACGATACTTATAGAATTATGTTCTGATATTAGGTTTTATGAAGTATATGTATAACATTTTTCCTCCACATATACACACACACACATATATATATATATATATATATATATGATGATACAGAAAAATATATTTTCATTTATAATGAACTCAAGTATTTCTTAGATTTATGATTTTAAAATTTAAATTATATTCTTAAAATTTGAAAAAGAAACAAATCCAATACCAGAGAAAATTTATTTTATAAATTAAAATAAACTTCAATGTTAAAATTTTTATCAGAATGATATATATATATATATATATAATGACCCATAAATAATGCGGTATTTAAAATAAGTTTTGAAACAGCAAAAGAAATTGACATTTTAATTTTGATCTAAAATATATTTCCTGTTATTATTTACAACTTCTTTCCGTCTCAATCTTAAAATTTCAATACTCTGACGATAAAATGTTTTAGGCTTTTTATTAAAGAAGAAGCGAGCTCCCTCTGGTCATCACTTTTTGTGTTAAGCCGTTTCCTATTAATACGATTTTGGAAATTTTGAAATGGATGATAATCTGATGTTGCTAGATCTGAAAAATTTGGTCGACGAGTCATAACTTGCTATTCAAATTGGTTCAGTTTTTGGAGATTTGTGCATGCTGTGAAAAATCTGACGTTGTCGTGGTGTAAAATTATGTTTTTGCTGTTGAATAATGTTGGCCCTTTTTCATTAGCAGATTCTTTTAGCCGTACGACTTATTCACAGTACAACTCCTTTAACATGGTTTGATTTTCTGGTAATAGCTCGTAATGGATAATTCCTTCCATATCCCATCAAAGACACAACATAACCTTTTTGAAGCCCTTCTTTTGCAGTTGAAGATATTGATTTTTTGCGGTCAACCCATTATCTTTGACGTTTAATATTGTTATAAACAATCCATTTTTCATCACCAATAACAATTCTATTCAGAAGCAGATAATTTTGCAATCGGCATAGATAGGAAGTGCAAATGTCCATACATTGTTTTAAATTAACGTCCAATATCTTGTACGGAACTCGATAACTCAGCTTAGAAACTTTACCAATTATTTTCAGATGTCAATGAAGAGTTGAATGATTTAGCTAATTTTTCTATCGGTGAACTAATATTTTATTCCTCTAGTGTTCGTAGAATCTCATCATCAAACTCTTGAGAAAGTCCTGACCTTTCCTTATTTTCATGGCTGTAGTTCCCGGACTGAAATCGTTGAAACCATATTTGTACTGGTCAAAGACTAACATCTGAATCATAAATTTCCCACAATTTTTTCACTACAGTTATAGCGTTTTATCCCTGACGAAACTTCCATAGCAAAATATGTCTAATATGGTCTTTTGACACTTTCACGATAACTAATATTCTTTCTTGTAAATTTGCATGATTACTGTTAAATTTACTTCTC
Source organism: Acanthacorydalis orientalis (assembly GCA_034766995.1). Taxonomy (NCBI): domain Eukaryota; kingdom Metazoa; phylum Arthropoda; class Insecta; order Megaloptera; family Corydalidae; genus Acanthacorydalis; species Acanthacorydalis orientalis. The sequence continues at coordinate 9,358,783 of CM068317.1, read as the reverse complement.
CTGGCGAACGTATACTAAAAAAGTAAAAATTCATTTCAACAGCTGAAAAGGTTATGGCGACTGTTTTCTGGGATACTCGTGGAATATTACTAATCGGCTATCTTCAAAAAAGGAAAGCAATAATAGGAGCCTATTATGCATTATTATTGAACTAGCTGAAAATAAAATCCAGAAAACGTCTTCATTTGGCAAAGAAAAAGTGTCCTTCCATGACGACAATGCACCGACACACAAATCAAAATTTCGATGGCAAAATTGCGTGAATTACACTACGAATTGATTCCACATCAATCATATACTCCATATTGGTACCGTGTAGCATTTTCCTGTTTCCATATTCAAGAAATGGCTTTGAGGTAAAAGATTTTCATCAAATTTGGAAATCATAGCTACTGTAAATGCCTATTCTGCGGAATTTAACAAACTGTACCATTCGGAATGGATAAAAAAATGGAAATGCAATGGAATAAGTGTATCAAGCTAAAAGGAGATTAGCTAAAAGAATAAAAAAAGAATTTGCTCAAAAAAGATTGTTTTCTTGTCAAAAACGGGCACTTATCACTCTGCCTTTATATAAGCAAGTTTAATTTTTGAAATATATCTATGACTTTTATACATAATATTTAAAAAAAATATCATATAATGGAAACCTAAAAAAGTACAACAGATGTCATTTTTTCTAATTAATATTTGATAGACAAAAGACATCTTTCTCTCAAGACTTAATTTTTGCAAGTAACTGCCCCAATACTACTTTTTCAAATATTGAATATTATCTCTCTTATATGAAGTATTGACTCTATTCCAGATTGATGAAAAATCATTAAAATATCCATCGTGTGCTCTTGAAAAAAAAATTCATTTGCTTAAAAACACGCCGAACAACAACAGAACCATCGCCAAACAAACCAATACGTACAGGAATCCATCACTTTTCCGAAACAAATACAAATGATAGGTATTTAAAGCGATATGAAAGACAATTTTTCAAATTGAAAATGCAGACGGGAACAAATAATCGCAGTCGGCTGCGTTGATCGCGGACGCCGACGAGTGCGAGAGAGAGGTTGGCGTGCACGTTGTCTCGTTTTTACTCGCCCGGTGTCAAGTTGTAAATAAGAAGTCTTGTTCCATTAGATATTATTGAAAAGCGAACATTCACTATAGTTAGAATGACAGTTGTAATATCGCAAATAGAAAATATCCGCTATGGATGGTGCAAAGACAACGGCGTACACTGCAATTGCATCGGGGAAAAAGAAACAAGTTGGTATTTGTAGATATTTTCACATTATAGTTACTATGCGGTAGGTTTACATTTGAATGAAAAGACAAATAAAATTAATATTTACTTTGAACGAATGAAAAATTAAAAATAAAATAAGAAAATGTGTCTATCTTTCTATTATTCCATCCAAAACATATTTTTAATATTACCATAATTTAAATACATGGAAAATAAATTATATACTTTTTCCAAAACCTTTATAAATTATTTCTTATATATTAAAACACCTAATAATTTACTGGTCAATTTTATCTTTATCAAAAAGTATCATTAGAATATCTTCTAATAGTATAACTAGAAATAATATTGGTTTTCAACTAAGCCAATTATATCAAAAATTTTCTTATAATATTTTCAAATATTTTGGTAACGATAGACGAAGTTAAAACATGCATGTTACAAAAATAACATACACTACAATAAAGTACATTTAAAAGGATCAACTTTTAGAACACAAACGTATATGCATACCATATATATATATATATATATATATATATATATATATATATATATATATATATATATATCGTATTAGCTCAAATATAAGATTACCCCGATTATAAGACAATCAAGAAAAAAGTATTTTTTAGACACCGATTATAAGACGACACGCAGTTTTTCTCAAAGAAACCGATAAAAAAAATATTGATTTACAATTTAATAGAAAGTAATATTTATAAAAATATAAAAATCATATTTAAAACGCCTGCAGTGGCGTGACAGTCTGAACTTCTGAAGATCCAAATGTAAGGTGACACTTGTTTTTTTTTAATGAAAATGTTTAGAAAAAACTCATCTTATATTTGGTCTAATACGTGTATATATATATATATATATATATATATATATGTATATAAATCAACAATTTCACTCTGTTTGAAGAAAAAGTATTTAAGTAAGTCTTTACCTACACCAGCGAAACATAGGTGCTGAACGACAAAATCATTCAAAGGCTCCAAATTACATAGAAAAGTTTGGAAAGATGCATGCTATGAATAACAAGGAGAGATAGGAAAAGAATAGAATAGATATGACAATAGACAGGAGTCACAGATATAAAAAGAAGAATAAAGAGTCATAATAAAAATGTTTGGGGCATGTTGCAAGAAAAGAAGAGAACTGATAGATAACAGAAATGATTAACTGAGAACCAAATAATATACAAATACCAAGAAAGAGACCAATGAACTGATGGGATATGGAAATTAAAAAATTTATTCGAAGTCAGTGGAAAGGAGGGACATTCAATTATAAAAAATTAAAAATCATGGAGGAGGCCTTTATCTAGCAGTTTGTTCCAAGAGGCTGATGCTGATATATGTATATATATATATATATATATATTTATACATATTTATATATATATATATAAATATATGTATATCAATCTGGTAGAAGCTATTATTGTTTTAATGTTATTAATTTTAAGATTTGTACTTGAATTTAGAAATAGTGTAGATTTGTTAGTTATCCTGAGAGTCTGTTCTTTCTTGTGACCGCTTTTCACAACTACTTTTGTTAAGTATATTATTTTTAGGTCGATATTAAATTGTCTAATATCAGCATTACTAAACCAATAGTGTAGAATTAGAAAGGCATCAACGAGATCATAAATAAAAAAATACATAATTATAATTTTAGTGTTGATTTAGTTGCGAATAAGACATTTTTTTTCAATATATATATATATATATATATGTCCCTAGAAAAGTTTTGGGAAAAATTTTCATTCCCTAAAAAACTTTTTAGAATATTATAAACAATTTACTTAACTGATACTACTCGAAAATTATTACCAGTGAGGATTTGGAGGTTCTTATAACAAGAATGAAATCGAATATTATTTTAAAACATTGCGAATAAAATAAATATTTTTTTATTTTTGTATTACATTTAAATGCAAAGTATTGTAGTTAGCGGTTATTTCTGACTAATGAACAAAACTTTTTGGCTTTAAACTTCTTCCACTCCTTCTCTTTCTATCTCTCTCTGTCTCTCTCTCTCTCTATATATATATATGTATATAAACAATAAAAAAATATAATTATTAACAATGATCAAACTAATTATTTTTAAACAAATAATTTAATAATAAAATACTCATTTTTTAAAAATAAATAGCATTAAAACGGATATGGATGTAACTATTCATTATGTGAAATTCATAAATCATTATATATTTCAAATGTATACATTTCACTAAACAGTGTACAAATGTTAGTCATATCTTTCTCTCATTTGTGTATTTGTCGGCTGTGTTAAGGGTGACGTTCAAGGGATGAAGATGGTGTTAGTTTTACTTATCTGTATTGATAAAGTATGCAAAGTTTATATCAAACGTTCAATAATATATATATATATACATAGTTGTTAGACACCATTATAGCAAACATTACAATTTCTTCCAGAATTACTCGTTATAACTGTTACTCATTTTATAAGTGAAATATAAATTCATCTAAATATTTCTTTTTTTATAGAGAACGCAATAA
>CM068317.1:9320000-9350000 GCA_034766995.1 Acanthacorydalis orientalis | reverse complement strand
TTGTATTGTCATAATAAGTAATAACATTAAAAAATTCTAGAAAACTGATTGTCTACAAATAATAATTATTTATGAAGTCAGGGATCACACTATCATTCATACTACTTAGAGCTCTTTTACTATTTAAAAATTGCAGAAAATCATGCATTTTGTCTAATATTTTATTTACTATATATCTTTTTAATGTCTCAGCTAGAAGATATTTGTAATAATATTAAAATATGGAAAACTAAGATATCATTAATAAATAATATGGGATATTTGAAAATTAATGAATAAATAATCGCATGTTAATAAAAAAAATAAGATTTAAATAAATGTATATTTTATTTATCAACGATTATTTTTAAATATCAAATTTTAATTGTTATGGAATGTGTGTAAACTGCATTTTAGTTCTGAAAATATCTGTTTTTATTTTAGTTATTTACAAAATAAGATTTGAATAAAAATATTTTACCTAATGGGTGTTTCATTTACAAAATAAATTTATATTTAAATTTACAGAAACGATAAGCATTAATTGCGGTGAAAGAAAAGGAAAAATCGAGAGATGTGTCTTTTGCGTTAAAGTATGAAGAAGAATAGCTGAGAAGTTGACCTTAAGAAATCCAATAAAGTTTTATTACACATTACGTAATATATTTACTTTGATAATTTTAATATTTATAAACTTTTTATCTTTATTAAAGACACATGAATTATGTAAAAGTATAATAAAGAACATGAATGAACAAGTTAAACAGTTATCGTCGTCACTGAACGACGAAATCTGTTGAAAGTTGAACTAAAGCAACACAATCGAACCACACGTACAGAACCGGCTACAGGCAATAATTTAACATACAAATATACGTTTCTATTAAACGAGAAAACATTCACTGTGTACACAATATATATATTTTTTATATTCAATAGTGAACAAATAGCGCCCCCCGTGTGTATCTAATACATTTGACGTATAAGATATCTCGATATGTTATTTTATATTAAACAAACCATAAAAATCGAAATTTAACAACAAATAAAATGTAATATAAGCAATAATACGCTATAAAAAGTCGATATGTGTCAACCTGTTACCCCCCAGTGTACAGACACAAAAGGTTTTAAATTGTTCACGGTTCGAGATACAGCTCGAAATATAAATGACAATTCATTAGCATACTAAAAAGTATTAATTTAAGTTTGTCTATACGCACGCACGCTGTTTTATATTCACTATAAATATTGTTCTTTACATTAACGACCTATTACAATAGGGTGGTCCTTTGAATCATTTCGTTATGCACAAGAAAACGTATCTGTTCAGGTAAAATATCAAGTAAATTTTATATTTTTTATATTTTCTATATATAAATATAGAATATATATATATATATATATATATATATAAACACTTGCCAAATTATATATATATATATATATATATATATATATATATGTATGAGTAAACAAAAACGCAGTTGTTTGCAAAACGCAGAAATTCCTCGTAACGGTCGATTGACAAGCAATAAAAAGAACCCCTTAAACGAAAAACGATTTGTCAAATAAAATCTTTTTTTATACCCTTGTGAATGTTTTAACCCTCTGGCTCGTGGTCAAGTGAATCAACCCTAACAGTTTAAGGGTAAATATATCTTAGCAGCGAGTTACCCCCAAGGGTTTTATGTCCAAGCTTGTTTCTGCACTACCCTTTGGTCAATATATCTTTGTATTCCTTACCAGTGTATATACTGAAATTGTGTTTTTATGGAAAAAACACTGCGATAAGATTGTCGAACGGGTATTGGTTTGAAATTGTGATAGGTTTAGCAAGCGTTTTAAAAAATCAGATCAGTTATCCACACATACACATTTGTATATATATATATATATATATGTGTGTGTGTATGTGTGTGTGTGTGATTGTCCTGTGTGTATGGATAAATGTATATATTATTAAATCATTATTAATGAAGTAAATTAAAAATTTTCAGAATAGTTTTTATATCATTATTTTTTTCCAAAATCAACAAATATATTTTAATTAAATTAACCCTTAAATGTATATGATTTCAGAACTGCAACATACTTATTTTTCGTTTATATAAATGGTATTAGGTACTACAGATATGTTTACAACCTACTGTTGCATTACTACAATGTAATTGTGTCAATTATTGAGAAATCATTTTAAAAAAATACATCATGTAATGTAAATATATCATGTATTAATAAATCATGTAAAAATCAACTTTTAATTAATTTCGCATCCAATATCTAATTATATTAAGTTGGTAGAAAAATGATTGTGGTTTATGATCTTCGAATTCATGTACATTTTTTTCAGCTAATAATTAATTTTATTCTAAAACTGTTGGATGAAAACACCTAACTTTTGTACAGGCTCTTGAATTGTTGTACGTGGTTCTGATTTAACTAACGCTTTCATTTGATTGTTATGAACTGAAGAAGAACACTCGTGAACTTTTTTACCTTCAAAGCTTTCTTCTCCAGCACGAAATTTTTGGAACCACCATTATACCCAATGTTCCTTAACAGTGCCTGTACCAAAAGCATTGTTTAGTTTACGAGCAGTTTCTGTTACTTTATCACCCATTTTGAACTCATACAAAAATTTGTCTTTATTTTCTTCATTTCCGTCATTAATTCAATAGCCCTATTTGAAGCAAAATTAATAATAAAACCAGAATCGATGTTACCAAAATATAGACCAAAAAAGGCACTTTAAAATGATATTAACATGAACTCGATAAATGACATTTTTTTCTTTAAAAAAATAAGGTTAGAATACAAAAAACAAAAACCGAAATTATTTTCCTATCAACCTAATATTTAGAGCTTTTACTGTAAAAGTATTTAGAACTGTTAAGTTTATAGATTTTGAAAAAAAAATATTTCATTTAAACATTTTGTAAAAGAATGTAAACTTTACGTTTTAATATACGAATTTGTACTAATCGGCAAACTAATTGGTCTCCATAAATATTTTAAATATATATTTTTAAGGGTGTACTAGATGACTTTTCCCCATACTCGTTGCGCTCGTAAAATACCGTAGGATCTTTGTTACTCGATCGGTTATGCACGCTCTCTTCTAACAAATAAAAAAGATAAACTATTACTAAATAGTATACTGATCACTTTACTTATATCAACCAATCAGAATAAAACCCATGTGGTCAATATCACCCAATCAGAGAACAAATAAAACGCATGCACAGCGGCGGGTGAATTTTACAGAAACATATTGGGCCAATGTTGTAAAAAATACAATATTTTAAAAACTCGACTTGATATGATATTTAGATTTATGGCAACCAGAATTGACAGGTTAGATATATTAAGCATTATGTTAATATAAACAAAAATCTAAAAATAAAACAAAAATATAAAAAAAACTAATAAAAATTACAAATTCTTTACTTATGCATTTATTTATCACATATTACCCTTTGGGATTATTTATTTCAATTTTTTATAAAATTATTTCAAGGATAAAACCTAATTTCAATTGATTCTGACAGTTATATTAACGTTAAGTTTTAATCTAATTCAAGAATATATATATATATATATATATATATATATATATATATATATATATATACCAAACAGAAGGTATTATTGATTAAAAGAATTCCAAAGCCTTCAATAATAAATCGTACATATAACTCATATTCTATATTCTCTAAGTTCGAACACCCACACGTGACAAATAATATTAATGACGTGACTATAAATCGTGAGATTACCAATTTGAATTCAACGTTCGAACGGTGTGAGGAATCTATATGCATTTCTTAAACTGTTCGACCGCGCGCCTCGCTCGAATAAAATATTAGTCTGAGACACTGATCTTAAAACCTAAACTGCGATTTATTACATTCTAATACCGTCTTTATCCTTTTGCCAAACGTTCGAAGTTATCCATAAACAGTATTTTATACATTTTTTAATTTCATATAACAAATATGCTCTTATAAGACCACACGGACGTATTAGTGGGGCTATAATCTCAAACGATAATTTATCAGTATTTTGACTTGAAACCGTCTTTCTGATGCGAGAAAAGAATTTACATTTTGAATAATATCAAGTATAGTACATATAGGTAGTGCATTACATATATAAACGTACATACATATATATATATATATATATATATATATATATATATATATATATATATATATATATAAATGCATGTATGAAGTTTACTTATAGTGATTCGTCTTGGAATAAAGGTATATAAGATTTACATTTCAGTGAGAGTTATTTGTTATATTTGGGTAATGTATAGAATTGTGTACGTGTGGAATTAAGGTTAAGATGACGTGAATGTATGATTTAATGGTTTATTTTGATTATTTTGTGTTCAAAAATAAAAACCAATTGAATAGTTCTTTGACGATTTGAATAAATATATTATTAATATGATATGAGTTATTTATTCCTGTATGTATTAGATTTTTTTTAGTATGCTTCATTCTTGTTTCAAAATATATTCAAATGATTTTAATGTATAAAAATAGTCGATAACTAAGATCATTAGGCGTTCGACAAATACAATATCGACTGATCGGTTATAAAAATTATAAGATTTTTTTAATGAGTTATATTTCTTTGTTACAATATATTTAAATAGATTATATATATATATATATATAATAATTAGTTGAGAATAATATATTCTTTCTTAAAAATAAGTTTATCTGACTAATTCTAAAAGACAATTGAAATATATTTAATATTTTTAAAATAAAGTGTTTTAAATCTTTGAAGCATGTGGTATGAAAAGTATTCCACCTTTTCAGTGCTTGAACGTGCATGGTAGGACGTTATTCATACCACTTTTAAATCACGAAATTACTAGAAGCGCAGAGGTTTACAATCGATCCCACCTATTTAATATAGTCAGAGACTCTACCAACATATGTCAGAGTAGATTATTGTTAATCAGCAAATTTAATACTTGACAGTACGAGTTCGTCACTTGCTTGAGAAGTCGTTATTTGCGTTCACGCATTAATTGTTCTTAGTGTATGCTTGATATCGTAAAGGTAAGTTTTATTTCCTTATATATGACTAACATAAATGAATGTATGATATTAGAAATAAAAGAACTAATATTATACATTTTTTGTAAATGATGAAAATATGATGAGACATTATAAGTCCCAACATGCAAGTTTAAAAAAGTTTTCGAATAATCAACATTTTCACTTTTAACTCTAATTGTTTGATACTTTTATAATTTTCGTGAACATATAGTATTTTGATAATTATTTTAAAAGTGTCAACTTGATGAGAAATTTGAAGAAAAGACAAATCAGTGCTTGTGGTGTTATAAATAAAATTAGAAAAATTGACCATCGTTCACTGCTAACAAGGGTAAAAATAGAGAAGAATACAAAACTTTTGTTAGTAGCATAGAAGAAATTGCAGCAAAATGGATTCATCATAAGGAAGTACATATTTTATCAAATTTTCACGATTCAAATCAGACAAAGTAGAAATAAAAATGGGATTCGAATATAAATTACTTTTCTCTCATTGATAATTGATTATAATACTAACATGAAAACATTAAGCAAAATTGAATCAATTAATGTCAAATTATAAATTAGATCGTCGCAAAAATAAATAGTGGGACAACATACTCTTCTTTTTTTTGGATGCAGCAGTAGTCAACTCATATATTATTTATAAAAAACTTTGATGAAATATAAGTTTAAAAACTTTCAAAGAGTAGTATTCAAAAAGTTTTGTAGCTCCTTTTGTAACACCCTAATTGAAAGGTATTCACCATATACACCTAAAATACCTTTAAAAACAAGCAAGTATAATCTGTTGTTTCACCTGAAATTCAAAATAAGGGCTCGAGGTATCAGCCAAAATGATGCACTCGAAGAAGATGTGCACTGTGCAACACTAAGAAAAAAGAAATACGTACTACGTGGTCCTGTACGTTGTGGAAAGGACCTCTGTGTATGGGAAAAAGAATGTATTTTAGAAAGTACCACCAATCAACTTAAGTTGATGATAAACAATATTTGAGCTGAAGTTGAATGATGGGACTGCATATATCTCTCCTTATAATTCAGTACATAAGTGAAATTTATTTTTGTTTTTATTATTTTATATAATTTTGTATTCCAAATAATTAAAATACAACCGTTATGTCACATTTTATAAAAATTGAATTTCTGTGCAACAAGGCATTTTTTTTGTTATAAAATCTTATGCCACAAATAGATAAATCACATAAAAGCAACAAATACATTTTTATAAATAATTTGTAATGTAAAAGATACAATTTCAAACATATTCATACATCTCTCTCTCCCCCACACACCCATATGCACACACACACACACACATATATATATATATATATATATATATATATATAAATGTACAGTTCATAAATGAAATAAATATTTGTTTTTGTTATTTTGTGTTTTTTAAATAAATTTTTTATTATATATATATATATAGATAGATAGATAGATAGATAAATAAATAGAAAAATAATCGATAGGTAGACATGTATATATATATATATATATATATATTTAAACATGCCTTTGTTTCATCTTTCAATACTTATATGAAGACTAACATTTATTAATTAAAAATAAAAAGTACAGGAAATCATAGTGTCAAAATTTTGTACAGGAAAATAAAGCATAGAAAATATAAATCAACAGATTCTTTTCACCCAAACATGCACAATTTTGTGTATTGCAATACAGATGAGAACATATAAATCAGTATAAGATCAAGAATATTGTGTATATATATATATATTACAGTAGAAATCAAGGTTATGGGGCATTGTGTCATTTATTGTGTTGATATATATATATATATATATATATATATATATATATATATATGAATAAGAGAGAGAGAGAAGAGAATGAATCATTTTTTTCCACATTAAATTCATATTTTTTTAAAATTTAAATCTGGAAATTTTCCGAAATATATTTTATTTTTAGTACTCAGTATACTGTATTGGATTTTAATCGGGAATATATTAAAATAAGCAATGATTTTATAATTCTTTTTCATGTAAAACAATAATTTTGAAACAATCAATACTAGGTATATTTTTAATTGATAATTATTAAAATATATTTGATGATAATACGATTTGTCGGTGGAGGCATTGTAAATTTAATTTAAAATTTTACATTTAAAAAGAAACAATAACTTTTTAGTTTTTGAGTAGAAATTATATGTATAGTTGACAATTGCTAACATAAATATTAAGAAAATTATATTGTAATATTTCAAATGAAATATGCAGTATTAAAGTATATCGAATAATTATTACTAAAATACATGTTTTGTATTATTTGTCACATGAGGATGTTTGAAAAAATATTTATGTTGGTTGAATCTCAAAAAGCTGCTAAAAATCATATCTGTCAACGTTAATATAAAAATGAGATTGATTTTTTAAATCTAAGAGCGTTTTTAATTTTCAGTACAATTCTGACAATGTAGATAAATTCGGTTTCAGAAATAAATTATTTTTCAGCTCACAATTCATAAAAATAATTTCTAGTCAAAAAGACTCTGTAAATTATTATTAAAATTTTAGATGTTTGATTATGTGTATTTCAATAATAATCAATAATAATTTACTGAAGATATATTAAGAAATATTTTTGTGGATTGGGTAAAAAATTAATTTGTGAATGTTTAAAAGTATACAAATTGTTATTTTTTTAAAGTATTTTTCTTACTGTTTTAAATATGGAATATTTTTGATAATTAAGCACAATTAATTAACTCAACAAGGAACTTATAATTCGAATTCAGAATGACAGTCTGTCAGGAGTAGACGAACCAAAAAATAATAAAAAAAGATATAAAAACTGTGTAATAAACCATAAATTAAATAGATTTTATAATTAATTTCGGTTCTTTTTCATATTCAAATTTGTATTAAATAAAGAAAGTTTGTATATATATTTAAATTCATTTAATATGCTTAACCTGCTCACCTAAAAAAAAAACATGTACATATTATATATAGGTCGTACGTACACCGTATGTGACACGAATACATATGTCTGTGAATTCAGCTACATATTATGTATAAATCTAGAATGTGACAATATATCATTATATTGTCACATAGTAGAATCTTCGCGGCATATAAAACAGTCATATTTTTATTGGACAGGGTTTTACAGTATTGACTGAACCAGTGAGTCTGCGAAGAAGTCTATACAACAAATGGATTAAATGCGAAGAGGGTATACGTATGAAAGGTCAAGATATATTGTAATCGGATTACGCTATAAAGATATATTGGTTGAATTTTTTTATGTCGGGTATGGTGTTTTTTTTCCATACGTTATTAACATTATTATTATTTATTTTACAAAAGATGCAGTTACACGATACACAACCCATATAATGTTTACTGCAACGGAACTGAAATATTAATCCTGAAACTTTGAATATAACTAGTATATGACTTTGGAAAGTTTTGTATATTATACAAATGTGAAATAGGTTTTCATATTATATATATATATATATATATATGTCATAATATCTTCACCTGTCTTTCCATTTGTGTAGTAACTCTTTTAATTATTCCTCTAAGATAGATTAATTAACACACTCTGTATGAATAAATTATATATATATATATATATATATATATATATATATATATGTATATGTATATGTATATACATATATACAAAATGGTAACTAAATTTCAAGAAATAATTTATTTCTTCTATTTTTCAATTGAGTTATATAATTAAATGTTTTTATTAAGATTTTTTGGAAATTCGTGTGATTTTTTTGGTTAGAAGAGCTGTAAATTCTTATTATATTTTTAATTAAATGTTTAATGTGAATTTTTTAATGTGTAATGTGAACTTTAAGTTCTATAACAGAATTTTAAACCCCCAATGCAATATATTTATGATCAGTTCTTTGAAAAAATGATGTGAATTTTATTATATGAAATCTTTTAATTTTATTTTTTTCGAACTGGTATGTAAGGATAATTCATTTTCTATTTTAATTTTTTTATTTAGTATCATATATTTTATATAAAATCATATATTTTGAAATAAAAATATTGTATTTTTTATTAATATTAATTTGGTAGGAAAATAATCGCGGTTTTTGTTTTCTGAATTCTAACCTCATTTTTTCAATGAAAGTGTTATTTCATCGTGTTCATGTTAATATCATTTTAAAGTGTATTTTTTGGTCTGTATCTTGATAACACTAACTTTGGTTTTATTATTAATTTTGATTCAAATTGGGTTATTGAAATAAAGATGGAAAAGAAGCAAATAAGTGAAAATTTGTTGTATGAGTACAAAATGGGTGGTAATGCAGCAGAAACAACTTGTAAACTAAACAATGCTTTTGTTGTGGGTATTGTTAAGAAACGTACGGTGCAATGGTGGTTCCAAACATTTCGTGCTAGGGACGAGAGCCTTGACGATGAAGAAGGTCGTGGGCATTCTTCTTCAGTTCATAATGACCAACTGAAGGCGTTACTTGAATCAGAACCACTCACAACAATTCGATAGCTTACACAAAAGCTATAGCCTTTAGTTATCAGACAGTTCTATACCACTTAAAAGCACAAATTAATAAATTTATATGAATTTTAATGTCATAAATCGATATTATTTTTTACCAATCTATATATATATATATATATACTCTTATTTGCTTCTTTTCCATCATATGTGTATACACACGTACACATATATATATATATGCACTTACACACACATATATATATATATATATATATATATATATATATATATTGCGCCTTATTAATTTCAAGAAAGTTACATTTATTAAAAAAGTAGATTATGATAAAATAAAAATTGATTTACCACAATACGAGGTGGATTAGCAAGGGAATGTTCAACTATTTGCTTGCAATTATAATGTATTATATATTTTTCAAGAAAAAAAGTTCATAAGGCGAATTATAACATTTAAACTGTTTATAATATTTAAAATATCTGAATTTTAATTAAGAACTTAAATGTTTTTTCCACTTAAATATATTTCTTAAAAAGTAATATAACCGTATATTACTTTGTGTTAACATGTGTAAGATAGAAGAACAATATTTAATAAAACTGAAAATATACAAACGAACATGTTTTTGATAAAATGTTGTTTAATTAATTAGTATTTTCTTTTACATTCGTTTTCATAATACTATTTGTATATATATATATATATATATATATATATATATATATATATATATATATATATATATATATATATATATGTATATTGTGTGTGTATGTGTGTGTATGTATGTGTTAATATGTAAAGAAATCAGTGTAAAGTTCTCAGAAAAATGGTGCTCAAGTAATCACTACTGAATTTGGTGAAATAATTTATTAAATATTAATTGATCATAAATTTCAACGAAAAAAAATCATTGTGGAAATAAAATATAAGTAAGTATTTATTAACCTAAGAAATAACATAAAATGTTAAAAAAGTATTCAAAACACGTGCCACGGCGAAATAAAAAAATCTAGATAAATCCATGATATCAAAACAAATTTCTAGAGGGTAAAAAAATGTGAAAACTTAAAAGTGAAGCGTATATAAAACTAGAGATATTCGAGAGATACGGCGTATGTAGAAGGGGCTCCAAAATCCGAAAAAAAATACAATAATAATAAACATAAATAAATATAAACGTGCGCATATATATATAGAAAGAAATCTCAAAGAAATATACGTACGAATAAAAACCGATAAAAAATACACATAAACGAAATTCAGTGAAAAAAGGTAAAACAATTAAGATAGTAATCAAGTAGCCCGTGAATGCTGGCCGACATGTTGACAGGCCGGCCATTACCATTCGTCAATGTCAAACAATGTCAGATTATGACTTTATTTCTTAGTTATGACGGTTGCCGCGTGGGTATTTGCAGCGAAGTGTGCGGCCATTACTATTAAACTTGTTACAATGATGATATAAACAAAAATTATCGTACGTTGAATTCTTTACATACATATGTATGTATATATATATATGTACATATATATATATATATATATATATATATATATATATATATATATGTACATATATATATACGCATTTTTTTCCTTTCGGCTGATTACAATTATTGAAGCTGAACAGCAAATTTTCGGATTTAGCTTGCTGATGTTTATCGAAAGAATTTTATGCTAGATGTATACAATTTGATTTGCCATATCTAAGGCATAAATTACGTTTACAAGTTTTAAATGTAAATAATATAAATATAATAATGTTTATGGTTTATACATACATATATATATATATATATATATATATATGTATGAATCGTATATAAACTTATAAATATCATGATAATTAGTTATCGTTTGAGATGTACAGTTTTTATGTACGAAATGTGGTTTCTAAGTACTAGAATATAAAATATGATAAATTTTATTCTTAAAAAAATTTTTTATTAATCGAATAAGCGTATTAAATATTTTTTATTAAGTTACATAATATCGTCAGAGGTTAACATTTTTAATATTGGTGTTGTTTAATTGGGAATTTTTGTAATTATCTTAACACATCAAAATTTACTCAATAAAAAAATTATAATGCGAGTACAAAGCAGTATAATTAATAATGAGAAAAAAAACTTGTTCTTTCAAATTAAAAATAAATATTAACCATTCGTTTACGTGCAACAAAATATTGTTTTAACGCACCATTAGCGAAATTTATCAAATTTAGTGTGAGAATTCTATTGAATAATATTTGTCTTTGCGAAGAAGATTTGAAAAGTATACGGCGTATTACATTTTTAATAAAACAACCTATTGTCCTATTTCGAATTAATTTACATTGACTTCTTTTAATTTCAGGAGTAAACTATTAGGTCGATGTAAAAATAATTGCAGTTTTTATGTATCGAGTATAAAGGGCGTATATATCAGTTAAAATTATATTTATTAATCAAAATAAAAACCACTGGCTTGCACACACTTCTCCCAAAGGGAAACAAGTTTATTTAGTCCTACAAGGTTCAAATTATGGAGTCCTGGGATTAACGAATCCGCCGAAAAAGCTTGAGATGATGCTTGATCTTTGAAAACCTTCTCTCTTAGGAAATTACTAATATGTTTAAAAAAATGATACTTTCGGAAACAGGTCCGAAGAATAAAGGTGAGTGAGATAAGGTTTCATAATTCAGTTGATTTAATTGTTTTAAAGTCATTTGTGAGACGTGTGGTCGAATGTTGTCATGAAGAATTTGCTTCTTCGATTGATAATGATGGCCATAAACGATACAACTTCTTATTATTTTTTTCAATTTCCTGTCAATATTTTTCTGCTGTTATTTTGTTCATTAGGAATATTATTGTTAACTGATATCAAGAAATAAGTGGCTTCCAATTAACACAGTGGTCTTTAAAATTTGTGGACTCATAGAACACTTAAGATTATAACTATTTTTAAGGCGGAACCTCTTCCATCCCCAGAAAACTTAGAATGCGCACCCCATAAATTGTGAAAGTCAACCATCTACAAGACCAACATTTATTATTTACACCTGATTGGGCCGAGATGTAATGTGTAAATATAAATACAGTTTTACTACATAATAGGTACAAATAGAGTTTTACTGCATAATAATAAGTATTTATAGGTATTTATAGAAAAAAAAATATTAAAAATGAACTATTTTGAATTTTTAGCTTTCGGGTTATTTCATTGAAAATTCTTTTGAATTTTGACTTTGACTTGTGGAACCACTGACGAGGTTAAGCAGAATCCTAAGGTTTCGCGGAACCTAGTTTGAAGAATACTGGATTAACACAAATAAAATAATCTCTTGAAATATTTTGAGATATATGCGATAGGTATTATACTTAAATATTAAAATTTAATCTGATTTTTTAAAAAGTATAAATACAGCTTATTACATACATACATCCATATATCATATATATATATATATATACAAACATATATATATACATATATATATACATATATATATATATATATATATACACATATACATACATATATATATATATATATATAAATATTCGTTATTTTGAAGAATGAAACGTTTACATTTTTTAATGTTTAACAAATATTGACTTAAATTACATCTTATATTTCGTTTTTAGTCAAAAATATTTGTCGTCGTTTTCATAATCGAGCATCAAAATGATATATATATATATATATATATATATATATATATAATATAACATAATCATTATATGGTTAACATAATATTTTTCTATTTATATATATATACTCAACGGTTGAATAAATTCATAAATACGAAAAATAAACATAAAACGAAATTTATTTATATGTGTGTACAATAAATTACTGACTGTTGTGGTGGTGTGTATTCAAACTTGTTATAAAAATTACTTGTGGGATGTCAAGTCTATATGTGCTCTTATATATAACAGGAGATTGCTTATGATTTATTATAAGTAACGAGTAAACTGAATGTTTGATTTTCACTTTGAGATTATCCACTGCACCGGCCATTACTGTGGGAAACAATAAAACACAACAATGCGATATTATTTTTTTTGTCTCTTGTTTATAAGTTTTATGTTGGTGCTTTATTATCAGATAATTTTAAGTCAGTGACCGTGCAAGTAATACATATTTATTTTTATGAGATTTGAAGGTACGTGTTATACTTAAGAGGTGGAAGTTTTATTTTAAGTGATAACAGTTACGGATTATATGGCATAAGTTTGCTTTTACATTTAGTTATAGTTTTTTCCAACTATTGTATTATATTGCTTTGTTTATAGACCCTTATCGTATAATATAAATCATATCTTATAAAGTATACTTCACTTATATGATATTCAAATGTACCTAGAGATTTCTTTAAAGTTTTGAATAATATTTTGTTTTATTTGAAAAGGTATCTATTTTGTATCAATGCAATAATATTTATGAAATCATAACCAATTTTAAATTTACTGTTTAATAAAGAAAATATTCATTGTTTATGCTTATCCTAAAAAATACATTTAATAATATTTAAAGATTACTTACAAGTATACTAAATAAATTATCTTAGAAATACCTTTAAATACATGATTTATAATTAGTTGAAAGATTTATCACATATTAAATCATTGTTGAATGGTTGTTGTACCAACATGATTAAATAAGTAACAGCTGAAATAAATCATTATTAAAAAATAAAAATATATTCGCTTGCTACACAAGAAGTTCAAAAATGCGAAGAGTAAACAAAAGTTAGAGGAAATATTGATCTCTCATAAAGAAATTTGTCAAATATCCTTCACAAAGATTTTTTGGATCGAAAAGTTTCATTATATGATTATTGTTTATTTTTGATAATTTTTTATATTTATTTCGAACGTAATTATTGAAAAATATTAGATTTTTTTGTATATAACCTATTAAAAATGATTTATTTTTAGTCAAATTCTTACTGATTAAAATGATTTTATTACTGAATTATCGGCGTTAAGAAATAGAAGCTTTATATTCAACTGGAAACTAATATAAAGCTCAATAATAAAAAAAAATGTTTTAATATTATATGCAGTATAAGAAAAATCGCGAGAAGGCATATATCGGATGGAAAAAAAATTTTAGATTCAGTTTGAAATTTAACCAGGTTTTTGGTTATTTATATGTAAATTTTTAATATAGTTATATAATAATAAAAAAATTATTAGTCATGAAAATCATGACATGTAAATGATAACAGTTTTCGCCCTCAAACAATAGAATTTTTTTAACACATTTTCCATAATATTTGCAGTGAATTTGATTTCAACGTTTGTATTTTATACCTTCAGTTGCTGTAGGTTCTTCGGCTTGTTTACCCTTAACCTTTTACTTTAAATGTCCTCAAATGTAGTCATTTTTAATGAATTGCTTTAAATTTTCTTAATAAGGATTTTTAAATTTTTTTCGGCCTTAAAATTTTTTAAAGCTTTCTGTTAAAAGAAGTGTTATTCCAGTAGAGTGGCGGATACTGCATACACTGCCGGTAAAGCTATACAATTTTTAAAAGAGATTTTTTGGAAAAGAATATTACGAGAAATTTAAAGTTACATTGGCTGATTTATTCGCTGATTTTAACCATCCTGGATTGATTTATTTTGGGGGATACTTAAATAAAAGAACTTACGTTTATCAGCCGAGGAACAAGATTAATATCCGGTATGAAATCCGAATAATGGAACCAGATATAATGCAAAATGTTATGGGGAAATTTTTAAAAAGGACCAGAATGTGTGATACCGAAAACAGTAATCATTTCAATACCTACTTCAATGAAATTTTCTTATTATTATAAAACCCTAGTAAAAAATATAAAATAATAATATTATTTACCATGGAAAATGTAGAGTGTTTTTTAAGACACTCTCTGTCTGGATACTTGTATATCAGATGAAAAAAATAATTCCATGCTTGTAAATTGAATCGGTCGTAACTCTGTTTTAAATTAAAATATTTTCTCGTTGTTTGAGAAGTTTGAAGTGCCAACCATAATATTTAGAAAGACTGTGTATCTTGGCCAAGCAGTTGGCATAACCTAACAAAACAGTAATAAATACGATGGCGTCCGAAAAGTATCATATTAAGCATTGAATACTTTTCGCATTCTATTTGAAAAAAATTTTTTCGAAGCTGCAGGAATGATTTGTTCAGCATTGTAGGAAGGTGTTGTGATGCATAAAATATGCAAAAAATGCTAAAAGGATGAAAGAGGTTCAAAAATTCATTACAACTTCATTTACGCAAGGCCGTTATTTTTTTAAAAGATTTGTCAGTTACCCGTCAGATGGAGCAAAATTATATAAAATAATTGGGACTATTTTGAGGATTTAGATGTATTCAATTTTTCTGCAAACACTCATTTTCTATAAAAAAAGGCATCGAATTAATTTGTAAACTTAATAATGAAATATACAAAACGTAATGAAATAAGTGAATGATGGGAAGATAAATAATATACTAGAGATTAATTATTTTCTATTTTATGTACTTATTAATCAGTGATTTACAAATAGTTCTTTCATTAAATGAAAATTTATTAAAAACTTTCCATACACCTGTTCCATATTTGAAAACTTCCAAAAAACTTGATTGCTAGGATTAATTTCATAGAACATGAAATGTTTTTGTAAAAAATAAACACCTAATCTATATAAAAAGATATAAATGTCATAATTTTGTATATCAAGTCAAACTTATAAATTATTTTTATTATGTATTAAAAAAAAACTTCAAGGTATTTTTCCAAGAAGTGAGCAAAATTATGTTTAAATTGTTTAATAGAGAATATTTTCTTTTCTATTACTAGATTATGTATTTTCTTATATTTCTTTATATTTTATACATACATATATACACACACACACACACACACATATATATATAAATATATATATATATATATATATATATATATATATAAATATATATATATATATATATATATATATATATAAATATATATATATATATATATAAGTAATTTACTTGAATATTTGTCCGTGTTGGAATTTATACAACAGAATATTATTTTCAAAGCATTATAAGATATCATGAATCTGATATTTCGCCACTGTTACGTACACATAAATATAAAAATTTGACAGAGTACATGGCTTTACTCAAAACAATAGTACCTACTCTAATTTAAGCATAAAATCACGTACCAAAAACTATCATATTTTACTGTATATTATTCATGTTTCAGATAAGAACGCGAGCAGGTAGGCAACGTACATACAATACAAACATATACACACATACATATATATATATATATATATATATATATATATATATATATATAAATATACATATTTGTGTGTATGTATAAATGTTTGAACAACTAGCCAGAAACTAATAAACAAAAGCTTTATATGTATGAATGACGTATATTGCTTTAAAATAAATTTGTTGAAGAAAAAATATGTAAAATTTGTAGATTTGAAATAAAGTTGAAAGATTTGTAAGTTGTAAGCTAGTTATAGTGTGAGATAATTATTTTTATAACATTATTCAGTTTTAAAAGATTTATTTGATTCATAAATAATGATTTGTTTTTTTTTTATTACTTAAGTATATTGTAAAAAAAGCAGTGTAATTAGAAATTTTATGCATAAGTATCTAATCTGGAAGATATTATAGGTAAAAAATATGATGAAAGGCATTAAATTTTTTTTAACAAATTCATATCAAGAAATGTACTGTATTTGATAATAATATTCATATAATTGAAATTTTACTAGATATTTAAAAATTCTATATTAAGATATTGAATTCGGTATTTTTGCTTTTCTAAATTTCGAAGATTATTACTTTATTATTACATATAATTTGAAATTGATTCTTCGATTACTCTAGCATCTGAATATAAAAAATGTAATATTTGAATCAATTTATGGTCTTCAGATTAATCTAAACACTGGATCTTTTCTAATTAGTTACTATGTTTGGATAAAAAGAAAAATCCCAAATAGAAAATATACGTGACAAAAGGACAAAATATGAAAAGTAAATTTATTTAAAATTAAAATAATTTCTCATCGTTTTAGGATTTTAAAGTATCAATCTTAACATTTAAAACCACTATATATCTTGACTAAGTAATTGACAATCTCACAAAACAGCAGTGATGGCGTTCGAAAAGCACTCTATTAGTCATTGCATACTTTTCTGTTGAAGAAGTCGCAGGAATGATTTTTTGAGCTTTGAAGGAATGTGTTATGATGCATAAAATATGCAAAAATTCTAAAATAGTGGAAGAGATCTGAATATACATTACAAGTTCATCGACACAAACTCACCATCTTTTTTTCGACTAGAGTTCCGTCATCTATCCGACAGATACAGCAAAGTTATAAAAAATATTGTAAGAAATTAGTGCACTGAAATATATTCCGTAAACATTTATTTTCTAGAAAAAGGCACAGAATTAATCTTTTTTTCATTAAGATGTATGACGATAAATATTAAAAGCTCTTCGACTTATTTTTTATTATAAATTATTAAAAAAATTATAAATATTCATTAATATTATTAATTCCATAAGTTTCAATTAGAAAATTAAGATTTATATTGAATGGAAATAATAAAATATGTTTTCGCTTTTTAATATTTCAGAGAAATAGATTTAAAATTGTATTATATAATACTTACTGACATGAAATGTTCACCACAGTAATAATAAATCTAATAGTTTAAGAGGTTGATAGAAAAATAATTGCGATTTATGACCTTCAAATTCATATACGTTTTTATCTTTTTTCCTAGCTGTTTTAAGTAATCCAGAAGTGTTAGAATCTAACATTTAACTTTTGTGCAAGCTCTCGAATTGTTGTACGTGGTTCTGATTCAACTAATGTCTTTAGTTGGTCGATATGAACTGAATGAGTACACCGACGACCTTCATCTTCAAGGCTCTCGTCCACAGCATGATATTTTTGAAACCACCATTGCATCGTACGTTTTCAATTGTACTCATACTAAAATCATTGGTAATTTTCGAGCAGTTTTTGCTCTTTTATCACCCATTTTGAACTCATACAAGAAATTGCTCTTATTTGCTTCTTTTCCATCTTTAACAAAATTAATAAAAGAACCAAAAATAGATGTTACCAAAATATAGACCAAAAAATGCACTTCAAAATGATATTAACATGAATATGATGAAATGATATTTTCATTGAAAAAATTAAGGTTAGAAGTCAGAAAACAAAAACCGAAATTATTTTCCTACCCACCTAATATATATATATATATATATATATATATATATATATATATATATATATATATGTATAATATAATTCAGTGATTCGTAACAGTCAACTAATATAGATAAAACAGCGCCATAAACAGCAATAAATGAACGACGTGTTTTTCACATCGTGTAATTTTTAAAGGGCGTAAAAATAATATGCGTGAAAAAATTGAGCCATGAATTCGACTTTTACGAGCACTTTTCGAAGTTTAAAGATGAAAAACGCACAACTGTGCTATCAGGCGGTGAAAATATTGGAACAACATTCTTTACTACACCGCGGGGACATATTTGTTAGATAATAACTTAAAAAAACTCGCGACATATTTCATGCCGTTGAATTATATATATTTTGTACGATTTTGATGTATTGATTTGGGTTTGAGAGTTTCTTACATAATATCTGTTATACGATGAGAAATTTATACAGTTTTTATTCGGGAATAATATTTTTGAAGGAAGATAGTTGGTTTTTATCGTTTTGTACTTACAGAAATATAATAAGTTTCTTTATTGTTTTAATTTATGTTTTTCATTTATTTAAGAATTATTTTAAATCAAATCACAGTGTCAAAAACATATCGAAACATGTTTTAAAAAAAAAACATTACAGTATAATTTTGTAACTTGTAAAAAGAGTAATAGAGATTTTGATACTTTAGCTAAATGAATTTTCACAAATAAATTTATTACCATTTAGAGGAACAGAAAAATATGATGAGATTTTTCTGTAATTAATACTTCGAGATTGATGGTATTTTAATTTAAATGTGCATGAGTAATAATTAACCTCTTGAGGGTTTACGTCAAGTATGCTCGTCATGTAGAAAAAAAAATCTCTTTTGCTATTTATTGTAAAATTTAGGTAAAAAAATATATATTCGTAAGTTTAGCACATTTTAGTATATTTCTAAGCAGTTTTCTTGTTATTTTGTTAATCTTACGTCTGATATCTAGAGAAGGTATTATAGGGTCTAATAGGAAAACTTGTGAAGTGAATAATGTTTTTATTTATCCTCCAATATGAGTTTTACTGATAGTGATGAAAATATATCTTTACATCCAAGAAAACAGAAAAAAGTGATGACATCTCTAAAGTCTTCTGATTAGTAGTGATGAGGTTGAAGAAGATAATGAAAATGCGGTTTTACATACAAGGACACATAAAAGAATATCAGTAATTTCAACATCTTCTGATGAAAGTAGTGATGAGAATGAAGAAGGTAATGAACCCGATAAATAAAATAAAAAATTAATTGTACAATCGAATATTAGAGGTAGAGAGCGAGCATCATTTAAATTTACTGTTCATCCTGGCCCAAATTTCACTATTTTTCATTCGTCAAAAACCAAATTTGTGTTCTATATGGAAACATTTTATAGATTATGACTTACTAAACATAATACTGCAGCAAAGTAATTTATATGATAAGAAATATTTGGAAAGTCGCCTAAATTTGAAACAACATTCAAAATTAAGAAAATGGATGCCAACAAACAGTAATTAAATACGATTTGTAAATTACTTACTAATAAAATTAAACATTTTTTAAAGAAACAACCAAAAAACTTTACCATTTTGTTATAATTTAACTTAATCTTACAGAAAGTGCATTTACTGTGTTTTTGTCAAGTACACTCGTCATCGCCTAGAAATAATTAAGCACACCAGTAAACATTCTCAAAACAAAAAAAAAACGCTTAAGAGGTTAATAATAATTTTGTTTCTTTTCCAGAGCAGAGAAAAATAATTTTTGAAATTGAAACAACCGTTCAAAATAATCTAGAGTGAATGTTATATCTGAATAATGTTTGTTCTTTGGGAAAAATACAATTCAGTTTTCCTTATGCCTTCTGTTAAAAAACTTATATACTCACTATTTACACTTTTTTAAGTCATATATATATATATAAAATAAAGATATAAAAAATGTTACTGATTTTTACAAATCTTCGCGATATTTCATTTGCATTAGCATATAAATCTAGTAATTTAAAAAAATGGCGCCGTTTCTGTACAATAAATAAAGACATCTCGTGGATATTTATAAATCGTATGTTTAAGGAACAGAAATGTGTTTGGTTATGGTGAAAAGTGTTCTTATACAAAATATGAATAAATATATTCGAAGCATATTCCTGCTCACATTATCCTTAATGCCTTTACTGCACTCGGGACTCGCCGTACAAATAGCTACACATTTACGTATCCTACACTTGTCCCGTATGTTAGTTGTTCGCGATTTCGAAAAAGTACTTTAAGCGCGATGCGAACGAGAATAGAACCAGCACGTTCTTACTTCACGCACAAGTTAAAACGAGACGGAAACGACACGCGAGGTATTCTCTCGTTTGCCATCAACAGCGGAAAAGTATAAGAAAAATCGCACATATGTGACGAACATTACTGTTAAAACAAGAGAATGCACGAACAATTTATGTTTGGTTTTAGATTGAGGTTAGGTTTGTGTTTCGCCTGTCGAGGCAGTGCGCTCGAAAACGATGATACGATTTGTCACGGACGGACGGAAATATTGTACAAGTATCTGATTTACAAAACGATCACAGACAAGCGGCCTGATGTTTTAAAATATCTTTTCAAAAATATGTTCTCATAAAAAGTATTTCGGAGTGATTTTTGTTACAGTTTAAGGAAACTAGTATTCATAAAATGAAATAGTATATTACGTTATGTATATTTAATTCATTAAATTTAATTAATTTTTTGTTTGAAAATCATGAACTGTTTTTATTTTAATAATTAACAATAAACTTAATTTAAAACAAAACAGCTAAATTAATATATAAAAACAAGTCTCATCACTTGTCGATCAAAGTAATTCGAATTTTCATTTCTAGTAATGTAGTTTTTATAATGACATCAAAAAAATGTTATATATATATATATATATATATACACATAAGAAGGGAGGTCAAACATTTCGTGAAAAAGAGGGCAAGATAGGATAGGAGCTACTTCTCATTATTTACGGTCGAACAAATACCTCTCAATTAGTGTAAAAACGAAGTATCATTGTACTGTCATCAGTATTCATTATGTTATCACCGAAAGAATAACTCAACTCGGAGTAACTATAAATCATGAAGAAAATTGAACTGTGAGCTATTGTTAAATTTCTTACTAAGCAAATAAAAATCTAAAAAGTCATCGTGGAATAGATTTCTGCCGTTTACGGGGATCATTCACCAGGAAAGAGCATGGTTTATAAGTGGAATTCTCTTTTCAAACAAGGAAGAGAAGACTTGGAAGACGATTTACGCTCTGTAAGCCCGGTCGAGGCGACCACCTCAGACATTATCGAAAAAGTTGAAAATTTTGTGTCAGAAGATGGTTGACTGAAGAAGAAACAACGTGCAGAAATGACAGGAGTGTCTGACACTACTATTCTGAGAATCTTGCATGATCATCTTGGCATGACTAAGGTAAATGCAAGATGTGTGCCGAGAATTCTCACGCTGGTATAAAAGAAGTGACGAATTGCGTGCAGTCGGGAGTTTTGGAACTGTGTGGCGTCGATTTTCATGCGATTTTGGACAGCATTGTTATCGGAGATGAGACTTGGGTCCATCACTATCAACCTGAGAGTAAACAAGAGCCCATGCAGTGGGTGAAAAAGGGGGCACCCCAACCCAAGAAATTGAAGGTGTCGCAGTCAGCGTGAAAAATAATAGCGACTGTGTTTTGGGATGCAGAAAGCATGCTATTAATTGAATACAAAGAATATGGTGTCAGCATGACCAAAGAAAGCTATGTGTTGAGAATTCATCGACTTCAAGAAGCCATCAAAGAAAAAAGACGTAGAAAATGATCAAAAGGTGTTCTTTTTTGCAAGACAATGCTTTGGTATATCAAAGTAGAATTGCGATGGTTTCTGTAACAGTATGTATTCTAAGAACTTAACCATTCACTATAGAATCCAGACCTGGCTCCGAGAGACTACTTTTTATTTTCAAATCTGAAGAGAGACTTGGAGGGTAAATAATTTTAAGACGATGAAGAACTAAGTCGGCTATATCAGAGCATTTTTCAATCAAACCGAAAGAATATTTTTTAAAGGTCTTGAAAAGCTCATTGAGCGTTCTAAAAAATGTATTATTATTAAGAGGGACTATATTGAGAAATAGAAAAAATCAGCTCAGTCAGACTTTTCTTTGCCTTTTTTCCGGGAACTTTTGGACCTTTCCTTGCATATATATATATATATATATATATATATATATATATATATATACATATATATATAAACATATAATTTTAATATAACATAACTAAATGTTATAAATAGAATAAAAAATAAAAGAACCTTAATGTTCTCATCTTTATGAATTATTCGACTATTTATCTATTACAACTAGTTTTAGCTTCTGAGTTGTTCTAAGGTAACTTGGCACACTTTGTTAATCCACAAGCTACAGATTAAAAAGAGACGAAACTAGTCCTGATAGATGACAATTTGAATATTGCATAAAGATTAAAAAAAATAAGACAAGAGACAAACGGAATAACAAATACGAAAATACTTAAAAATAAATATATTTTTCACTACTTTACAAATCATAAAGGAAATTCTGATTAACAATGTTCAATGATTGTTTATTGATCATTGATTATGAAAACATTGACATACGATTGTTACTTGAGTGCATTTTGATTGGTGTACTTCTATATCAGAGCGAGAAAATGTTTTTTGGTTTGTAGAATGAGTGAAGAATGTATTTATGAATATGAATGTAGCCAGAAGTATATTAAGGTAATTTTTAAGAAATTATTGTCTTAAAATTGAATTACAAAAAAAACAACTATTAAATTATATATAAATATGGATATTGATTATTTTTATTTCAGAGAGTTCGTTCGATTTAAACATTGAGATTTTAATATGATTGGTTGGTTTTTAGAGTTTGAGGATATGTCGACAGCAATGGTCATTGACTTGTTTGAAGATTTGAAATATTTATTAAAAGTTATTGTCATTCAAATTGAAACATAACGAAGATAAATGTATATCCTGATATTAAGAATGAAAGTGCTAAATATAACTGCTACGCATTTAAAGACCAATATTTTTTTACATATTAGTTGAGTTTGGTTGAGTTGATATTAATTTAGTTTTACATGAATTTATTTCTTCAGCTGTTGTGTACATTATATTTAAAAAAAATAATATGTGCAGTAGATTTCAATTTGAATCCTCAATATAATAAATAATGTATAAATATATTAGTTACCGTTTTAAACTTCTGATAATATTGTTTTCTTTTGTAGAAAATAAAAAAAAAAATTAAAAGTAAAATAATAAAAAAAAATTATAAATAAAATAAAAATAATATGTATAAATAAATAAATAATATATATAAATAAATAAGTAAATAGTGTATATAAATAAAATAAAAATAAAATATTTTTAATGACATGAAAAATTGTTTTTATATAATTTATCTAGAAATATTATGTATATACTTATATATATATATATATATATATATATATATATATATATATATATGATATATATATATATATATATGATATATGATATATATATACATATATGATATATATATATATATATATGATATATGATATATATATACCGATATTTATGAGTGTATGTGTGTAAATGCGAATGTAAATGACAGAGTATCGAAAGAAATAAATATCGAGCATATTTCACCCCTACACATCCTTATAATCATAATTCGATGGTTAATGTAACAGTAAACGTTCTCTTTATCTCACCCTTTCCACCACAAATCAATATAAAATATAATGGTGTTCGGTATAAATTCTTTGGCGGGAACAGTAACAGACGGAAAACTGTATAACATCCGCGCGGCGTTGAGCGCCCAACATAAAATAAGAGGAAAAATGGTAAAATTATTGATATTACGCGATCATATATCTTCACGAATGTGGGTTCGAAATGAAATATATTCTTTTTATATTTTGCGCCTCATCGAACTCCTTAATACCTATTTATCACGCTAGGCGGAGGTGAAGGTACGCACGGTTCTCTTCGTACACTTCGAGACGATGTTAAGCACTGTTGCCACAGAGCTGTATTTTTATACAATTTTTTTAAGTCGAACGTATATTATTAAGGAAAAGTCTGTTTATACCAAAATTTAGTTTCATGCTGTATAAATAAAGCATATTTGTAAAATAATTCAGATAAATTATTGTATTTTATTTTAATATCTAAGTTTTTTGCTATGATAAACCAAACTGAATTCATTTTTCATTGTTAGAATTGTTGATTATAATGTAGTAGTGAATTACTTTACAAAAATTATATTAGCAGTATTAATAAAGACTTCAAATTGATTATATTTATTATAACGCAAGTAACAGACAGGTCTGATTCGTTGATTAAATTGAAATATATTTTCACCAATTAACTCTTTTTCACTCCTGTTTCCATAAGCTATAAAAATTATTTGATAATGATGTGTTCAATAGAAGATTATTGTTAATTTTTAATTGATAATGATGTGCGTCTCAATAACGATATTATCACTATTAATGTGTCATGTTTTTATGTAACTTGGTGCTTTAAAAGTGATAGTATCGCCATCGAAATATGCGCAAGCAACAATCAAAACTTGTCAATAATTATTTATTGATACATTTAGATTAGAATAATTTTTTTATTTGTGGGGTAAAGGAAGAATTTATTAGTGAAAATAACGCAAGTAGTAAGTTTAGCAAACTTTGGTATCGATATCAAACAGTGCTTAACAACATTCCCTTGCTTTTTTCTATATTTGTCAGATTTATTCAAATCACTCTCTATAAATAAAAAAAATTATGTAACAAAAAAATGAATTAAAATAAAAATTTATTACATAATTGCTTTAATAAGAAACTTAACTATTTTTAATAGTAAGATACATTTCTGTATGGTAAAAATTACAAGATATTTTAATTAATAATTATTAAATAAATAAAAAAAACAAATTTCTTCAATCCATTGTTTTCAAAATTAAATAAATAAACAACAAATACAAGTGTTACATGAAAAAAAAATTGTCCATATTTAAAATACAATAAAACAGAAAAGTAAAAAATAATTTTGTTTGTAACTTTCAATTGTAATTAAAAAACTATTTTAAATATGTACATATATATATATATATATATATATATATATATATATATATATATGTATATGTATATGTATATGTATATATACATATATGTGTATATATATATATATATATATATATATATATACATATATATATATATTTAAAATATTGTTTAATTACAATGTGAAGTTACAAACAAAATTATTTTTTTTACTTTTTTGTTTTATTGTATTTTAAATATAGTTCATTTTTTCATATATATATATATATATATATATATATATATATACACATATGTAAGAAATCGTTCCACCGCTATTCATGCGTTTTATTCATTCTCTGATTGGTTGATATCGATCACGTGGTCTCTGTTATGATTGGTTCATATCAATCAGATGATTACTGTTTTGTTTCGTCGTATAAAGGAAAAGATGGTATAAAATTTCATTGTAAAACTGATAAGAAATTTATTCTTTATATTCACTAACATTTTAGATTAACAAGTTGTTACACATTTTAACATTGTATTTTGTAATGTTCATTTTTATAAATTTTTCTAATAAAAGAACTCAGTTATTTGTATGTATAATTTGTTAATTTCTGGTATTTGTTAGGGGGAACGAGCGTTAGCGATCGGAAGGAATCTCCAGAGGGTTGGCGAGTGCAGCGAGCAGGGTGTTGACCCCTTTAATATATGTTAATAGGAGTGAAAAAAAAGTGACAAAAAAGCTACTTTTTAGCTAATTTCAAATATTGTATTTTTAATAAATGATATTATATATATATATATATATATATATATATATATATATATATATGTATGTGTGTGTGCGCGTGTGTATGTACTTATTTATTAAATATAAAAGAAATTTAAGTTATAAATATATACACTGAAGAAATGTTATGCGATAACGTAAAGTAGAACTTAAGTATTGAACTTAAAAACCAAATATTAAAGACTCTCTTTGATAATAAATAAGTAAGTTTTAAATAATTACAATGAAAAAATATTTTTTTCATTTTCCAAATCTATTGATGAAACATTCATCGAAGTATAGAGGGAAACAATGTAGTAATTGAAACCGAACCGTCACCCCTCATATCGTCACGTACCAATAACACACGAACAACAACAAAAGGTAATAAAAGACCAATCGTGCAAGTTCACAATTAGTTTGTAACGATTCCGTTCGTCCATCTGCACGCTGGTCATTTCCACGTGAATGTATTGAAGTCGTATCGTTTGATGAATTAAGAACAACCACAGTGTCCCTATACCGTCGAAGATACATAAAAATGTATCGACTGAACGACATAGTAGTTTGAGAAACACCGAAATTAGCAGTTACAGCCGATACAACATTTGCCGATATTGCTTAGCTGCAGATTGGAATTGGTGTGGAGGCATTTAAGGGCTAGAGTTAGTACATAACCCTGTGTGGTTTTTATATACGCGGAAGAAAGTTTTGGTACATTACAAAAACATATATATATATATATATATATATATATATATATATATATATATATATATATATATATTATATATATATCAATTATTATATTTAGTTAAGTATTGATTGAATACATTTAACAGAAATTGTATATAATTTCTATTTTCAGTTGAAATCGTGTTAAAAGTATATATATTTACTAATAAATTATATATTTTAAATCAGCAAATAATTAAATTACACTTTTCTTAATAAAGAGAATTATGAAAATTTTTCTAATGAATGTATTTTAAATTTGATTTATAAACGATTATTTTTAGTATAGAATCATAAAATATTAATATGTATTTCAAATAAAGAAGTATCTTTACTAAGTACTTAAATTTTCTAACAAATTCATTCAAATATATGAGTTGGAAAATTAACACAAATGTATAATTCTTTCGGAGCCTTTGATGATGTTGGAATCGTCATTGAAATGCATAAAAGTAATAATCAAAAATGATCAGTAATCAATAAATGAAAATTATTAATCGATTTTTTTTGTTTGTGGAATTATTGAACTATTGAATTTGTAGAATTTTATAGTAGAATTATTCATTTTTGAAAGTGAATGTTAAAATTGTACTATGAAAAAAATTAAAATTTTAAGGACATTTGTTATTATTTATCTATTTTTCTTAGAAGTCCATTTGATGTTCTTAATAAAGGTTTAGATTATAATTGTCAGAATTAAAAAAAAATAAAAGAATTAAAAAAATTAAACAAAATTTGTTGATAAAAAAATAATTGTAATTATTATAACAAATAAATAGTAGTATTTCGTTTTTTGAATATACTTTATAATACATTTTGATAATTTTTATAAATAGAATTTAGTAAATAATATTATTTTGTAGTTATAATATATTTTTTTAATATTTGGAATAATTATTCATTTGAAGAGTACTAAAATATTCATTTAATTGTCTTGTATTTTAAATCATAGTTTTATAATAATTTTATAGAACTGTCTAATAGATTGTTTTAAAGTCACATATTATTTATTAAAATGTGTTCCATTAAAAAATACAAAACAATCAATATACAATAATACTGAAATTTGCAAACATACTAAATATGTAAAGATGATTTTAAAAAAAAAATATTTTTTCTAATCAAACGGATAAAAAATTAATATATACAATTTATTAATTCATATTATTTTTTTTATATTATATTAAATTTACACTGTATTATATCAAATGTATTATATTTAATATATAATTATATATGATGTATAATGTATTATATATATATATATATATATATATTGATTAATTATATAACGAAATTCGAGTACAATTTGAAATGGTATTCAGAAAATATTTTAGAAATATCAAAATAATATGTATTTATAAAAATGTCAAATGAGGAAAATATTCAAATAATATATGAAAATCATAATGAAACATTTTTTAAACGATTATTATGTGAATTTGAATTTATATTGTAAGAAGAAATATCTATTAACACATATTATTATATTATAGAATTTCAACAAGATTATAGACTGTTATGTGGCGAACAAATAATATCTAAGTAACTGTTTCTTAGTAATAGAAAAAAATTCAATTGATTGTAAAATCAAATCGATTTGAAAGAAAAAACTAAAATAGAATTAATATTTTAAATTGTACTGGTTTCAAACTGAATACATTGATTATAAAATTTTAAAAAATTTATAAAAACTGGAAACAAAAACAGATTCTGTTCTGAACAGATATCAAACCTAGGTTCAAATTCTTCAAAATTCAACTCACAATTCTAAATCAGGTTGTCTGTGACCAGGTAAGCACAGGTTAAAGTTTTTATATTTTATAAAATGTTTATTATATCAAAAGTCTATAGTTGTTGATCAATTATATTTGTCATGAAATTTTTTCCATAATTGAACTAAATTAAACATGTTTTTTTGCGTTTTATCAAACAGGTTTTCAAAAGAAAATAATATTTTATTTATATTAAAATCAAACTTCTTTCAAAAGAGCATATAATATGTATTTATGATATAAATTAGTTGTAAAAACTAATTGGGTGCCTTTATATTGAATCGGTCATAACTCTGTTTTAAATTAAAATGTTTTCTTACAGTTTTAGAATTTGAAATGCCAAACTTAAAATTTAAAAACACTATATATCTTGGCCAAACTGTTCCAAGAACATTATAAAACAGTAATGAATATGATTGCTTCCGCAAAGCAATACATTAGGCATCGCGTATTTTTTACATTCCAGTTGAAAAAAATGCTACCGAAACTGGGGAAAATAATTTGTTCAGCCTGAATAATGGTGTTGTAATTCATAAAACATATGAAAATGCTAAAGCAGCAGAAAATATATTATGACTTCATGAACTAAAAGCTATCATCTTTTTTTCGAAAACGAGATTCATCAGTGATTCAGCAGGTGGAGTAAAGTTATATAAAATATTGGTCGATATTCTGAACATTTAAATGTATTCCATTTTCCTGTAAATATTCATTTTCTATTAAAAAGGCACCGAATTAATTTTTAAACCTTCTATATAATAAGTATTTTATTTATACAATATGTAT
>CM068317.1:9292500-9315000 GCA_034766995.1 Acanthacorydalis orientalis | reverse complement strand
ATATTTTCTAATAATTTGTATGTCATTTTAATATTCATAAACCATATTTTATTTCAAAACTAATTTTCAATACTAAAAAGTATTTAACATTTCAACATTCATAATTTCAGTTCGTTTTAAAATAATAGAAGTATTAAGAACAATAATATTCTCAAATAATTATATGTAGAAAATTAATTTACTAAATTAACTTCAATTAAATTTATTAAGCTTATTCCGCGTACAGTTTTGTTTAATTTATATATAAATATTGGATAATTACACACATATATTTGTAGTAAGTATAACACCATAATCCTGTTCTTAATATCTAATCAATAGATCCCTGTGCTCAGCAGCTAATCAACAGAACGCAACAAAATCATAAACCAGTTATTACCTTCCTTATAACCTATAAGCTTCTATATGTGAAGGTTGGATTCATAGCTTTCGTTTGAGGTAACATTTTAGTGAATCTTTTTCAACTCAACAGTTCATAGATACATATAAATATATACATATATATATATATATATATATATATATATATATATATATGTATACATATACATATATATATATATATATTCTTATCGTAATTTTAAAAAAATATTTTTTTATAAAATATTTTATAATTTCATATACAAAAATCTATATTTTGATACAGAAGAATAAGAAATTCAGGTTCTAAGTTTAGAATGAATTTTTGTTTTATAAGGATCTTCAGAGTGGAAACTTAGAGAAGAATGCTAACAGACAAACGAGCAGATTAAAGACTTCCATAGATAAGGTATAACTTATTAGCGGTGTTAGTATAGAAGTTTTATAAAAAGAGAAGAATAAAAATTATTACTTTTATGAGAAAAAATGTCTCATTTATTAAAAATATTTTTTATCAGAAATAACTGATTAAAACAAATAATAATTTGCAGATTTTAATAAGATCTCCTTCCATGATATTTTTTTTATTTGCATTTTGTTAATTTTTTTCATTAAGGTAACCAATTTAATAAGATTATTTTTTTATTCTACTATGAATAAGATTTTATTAATGGAAATTTGACATAATTTCAATTTTATATATATTTTATTTATAATTAATATATGCTTTCGTAAAATTAGTACAATAAAGAAATATATATATATATATATATATATATATAGGCTGATTCAATTTAGGCTTTCACATGGAAGTATTAAAAGAGAATGCAAGGGTTAAGATTAATCATGGTATTTTTTATTTAGTATTTTAGTTAAATTCAATTCTAAAATGCGATTGTACTAAAATATTAAATGAGGGATAACATGTTTTTTTCATTTTTCGTTTTTTTAATACTCTCGTGTGGAAGCTTTTCTTTTTTTATTATACATTTTATTATACATCTTTTTTTAGGATATGTATACATATATATATATATATATATATATATATATACACATATATGTATATAATATTGGTGCATATAAGAGAAGAATAAACGTTTGTTATGAATCTAAGCCCATTCAGCATCGGTATGTTGTGATATAGTAGTATACCCGGAGGTTTTATGACGCGTGTTACGATTCCCTGTCCGGTGGCGGACTGATTGGCCACTTCTGGTCAGCGGTGGTGACCGGTAGGATCAATCAAAATATACTTTGTCGATAGCGTTCATCGTTCGACACAATAAAACTGTACTACTTTTCATGTTTTATGACTCTGAAATGATTCGGTATAAATGTTTTATGTTTTCTGGGCAAAACTAATTGAAAATTGGCTTGTGGTCATTTACAGTATTGAATTAGAGAAATGAGTCGTATAACTGCTTAAAAGTAGTTTTAAATAATGAATTATTAAATGTTAATTATTATAATTAATTTTTTTGTATATATATATATATATATATATTCAAATATAGATAAATAATTCGTTTGAGTTTTATGAAATCATTTTGCATTTAAAAAAATAAAGTACGAGAAATGTATTTCTTTCTCTATTTTTTATACAGATTTGATCATTTTTCTAAGTTTGATAACCGGAAATCATGAGTGTAAACATTTTTTATTCCAATTAATACAATGACAAATAAAAAATATACAAGTCGGACATTTAAAACAAGCATAAAATTCGATGTAGTAAAAGAACATCGACGGTACATTGATTCTGTTGAATTATTCCGCCCATGTGAGACAATAAACAAAACCCCGAACGGAATCAATATTCACCCAATCACAATGAAAAAAAATGGTACACAGTATTGTGTGTGTACGTTTTGGATACAATACGGATAGCATTCTTCATGCAGACGCTCGCTATGTAATCAATTTTAAATATCAGTTATAATTTAAATAACGTTATGGGCTGATATTTGATATTCAAATAGAGCTATTGTATTGCTCTTGTACTATCGAGCCATGATATTGTACATACGTTCTTGAATTAATATTATTAATTTATTTATTGCTTTCAAGAACAATAACATCGATTTTATTAGATTGAAATCGAATAGAAAATCATTTACATACAACAAGTTGTCGGTAAATTATAATTTTAATATCATCGTTACATACACACAACATACAAATATTCATTCATATATACATACCTTTATATAGTGTATATACACGTATGCTCTGCATATATATATATATATATATATATATATATATATATATATATATATACATGTATCATTTCTATATAAATTACATTTTAGATCTGATTATAAAATGAATATCATTATTTTTATTAATAATAAACACGATAAGGATTTGTAAAATTATAAATTTGTAATTTTTATATTAATATTTTTAACAATATACGAAATTTTATTTATTTTTTACATTTAGTGTGTGTTAAAAACTATTAAATTTTTAAATGACTTGTTGAAGAATCAAACAGATAAACGGTATAGAAAGCAATTTTATTTATATAAAAAAAATCACCGCCTTAAGTGTATTAGTATGTACAACAAAAATATTTAATACGTTATGAGCAATAATTATAATTTAGCAACAATATGGATAATTTTACTTTTGCAAATTGGAAACTAAAAGAGAATATTTTTAAAATTAAATAATTATCTATTAAGTTGAAACTTTTGTATTCCAGTTTGTATCTTATTGGAAATCTTAAGTTTCTGTTTTCTACTATTATTTTTAGCACTTGACTCATCTTTAAGTAATTTTAAGATAACTCTCAAGTTATCAGAAGATGACCAACGTCCCGAAACTAGTACTGAACCACAAAATCTCAATTGTCCAAAAGGACATTGATCATCCAGATAATGCATAGGTATAAACATATAATTTTATATTTCTTTTTACAAATGAATATGAAAAGTTCGTAGACAGGGTTTAAGAAAAACTATAAATTAGTAATTTGATTATTTATGAGAATTAAAAATAAATATTAATTTGAGAAAAAAGTTTGTTTTTGAATTTTAAATACTAGATTGATAGGAAAGGAATTGCTGTTTCTGTTTTCTGAAATCTAACCTTAATTCTTTTCAATGAAAGTGTCATTTCATCGTATTCATGTTAATATCATTTTAAAGTGAATTTTTCGGTCTATATTTTGGTAACATCAACTTTGGTTTTATTATTAATTTTGCTTCAAATTTGGCTAAATATTTAAAAACAGAAAAGAAGCAAATAAAAGAAATTTCTTATGTGAGTCCAAAACGGATGGTAAAGCAGCAGAAACCGCTCGTAAACTGAACGATGCTTTTGGTGTGGATACTTTTAAGGAACGTGCGGTGTAATGGTGATTTTAAAAAATTCGCACTGGGGACGAGAAACTTAAAAATGAAGTTCGTGGGTGTTCTCCTTCAGTTCATAACTATCACTGAAGGCGTTAGTTGAGTCAGTACCACACATAATGTTTCTAGAGCTTGCAGAAATGTTAGGCGTTAGTCGTCCTACAGTTCTGGATCTCTTAAAACAACTAGGAAAATCAAAAAAGGAGAAAAATCTATACTGAATTTCGAAAGTCAAAAACTGCAATTATTTTTCAAACAACCTAAAAAAAATTTCTCGCTTATGTAAAAGTTTAATGAATTTAGATATTTGTAAAATATTTTATTAGAAAAAGAGTATGATGCAGTATCAGTACTACATTTTTTAAGTACTGTAAAAAACGTTAACAATTTTGATGAACTTAATTGACAAAAATGAATTAACATATTAAACATTTCTACATTTCTCTACCTAGATTAAAAATACAGTTGAAATAAACTTTATGAATTATGTCAGTAAATTAATAAATAATATTTTTATGATTGGAAACCGTATCAAAAATACTAAAAAAAATATTTAATTTAAAGTGTATATATATTTTAGTGCAATCCTAAATATTATCTTTGTATTGGTTCAGTGTCTAGCCTGTAAATTCATTAAATCAAATATAATAGTCATAGAAAAAAAATTTTTATTAATACCAGAAAAAACAATGGATTCTCACTTTTATAATAATAAAATTTTGCTTTTATAAAGATGTTACAAAAATTAAATATTAAATTTATAAGGTTAACAAAGAATAATGAAAAATTTAACAAATTTAAACAGAAACTTTAAGATAATATTTTTCTGCCATATTTCAAGAAGATGCAGTCAACGACCACTAACACACGCACAGACACACACACACGGATATATATATATATATATATATATATATATATATATATATACATGTATATATATATATATACATGTATATATATATATACATGTATATATATATATATATATATATATATACATGTATATATATATATACATATGTATATATATATATATAAATTCATATTTGGAAAGAGAATGCCAAGTACAACAAAACATATTTTTTATTTAATTATATGGAAAACAGTGTCTCAGTAATTATGAACATATATAAATTACATACTCAAAATGAAAACTATGTAAATACTTTGAACTTTCTTCTTCATATATACATATATATAAATATACATATATATAAATATACATATATATAAATATACATATATATAAATATACATATATATAAATATATATATATATATATATATATATCTTTGTGAAATATATTTCCGTTGCACATTGACAACAGAATCCCTTCCATTGGTATCAAGAGACTATCGTACAAGGGAACTTTTATGGCCTCCACACTGAAGCAGTAATCGTTCGAACATCGGCTGGCTATAATCACTGGACGAAATTACGTCTACGATCAACTAACTGTCTGCAATATCAAAACGCATTGGATGCTACAAGTTTGTCTCGTATAATAATCGATACGGAAACGATTTAATTCGGATATTTTGTTTACATAACTCGATTCAGTATACTCTGTATACGTTTGAGTACTTGTACTGTTGATATTAAAAAATTAAATGTGTTAATCAAAGAAACTGTTATGTAACTTATTTAAATACTTAAACAATTAATTAGTCCATCAATGAGTATCATCTTTATAAATGTTACAAAATGTGTATTTGAATTTTTCTTTCAATGATGATCCAATCGTAAATTCTATTTTATATTGCTTTTATTGTTATTAGTAGTAAAATATTAAAACGATTGTAGTACATGTCTGACACTGTGCCTAAATTCATATTCGAAAACTAATTCTCTTTCACCGCACAAACCAGAAAAAAATTATGATCAAAAATATTAAATAAATTATTATCGATCACTCATGATCGTTGCTTATCGATATTTTGTTGATGATTCCATTATTTTTAGAGCTTCAAAGTGTAGAAAAATCTATTTTTTCAAGCCTCCTATGTGTGTGAAAAAGAGAATTCTTTTCCGAAAACGAATAGTGCCTTTATAAACATAGTAGTATATGTTCAATATTCAAGTTAAAAATAATAAAATTTAGTGTAAAAAATATACATACATTTTCAGCAATAAAATGAAAAATTTATGATCATTAAATATTAATCCCAGTATAATAATAATATTTTAATTTAGAGTTTGTGTTTGAGAATTGTTCATAATGATTTCATTTTCTTACATAAGAGACTAAATAAAGTAAATTCATTGAAATTATATAAATATTTATAAAACTAAATTTTCTAATAATTAATAAGAAAAAAAATTAAAATATGTAGAGATGAATATTAATGAATAAGTAGTCTTAGTGAGAGAGGTTAATAAGAGAATGAACATTTGGAATTAAAGTCCTTCCATAGTTTTGAGTTTTATTTCAAACTCAATTAAAATAATGTAGGGTAATATGGAGACGCTTGATTACTCAAAATACCGGACTAAATGCTCTAAAAATATTTTTTGGTAAATTTCAAAACGAGAAATCTGTTAACTTTATGTGAAACAAATTATTACAAAAAGAAAGATTGGCATATAAAATTGTAATTTTTTGATTATTGAATAAGATAATATTTATATGTAGTAAATATTAGACGTTTTACTCTTATTTAATGATTTTAGAAGTCATTAAATCAGAAAAGTGCTGTTCATGTATATTTTTGTACGTTTATATCTAAATTGTATAACTTCGGAGGTTTTATCCTGCAGTTTCACTACCAAAGTCAAATTAATTTGATATTACGTTAACACGAAGTCAATTCTTTCACACAATTTAGTGTAAATACAGGTAATAAGTAATTATTTGTGATCTTGTTGTTTGAAACAGAATGTATAATATCTTTTCTCGAGTTATTGAAGTTGGTTTCGCAAAAATTTACAGACTTGTTTTGGAAATTGTGAATTATCGAATTACTTAATATGCAAAAGAATAATTTATGTATTCAATAAAAAAGTTTTTCGACCTTATCATCATATTTACTTTTTATTTTTATACTATAGTATTTTCTTAATATCCTATAATAATTTATATCAAAATTTTCCCATCGTATTAAGAGATTTCAGAATGCAAGTTTTTACAAGCCTAAGATCGTAAGTAACCAAAAAATGGAACCATCTTCCATTAAACAAGTAGTTTATTTCGTACTAGAAAATAAAGAGACTGTTTAGAAAGCAGTACATGAATTGGAAGTTGACAGAAGAATCCTAGGACGATACATACAAAAAAATTAGAAATATTTCTCCACAGTGACTTAAAATTGCTATTTTACTTATAATTATATATTGATAAAGCCATGTTATTATTTAATAAGTATTTTTTTTATAATAATTGTATTAATAAGTTTATAATATAATAAAACAGATAATACTCTTTTATTTGAAATTTCAGTGATTCATTTAAGACTAGCGTCAAACCTCCAGTAATTAGAGAGGTTTAATCCTATTTTTCCTACTTTCAAAAATATAATAACTTTTTTCATTTGAACTAAAAATTCTTTAAAATTTTATACCTATTACGTATGATATTCAATTAATATTCCATATTTAATTCGTGCAAAAAAAATGTTTCATCGATTTTTTTGACAATAAGGTCAAAGCTGCCCATGTTTCCCTACAAGGTAAATGATGATTTTTAGATTATTTTAAAAGTTTTGAGATTATTTTGTAAATGTTTTATCACAAATTGTAAAAAACAAATCGTATTTGAATATTTTTTACGGGATTTTTTTTAAATTCATAACCTTTCTATTATTTATAAACAAACATTTTTGATTTAAACTGGCCTTTAGTAATTACAATAATGAATAATTTAATACCTTACTGGAGCTATTTCATTTTAAATGTAGTCCATAAATTTTATTCATGTTTTTTTTTAAAAAAAAAATTAGAGACAAAACCAATAAACATAGCCTCTTCATGATCTTTTCAAGTTTTCTTTATCAGATATTTTCAGTGCAAGAATTTTTTGTTAAAAAAAGTATACGAAAAATAAATGTTTTCTAAGACTAGAGCTACCATTTGTGTTTGATATAAAGAAATAAAAAAAATAATCGTAAAAGATTCAATGAAAAAAAAGAAAAGTTTGTAAAAAGTTCGAATTATTTGTCGAACGTAATTGTTAAAGTTTACAAAACCGGTTGATCTTCCGTTCATAATAAATTCGTGTACGTTCCGGCCGTAAACACTTAACAAGAAATACGATAACTAATCCGGAAACACAATAAATTGATATTCACATTACTACTTATCTCGAACCGGGAGAGCTAATGTATAGAACGAAATATCTTAAACACTAACGTCAACAATCCGCGAATGCCGTAATACCTGCACAGTGACAAAACTAAGTAGTTCCAGTATGAAATTGCATGGTGAATTTCGCATACATAGAGCGAGCAGTGAGCGAGTGAACATCCAGCACCAAAAATATCAATTATAATTTAATCAGGTGAACAAACAGATTAAATGAACCGTGTTTACACAGCCGTCGCTTTATTAACTAAGTGAGGACTAATTACCGAAAACTTGTTTCTTAAGTCAAACTTAACCCTAATCTTATGAATATTGGAGGAGAAGTTACAGCTTTTGTTATCGCGTGTCGTCGTCCCGCACTGAACGTGATATCGAATATTGTTTGAATATTGTTCAGTTTGTCTTGAACTAGTTTACGGATTCGCCGTCATATTGTATTAGTCGCAGGTAATGGTTTTTGGTCAATTTGCTCATTTACGTTGTTGTTGTTGTTGTTGTACGCTTTTGTGCGTGAAATCAATGCACTTTAATTATGTTTGATTATCTTTACTCTCTATATATACATTTATATACATATGATATATATATATAAATTATATTTTGTGTATGTAGTAACTTATAGTTAATTTATAAACCATAGAAATCTAATTAACACAAGTATATCTATAATCAATTGTGAGACTCTAAAAAATTAAGTTTCTATTAAAAGTAATTGGTATAATATTACTCTAAATAATTCACGATATATGAATTTAATAAATTAAGTAACACTTGTCAATTTTATTAGGTTGGTAGAAAAAGAATTGCGGTTTACGGCCTTTAAATTCATAAACATTTTTCTATTTTTTGGATTTTCCTAGCTGTTTAAGTGGTTCAGAACTGTTGTATGATTAATGTCTAACTTCTGTGAAAGGTTTCGAATTGTGCGTGGTTCTAATTCAACAAATGCCATCAGTTGGTCGTTATAAACAGAAGAATGACATCAGTTTCGACTCCAGTATGAAATTTTTGGAACCAACATTGCACCGTACATTCCTTAACAGTACCTACATCAAAAGCATCGTTTAGTTTATGAGCAGTTTCTATTGCTTTACTACCCGTTTTAAACTCATACAAAAAAATATTAGCTAGATTTAAATCTATATATTATGTTGGTAGAAAAATAATTGCGATTTATGACCTTCAAATTCAAACATTTCAAGCTTTTTTGCTTTTCTTAGCTGTTTTAATTGATCCAGAACTGTTTGATTACTGACGCCTAATATTTGTGTAAGCTCTCAATTTGTTGTGCATTGTTCTGATTCAACTAACGTCTTCAGTTGGTCGTTATGAACTAAATAAGGACACCCACAACCTTTTTCATCGTCAAGAACGAACATTTCTCGTCTCCAGCATGAAATTTTTAAAACAATCGTACGTTCCTTAATAATTCCCACACCAAAAGCATCATTTAGTTTATGACCAGTTTCTGATGCTTCACCATCCGTTTTGAATTCATAAAGAAATTGCTCTTATTTGCTTCTGTTCTATCTTCAATTCAATAGCCCAATTTGAAATAAAATTAACAATAAAACTAAAGTCGATATTATCACAATACAAACCGAAAAATGGAATTTAAAATGATATTGACATAAACACAATGAAATTACATTTTCATTGAAAAAAATTAAGGTTAGAATTCAGAAAACAAAAATCTTTACTTACTGAATACATAAGAATATTTAATTGTTTCTTAAATTTTTTAATTATTGACATTCATTAATTCGTTTTTTTTAAATTAAAAGGATAAAAAAATTATGTACTATTTGATATTTTTTTGAAATAAAATACTTATATCATATAATAATTTATAAGATAAATTGTTTATAAACAATAAATTTTATTCGAAATGACTTATTAGTCAAAGAGGAAGTGATATTTAATAAAGAAGTAATGAGTTATTAATTAAATTAAAAAGAATGAAAAATAGTTTGTTTAAACTTAATTCAGTTATTCAGCGATAAACTGAATTGAGGAATGAAATCTTTATCAGATATTTTAAATGTTATAAAGATACAAGGAGGTTCTACCCCTTACTCGCTACGGTCGTCGACCCCCACTCACCAACATTCGGTTTCCTCCAACAAGTAGGAGAAATTAACAAATTATACACACAAATAATCTGTGTAAAATGTAAGTCGTAAAATTTTTATTACAAAAGTTTATAAAAATAAAATACAATGTTAAAATATGTAACAATTTTTCTACTCCAAATCCTCAGTGAATACAATATTTTGAATAAATATCCGTTTTACATTGAAATCGTATGCAAATCTTTCATTGTAAACCTTGAGAGAATGACATACATGTAACTGATAACCCAATTAGAACAGAGACTATGCGATATTCATCAACCAATCATTGTTGATAGGGAATGGAAATGGTTAACATGCTACTTGTAGAGTGAAGCGGGGGTAGTGGCGTTGCCAGAAGGTTGTATACACGAAAAATAAAAAATAAATATTTTATGGATATTTTATGCTGGAATTATTTTTTTATATATAGAAAGATATTTAAAATTATATTCATATAAGTAAAAAATCAACCTTAAATTACTTTTCTTAACACAAAAAAATAAAAACTGAACTATAAATCATTAAAAAAGCTCTATTGACTACATTATCAATGTAAGAGTATCATAAGAACGGTATTTA
This sequence comes from Acanthacorydalis orientalis, assembly GCA_034766995.1. Taxonomy (NCBI): domain Eukaryota; kingdom Metazoa; phylum Arthropoda; class Insecta; order Megaloptera; family Corydalidae; genus Acanthacorydalis; species Acanthacorydalis orientalis. The sequence goes on along the minus strand of CM068317.1, from coordinate 9,304,288 downwards.
GTTTAATTTTAATTAAGTGTTGTAGCAATTTAAATGAAAATGGGAAGTTGTAAATTGATATTTGGACAGAATTAAAGTTTAAAAGACTGTTTTACCACATTTTGTGACTTTGACCATTCTCATATATAACTATAGTATCTGACTGCGAATTGGTAGAAAGATACAGCCAATGCAACAACGAACTATATGAACTGTGTTGCAATATACGAATAACAATACCGTTCCAAATTAAACATTTATCCAATTAGAAATTTGATTTATCCCGCTTATGCAGATAATCTACTTAATTACGTGTGTGTATACAAGCGTTTCAGTTTCACCTGATTTGAATGAAAAAAAATGAAGAGTATACAGAGCGCCTCACACACATATCGTACGGATTTACTACACATACATATCAGATTCGTATCCGGTTTTCTGTACTTAATACTAGTCGCAATAGCTAAATATTACCTCGAAGACGAAATCTAAACATGAGAGCGACCCTAATTCGTGCCATAATCTAACAATAAAACCACTAGTAGGTAAGATAACTAGATGAATGTAAAACAAGCGGGCGCCGTTCTAGCGTGTGGCGGCGGAGAGACGATGGACTTTGGTCCGGCTGACTGGTTGACGGCGGCTGACCGGTTAGTAGTCAAAGAAGCCCGCGTGTGTACCGTCACATCACAGTGAATGTTTTATACGCACAGAATATAAATTGGGACCGCATCTTAAGAGGGTACAAATAGATGTATGTGTATTTATTCCGGTGGTCGGCGGTGAGCCCGGTGAACCGCCGCGCCGGATTTGTGTGCATTTAGTCCGGGTTCCGGTCACCGGAAATAGCCACTGTGAAATGTACTCTCTCTTGGCGGCGGTCACAGCCATCGTCCGACGTACTTAAATGCCCCGGAGGAAGAGTATAATACAAGGACTTAGGATTCATTATTTATTATAGGTTTCGCGTTAGATTGTGCACGTATTGTTCTATTTTGTATGTATTTATATGTGAGCGAAGATATATATATATATATATATATATATATATATATATATATATATATATGTATACACGTGTATTTCTATGTATATTTATTTACGTGTCTCTTTCGATTTTTCCAGTGTTCCTTAAACATTTCTTTGATTGAAATTTATTGGTTTTATACAAAAAGTATATTTTAAAATCATTTTACTTGAATAAGTAAATATGTCAAATCATTCAATAATTAATTTATAAAATTATGAAAACGTGTAATGCATATTTTTACTTGAAGTATTTATATAGCTTAATTATAATATTGCGTAATTTTGTCAGAAAAACTTACTTTTTCAAAGTACATTTTAATGTCAAGAAAAAAATGATAATTAGCCAATCTAGAAATAATAAAAAATCATTAATCCCATAAACCTACATATAAATTTTCTTGCAATACACTGTGGCTATATTTACTTTTAAAAATGAATTCTTTTTTTACTCTTAAAACACAAAAATATTTTTTGATCAAAATCATTATTGATAATTTTTTATTGTATTAAAATTTCTATACTTGTCCATTTATTTTCAAATTTAAGTCTTCCTAGTTTAGTATTCTGAAGATTATTGCATCACCATTGTAATGCTTTAATCCTAGACGAGATTTTGATAGTTTATGGGGTGATAACAGATTTCATTAGTGTTAGAAAATATACAATTTTCATTACTGTTTCTTTTAAATTACATATCTTTTTCTTTTAAAATTATTTGATTAAAATATGAATAACTAAAATAAAAACTGATTTTAATATCTATCTTATTATGTAGTTTTCGATAATAGTTTGTATTTATTTCTTTTCTACCTGACTTGATAATATGATTATTAACGCTTTGCGGTCTTAAAGCGGACTATGTCAGACAGAATACTTTTACCGTTTTGGTCGTAAGTCGGGCTATACCCAACAAATGGAGAGATAAGCGATTTTATTTGTTTAGAAAGCATTATTTAGTTTAGTTGTCCTATGAACCATTTGAAATTTCTAACAAAATTAATAGACCAACTAGTTGGTAATTTTCGAGAAGTATCTACGGCATGTCATGGAAGATCATCTACTTCCGATACAGAAGAAATACTCAATGGTAAGCAGCACATACTTCGAAAAATCGAAGAAAAAGAAAGTAAAGCTAAAAAAAAAGAAAGTAAAGAAAGTAAGTAACTAGTAGTAAGAAAAGAAAGTAACTGCTTAGTGTGTACCAATTGCAAAAATTAAAGAAGGAAAACGGGAAATAGTTTATTATTGTATTACTCGGTCGCGAAAACTGGGCCTACATATCGAAAACTGTTTCAAGAGATTACTGTTAATGATTATAAAGTATAATATTATAATTAAATGGAATAAAAAAAATTATTTCCTTTATGAATGAACAGTTTCATTATAATAAAAAAATTATAGATTTCAGAGCCTAATTTTTGACTACATATAAATAATTCCAACCAGAAGGGTGCATTTGTCTCAGCACAATACGATCGCAAAGGGTTTAAGATTTTTTCTTTAACAACTCGGTTGAAGCACGACAATTATATTTTCTCAATCTTAAAATCGGAGGATAATCCCAGTTTCAAAATTAAGCCATTCAAGGTACAGAAAAACCCTGCCTTTTTTATTAGGTCAGGCTATTAAATTATATGTATTATTCTCTATTCATTGTATTGCAAAGTAATGATCTGAATCGTTAGCATTTATTTATATTAATATTAATGTATATACTTGGAATACCACTCGAAATCATATATAAACCGTCGACGTTATGCGATACAACTCCGGTTTTTTGAAATTTTTTTCCGAACTCCCTCTTTCAAACGATTCTTCATACCCACTTCCTGAGACACGACCCTCCTTTCAAAACCGGTACAAAAGCCACGGTTAAGACCCCGGACTTAACCTCAACTTCCATTCAACGCACAGCAATACGGTGTTGTAAATATAAACCTCAACACCATAAAATAATTTTTGATTTTGATTTGATTTAGGAGATACAAATAAGCCATGGTGAATGTCGTCAAGTGATGTCAAGTAAGTCATAAAGTAAGACTTGAAATAACAAGTTATGAAGTAAATCTTGAGGCAAAAGTCATGAAGATATAATCGTTAAGTCAGAAGCTCAACAAGTCAGTATACCGAACACTACTATATATTTTTTTATTATATCTCGTATTCATAGTTTAAAATAAAACATTAAAAACACAAAACAGATTCCTTTTCATTAATTTAAAAAGGAGTCGAGTTCTCACTCCTTAGTGCCACACTAAGCCGGTAGTGCTACTCCCACACTCAACAAACTCTAAACGCAATTTTAATAAAATCAGTAGAGTAAAACATTGAAAGTATTAAAAATAATGATTAAAAAATCATTTTAGAAAAGGATTTCATATTTAAAATAATAATAAATATTTATTGACTCAAATTAATTTATGCTTAGTAAAATATTTTTTTGTAGAATTTAATATTTAAATTATTTTATTTAATTCTCAATACTAAGATTAAAGATATTTAATAAACAAAGTAATTAAGCTATTTTGGCGAAAAAATAATATAAAAAGCAATAATCGATAAAAAATCATGTCATATTATATAGCTGTTTTCTATATAAGAGCAGGAAAAATTATTCAGATCATTCATTTTTAGAAAATGATTATTTTTCGTGGAAATAAGAAAATGTAAATTGAAACTATGTTAAAATAATAATAGATAATCAATTTAATTAAATAATAACAGATCAAATCGAAAAAAGTAGTCAAAATCATTCTAAGCTGTAATTATTTTTATTAAACTATTATTTTGTGTTATTAATATATATTTTTTTAAAAAAATTAAAATATACGAAAAAAAATAAAAATTAATTGAATTTATATGATGGAATAAAATGCAACTATTTCAAAATGTAACATTTCATGGAGTATAATAAAATAGTATGTAATTGTATGTATAAAAAAATATGAATATATCACTTAGGTTTTCGAATAACTTCTACATTTAATAAATTTTTATCGAAAAAAAAAGAAATTAGATACAATGATATTTTTTAGTTTGAAGATATGAATTTAAGGAAAATCGAACGCTATTCAACTAAATTATTTTCTGTATCTCATTTCTGTTTATTTTAATGCAAAAAATCTAATTTATTATCTTTATTTTTAAAATTAACTATAAGAATAGTTTTGAAAGTTTTATTACTATTTAATTTGATGAAATATCACATTTTAAGGTCTTCAGTTGCGTTAAATTATATTTTTAATATATTTTACCATGATCGTTTTTAGATGTTGAATCATCTTTTGATAGTTCCATGTATGCTCAACTATATACATCAAGATTCCAGTAATAGCTCTAGTGATGAAACCAATTGTAGCCGAATATAATAAAAATAATTCAATAAGATAAAGTAGAAGTGGACACACTAACAAAGAGATCATTGAATAAAAAAAATCACGAACTTAAATTTTTAACTTTAAATCAAACATAGATTATATTTTCGTTTATTTTTTAGCAATTCATTTACTAATTTTATAAAGATAAAATTGTCTAAAATTTAATAAATTTAAAGAGAATTGTTTAAATTTTAGATTTATTGTCCTTAATTTTTCCATTTATAAGAAAAAAATCTGAATAAATCATAGAAACGTCATCAAACATCATATTCAATGAAGTCATTAAACAATTGTTAATAAAGGCACGATTTTGTTGCAACATCACTGGATGATATGTGCGCGAGTTGTGTCAATGGTTGGCGTGATGTGGTTTGTTCTGGTTTGGTACGGTTTTAAAGGTCTGCGGTTGACTGTTTCCGGCATGTTTTAGTTTTGGTCATGGCTGCATTGTCTATGCGTACACTGCGGTGCTCGTAGGTTTGATTTCAAATGAAGTCTTAAGTGGATAATGTATATACGATTGTTTTTAAATAAAACACGTCGTTGTGTTTAAACGTTTAATTTGTGTAAAGAATACGAATATTCTCATTATAATATAACAGAGATAGAAAGTTGCAAAGTGTATAAACTAAACCTATTTTAATATTATTCAGTACGCATTTTTAGACTTTCTTACGCCTTTTACAACTAACAAATATTCATTCATTATATTTATTAAAAAAATAATATTTATATCGAATATGTAAATGAACAAAAAGCAAAGAAATAAGAATTAATAATTTTATCTTTAATTTACAAATCAAAATTAAATAAATTTCACATCGATATTTAAAGAAATATTAATTATATAATTTGATTATATTATAAATTGTTCAAATTCAATAATTTGAGAAAACAAGGCCGAATATAAAAATTTTATTTTGAAAAAATTAAAAGAATAATAGTTTAAAAGAAAATAAATTTTTAACAAATTTTAATAAAATTATGATAGTTCAATAAACAAGAATTTAGTTATATATAAAAAATATTTTATTAATATATATATATATACATACATATATATATATATATATATTAATAAAATATTTTTTATATATAACATTATATATATATATATATATATATATATATATATGTATACATATATATATATATATATACATATATATATACATATATATATATATATATACATATATATATACACATTTATATTTATATACAAATAAATAAATAAATAATAAAATAAGTTACAGAAGCACTCACCACAACGATGCTGGTACTGAAAAAATCGAAGAAGTTGAATTTCTTGATTATTGGTCGTTACTTGTAATCACACTTAGGGTTTTGGTTAAATTTCACTTTCACTTCACTGATAACACACTTTAATTAGATAAGGTCAGAAAATTAATAAATTTGTTTATAAAAATCACTTAAAATTAATGAACGAACAAGTCTTATTATTAAGTAACTAGTCTTTTTAAAATCCAATCAATGATTAATAATATCTAATTTATATCAGACACTAAAAGTCCATTTTTCATACGGTATTAGATCCAATTATATAAATTATAAAATATTGATTTCATTTGTATGCAATTCCGTAAAATTTTTACTTTGCACATCGTTTTAGTTCTCATATCATTATATTTCCTTTTAAAATATCTTAACTTTTATACTAATACCTTCATATAAAACAAGCAAAGATATAATAAATACAATTTGTGAAATTATTAAATAATGTGTAAGTAATTCTTCTTAGAAAATTCTTTTTTAATAAAAAATTTCACTGTTGAAATAACAATCGAATAAAGTCTCTCAAAACAAATAAAAACAGTTCTTTTTTAGTTCGTAAATTTTTGATTAATATGATTCATGAATTAACTGAGTAACACTAGTATTGATTTTTCGTTTCGGTAGATTGTTTTTAGGAACACTGTCTATATTTTCAAAAATCAATAAACGAATTGTCATATTAATGTGATGTCTCTTTCCTTTCAAAACTGAATTAATATTATTTTAAAATAATGAATTTAAGTATTTCACAAATTGAATAAAATTTAGGAACACATTTTTTAATTTCTTCATTGGTAAATTGACCTTATTATTCTAAGTATGGATTTATGATCAATTTTCACGAGAGTTGGTATCTGAAATTAAAAAAAAATAGTTTAAACATTTTACAGAAATAATTTGAATATTAAATAATTAGCAGAATGTAGTTTTTGAATTGTGATTAAATTCATATTCGCAAATGAATTTTTAACTCACCCCTTAAAATAAAATAAATAATTTTTATCAAAAATGTCCAATATTAGGTTATTGATCATTTTTTCAAATCCATTTCGTGGCGATACCATTCTATTCAGAGTACTAAGGTAGAATATTTTTCATGCCTGAACGCTCTGAAGATGATATCGTTATCAAAATATTTATAATAAACTATCAAAAATGTTCAATAATTAAGTATTGAACATTTTTGTTCTGAAAAAGATTTATAGTTTGAGGCAAATGAAATATATATTTATGACATTAAGCAATAAATAATTAAAGTCTTTTTAAATTAATTAACTTTCTTTTTTACTAAATATAAGATGATAGAGAATGATTTTCGCAATAAAAAATTATAGTTAGAAATCAAAACTAAAAAATCTATTCACTTGAAATTACAATTATTTTCAAATAATTAATTTTAACAAAATACAGTTATGATCTTATGGTCCAATTCACTACCAGAAATGAATTCTTTTTTGTCTTTAATACTTCTAATAATTAGATGATTTTGTTCGTTTTGTTTTTTATATTTTTATTTGTCTACATGTCATTCTAAATTACTTTTATGGTCGTTTCCGGAAGGTAATTTTTTTGTTTCCTGATTTATAAATTTTATTCCATATTCAATAATCGATACCATGATTGGTTGGTAGGAAAATGATGGTTTTTGTTTTCTGAATTCTGAGATTAGTTTCTTTCAATGGTAGTTTCATTTCATCGTGTTCATTTTAATATCATTTTAAAGTATATTTTTCAATCTGTACTTTGGCAACATCGACTTTGATTTTATTATTAGTTTTGCTTCAAATTGAGCTATTAAATTAAAGATGGAAAAGAAGTAAATAAAAGGATTTTTTTGTTTGAATTTAAAACGGGTGATAAAGAAGCAGAAACTGCTCGTAAACTAAACGATTCTTTTGTTGTGGGTACGTTAAAAAACATATGGTACAATGGTTTTTCGAAAAATTTCGTGCTGGGAATGGAATCCTTGAAAATGAAGAAGGTCGCGAGCGTCCTTCTTCAGTTTATAACTATCAACTGAAGGCATTAGTTAAATCAGAACCACGCACAACAATTCGAGAGCTAGCATAAAAGTTAGGTGATAGTTACACAACAGTTCTGCACCACTTAAAACAGCTAAGGAAATCAAAAAAAATGAAAAATGTATATGAATTTGAAGATCATAAGCCGCAAGTAACCGAAGGTCACAATTATTTTTCTATTAATTTAATTATTTATATTAGACGTTTGAAATTTGTGTTGTTAGATGTTGTAAATATTTAAATTGAAATTAAATCCTTTCTTCAATAGTTTTTACATAAAATTATTAAAACTCCGCGATGACTGGTCAATAACATTTTTTTTATATTTATGTACTTTAAGTATTGATTTGTTTTTATTTGTTATTTTATTTCATTTTTTATTCAAAGTATTACGTTATTTTTTTGTTCTACAACGAATTCTATTTTATTTTTGAGGTGTAAAAATTAACTCTGTGCCTTTAAATAGAATCAGAACTCTGTTTTAAATTAATATATTTTTCATCATTTAAGGATTTTTAATTGCTAGTCTTAACATTTGAAAACACTCTATATCTTGGTCAAACAGCATAATCCTCACAAACTGTAGTAAATACGATGGCGTCCGAAAATCAGCATATTAAAAACTGCACATTTTTGCATTCTAGATGAGAATAAATACTGATAAATCTGCTAGAATGATTTGTTTAGCTTTAACGAAAGGTGTTATGCTGTATAAAATATGCAAAATATGTATTGACGATTTCATCGACTCAAAACCGCCCTTTTTTCTATAAGGGATTCGTCAGTTACCCGACAAATGGAGTAACTTTATATAAAATATTGGGAGATATTTGTGTATAGAAATATATTCCATTTTTTCATAAACATTCATTTTCTATAAAAAAAGCACTGAATTAATTTGCACACCTAATATATACCTAGCCACTCTTATAATGGGAATCAACATCAAAGTATGCATAAAACAACAATAAAAAATGATCAATAATGATTTATTGAATATTTTTGAGTAGATAATTTTTTGATGTTTATCTGATAAAAAAATAATTTATTTGTAAAATAAAATTAACGTTGAGACAAGATAAATGAGATGCAATATTAAATATCAAATTAAACATTCATTAAAAATTAATCTATTTTTCATGCATTAAACTACTCTTTTACTTTTTCGATCTCGCAAAAGAAACTTGATGTTTTATTGTGAATAATATGAAATTTTGAAAGCTGTAAGTTTAATAAAAAGTGTATTTTTTAAATAACCTGACTGATTTTTATTCGTTTCTTTCAGAGTAAGTATTTTAAAAGTATATTTTGTTGTATGCGAGTGGCGAGTGGTTAATAAACGTTAAATAGTTTTTTTTTAAATGCAGAAAACGTTATTAATTCTTGAACATATTTTTGGAGCAAAGTTGAAGAGTCACGTGCGTAGGCCGCGTACGTATCTTCAATTTGTTGGTAGATACATCAGCGTCTATACAATACGACGTATTTTATCTGTAGTCTGTCAGAAGATTAAACGGACACTGTAGTGAATTTGTATCAAGAAATAATTGAATACAATTAATTTTTTTTCTGTAGAGGTAGGCGTAGACAGTGCATACCAGATGTATAACAGACACTAAACAGATACATATATGTATTCTTTATATATGGTTTTATGTGAGCTATTTACTTCACTCCTGCCAGGTAAATACTTCATATATGAGCAGTCAAACAGAATGGTTACAAGGAGCTGAACAGTAGCTGGTTTTGGATTTGTACAAACATTCAAACAAATGTATTATTTAATGATTAATAACGATTGTCCAGCGATATGACTATATTACATTTATAATGTAACATTAATGTGAAGTATACAAATGGGTAGTATTGTCTCTGGTCGGCTACTGTTGGCCACTTGGGGGGTCCGCGTGCGCCCCCCCGCCCGAGACGAATAATGGCCACCGCCAGGATATGAACTCAGACTAGCCCCCCCTGGGCATTATTCTTAACTCTTGTCTATACACATATATTCAAGAATTTATCATGTTTAAACTAGAATATATAATACGGTCTAGCATACACACACACATACACATATATATATATATATATATATATATATATGAGTGTGTGTGTGTATATGTATATGAATCCAGACTAGTTTATGAATGTTTTTTTTGATGTTGTAGGTGGGGATTTGTGTTTTATTTATATTTAGATCGACGATGTTGATCACTGGGTAACGTGTTACGTGTTGATATTATCTCCATATTTATTCAATTTGAATTTTTATGAATGAATGTGTTTTTTTTGCAGAACGTGTTTCGTGTTTATAACTTTCAATTTTATCACATTAATAATTTGGCAATGGCTATTTAAGATGTTTTCTTTTCAATCTTCGATTGGTCACATTTATCAGATGACAACAAGAAACGTATTTATATTAAACAATTTGATTTATGATCAGGATGTGAAATGAAGAATGTATAAAAGATTATTTAAATCAAAGTATATGTAAAAATATAACCATATAATAATATATATATATATATATATATATATATATATATATATATATATAATATGAAAAATGAAATAAGTAAATATATAAATAGAAGAGTACTTATAATATAAATATAAAGTATTCATTTAATAACATTATATATTAGTATTTTTAAACTATATTTAGATAATCTGACATTCCCTAATATATAATATCAAAATGAAATTTATTAAAATATCCAGTCTTTAATGAAAACTTTTTGTATCATAAGCACTGATAGCGATATCATATATAGGTTTATACTAAATGTTTGTACATATTTTTTTAACAAAAAAAAAACAATTAGGATTATGAAAAATATCCGTTTTTTAATTATAGATACAAGTAATTTTAATAATAGATAAATGTAACTAACGTGAAACAGGTGTTCTCATATGTACTAAAATTGAAATAATTTTACGAAGAGACAATAAATTATCTTTCTATATATATATATATATAAAATAATTCCATTATACAATGTCCAAACAAAAAAAATTTTTTTTTGTATAGATCATCTTCTCGTCACGCTACTGACCTCGCTATACTCTATAAATAGCTCCTTAAATATTTATATTACCGATCATTTCTGATGTTTCACGAATGGTTATGTTCATCGATTCAAGTGAAACAGTATTCAGACACGGCCAGTTGTACCAGATATACTTATAGGTAGGATAACAAGTTTCAGTGTACAGAAGAACACAAAACAATTACAAATATGGAGTACACAGAAGTTTTAGAATGAATTTAAAAGTTAAAATAATTTTTTTTTTCAGTTTCACTATTTTCACTGTTTCATTTAAAATCAAAAAATAAACTTCATTACACAATATCTTTATTTCGTTTTTCATTTACCATTTAAAAATTATCACTTAACGATAACAAGTAAGCCGAGTGGAGGTGGAATCTCGCGAGGCTCAGCAAGGGTAGCGAGTAGGGGGTGGAGACCCCCGGCTTACAAAAAAAAATGAAAATTAAAGAGATTGATTAAAATATTTTTATTCTTAAAAACTAAGTTAAATTGGTTTCATTTCTTAGATTTTTATTCCATTTTAATACTAAATTGTCTAATAAGAGTTTCATACATGAATTTTTCATTCACTCTTCAAATATGTTCCTGATCAAAAATATTCAATAGATGATATTATTATTTGTCATTTTTGATCATTACTTCTGCATATTTTATGGCAATTTTAACTAAGGTATAGAAATTGTACTTTATGGGGTGAGTAGAAAAATCATTTTGAAAGTGAATTTGGCCATAGTGTCAGAAGTATATTAAAGATATTAAGTATTATTTAAAAAAGTTACAAAACACGATATAACTAGACAAAGAAAAAAGCTGAAATACATCTAATTCATTTACATTAATATGTATATATACATAATTTTGTATAAAACTGAAATAGGTTTAGATACTTAAGTTTTTTTTCAAATTAAATTAATTGTAATAAACATACATTCTCACAATTTATATATATATATATATATATATATATATATATATATATGTAAGAAACTAAATCGGATCTGAAAACTGTTTTTGAAATAATTTGCAAAGC
>CM068317.1:9152500-9287500 GCA_034766995.1 Acanthacorydalis orientalis | reverse complement strand
TATGCATTTTGATGTGTGGCTACGGTTGATTATATTGACTCGGGGTCAGGTTTTCGAATATAATTTTGTATATTAATAAATATATTTAATTATATATATATATACATATATATATATATATATATATATATATATATATATATATATATGTGTGTGTGTGTATGTGTATAATTATACAGTAATACTCTTTTTATTAAAAAATGAAATTCATATTTAAGTAAAATTATTTAAGTTTTTGTATCTTATTATAAAAAATATAACCAGATTGAATATTTTTATTATTTTTTTGATAAATCTATACATTAATAGATAAAAATTCATATGAAAATAAGAAATTCTAAGAAAAAAATTCTAGACTAAGGTTAAATTAACTTTTACCAAATAATTCTTTTTCTACCCTACAAACTACAAATAAATGTTTTGATAAAAAATATTTAATAAATAATTATTGATTATTTCCGATCGAAAACAATCAATAATAGCAACAACTGTAAATAATCAAAAATAATATACCGAATATTTTTGATCGGAAAAATTTGGAGAATGGAAAAAGAATTCAATTGTGAAAATGGAACTAGAAGAATGTTGTCTTATAAAGTACGATAATATTATATAATAAATTATATAATTTTTGCTATAAAAATCATTTTTCTATGCTTTAGATTTTCTATAAAAATAGGTACCGAATTAATTTGTACAAATAATAGATGTATATGATTTTATGTTTTTTCAGTGCTGCTGAAATATAAAAATCAAGATTTTGCTAAGAAAATACTAATTTACTAAAATACGAATGTTACAGTAAAAGAACATTAAAAAGATATTAACCCTTTCAGCCTTGAATTGTGCGAAGTTGACCTTTAGTTGTGGACTGCCCAATTTTTACGATAAAAAGTACGTTTTCCTGAATAAATTTGAAGTTTTGATGCAAAGTATATTGTTTGTATCTGAAATAATTTGAAAAATAAGTGCAAAAAATTAAAATCATTCATTTTATCGAACATTTATATCATAATCCACATTAAAAATTAACTGTCGAAGCCCCTTAAGACCACAATAATCAACCATCCAACCAACCGCATTAAAAATACTAAATTATATCTTTTAACTCAGAAATTTAGTAATTTTATTTTATATGGTAAATCTCGAAACAGGGTTCAATACATAAGCCTATGTTACACTTTTTACATTCATAGCGTGAGTTATTCTTGATATCATGTCTTGCCCAAACAATGCATCACGATTGTAATTATCTTTAAGTCTACAGGACGAAGGGAATAGTCTCTCCGTTAATCAAAATGGAAGATAATCGAATAAACTTTTCCTTCTCTATCCTCCATTCTGCATTATGGATATTTTTGTAATATAAAAAATCATTCAAAAAAATATGATATATGAATCATTAAACATTAAAAATGATTCTTAATTTGCTTTTATATCTAGGCATACAATAATTGTTAGTATTGAAGGTATATATGCGTTCATAGACCAAATTGAATGGTTGTGTGAAAACCCATATATGCGTTCATAGGCCATATAGAACAATTTTACAGAACTTATATATGGATTCATAGAGTTGAAAGGGTTAAAACTTATAACTATTCCCGATTTTTTAGTGGAACTAATAGTTTATTTTTCAAAAATCTAACATTTTTAATATTACAGAACCGTGATATGAAATCATTTCTATTTAGATATTTATACGCATATATACACATACACACACACACACACATATATATATATATATATATATATATATATATATATATATATATATATATATAACGATACAATTGTGTATTACGGTGTAACAAAGCCTAAGTTATCGGTCGTAAAAAATAATAATAACAGGATCACTAAAAGCGACTAAATAATATCTCCTATCATAATTTAAACATGTAAATTAGATTCATTCCTTTTTTAAAAAAAACTTATATCCATAAATCAATTTTTTTATTCGAAACCAGTACTTCTTTCGCATTGCAAAAATAAGAACGATTATCAAAAATAATAAATTTAAAAAAAAGAAACATATCCCACACTCAGGCAATTTCAGAGACAGCGAGAAAAAATAGCCGAGAAATATTTACGTTTCTCTTGCATTTAATTATACCGCATAATGTACTAGAAAAAGTATACACACATATGTGCACTAAATAAGTAATTACAATTCAACATAAAACGAAATATTTAAATTTTATTGATTCAACAATCTGATAATTTGCAACAAAGAACAATTATTAATCCGCGAACGTATATTGCGCCCCACAAATAATTCCATACTCGTTTGTGACCTTACATATTTCACCTTACCAACAAAACAGTACGTTATCATGTGTACGTAAATCGCTGTATAATATTTTCTGTTCAAGGGTAAAAGAAATCAGCCTATTACGAATGACCAAACAAATATTTCAGACGATATCATTATACGGTGCACGGTATCATTTACTTGTTACTTTGTAGATCGACTCGGAGACAAGTCGCGTATATCATAAAGTGGATGACAGTTTGAAGACAAGTCCATGTGACTGAATCTTATTAATTTCAACAAACCGGACAATTGTTTTCGTATACGTGACACTCTTCATACAGAATGGACCGAAAGTTTGTGCTTGGTGATTTTTTATACGTCTATAACAGTCAACCATTTCTTCTTTTTATAATTTATAATGACTATTTCACAAGAAATATATTATATGTACCTGCTATGTCATAATAGCATATTTGTATATATTTTCTAAGCTTAATTTATTAGAAGAGAGAATCAACTATATATTTGTTTCCCTAAAAGATATTTAAATTTTTTAAATTTATTTAATAGGAGGTTGCATTGAAAGTCGCTTTTCACGTGCTCTAGGTGCGTACGCTGTAGGCAGTGACAGATATATATTGTGAATATTTCCACTAAAATTCATCAGTCATCAGACGTCATCTTTTATTTACTCAAGTGCTTTTCTATAACCTAATTAAAATGGAACGCAATAATTTGTTTTTCCGATGTGTACATCTATACTACTTTGATTTGAAAAAATTCAGCTAATGCAAGCATCGATTGCTTGGGACAACTTATGGTAAATTTTCTCTATGGAAAACTGTATGTAGAGATTGGTTTCAACGATTCAAATGTGGTGATTGTGATGTTTACGACAAACAACAGCCAGGTCAATCGAAAAAGTACGAAGATGAACTGTGAGCTCTATTGGAAAAAATCTTGCTCAAAAATCAAAAAATTGGTTCAATAGCTCGAAGTCGAAAAATTAATCATTTCATAGCATCTACAAGACATGGGAAAGATCCAGAAAGAAGGGAGATGGTTGCAAAATTAATTGACCGAAAATGCCTTGATAATCGTTTAAACATCTCGATTTGTTTGTTTGCAAGGCATAAAAAGAAGAGTTTCTTGTGGCGTATCATGACCAGCGATGAAAAATGGATCTATTTCGACAACCCAAAACGCAAGGAATCATAGATTAATCCTGGTCAACCATCAATGTCGACACCAAATCGAAACATCCACGGTCACAAAGCAATACATCTGAATATATATCTGCAATCCCAAAGTAACTATCATTTCTATTTATATTCAATTGATTGTAAACAATTCAATAAACTAATTAATTCTGTGTTTTGTAACGCGTACTTAGTCATATCTATAAAACTAACAAAAATATTATACTTTATATGAGAAATATATTCGTAAAAGCTACAGTACTGGGTCTGAATTAGATATTTACTACAATAATAATTAAAATAAAACTTTAAACTTTCAAACTGAAGTAATTTTTCTATATATAAAAAATAATTCCACCGTAAAATTTCTATAAGACAAAAATTTTGTTTTTCGTGTAGACACCTCCTTGTAATGCCGCTCCCCCCGCTATACTCAACAAGTAGCACTCAACCATTTTCATTCCAGATCATTTCCAACGTTTCACGACGAATCATGTTCATCGATTCTAATGAAACAGCATTCGTACACGGCCAGTTGTATGACGGCTTCTCCAGATGTACCTCTAAGCAGGGTATCATGTTTCAGTGTACAGAAGAACACAAATCAATTACGAATATCGTGTTCACAGAAGTTTTAAAATAAGTTTACAGTAAGTTACAATAAGTTACAATAAGTTTTCTGTCCAGTTTCACTATGTTCATGGTTTCATTTAAAATCAAAAAATAAATTCATTACACAATATCTTTAATTCGTTTCTCATTTGTCATTTAAAAATTGTTAACACTTAACGAGAGTGAGTGAAGCGAGCGGGGGAGGAGACCTCCAGGTAATATACTACAATAAATATTTTCAAAATTTTCTCTGTTTATTTTTTTTAAAAAAAAAAAATAATTGTAAGAATAACTTGACTGAAAAGTATTTCTGTTCAATCACAATAGTGTATCTATATATATTTTCTTGGTTTAATTTCGTATAAGAGTGAATTATATTATAAACTGTTTACTTAAAAGGTGTACCATAATGTCTTTTTTATTTAATTATTATTATTGCCTTACAAAAAGTATACAATATTATACAGAATTTTCCAATGAAGACGCATTTTTTTTAATTAAGAATAAAATACAGAACTTAGGCTGAAATTTCAAGTTTCTTTATTGTAAATAATACTTGGGTGTATGTCATTTATAAATGGAAAATAATATCGATTTACCTTTGCGTGCTTTCTTACAAGTGACCATTCTTTTGTTAAAAATTTTAATAACATATGTACACAACTTGAGCTCTATCTCACCAATTACTCTTAGGATTTCATCTTTTAAGTCAAAACTGTTTTACGATATTGGTGTAAACTTGTCCTTTAATGTGACTTCAAAAAAAGGAGTCCAAGGGTATTATAAATATCAGGATCTTGGTGGTCATGTAATTTCTCTATTTCTGGAAATAATGTGGCCAGGAAATTTCGTCTTCAATAAGTCAATTGTTTGACCAGCTGTGTGGCTTTTAGTACGTCTTGCTGGAACTACATGTTCTTCAGACAATGTCATTCAATTATGCTCACAAAAAATTGGTTATCATGTTTTGGTATTTTTCCCAATTCACAGTAATTGCCTTAACAGCCTGATTCTAAAAAAAGGATCAATAATTCCACAGGACCAAACTGCACACCAGTCACTTTTTCTGTAAACAGTGGCTCCTCAACAATCTCCTTCGGGTTTCTTTCACTCCAGATTCGGCAGTTTTGTTTGTGAACGTAGCCAGAGAGTTCGAAATGAGCCTCATCGCCAAAGATGACTTTTTCAGAAAAACCGTGTTGTTCCAGTATCTAACTAACTAATCTCCGACGCAGGGAATGGCCGTTGGCTTCAATTTTTTTCGTGAATTGAACTTTATAAGGCTTCAGTAATAAATCCTTGTCCCAAATGCATCTTCTGGTCATCTGTCAAAGACCAGATTTATGTGAACGTCATGGAATTGACAATCCTGCATCTTCCTATTAGTTTCATGAAACAAGTCAATGTTTTCCTCAAAATGATCACAACGAACACATGTTGGTGCTTTTCATCTTTAACCGATCCAGTCCCTTTAAATTTACTCACTAATTGAAGAGTTGTTGATTCAGATGGACAAGTATATATATATATATATATATATATATATATATATATATATATAAATATATATATATATATATATATATATATATATATTTAATATAATAAAAATTAAAGAGTAAATATTATAAAATAAATAAAGATTTACACTAAATAATGAAGAGATTATAAAGTCTAAAAATAGAATTTATTGTTAAGAATTAGAAGTAATCAAATAGATTATTTTGTTTAATTTTTTATAAATAAAAACTGAATTCTTTTTTGTATTTTCAGTCTATCAATAACAACTTTTAAGTAATATTCAAATGTTATTAATGAATTTAGTAATTTATTTTCCAAATATTTCTTTCTAATGTATTTTATTTAATTCTCTTCCATATTTACTAATATATTTGACAAAAGTGATTTTTTAAAATACTTGCTTAATACAATAAAGTTAACAAAAAATTATTTTTAAACCAGATAAGATTTTCATTATCGTTAGTGTTCATACTTATATTATAAATTTTAATTGAAGTAAAGTAGTTTTAAATACTGAAACACAGTTAATATTGAAATTATGTTCATTGTACTTGAGGTCACTCTTTTTTCTTTTTCTTCCACTACCGGATTCATCTTTAGATATCTTCAGATTGATACTGAATATCAGCATCCCCTTCAAGATATCTAAAGACGAAACCGGTAGTAGAAAAAAAAGAAAAAGTTAGTTCTAACGACATATAACTTCAAATCCAGGTACACAGGAACGAAACAAATTACAGTTGTAGTTAGTATTATCCTTCAGTTCTGTTAAAAAGTGATTTATAATTGAATTTGCATAACGATTCAAAAAGAAGTGAGAATATGATTATGAATAATCTTAAAATGTTATAAACTTAAAATCAAGTTGACTTTTTAATTTTAAATATTTTATCAATTATTTTCTTATTTCAATGAACTATCAAGTTTGTAATTCCTGTTTAACACACAATTAAATTGAATAATAATGATCTGAACTTTTAAACCATGAATCTTCTTCTTATACTTGTAATGAATAATGAGTATTTGTAATCATTATTATTACAATAAAAATGAAATACTCTAAGCATTCAGGATTTAATCTTCGGGTGGGGAGTTGAACGGATAATTTTTTTTAATATAAAGTCAATAAAATTCATTAGGTGAGTATATAAATTCATTTAAAGAATAAAATACAGTTTTCTTTTCTTTTACAAAGCTCCAGAATTATTCCAATCAGTTATATTAATCCCTCTGTGTATATATAGGGATAGTGATTTTTTTCCTTTTCCTTCGAGGGATGCCAATGCCTCTTGCACACTTTGGGTGCGCCATTGTTAAGCAGAATGAAAAAATAATTAAAAATTATTATGAATTATCCGAGATATTTTTTCTATTTAAAGATTAAATTATGAAATCTAATTTTAATTAGTCTTTGTTTTAATGTTCAATTAAATATTATGATATATATATATATATATATATATATATATATATATATATATATATTTTATATATATATATATATTTATACATATACAAATGTATTTATATATATATATATATATATATATATACAAATGTATATATATATATATGTATAAAGAGAGAGATAGAGCATTTAGAAATATGTGTTCAAGTCAGACTTAAAAAGAGAATAATAATTATATAGAAAAAAAATTCAGTGATTTTTCTATTAGAACTAAAAATAAATAAAATTTATAATAAATCAAATTCGTTGATATTTTGAAAATTATTCTATTTTTAATCAAATATTTCGATGGAAGAGTATTTAGTTCGAGGAGTACTATCGACTTGATTTTCTATTACTTCTTTCGTCCTATTACTTATTTTATGTTAAAAATGGTAAGTCAGTCAATAACTCAAGAACCAAAATCAATAATTTCATCAAATACGCTTTTATTCGCCCTGAGCAATTTTAATACTGAGTATTTTCTCCTTATTTCTTATCGTGCCAGAGGTAAATACTGTAAATACTTTACATGGCACTTTCTATATATGTATATATATATATATATTGTTTTAAAATAGTTGAATTTATAAAAAACATTCCTTTTAGAAAACGACTTTAATGACAAACTGTAATCCGTCATTTGTCCTATTCAAAAACCCAGTTAAGTCAAACGTTGAAACTAAAATTCACTCATAAATTTTCATTAAATTTGTTTTTATTTTAACAAGAAATAACATACTCTTTCATAAATGATAAATATTATTTTCTGTGTGTCACTTTATGTATAATGATATTAGTTAAGAAAAAAACATCTGCTCGAGATTGTTTCCGTCTATTTATTTTTATTTTATTCGTTACCTTTAGATATGAAGTTTTTATTTGAAACACACGTTTATTTATATGATTTATGAATTTTAATTTCTATGTCTGCATACTTAAACGTTTCAGATATTTCGAATGATTTATTGCATTTCTCTATTTTCAATTTAATTACTGCATTGAGATCTTTGATGTGTTTTTATTGGTTTCAATTATGAGATATTTTATAGTTTATTTTTATATACATATTTTCGTTATATATATATATATATATATATAAATGTTTGTGTCTTTTTATGTGTTCAAGTACTCGTTTCAATATAAACATGTTCATTCTAAAGTAAGTATTATTAAAACATGCTTGTTCGTTACTTGAGAATGTTATTATCTCGGACGTATCATCTCAGAAATGTAAATGGCTCAATCACGACAAACTGTATTTTCGGCTTTTTTCTGTTTCATGCAATCAAAAAACTGCAGTTTGTAAAACGATATGATATATGATACAGTGCACTTTTTTATAATTTGAACAAAAAATCATATTACGTATTCTCATGTTCAACTAAGTTGCATTATTATAAATCGTGACTGCAATACATAACAGAAATGACATCTTGACAGAATATTATATATATATATATATATATATGTATGTATATATGTATATATATATATATATATATATATGTATATCTGTATATATATATATATATACATAATTTTGTATATCTACATACGTACATATTTATAAATCATTTAAATAATAAAAATTTACTTAAAAGAAGAAACTGTTAATTTGTTTCTTCACAAATTACAATCCTTTCCGGTGTCTAATTATTTTAAAGGTAAATTAATTACAAATTACAAAATATTTGAATAAATATTTTTGTATATGACAAATCTATTTATATTTAAGTAAATGTAAAAAAGTAATAACTGTAGCCTGCGTAAAATGTTTTTATTTACATTAGAAATTATTTCTCTATACATACATTAAATAATCGATAGTTTGATGTGTTTATTTAATTTTTAGATCATTAGTTGTTTTTAAAGAGATAATATTACTTAAAATTAATAAAATACTTACTTCATTTTATTTATTTGCCTAGATTTTGAAATATAAGCGTACTTGTATATAAGGATGATTCAAATTAGGCTTCCACACAAAATTATTAAAGAAAAACATAAAACTAAAAAAAACACGTTATCCCTCATTTAGTATTTTAGTTCAATTGTATTTCAGTACTGAATTTAACTAAAATACTAACTAAAAATGACATGACTTTTGTTAAACCCTGTGCACCCTTTTAATACATCCATGTGAAAGCCTAAATTGAATCAGCCTATATTTCAAATTCAATACTCTTTTAATCTTATTATTTTTCGTTTTCAATTTTTCATAAAGAACTAATGAATTTTTTTATGTTATTCTTTTTAAATATGTATTTATTTTCTTTGTAAAAATATTTATAATTTTTTTAAAACAAAATATTTAACAATGGTGGCGTTACAGTTGTCGATCGACCCACATGTATAAAAAAATTTTTGCATTGTAACCGTGATTAATTAAGTTTTGCTTATATGAAATAGAAAAATCAAAATTTTTATTAATTAGTAGGAGTTTTGGTATTGTTGGGAGGAAAACTGAAGAAAAAAAATTAAAATTTCAAAAATGGCGGCACTTTGAATTAATGATCGAAATTATTGCTATTTTTTCAGGTTTTTAAATAGCAGAAAAATGCGAAAAATATTTTTTTTTACATAATTTTAGTAAAAACTATAGCGCATGATTGTCATATACAAATGATGTCTATACACAAAATTTCAGCTTGATTGATCAACTAGAAATTGAAATATCACGGTTAAAATATTAAAAATTTGATTTTGAAAAAAAAATTTAATTTTTGGCTCCCAATTTTACAAAGAATATTACTACGGATAATAGCTCTCTAGCTTCGTCAAATTTGGGAATTTCAAAAAATTCTTTTACAGATATATTATACATAACATAAAAAAAAATTGTTTTTTTCGAACTGAAAAAGTAGAATATCCCTTTAATTAACGTACTGTGAAATGGAGGTTCCAAAAACGTCACACTGTGAACGAGAGCCTTAATGATAAAGGTCGCTGACGTCCATCTTGAGTTCATAACGACCAACTGAAGGCGTGAGGGTGTTTTGAGGAGTTAGTTGGCAAAAATATGTCGATTAGAATGGCGCTTATTTCGATTAATAAAGAAAATTGTTACCTACAAAAAATTTATATGACCTTGAAGCTAATAAGCCGCAATTATTTACCTACAACCTAATAAAATTAGGAAATTGTATATCTAGATATTAAATAAATATGATTACACAGTTTTACTGTTTTTTAAAAGAATGAAACTGTTTGATTATAAAAATAAATCATTTACATACAAGAATATTTATTTATTTAATATACCTTCCTTATTCTTTTTTAATTAATTATATTAAATTGTTCAAAAATAAACATAAATATTTTAGGAAATATAAAATTATAAATTTTATATAAAATGAATTAAACTAATTGTTATGTTTAATTTTATTGCATTTGTCATTAATAAAAATATTTTCACGTTATATAGTAAAAAAAATATTTGACAAATATAACAGTTGTTCGATAATTCATCACTCCATTTTATTTATTACAACTCTTAAAAGAATGTAAAAAACACAAACTCTAGACGATAAATAAGAATTTAATTCAGTTGTTGTTCATTATGAAGTTTATTTTAAAACTATTTGAATTGTTCAATAATCTGAACGGAAATGACAAAAAAGTGAAAATAGAAAAGTTATACATAAAACCAATAACATGATAAAATGTGGAACTCCCAGTATAAATTTTAATAATTAAATTTAGCTATCAAGTTCTTATTGATTTCTTGAAAACTTATCATTTTTAATAATAAAATAAGTTTTTCTTAAGAATAGTATCATTAAATATCAATTCAAAGTGCAAAAAATGTTTTATTGTCTTATAAAAAATTGAATTATTTAAAAAATCAAATAATGTCTTAATATAAAAAAAGATTTTTTGAATGACTAGTTTATTAATACGTTTATAAATTTGTTATAAAAAATAATTATAAATTTGAAAAATAATTCAATAAGAAATAAAGATATTCTATAGTAATTACGAAATTAAAAATGGAATATTCAATCAAATATACTGATTGACGTTATTTAATTTATAAAAAGAAACATTTTTCTAAGAAAAGATAAGATTATTCGAATTGATAAGAATGTGTGTTTTTTTTAAAGAAATGAAGATCTATCATCTATTTGATTTTTATGTATGTTATTTCTTTTTAATACCAAATATATATGAAAAAAACACACATTCGAGTATATTAAATTTACATTAATTTAAAATCCACACCAAGTAGTATTTTATTATCAGTTTGAAAGGAAAAGATTCCATAACGTTACATGTTTTATCGATTTTTTGTTTGTTTTTCGATCCCAGAAGTTCATAAAAAATCCATTAAACGCCGTTATTTATAAACTAATCCGGGTAATTTGATATGTGAACGATCTCCTCTTCTATTGCCAATAAAATGAACACGTTTGGTTCGTTTACATAAATAGCTATTCGCTCGTGAGATTGCGATGGATGATTGGCAGAAATACACGTACTGTACAAAATAAGAATGCGGTTACATAAATGTCACGTTATATTATTGTCTATACACGATTCACATTCAACGCACGGTTTTTTCATCTATCGAGAGATTTTCGATGTTGGCCAAGTCACGAGGTTCGGAAACGTCGTAGGCGGATTTATATTAATTTTATTTTACAATCACTGAACGTTTTACGATATTTTATCACATATCAATATATATATATATATATATATATATATATATATATATATATTATAAATTATAAAACGTCAACGATTCAATGGTATATTGATTATTTATTAATTCTTAAAAATCAAAATGTGAAATTCGAGAATCAACAAAATATATTAAATATACAGAAAACGTTTTTCTATAAATATAATTCGTTATCTTGCTTTCCGTATTTAGTCAAATATCGAAATAAATCATGATAGAATATATTTGTGCAAAATAAAGTTAAAAATATATGATCAATAAAATATTTTTTTCATATAACTTATGGTATTCGAATTGAACATTTTAAAAAATAAATTCTAAAATAAACAGATAAAACTTTGTAATTTGAATAAATTTACTATACTTAAAGTTTAATATATTTTATCAATTGTTATTCATTAAGAAATGTGAATGTTTAAAAATTTAACAGAATGGGAAATAAAAAATATTAAAATGACATTTAGAATGTTTTTTATTAATTTCATCCTATGGCCAAATAGTTATTTAACTATTACTAATAAAATTATTTTATTATATTAGGCGTGCGTATTAATTCAGTGCTCTTAAATTGAATCAATTATAACACTGTTTTCAATTAATATATTTTCTTGTCGTTTTTGAATTTTGAAGTACTAAACTTAATATTTAAAAATAATATATATCTTGACTAAGTAGCTGATATAACCTCACAAAACAGTAGAGAAAAATGTCGTTTGAAAGGCTACTTATTAGGCATTGCATACTTTTCGCATTACAATTGACAAAAATTCTTCTAAAACCGCAGGAACAAATTGTTCAGTTTTGGGGAAAGGTGTTGCATAAATAAAACATGCAAAAAATCGTTTCAAAGGTTTCGGAAAGATGATTTTGATATTTCCGATCGACAATGTTATGGAAAAAAATTGAATACGATGAGCTTGGGCAGTTTATAAGTGAAAACTCCATTCAGACTGAATAGGAATTTGCTCAACAACTCGAAGTTACCCAGTAAGCAATTTTATATTGTCTTCATCAACTGGAACAAATTCAAAAGCTAAGTCGATGGATTATACATGAGGTCAGTCCATAAAATAGGAAACGAAGATGGAAAACAGCTATATCCTCGCTCACAAGGTTCAAAAGGAAGGATTTTTGGGATACAATCAAATCCAAGGATAAAAAATGGGTCCTGTATGACAATTCTAAGCGCCGAAAATCATGGATCACGCTCGAAAAACCGCAGATATCGACTCTGAAACCAAATATTTGTACAAAAAAGTGTTATTGTATGTTTGATGGAGCATTAAGGTTGTGATATATTATGAGATATTTAAACCTAGTCAGACTGTAAATTCAGAGCGTTACCAACAACAGATTAACAACTTCAGTGACGAATTGAAGAAGAAAATATAATTTACTGTCATTTACTAGCCATTTTGCTATAAGACAACGATCTGCTGCATGTCCAGAAAGAAAACAAAGACATTATTTGTTAATTGGTTGAGAAATTCTTCTTCATACGACATATTCTCCTGGCCTGACTCCGTCAGATTATCACTTATTCCAGTCGCTTTAGCATCATCTGGGTGTTATCCACTTTATAACAGTGGAAGAGGTTCGAAAATACATAGACAAATTCATCGCTTCATATCTGCCATCTTTTTTTCAACAAGGGATCCGTTAGTTACCCAACAGATGAAGCAAAGTTATACAAAATAATCGGGGATATTTTGAGGATTGAAATGTATTCCGTTTTTTTGTAAATAAACATCCATTTTTTTATAAAAAGAATGCGCCAAATTAATTTGTATACATAATAATTATAACTA
This sequence comes from Acanthacorydalis orientalis, assembly GCA_034766995.1. Lineage (NCBI taxonomy): Eukaryota > Metazoa > Arthropoda > Insecta > Megaloptera > Corydalidae > Acanthacorydalis > Acanthacorydalis orientalis. The sequence continues at coordinate 9,273,969 of CM068317.1, read as the reverse complement.
TAAATATATATCTCTAGAATAACAAATCAGATAACAGTGATTTCAAAATAACAGAGATTTTTTACTGATTTGATTCCATATTTCAATCTACGACTGACAATTTTTATGATTGAAAGAAGTGAATTTAATATGGAGAAATATAATTTATTTTAAGCACGAGATTCTGTATGAAAAATTTAAATTATCAGTTCATTTTTATTGATAAATACATCTGAAAGACAGCAAAAATGAAAAAATCAGATATAAAAATAAACAGATTTTTTTTTATCTTAGTTCTTGGATGAAGAGAGCATTGCCGTCTTAATGTTAATATGCAGCAATCCAAAATGTACAATAACTACTTATTGAATTTTTTGATCACATATTTATTTTGTTGTATGTGGCGTTAGTAAAAAATTGTTTTGTGAAAAATAAACAAATATAATAATCAAGATGAACATATTCAGATGAACACATTCGTACGAGGCCATTTTTTGATCTCTTCAGATCAATGGCTTATCAGATTTTTGATCCAAATTATTATATTCAAAAATAAGTTTTTACATAGAAAAATATGTAAAAATAATGAAAATTTAAATTTTTATTTCTCTTAAATAGTATGTAGAATCGATTTTAAATTTTTATATAGCTTTGGAATTAAAAAGAAAATAATATTTTAAATTTTTCATTACCTTCTAATATGTTAATAACCATTTTATACAAAAAGTAATAATATTGTTACAATTGGCAATGAACTGTATTTTTTAATATAATATTTAATTTTTTTTCCATTGAAATTTCAATAACTAATATCAAGTAATGAGTTCATATTATCTGTTAAACTACACACTATCTGCATGAAATATACGAAACACACTTGTTGATGGGATTACTTTGACTATAACGTGTAGTTTAAAGTTTAAAATTATTCTAATCAAAATTAAAAATTAGATCAACCCAAAATTTAGACTAAATAATAAAAAAAAATAAAACAAAAACTTATTACAATACAACTGAAAACCAGTAGATAAATTATTTTTTTACAAATGAACTCTTCTTCATTTTACAACCGCAAAAAAAATTCTGCTCAAAAATGTCCAGTAAACCATTATAAATCATTTTTGATTCTCTCTTATATTCATTTCGATAAAAGCATCATCATTTTTAGAGCGACAAGGTACAGAAAAAAATTGCGCTCTGAAGATGATAATATCGACATTAAAATGCACTTAAGTAACTATCAAAAATGATAATTAGTGATTTATTTAACATTTTTAACCAGAAATTTTTTTTTGTGTTGAGTAGAAAAATAATTCATTTATAAAAGTTAATCTATCCACAGTGATAGAATTGTATTGTGATAATTTCTTGTTGTATTTAATATCATTAAGTATAAACTTGTGGATTATTCAAATTTCCATTTTTGGTCAAGCATACGAAACAATTTAATTGAATATCTTTGAGTAGAAAGATTTTTTTGTTCATGAAGTGAGAATTTAATTAATTTGTAAAAATATTAAAAAAATAGAAGTATAAATCTTCAGAATTTTATTTTATTAGCAACTTTAGTCTTTATAATTCATATATAAGAATTTGGTTCATTTGAATGAGTTTTTAATTATAATCTCCTTAAAAAAAATATTACTTATATAAAAAAATCTCTCTCGAATAATAGAGAAAGTGAAAACAAATATATTTCTTTCTCTTATTTAAAAAAAATAAAAAATATACATTCAATATTCAACCATAAAATGTAAATTCTTTAATAAGTGCATGAGGCTATTAAAATATAATTGTTAACTGAATGTATGTAAATTTAAATACAATTAAAAAGTCATTAACTTTTATCATGACTAGAAAAAAATAACTTACTAAATGGACGTAATATGAAAGTATATATATATATATATATATATATATGTATGTATGTATTGTTTATAATAAAGTATACTCAATCTGTTTTATTCAAGGTACCATTCATCATGACCTTTTTTCCAGGATGTATTTTTCAAAAGTAAAAAGTGGATGACGTATTACAGACTGTAGACACCACACCTAAGTCAGTTCGTTGCGGGGGTGGTTATATGTTTAATGAATGGACTATTCACCATTGTTGAAGTGTTTTTATTGTTGTTCTCATAAAGTGTGGACATTTTTAATTTCTTTCATAAATATTCAAATTTATTGTCGTACATGTACCGCGTCTCAAAAAAAGGACGATTTTATTTTTTCTTTATCATATATAATATATTTTTTCGAGGAAGACGTATATATCATTGATAATTTCGAGAATTGAGGTTATGGAATATATTTGTAATATAATATTTCTTTGTGGTGGTTTTTTATTTTACAAGTCAGTCTTAAAATATATAAAAGTATCCAATTATATATTGGTTTATTTTTATTAAAATATATTAATTAATTATTACATCATTAATCTTTATTTTGTGTCTTAATGATAACTTATTCTATGTTTATCTTTTTCGTAAAATGAGATAGGTGAAAATAGGTAATTTTTTTATAAAACTCGTTTCTACTATTATTTTCTAATAAAATATTAAGTAATCTTATTAACTATACTTATTAAATATGTAACTTTACTTTATTGAAACTACTACTAATGTTTCACTCTCCCTATTCGCAAAAGTAAGAGAATATTTCATAGAATGGGATAAAAATATTACTATGATATGAAAATAAGAACTAAAAAATAACAGATCTAATAATAACTACCAAATATCATTTCTTGTCACATAATTGACAAGAAATGATAAAAATATGTTTATTTACAATAAACATACTTTTTATTAGATAGATTTTTTAAATAATAGACAAACTGTTCAAATTTAATTAGGTAAAGAATAAAAAATAATTAGTTGGAACAGGAGATAATATATTATTTTGCGATTTTGTAATTACATTTCATTTCAAAAATAATTATAATATTAGACGTAAAAACTAATTCTGTGCCTTTAAATTGAATCAAATATAACTCTGTTTTAAATTAAAATATTTTTTTATCGTTTTAGGAGCCAAATTTTGAAGACCTAGCCTTTACATTTAAAAACACTATATATCTTGGTCAAATAGTTCCAACAAACTCATAAATCAGTAGTGAACATGATGGCATCCGAAAAGTAGAAAATTAGACATTGAATACATTTTGCATTTCAGTTGAAAAAAATGTTGCCGAAGCCGTGAGAATGATTTGTTCAGCTTTAGAGAAAGATGTTTTGACGAATAAAACATGCAAGAAATGTTAAAACATTGCTAAAAAACCATTATAAATTCATTGACTGAAAGCCACCATCTTTTTTCCGACAAGGTACTTGTTTGTTACCCGACAGATGGAAGAAAAGTATATAAAATAATTGAGGGATATTATAAGGACTGAAATGTATTCCATTTTTCTGTAAACATTTATTTTCTGTAAAAAAAGGGACCGAATTAATGCCTGTGATAATTAACATTTTTTTTCATTAGCTGAAAAGTAATGACACAAATTTAAAAAAGAAACTAAATAAATTAAAAATATAGTAATAAATAACCAATAAAATCAAAAACTAATATGTGAACGATTAAAAAATATATCTAAAAAGAAAAGACTAATAAAACAAAATAAATTAGTGATCAAATATAAACGACAAAATTAATACATGATCTAGCTTCATATTTAAAAAAACACAAAATTGAAATATCCTTTAATTCCTTTTATACTTCCATTGAACAAACCTAACATACAAAAGTTGAAGCAGTCTACATTTTTTTTCAGATAGATTTTAAGAACTTAACCTGTATACAATATAATAAAAACGATTCAATATTTACAAAAAAATTTCAGAAATTGAATAAAACGTAAATATATAAATAAATTATTGCGAATGACAAAAAATTAGAATGGAAGAATAAAATTAAATATGTTCTATAATCTAGAAATATATAAAAATAATACATCAATTAAATAAATAATACAACTAGAAATGTTTTATTGTTTAAAATTATAAAACAATTTCCAAGAAAAACATATATAAACAGATCTAAAATAAAATTAAAATTAGTAATCTACAACTATTTTAAGATAGCACATGTGCTAAAATTAGTCGTGTAAGATATTTATTTACCTGTTATTCAAGAACGAACAATAAATCTAATAAAACATGTATTAAAATACTTCTAAAAACTTCAAATCTTTAAAAAGATGTAATAACCGTTATATTCGTATTGTTAGCTTGTTGCATTTTTTCATTTATAAATTTTACTTTCAGAATTAAAAACAATTTCATAAAATTGTTCAATATTTGTCTATTGATCATAATTAAAATTGGTAGACATTTCAAAGACAATTTCATTGTTATCACAGCTAAAATGTACAAAAATATGATTTTTATGATATTTTTTAACATGTGTGGTGTAACAAAATTCATTTCTGTAAACGAATCACGGTCACGGTAGTCACGGTATCAAAAACTAAAACACGAATAACGATTCTTATTCTAACAATAAAAATGATTAAAATAAGATTGAACATTTTAAAAAAATATTTCAAAATTACTTTCAATCAAACTAGTTTCTTAATACAATTATTATAAGAGACCTAATTTCAAAATTATAAACTGTAATCTTACAAATAACACCACAGACTTATTTTAATAAAAACATCTTATATTATATTCCTAACGATTTTCTGACAAAATCCATATTTAAAAAATTCTTTCGCTTAATATATATGTATACACAGCACATAAATTAAACGTTAATCTGTGATTCGTGCAATAATGTACAATATGCTAAATCATATAAGAAACATATCTTTATATCCATGTTTTTAAATTATGCTAGTAACTTTTCTTCTAACAGAAGTATTAAACGCATAATAAAAAATATACTTCAACTATATTTTTTTTTAACATAAACACAACTATTCTATAATTTCGCATTGTTTTATACCCTTAAGTACATGTGTCTGTTATACTTTGAATTATGTCTCTAACCCGTTTATTATATTATCTTATCTATCTATCAACTTAAACATTTATATATATATATATATATATATATATATATATATATATATATGTATATATATATATATATAATCGTTATAATAAAGCATTTAATGGTATGCGATATGAATTAGTAAATATTAATGTGCGAATTTTACGATGCTATTAAAAATACTCCATCGCAAGACGTTGTCGCATGCCAAATGGGCATTACGTCAAATAAAAATACTATGCAAATGATCTCGATATCGTCTCGAAGGACCGGAATTGAACATAATTTAAATTTTATTTCTCACTTCCTGTTAGAACTTTGCAATTTGTTGACGTGTATTGTTTTGTTAATAACATGTTAAAAATCTGTATTTTTAAGTATACAAATTTATATATATATATATATATACATATGTGTGTGTATATACATAGGTGAATATCAGAGTACATATGTAAAATATTTGCTGCTTTTTATGTAAAAATAAACACAATCTCGTATTTCAGATTAAAAGATTTGTTTTTCAAAAGAGCTTTATTCATAATAAAGTATAATTTTAATACGTTATTTTAAAATGGCGAATAATATCTATTTATTCTCAACGTTTCGTTATATATCTACTGTTATTCAGCGTCACTTTTCTTTTCAATCTACATGTTTAAATTTTTACATACATTAACCGTTTTATTTATTGCGTTCTCTATTCTATTTTTAAATGATAATTTAATATATTTTTAAATTAATAAATGCGTATATGAGCATTTATGGGTTTAGAAATAATTAATTTTTTTTTAAATGTGTAATTAAACGTTTTAAAATGTAAATATAAGTGTGACTTTTAAAATGTTTGTATTCGAGCAAAATAATACTTTTTTTGTGATAATATATAAGTATTGAATAAAAAAACAAGTCATATAAATGAAGAATTATTGGCATTAAATTCAATAATTTTTCGATTTGGTTAGAGACGGAGTAGATGTTTTCTTTGAGAATATATTATAAATCAGAGAAAGTGAATTTAAGAGATGCGCTCCGCATCTCTTAAATTCAAAAAACTAAATCGCTCCTATTTAGTTTTCTGTAAAAATAGTGGAATTCGATTCTAAAATAATAAAATTTTTAAAATTAACTTTTTAAGGCGGTATTCATCAAAGAAAATAAAATAGTTTATTAACTGTAATAATTTCTTATTATAATTATAAAGAACAGTTTTTATAATTATGAACTTCAGTAGTACTTTAATTGGAATGGCAATCAGTAATTGTAACTGACTAATTTTTTTTATAAAAATTATATACTTTAGTTTTGAAACTTTATAGTTAAATGATATTGTTGATATTAAAATATTAGAAGATATTGAAAATATAATCAGTTTAGATTAGTATCGAATAAGTAAAGATATTATTAGATTGCTAGAGAAATAACTTCGGTTTATGTCCTTCAAATTCGTATACATTTTTTAATTTAAGTTGTTTTAAGTGTAATTTTTGGGACCACCATTGCATTGTACATTCCTTAACAGTCAGATGTCAATAAAATAGCTGCGTTTAAAAGAGGAATTTGAAAAGGATTAAAAGGGGTAATTGCTGTTGGAGATCAAACACCACCAAGTTCAATTAAAGGTCTTAGACTTCTATGAAAAAACGCTCAAAAAATATAATAAAAAAGTATACTTCAGAGATAATAAATAAAATTATTCCTCATCGTAAACCAATAGTCACAATTAAAATGTGATGACTGAAAAATTTCTTCTTCAGTAATATCACGTTATTATTGAATTATAGTTAAAATGATAATTAATTTTCCTCGTATCCACACCAAAAGTATCGTTTAGTTTACGAGCAGTTTCTGTTACTTTACTACCCGTTTTGTACTCATACAAAAAATTGCACTTATTTGTTTCTTTTCTATCTTTAATTCAATCGCCCAGTTGAACGCAAATTAATAACAAAATCTAAGTCGGCCTTACCAAAATACAGACCGAAAAATGTACTTTAAAGTGTTATTAACATGAACATGATGAAATAAAATTCATTAAAAAAAAATAAGGTTAGAATTCAGAAAACAAAAACAGAAATTATTTTTCTAGCAACCTAATACATTATTAGAGTTGAAACATATTTTAAGTTATATCGAATAGATTATTTTGATTCTGAAATTGAATTGGTTGAAAAGATACTATTGGCTACAGTGAATTCTTGAATTATTGTATATAGGTAATACTGTGAGAAAAATAATATTTTCTTGAAATAACTGTCGTTAGTTATATCAGTGATACATAATTTTTACCTCGTTTTTTTAATAATATGATCATAAATTTTAATAATATGATCATATGCTTTATTTGACAGTAATCTAAGTATTATAAGAACTAAAGGTGAACTTTTAATAAATTATGATTATATGTAAAAATAATATAAATATATTCATTATTTTTTTAACATATTACTACAAACATACCTACACACACACACACACACACATATATATATATATATATATATATATATATATAATTATACAAATTTGTATTTGTGGATGTGCTGGACTTTTATCTGTTCTAAAAAAGAGAGTTAAACTTATTATGAAAAGAATAAAAATTTCGAAAATGATCAGACTTGCTTAGCATATGTGTGAAACTAGTTAATTGTATAGATTTTCGTATAAACCAAAATCCATATGAATATTTTTTCACTGGAGGTGTAATCTAGTTTTATTAACGATGGTTTAAAATCTAGTTCAATTGTGCATATAACTAAATTCTAATTAAAAATGTTGAAAAATACCTGTTGAAGTTATGTAAAAAATGTTGAAATTAATCTTACTAAATTGATTGTTATAAATTCTAGATTAATTAATTAACTTTCATAATTTTAAGTGAAAAGTATAAAACTATGTTATTGAGAGCTTTAATATTTAAAACGTAAAACACAATATTATATTACCATTAAGGTAATAACCTTAATGGTAATGAATAATGGACTATCTATTTCATTTTTTAATCTTTTTTGTATGTTTGAGAGAGAGAGAGTAAATTAATTTAGGCTTCCACGTGGAAGTATGAAAAGGGAGCACAGGGTTTAAGAAAAATCATGTTATTTTTTATTTAGTATTTTAGTTCAATTCATACTAAAATACAATTGGATTAAAATACTATATGAGGGAAAATGTTTTTTTTTTAAATTTTTGTGCATTTTAATACATTTGTGTGGAAGCCTAAATTGAATCACACTATATATATATATATATATATACATGTATATAAATATATATATATATATATATATATGTATGTATATATATATATATATATATATATATATATATATATGTATATATATATATGTATATATATATATATGTATATATATATATGTCTATATATATATATATATATATATATATATATATATATATATATGTATATATATATATATATATATATATATATATATATATTTACTGCTTAATAAAGACTTAACTTTTTTCAACTTAGAGACACTGCCTAATTGTAAAGGTGATGACATAACCATCTAAATGGGCATATGCAACATATCACAAACAAAATGTCTGATTAAAATGTTCAATAATTGATTTTTGACCATTTTGATGATAGCTTTAGCCTTTTTCTGTCGTAATTGTAAACATTTTCCCCGATTTTAAATTCTCAATATATTTCTATGTTCTAATGTTAGGCGACAGAAAAATAATTGGGGTTGTTGACCTTCAAATTCATATATATTACCACAATTATTTTCCTACCGCCCTAATACTATATTCAAAATTTAATTTCAACGTAAAAATAGAAATCATTGTATATCATCACATATTTATCATTTGGAGATTGTTTTGAAATATTTTTACTTCTTTCAGAAATTTTAAAATATCTTGTCATTAGAGAACAAATTTCGTAATAAATTATTTTTGATTAATCTCTCACCATACCACAAACGAAAGTTCTTATCAAAATATTCAATAAATTATTATTTATCTTTCTAATAATAAATTATATATTTTTTATTGTAATTCCAACATACTCAGAACGTTAATGTACAGAAAATTTTGTGACTTAACCATTGATCCATAAACTGTAAATTCGACTTAACTCTAATACTTTTTTTGATAGGCTGTATACCTTATAACTTCATAATAAAATGTAACAATTGGTAAATTCTATCATAAACAGAATTATTATCTCTTGGAGTAGAATGTGAAATCTTATACATTATATGTTATATAGAAATATATTGGAAAAAAATTACTATCAGATTTCTTTCAAAAATTGTCTCTTACTACAGATCTGACACTGTAGCTGAATTTATTTTCACAAATGAAGTATTTTTTACTCAACAAATATTGTCGTAGTTAAAGAGCATCAAAGTATGGAAAAATATGAATATCTGAATGAACTGTAAATTTGCCTATATATTGACGCTCTGAAAATGATGATATTGTCATCGGAATGAATATAAGAAACAATCAAATATGATCAATGATAATTTATTGAACATTTTTAATTACAAATATTGTTTGTTATTGATGGGATGAAAAAGAATTAATTTGTGAAATTAAGTATAGAGATTATAAAAATACAAATGTGAAAATTAATATAATTTTTTTTTTTTGTAGGAATATATATATATATATATATATATCCAATTGATGCACCATGCATCTATACTTGAATTAAAATTCAGATTACCATATTATCGTACATAATATTTGTTCAATAAAATTGACAGTTTACCTTTTTTACATTGTACCAATAACTATTTAAACACATGTTTATGTTTTTAAAACAAATAATATCATATTAAATGCTGTTCCGTGGTTGTATGATATTATATTTTTAAATAGTTTATTTTCATAAAATAGTAAGAGATATCTCACACTAAAATCATTTCTAAAATTATCTTACAACGTACAGCCGTTTCGTATGAATATAAGCGTACACCGTTTTGATTAAATAAATGATGTAGTTTAAGCGAGAAGATTATGTTCATAAGTTTATTCATGTTTAGTTTCATTAATTTAAACATTGATAATTATTTTTACACTTCAACACCTGAAACTTATCAATAAACTAAATTAAATTTGATTTAGATTTTTTTAGTTCCTTAATATACACGAGGGTAGAGTGATAAGTACTCGTGTTTGACAAGAAAGCACACTTTTTTTGATTTTTCAAGGTAATCTCCTTTTATCTTGTTACACTTAGTCCAACGCATTTACAATTTTTTATCCCTTTCGAATAATACGGTTTGTCTAAATCCTCAAAATAGGCATTTATAGCAGCGATGACTTCCGAATTAGATGCAAATCTTTTACCTCCAAGTTTGGAAACAGGAAAATGTCACACAGTAACAAATCTGGAGAATATGATGGATGTGGAAGCAATTCGTAGTACAATTCATGTAATTTTGTCGTCGTAATTGTTGATTTGTGTGCCGGTGCATTTTCGTGAAGGAAGAACACTTTCTTTCATTGCCAAATGAGGATGTATTTTCTTGATTTAATCATTTATCTGGTCTAATAATGAAGCATAGTAGGATCCAATTATTGTTTTCCCTTTTTCAAGATAGTCGATTATCATTATTCCACGAACATCCCAGAAAACAGTCGCCATAATCTTTCCAGCTTCTGCAATGAATTTTACCTTTTTTGGTGCAAGTTCACCAGGATTTTTCCTGTTTTAACTGCTAATTCCATTGTTTTAACTGCTCTTTCGTTTCAGGTGTATGGTGATGGATCCATGTTTCATCGATGGTTATGTATCGACGAAATAATTCATGTCGATTACGTTTAAACATCATTTCAAACACTCCTTTCAAATGTTCATTCGAATGTGTTCTTGGTCGATGGTCAGCAAACCCGGAATCCATCTAGTAGACAGATTTTTCATACGCAAATGTTGTAAGATGCTACATACATATGTTTATCTAAGATGCTTACTATCTTAACTATCTCATACAGTTTGATTCTACGATCATTTAAAACAATGTCATGGATTTTTCCAATTATCTCTTCAGTAGTCACCTTAATTGGACGACCTGGATGTTCTTTATCATAAACGCTTATACTACCATATTTAATTCATTGAAATAATATCTGACGGTTGTCATCGAAGGTGCACAGTCTCTGTAGACAGTGTATTACTATTCTTTAATTTCTCCACACGTTTTCTCATTCAAAAAAAGAAATCCAATCACTGAACAATACTATTTTTTTATAGTTAAAAAAGAGAAATAACTGGTCAATTTGAATTACTGTCAAAATTTAGCGAATTAATATATTGTTCTAAAACTTTGGCTACAGTAGTTTTAAAGATTATGCTCTTAAAAAATATTTCAGTTTGATATCACTGGCGCCATTTTTATCAAACACCGATAATTATTACTCAACCCTCGTACATACATATACATATACATATACATATACATATACATATACATATACATATACATATACATATACATATACATATACATATACATATATATATATATATATATATATACACACCTCATCCTCAGAAGAACAATAACGAAAATGCAAAAACTTTGAAAAAAAAATGCATCACAAATTTTAAAAATAATAATTTGTTCCACTGGAACAAGGCGCAATTTTAATACGCTTCATTATTGACAGAGAGTATGAAAGAAAAAATCTAGTTGAACAATGGCGTAATTGGGAGGTACCCAACTTATGAGAGAGGTGGAAGTGGTTATTGTAGAATATCTCAGGAATGAGTTTCAAAATTAAACGACTGCAACTATAAGTTATTAGACTTAAAAAAATTTTTATTAGTGTTTCCTACAAATCATCTTAATTTGCATTCGTCAAATTTGAAAAAAAAATTTAAAACGCGATTTCCAAAAACTTAGATATTTGCACTTACATCATTGTTCTTCTGGAGGTGCGATATATATATATATATATATATATATATATTTAAATATATATATATATATATAGATAGATAGATATATATCAAAAAAAACATATATTGTAGTGTAAGTGAACAGATCAGAAGCGTTATTGTTAGATTCATGGTGTGAATGTGTGTGTTTGTGTGTTATATGGAACCGAATATGAACGACAATATGTAGACAGAGTCCAGGTACATTACCCACACGTATCAACAATACGATATTATGTTTCCAAGTGGACAATAGGTATCACAGTCGACTATCAGCGGGGTGCCACGCGCTCGCAATGCTATTGCGCTACTCACTGCATCAGTGAACCGGACGTCAGGTAAAAATTAATATCCCATAGTCGAGTTTTGCTACCTTTGTGATATTAAAATCATGGTTTCATTACGAATCTAATTTTTTTATATATATAAAAAGAAAAATATGCATAATTTAAAAATCTATTGAATAATGAAATATAGGTGGATATATTTTTGCTCTTAAATTCTGTAATTAAAAAGAGTATTTATTCAGATATGATTTTTGTAGGTTGAATATTATTTATTTCATACTAACAGTTTACAGATATTTTTTAACTGAAAATCATTTTATAATTCTTTTATAAAATTACTCTTTGGAGTTTAGTTTTTATATTTATTGATTTATACTTAATCAGGATTCAAAACACAGAAGTATTTAGAACAGGGACGTTGAGAAAATTCAATGTGTATGACAAAAATGACAGAATATTTCACATTAAAATGCATTTTGTAAAAATGAACAAAAAATCTTAATAAAACAATATACTTTTTACAAGAAACATGTATCAAAAATTGAAATATTCTTAAATTATTACAAAAAAATGGTTTTTATTAGAATCTTTCATTTTACGGTCTTCAAAATAAATTTTATTTTTGTTAATAACACTTTGGATCAGGGAAAGAAAAATGGTTCTAGATTTTTTTTACACATATTTTTTGATTAATTGGACATTCTTTTATTGTAAACAAAATAAAAATTTCAAATTTGTTGGTTGCAAGAAAAAATATGATAATTTAGATTAAACATTAGAAATTTCACATCTATTTAATATATCGTGGAAAATAGTTGATAATATTCGGGGAAATATAAATTTCTTGATTGGAAATATATAACAGGAAGTGGAAAAATTGAATAAAATTGAAAATTTGCAGAAAAAGCGTTACTGTTGAGTGTGAAAATTTTTGAAACAATCAACGGTGTATAAAACAGTTTTACATCGGTCACATTTTGTACCTGGACGTCGGTCTCTTCCATTTGCTTCACTAACTACTCACTGTGCTCGTTGACCATGATCTGACAGTATTCTCTTCGGAAAATTAAGCGTCGATTTGTGTGGATTTGGACTTATCAAAGAAGATGCATTTGGAGCAACTTTTGGAACAATAAGTGAAGCCGATATAAGTTTGCAGTCAGACCAACTCATTCTTTTACGATTCGCACGGCAGTAAATAACGTATGAGTTGTAGATTGTAAGATCGAAAATATGGAAGAAAAGTTTTTTGTACCGTTTGATTGCTTTCGTTGTCATTTTTCTGATAGGAAAAACTAACTAACCAATGAATCAAAAAATATCATTTCACACAGAATTTTAAATGTTTTTGTGATACACGTGAAGAACATAGAGTGACGATTTTTTTATACGCTTTCTTCCAGCAATAAACTTTTAGAAAAAAATATTATTCGACCCAATTCGCAAGTTCACAATTTTTATAGGTTTTTAAATAAAAAACACGATTTTTCTGATATTTAAACGACAGTAATTTTTTTCAATGAAAGAAAAACTTATAAATTTAGTCTTGTTAAAATTATATTAGTGATCTTTAAATATATCATTCAAAAGATAGTGCTCTGAGACCATAGTTTCTTTGGAAAAAACATCAATGAATTCCTAGATGCACACCTGGCTTCAAAGGGTGAAATAGTAATTTAAAAAATTCAAATCTAGATTAATACTTAAAAATCGTACCAAAAAAATAAAATAAAACAATGTATGAAATCTTTTTAGAATAAAATTCTTTCTCAGTATAAAACAAAAACGTGAGAAAATATCGATTTGAAATACTAAACAATTTTATCAATCTCAACCATCAATAATGTGTAATAAGATTAAAAAAATATTTTAGTACACCTGTTTAGAGAAGCTACTGATTTAAGTATACTGATAGATTTGTAAGATATATACATATGTGTATAAATATATATATATATATATATGTATATATATATATGTATATATATATATATATATATATATATTTATATATATATATATATATATATATATATATATATATGTATATATATATATATATATATGTATATATATATATATATATATGTATATATATGTATGTACATATATATATATATATATATATATGTATATATATATGTATATATATATATAAATATATAGAATTAAAATGTCTATTTTTTCTCAAACAGTTTCTAATATATTTTAATTCGATTTCGTCATTTAAAGAATATAAAACGAAATTCATTTATTCATTTTATACATATGCATATATGTACATATATATATATATATATATATATATATATATGATTCATTAAAAAGAGATAAGAAATAATAAATAATAAGTTTTGTATTGACGTCTTTTAAATACGTCGTCACCAATTACTGCATTTATAAATCAACCCTCATAAGAAAACACCTGGAAGACGTAGACTCTAAGCTGTGACATTTTTTTCAGGTACCAGAAAAAATATCTATTCTTTTCAATCCTACGCGCAATATATATATATATAGATTTTTTTATAATAATCTATACGTTATCGGCCCTTTATCATAATTTCGTTTCAAAAACAAGTTTCCTTTTTGAACTGTGACCACCCTCACAGAAATAATACCATTGATTTTTTTGTTATTGTCGTTTAGGTTAGTGAATAGGTCGAAGAAGGATAAGAACTCTCGAAATTGGAAAGAAAATGTCAACCGTATTGAATTATGGGCACTGATCTATAAAGTATTAGATCGGAATATCTTGAGTTCGATGCTGATCCCACGCTCGATACAATATGAAAGGATTTATTCTTATAATGTCGTCGAAGATGCTTATTGAAGGTTTCTTTTTTATAGAAGAATCTGCTTTTGTTCACAAGAAATGTTGTGATTAATTCAGTTAGATAATATAACAGTATTTTTTTAAAAAAAATTTTTCAGTTAATTGAATATTTATGTCATAGCATTCCAGACGATTTTTTAAAATAAAAAGTATTTAATGTATTTATGTTCTCGAAGTATAATTAGTTTGTTTTATTTATATTTCATAAAAAAATGTGTTGCAAACATAAAATCATTTCATTACTTTAAATAAATAGACCACATAATCAATAAATAAACAATGTTATTATTAAACATATTATTGAATAATTACAAGATTCCTATTGTATTTAAAAAATATGCATCATAGTTATTAAAACTGTAGCAATATTATTATAATTTCAAAAGTATTAGACATGTAACTAAATCGATTATGTTGATCGTTATTCTCTAATTGTAAAAAAATGGTGTATATTACCGTATTAGCACGAATATAAGACTATTCCTTTTCAATAGATTTTCATTAAGAAAACAAAGGTCGTCTTACATTCGAATCTTCAGAAGTTCAGACTGGCATGCCGTTGTAAGTGTTTTAATCAACAGATTGTCAAGTTTTAAATATGTAGTTGAATAATTTTTGTAAATATTACTTTCTATTAAAACGTAAATCAACATTTTTATATCGTTTTCTTTGGAAAAATAACTGTCTGTCATCTTATAATCAAGATAGTAAAAAATACTTTTTACTACCTCTAGAAAATACTTTTTTCTAGATTTCTATGGAAAAAAGGTGGGGAGGGGGAGATTTCTGAGACTTGTCTTATAATCGAGGTTGTCTTATATTCAGGGTTATACTATATATGTATTTTTTTATTAGTAATTATTGAAAATGTATACTGAATTTGCATTTTCAGTAATATATTCTTAGAGTTTTATAAAGAATCGAATATTTTATTAAATTGAACATTCATCAATCATAAAAACGATTTATAAAGTATGTAAAGAAGATATATCAGGTTGGTAAGAAAATAATTTCGGTTTATAACCTTCAAATTCATATACATTTTCCTCTTTCTTGATTTTCTGAGCTGTTTTAAGTTTTCCAGAACTTTTGAATGACTAACACCTAACTTTTTGCAAGCTCTCGAATTGTTGTCGTGGTTCTGATTCAACTAACGCCTTCAGTTGTTTGTTATGACTTCAAGAAGGTCGCCCACAGTATTCTCTATCATCAAGGCTCTCGTTACCAGCACAAAATTTTGGAACCACCTAAGTTCCTTATCAGCACTCACACCAAAAGTATGGTTTAGTTTACGAGTAGTTTCTGCTGCTTTACCACTCGTTTTGAACTCATACAAAAACATTCCTCTCATTTGCTCCTTTTTCATTTTTAATTCAATACCCCAATTTGAAGCATAATTACTAATAAAACCAAAGTCGATATTACCAAAATATAGACCGAAAATGCACTTTAAAGTGATATTAACATGAAGACAATGAAATGAAAACTTCATTGAAAAAAAATAAGGTTAGATTTCAGAAAAGAACCGAAATTATTTTCCTACCAATCTAATATTAACAGAAGTAAAATTAGGGGTTTTCAAAATAAAAAAAGGATCTTTTGATTTGACAGATATACCAAGATCTTACTACCATAATAAACTTGATGATGATCTTATTTAAAATTATTGTCGACAACATACGAATATCAACTGAGAATATTTCAAACGATTTAAACATTAATAGTTCAATGGTGTTTCCTATTAAAATTCTGAGATATATTTCAAAGATTGAGGTTTAGGTAGTGAATTTACTAACTAAAACAAATAAATGAAACAGGTCTCAGCATTCAACTCTTTGTAAATTTGAGTATTGATCTATTATTGAATCAATCAACTATTAGAAATTAAAAATTGATACGAAGTCATTATAATGGCATTATCATAAAATGTAGTTGAATATTTTTTAATAAAATCTCGCTAGAACGATAATAAATTTTTCCATCTTTTCTTGAAAAGATTGTTCGTTTTTAATGGGATTGTAAGAATGTAATCTTTTATGAGCTGCTATTTATCAATAATACAACAACTTCAGACAAGTATTGTCAGTAATTGGATCGACTAAGCAATTAATTTTAAAAAAAATGTATACCTTTGGCTAATCAATTGGACATTGTGATGCGTATCGAATAAAAACTAAAAGAATTCGTCTGATCTATCAATTCTTCCTATTATTAATATATTACTTCAGTTAATTGTCACCTGTTTCGGTAATTATAAAACAGTATCAATGAAGAATAACTTTTGGTATTTCAGTCTTAAAAAAAATATTGTTTCCCATTCCTGAACAAAATGTATTATTCAATAAGAGAAGAAGTTATTTTAAAAATCTCAATTAATATTTCTATAATAATATCTTATAATTAATTATAAATGAATAGAAAATATTTTTTAAAACCTAAAAGTGTACAAACGAACATCACTAGCCTAGATGTTTACTGAACGCTTTTAAATTCAAATACATTCTCGGTGAAGATACCGTAATTCGTTTGAACAAAGACTCGTCGATGTAATCTATGCAGGTCATATGATATTTTATAGTCGTCAAATATTTCAATTTACTTCGTATTTTAGATTTATTGTCACTTAATTTTCACATCTCAGTGCCGGACATATCTCCATCGCACACAGTCGTTTTACGTATTATTAAATTCTTAGAGCTTGTTATTAATAGTCCTTATATCGTTCGTAGATGGAACGAAATGTATTTAGTGCCGTTTTTATTTTTATTGGTTTTTGTTTTATTGTAGGCACGGAGGTATGCTTAGTAATGACGTACTTTACATATATTTTTTTCTTAATATTGTAAATTTGGTGTGTATTTCGTACTGAATATAGAACTCAGAAAGAAAATAAATAAACAAGTAAAAGAAAGTATCACCGAAACATATTTCTCATTGTGTAATAAAAAATGACATAAATTTCTTAAAAATCATCAAAATATTTAAAGATAACAAATGGAAATGTGTTTAATATTTTCATCCCACTTAGATATAATTCATTATTTATTTAATTAAGGAAATTATTAAATAATTAATAAAGAAAATTAGATACATTTTTAATTGGCAGGATGTACTTAAAAATTTATATGTTGGAAAAATAAATGAAATGATTTCAATAAAAAAAATTCGTTTGTAATAATTACGTCTTAAAAAATCTAAACGAAATATATATATGTATATATAATAAATGATTTATATTCTTTTTTTTATGTAATTATATGAAAAATAACTTTTATTTTTCTAATATTTAACAAGATATAAAAATTAACTCTGAGTGCAAAATAGCAATTTTTAAATAAGAAATAATTTGTAGTTTTTAATTAATTTTTAATATTTAATAATATACATTTTACTTAATACCATTTTTTCTATTTAATACAAAAATAAATTTTCATTACTCATTTAAAAATTTCAAAATATACAGAACCTCAATTTGAAAATATATTTCTTGTCATTGAAGGAATCATTTGAGATAAAATAAATATCAGATATTAAGTTCTAGGGAAGTAATTACGATTTTTGGTTTCTGAATTCTAACCTTAATTTTTTCAGTAAAAGTGTCAATTCATCGTACTCATGTTAATATCATTTTAAAGTGCAATTTTCGGTCTGTATTTTGCTAACATCGTCTTTGATTTTATTATTAATTTTGCTTCAAATGAGTTACTGAATTAAAGAACGAAAAGAAGCAAATAAGAGTATTTTTGTATGAGTTTAAAACGGGTGGTAAATCAACAGAAACTGCTCGTAAACTAAATAACGCTTTTGGGATGAGTACTGTTAAGGATCCAGAAATGTTGTGCTATGGACGAGAGCTTTAAAACCACTTAATTAAAAAATGTATATGAATTTGAAAATCATAACCCGAAATTGTTTTTCTACAAATCTTATATTTTTAGATTCAGAACTTTTATTTTTAATTTATTGTTGATAAATGTCTCAACAGACATGACGGCTATGTTGAAATAAATAATGAGTATGTACTTACATTAAACCCTCAACACATGGGTTTATTGTTAATTCGCTACAACTTCAAATTATAATTGCATGTTTTATATCTGTGATTCCAATGATACTTTATCCTGATGACTTTCGTCCCTTTAAATCATTTGAATGTCACGTATGCTATTTTAGAGTCTCAACTTTTAAAATCTACTTGAAAATGACACATCTAGAAATTAATCAACGCATCTTTAAACTCCAAATAGTTAATCTAATAATTTAAAAGGCCGAAGAAAATTAGAATTACTATATTTTAAAATTTAGAATTAAAAATAGAATCTCTTTATGATTGATTTTTGTAATTTACATTCAGAGATGTTTCGCATTAAGATATATTTGAATTATTTTATATTTTAAATATTTCTCTAATCATATTATACATATTTTTACTATATTTTATAGATACCTTGTAGACTTAATGCGGGTTTTTACTTCTAGGACCGATTTGAAATTTTATTATGTTCAAATATATTTTGAATTCAGAGTTCAAGATCAACTAAGATTTGCATATGACCATGAACAAGTGCACAGGCAAACAATACAATAAAGGTATTACTTTTAAGTAATTATACTTGATAACTATTACTCACGTATATGACAAACAAATATTTAATATATGTGAATGTCCAAAATAATAATTAATAATTATTCCAATTGTAATTTTTCCCAGAGAAAAGTTTTAATGACCTACTCAGTAATGTAGAAATATATTTTTTTAATAATCTCTACCAAAAACACTATTGTTGTGATATAAATTTTGTATCTCATTTTGCTGGCTTTTATAAAATAAACACAAACTTTATAACCATATATATATGTACGACTATTTATGTATGATATATATGATATATGTATAAATGAACCTATTAAATATGAGACTTAAATAATATATAGCTGATGATTCTTCACGCCTTACTGCCTTTTATAAGCCTGTGTATATTAATAATGGGTAGTGTCGACATTTGAACCCACATTTATCAGTTACAAACTATAATCTAAAATTAATCTTCACTGTACAAAACGTCTCGCAATAAATAACATAAAAATAATATCAGTTCATACGAAATCATTCTGTTAAATACAGTGTATGAGAGGAAGAATGGAAGAATGAACGAAAAAAAAAGAACGACAAATTAAATAAATAATATACACATATAAATAGATTTGAAAAAGCGAACAAGACAACGTATTCATAAAGAACGTTGTGTAGTATAACCAACCCAGGCATGGAATTTAGATTCGAAACCACAACCACCCACGCGTATATCTCCGTATACGTATATCGATGACCGACGTGCACATAAAAGATTTGCATAAATTTTATACTGCGACAGAGCGTGCCCTAGTGGTAGCTCACTTATTGGACGCATTCTTAGATATGTACGACTTGTGCGATACACTGAAAAATTCCAGATATGTAGCATCCATCGAAACGTCAGATCTCTCGATAGAGAGTTATATGTGGATATTTATGTGGGATGTTTTTAATCATCAGTAGGACGACTAGACATCACTTTTCTACCAGTAATATATGAAAATAATTATTTTATTGACATTTTCTTCATCATATGAGATTTTTTTATAATCATTAATTTATAAATAATCATTAAAGATAATATTGATGTAAAATAATTAATATTTTATTTGATTGCAGTCAATAAATTGGTGACTTGTATATGCGACTTGTGTGCCTTCACATTTTTCAGAAATGTGAAAATAAAATTTGTTGTTTATAAAAAAAGATGGAAATTGTACTAAAATTAAACAATACCAAAAAAAGTCTCTTTTTATGTTGATAAGTACTGAAAGGAATAATTCATCGATACAAACTTTTCATTTCTTAAAGTGAACTTAAATATATAGTGAAATATTTTGACTAACAAA
The DNA here is from genome assembly GCA_034766995.1 of Acanthacorydalis orientalis. Lineage (NCBI taxonomy): Eukaryota > Metazoa > Arthropoda > Insecta > Megaloptera > Corydalidae > Acanthacorydalis > Acanthacorydalis orientalis. The sequence continues at coordinate 9,253,031 of CM068317.1, read as the reverse complement.
TGCATAGTATTATTATAATATATTTTATTAGCTATTTTTTTCTCATTTATAAAGGGATGATTCAAATGAAGGCTTCACTACTTATCAACATAAAAGACATACTTTTTTTGGTATCATTTAATTTTAGTACATTTTCCATCTTTTTTACAAAAAAAAACATTTTATTTTCACATTTCTGAAAAATGAATTAAAAATAAATACTCATTGTGTTATTAAATTAAAATTTAAACTTTTATGCAAATAAACTTCCTCATATCCCACAAACTCATAAAAAATATAATTTTAAATACTCAATGAATGATTATTAATCATTTTTGATGGTCGTTTTTGCAAACGATATCGCATTTCGATAACAATACTCTGCAAATTGATATAAAAAAATTTTCAAATTTTTTCAACCAGTTTTTCTGAATTTTATCGTACTGAAGATAATGGCATCGTCATATAATTACGCATAATCAATAATTAACAATAATCAGTAATCACTTAGTGAATGTTTTTTATTATAAAATAATTCATGGTTTACGGAGCAAAAAAGAAAAATAAAGTTGTGAAAGTAAATTTAACCAAAGTTGCAAAACGTTATTGCATTAATTTAGACTTAAATTTTTGTAGAAATTAATAAATTTCTACACAAAAACAAAACCATAATATTTACGAAAGAAACAACACATTTTTAGAAACATTTATAATAGAGGATATAAATAAACAAATATATAGTATAATATTATATTAACAATGTTTAGTTAATTTCATTTAATACAATAATTTAATATATATATATATATATATATATATATATATATATGTCCTCAATTCATAAGAAGGGAGATATAAGAAAATGTGATAATTATCGAGGTATAACGGTGACATCAACATTTAGCAGGTTCTATGGTAGAATCTTAAAGAACCTAATAGAACAATAATACCAGCGGAAAGAAGCTGAAGAACAATGCAATTTCCGAGCTGGAAGGTAGTGCATGAATCACATTTTCTGCCTCAAACACCTCATAGAAAAGAGGATAGCAACAGGGCGAGAACTGCACCGATCAGGGAGAGAGAATTGGACGAACAGCTGTGCCAAGACAGAAAGGAATGGAGGAAAAAGCTGAAGAGAGGAAAGCGTCGACAGACTCTATAAACCGCTTATATTATTATTATTATAAAAATAATTCTATTGTAAAATTTTCAGAAAACAAAAATTTGTTATTTTTTGTGGAGACTACCTCTTTGCAACGCACTCCCCCCCCCCCCGCTACACTCAGCAAGTAGTATGTTAACCATTTCCGATCATCAATGACTGGTTGATGGATATCGCGTTGTCTCTATTCTGATTGATTGACATCTGTTACATGTTTGTAGCTCTCTCACGATGTACAACGAAAAAGGTGTAAAGCAGACCCTCGCCGAACGATTACCCCAACGAACGACTGATCACATAACGACTGGACTTCGTGAATTACGCATTGCGCACCACAAGAGGATCATATCTCGAGAAATAACGACCTTGAATGAGTGCACTACAGCATGGTGTTCTTATGAGTAGTGGAGAATTAAAAAGTTTGTTAAGTGCATTGACAACTATTCAAAGCAAAATAAAATTCCATTAGGAAATTGAAAAGACTGAAGTTCATATGTGCCAGTTTGAAAATAATGTAATTGCCTATTTCTACAAATTAAAAAGAAATAGGCAGAGGCAGTCCACTCTGGGTAGATTGTTCAGCAAAACTTCAACTTCTTCTCAGTCCACTGCCACAAAGAGGGTTAGAATTGATTCCCCTCTAGTAGTTCATTACCAGAAATCTTCATAGAGGGTGATTATTCCTCTAAAGACCAGCGTTGGTAAATTGTTGGTGTGAGCCACCATCGAATAAAAATAGATTATTAACAACAAAAGGTGAAGCAAAATAATTTATTTTCATTTCTTATACGTAGCTTTAAAATTAAATTTTATCTAATGTACGGTTAGGATTTTGTTGACTTTGCACTAGTTAGAAGGTTTACATATTATAAGTGCCTTATACAATGATAGTTCTTCACCAATTACGGCCCTTCAGCGAGAGTCTACTGTATACAATTTCAATGTAAATCTGCTGACATTTATCCAACATATTGTATTCACTGAAGCTGTAGACTAAAAAATTGTTCCACACTTGTTAACATTGTATTTTGTAGTTAATTTTTATAAAGTTTTTCAATAAAAAAATTACAGCTTCTATTTTATGCAGATTATTTTGCGTATAATTTGTTAATTTCTGTTATTTATTAGGGAAGAGTGAGCAAGGGACGAAGCCCCACGGGCACCGGCTAGCATAGCGAGTACAAGACAGAGAGACATAGCTTTTTGTTTTTAAAAAACATATAAGTGTATCTTTGATCAACATAATTAATAATTAATATTTTTTTATAATTTCTGTAAGAATATATTATATAGATTAATATAAATATGAAATTGTATCGAATTAAAAATAATATCGAAGTAATATTAGGAGAGATTACGTGAATTATAGAAAATATTAAACATAATAAAAACGTTTCCTCGAAGATTACAATTAATAATTCACAAATTTATTATAAGTATTTAAAAATACATGAAAGTATTGATAGAAAAAATTCTAATTAAACTATTCACTGAAAATATTTTTTAAAAAATACTCGATCAATCAATAAAATATAATTCAGTTAATTTCAGTTTAGTTTACATAATAATGACTTTTCATACATCTTACTTAAATATGTCAATTGATAATAATACAACAAACTAAAAAATAACAGAGATATAGACGATCAGACGTTTTTTTTTAAATTGTTTATAATTTTTAAAGACTCTATAATCATATATCTATAAAACTAAATCCTAAAATGTGGTAAATTAATATTTGTTTAATTTTTTAAAGCATTATATATATAATCTGTCTAAATGACTGTTTAAATTCACTTTTACAAATGATTTGATAGAGATTTTATTATACTCATAGAACCCTAACTCATCTAGTATTTAAGATTTGCAAAGTGAAAAAAATCAATGCGTGAAATTGTTTTCAATACAAAAAAAAACATTTTAAACAATTTTATCAAAACAGTCACAAAGAAAAAATAACATTAGCAATCTATCAAATTTAGAAAATCATATATACTAACTCTGAGACTTATCGAAATGTTGATACATATTTGTGAAGACAATAACACTTGAAACTTTTTAAAAGTCAATATATAATAAAATTCAATATATAATATAATTTTATTTATATATTTTTCGTATCGAGCATATAAAGTTTTAATATTAAACATCGTCAGTGCGCTCCGATATAGTCATCTTTGAGCCTTACAAGTGCTTTATTAAAGAAATAATGATCTTTGTCAGGTCGATGTCATTTCCTTACTAGAATATGATTCCCAGTCTGCGATCTCAGCGAGTTGTTAATAAAATCGTACAATATATCATCAAGGGTGGAGAAATATGAGACGTATTAAACAGAGAGATAAATAAAATGATTTATTTGATGTTGATATTTTTATTTGTATACAGTGTATAATTGATTAAACTTATATATATATATATATATATATATATATATATATTTATTAAGAAAATTATTTCAATAAACTATCAAAACTTATTTATTTACATTATTAATAAATTTATGCGAAACAAAGTTTGAAGAAATATTATTTTGAGTTTACAAAATAGCAAAATAAATAATTTTTAAATTTATTATTGTGTTATTACTTTGAAATAATAACGAAAGAGTTCATTTCAATATTATTTTTTTTAATAAACGTGTACTTTATGAATTTTGAGCACAAGTCAATAGTGTACAATTAGCAGAAATGTAAAAGAATTATTCAAGAAAAACTTATTACTAATAATTGCTAATTAAAAAGTAATAGGAAATATATATGAATATATGTATGTATATATATATATATAGAGAGAGAGAGAGAGAGAGAGAGAGGATCTAAAAATTCTTGGAATTTGATAAAATAATATTTTATTATAAAACTAAATAGCATTCACCTTTAAGTCCCTATCAAATTATTCTCTCTTTAAGAAATGATATACTTGTACCAAACTTTTTTTATTGATGAAAAAATTTTCTAGTCATCATTTGACATATTCAGAGCTTTCTTATTTTTTTCTGCATTCCTTCCACGGATCGGTTATGTAAGTGGTTTGTCACGACTAATGGTCTAGTTTTGAGAACACCGTTTCTCTGAACATTTTTTTCTAATGGTTTCTGCTAGATGACTTAGCACTTCAATGTAAAATAGACGATTAATATTTTTTCCACAGGGAACAAACTCTTTATGAATCAAAAAACTTGATCATCATTGTTTTGGTTGATAGACTTGTCCATAAAGAGTTCTTTTTTACTCGAAAACAAACTGTTAATTGCCGATTATATTAAGAGTTTACATTCAAATCCATTGTTTCTTTGTATTATTTAAGAATTTATTTCAATAAAAAAATGTGTGAATACATTAATAAAAGTATTTTCCCATGGAAGCTATGCCTTTTTCCACGTTTCTGGCAGAAGTTGAATTTTGCGATAAAAGAATGGTATGTCTGTTAAACCAATCCTTCCGGCAACCCAATTTTCGACTTCTCCGTAGTTATGGAAATGTGTATCTTCCAAAGCGTGTTGTCCAATCGATCGGAACAGAGAGTAATCGCTTAGGGTCACGTCCAGAGTATACGCTGGGTGCGGGAGAAACTCCATCAGTGTTTGATTCACGGCTTTAGTAAACATAGGGCTGAGAGTTGTCATGGAGAAGAATCACTTTTTGTCGATTTGATGTAATTGATGGTCGTTTTTGCATCAAATTATTATTCAGATGCTCCAATTGTTGTCGATAACGTTCTAAAGTGATTGTTCCCTTCAGTTTAAACAGCTAAATAACAATACACGATACCACCCTCCATATCCTACTTAATAGAGAGCATTACTTTGCGACCGTGGGTGTTTCGCTTTCGTGTCGAAGTTGATGATTGGCCAGGATCAATGCATAATTTATTACGTTTCGGGTTATCGAAATAGATCCATTTTCCATCGCCTGTCATGATACACCACAAGAAACTTTTCTTTTTATGCCTTGCAAGCAAAGAAATCAAGATGTTTAAACGATTAGCAATGGCATTTGCGATCAATTCATATGGCAGCATTCTTCCTTCTTTCTGGATCTTTCCCATAACTTGTAAACGTCGTAAAATGGGTGACAACGATTTTGAGCTGTTGGGCCAATTCTTTGAGTGTTTGAGCAAGGTTTTCTTCCAATAGAGCTTTCAGATGTTCATCTTCAAACTTTTTCGATTGACCTAGCCGTTATTTGGTGTGAACGTCACAATCACCACTTTTGAATAATCGGAATCAATCTCTACCTACTGTTTCTGTTAGAGCAAATTCACCATACGTTTTTGCATGTAATCGATGAATTTCAACTGCATTTTTTTTTAATCAAAGTACTGTAGATGTACACATTGGAAAAACATCGTATCGTGTTCCATTTTTATTCGGTTATAGAAAAATACTTGTGTTAACAAAGGATGACGTCTGATGATTGAATTTTAGTGAGAAATGTTCACACTTCAATGTGACATAAGATACATCTGTCTCTGCCCATAGCACACGCATCTAGAGCCATCTACACGTGAAACGGCTTTTAATGCAACCCCCTACTACATTATAATGCATATTCATTTACTGAAAAGTATCAGATTATATATATATATATATATATATATATATATATATATGTATATATTGTAGATTATATATATTATTATATAATCTTGATTGAATGTACATACTTTGTTAATCTCGTGTACATGTCACATTTCACACTACTTTTACAGGTGAGTACAAAAATTTAAACGTGATAGATACAAAACTTAGGTAATTGACTAAATTTTAATTATAATTCATTTGTTATACTTTACTATATCTGTATATTTATTTATTTCTTATATTCTATACTTAAAATATATTTTAATTTCCAGTCTTTTGAAGCAATGCTTGACCACACCAAATTGTCCACAAGCACTGATTCCATACATACACTGATGCTAATATGATTTATATTGGGAAGTAAGCTTTCTCTTAATAATTCCAGTTTTTTACAATCTTTTAGTATATGAATATTGTTTATGTGCCCATGACAAAGTTTCATTATATATATATATATATATATATATATATAAATATTGTTATACATATATATATATATATATATACACATACATATATATATATATATATATATATATATATATATATATAAATAACAAGACATATTTTAAAACACACTAAAGGCACCGTTATTCTCGTTGTTCGAAAGAACGATGAAGATAAGATTGTTATATCAGAGGGACATTTATATACCGTAAAATAGAAAAAAGAAAATATTTGCGGAACAAAACAATATATATGTTATACATTACTAACTTACTATTGTATAACAGATTTAATTTATGAAATACTTATAGTTAATTTTTTTGTAAACAAAGCATTTACTTTAGAGTAGTAGTATTTAATTTTGATACTGAGAATGTTTGAAATATTTGGCGTAAAATTAAAGAGGTTATATTGCTACAAACATATGTATATATATATACATATTCATGTTTGTGTGTATACGGTTATAAGTTTCTAAGTTTTCGAAAACGTTTATTTCTTGTTAACACAGCACGATGATTGTACAGTGGTATTATATCGGGAGGCATTGTTGAAGCGGTATTGAACCATTTATCTCATCCATCTCATCCATGTGTCTGTACACGAGGCGCTCACGCTTCGCCCATCTTTTTAGGATATGCATAAAATGACGTACTATCACATTTTATGGTTTTGCGCGCAACGAAAGCGCGTCAGCGCTGCGCCTATATCTCTCGGTTATATTAAAATTTCTTGATTTAATATTGGCGGCAACTTTTGCGGTTGATATAACGCCGATAGAGTTTCGTTATGGACAATTTTGGCTAAATTTCTGAAATAATCGACGTATAAATTTCATATTGTTTCTGTGATGGCAGATCATTTTTGAAATATGTACGGGAAAAAGCCGAGTGAACGAAGACGAATTTTTCAAGTTTTAATAAATATATGAAAATATAATACGGATATTTACATTTTTATGAATATATATATATATACATATATATATATATATATATATATATATATATATATATATAAGTAAACACACACTCAGTTACCGTACATATATAAGATGAAATTTCCTCAATAGAATATTCAAATTGTTTCTATAGACGCAGGAACACTTTATCAGTATTTGTAAAATACGTTTTGTGTTCTGTATATCATCATAGTTCAATTTCTTATTTATATTTAAAAATATTCACAATTTTTTTATATTAATATTATTTTATAACCAACAATAAAAATCAAATATTACAAACTGGAAATATCAACTCATTCTTGATGAAATATAATTAATAGTTGAAGCAAGAAGAATTACATTATATAAGTCGCATTATAGACACGTAATCAAATAATACAAATTATTACAAATTACAGTTGAATTAAATATGGATTTATCTTCATGTGTTAATGAAAATTTTCTAATCATTAATTATATGAAAGATAAATTTGTTGTGAAATATAATCTTTTAAAATTATTAAAAATTTTACCTCTATTAATATTATAACATAATAAATTTCCATTTTATTACTTTTACAATGATTACTTTTATCAAAAACCGTAGTTGAATAAATAAATTTTTATATTTTAAACTGAATTATCTAACAGATAACAAAAAAGTAAAAGTTTTATATCATAATGAACCACAAATATCGATATTTCCTTTTTTAAAAATCAATATTCTTGAAAAAATCAAAATCATTATCAGTAAACTTTGAGAAAAAAGGTTCAAAAAGACTTTAAAAGTTAAAAAAAATGATTAACTATATAAACAAGATTGCAGTTTTAGATATCACATATATTCACAAAAAAATGTTTTCCTATATGTGAATAGACCCATTTCAATTAAATAATAAATTATAACTATTATTTCTCAATATAAAATTTGTTTATTTAAATGAGTATCTAAAATAAATCAAAATTGAAAATTATAATTATTTTTAAAACGCATATTATAAAATTAAAATTAAGATAATTTGCTATATATATAAAATTTTAAAAGTTTCATTGTATTAATATTATTTATGAAATTTAAATACAGTTTTATGAATAATTGTTTCATGCTATGTATATTATAAGAATATTTATATATATATACACATATATATATATATATATGTGTGTGTGTGTGTGTGTTATATATATATATATATATATATATATATATGTATATATGCATGAAAATTTTTTAGTAAATTATAAAATGAATTCGAAAATGCTTCAAGTTAAATATTTATTAATGAATTATCAATATATATATATACAGGAAACCCCACAATAATGCGGCACTCCTACAACAAGGGTTTCGCTCTAGTACAGTTCAAGAATTGGGGAAAATTCCAGTACAGCTTGACATTCCTACAACATATTTTTGCTCAAACACTATTTGAAAATTGGGAAAAATTGGTGGAAATAGTATCTAATATAAACCAAATTAATTCAGAAGACAATAGCATAGATGTAAACGCTGAAGTTCAAAAGTTTACAACAAAAGCATACAGGAAGGCATAAATTTAGCTGAACAGTTGGAGTTCTGTTTTCTAAATGTTGATCCTTCCACTGAAAGAAACACAAAATTTAAGAGAGAACTTCACAAATGCTTATCTCTCTACAACGAAATTCATAAAGATCTCTTAAGTAAACGCAAACAACAGAAAACTACAAATTTTTTGCAAAAAGTAGAGCATAGAAATCAAGTTGTTACAAAAGAAAGCACAGAAGTTTAGGATATTTTGCCAGAAAGAAAACGCTCTCGTTTAATGGTGTTTAGCAGTGATGAAGAAGGAAACATTACCTAATATTATTATGTAATATTTCTGATCAATTTGTCATTGTTTTAATGAACATATTTCTCTCAGTCATAAAAAGAAAATAGTATAGTTTTGTTAATTTTGGAACCTAATCCTGTTTTTGTAATAGTTTTTTTTCGTATAACACTAATTCGAATAACATGGCATTTAATATGAACCTAACGACCGTGTTATACGGAGGTTACCTGTATATATGTATGTATATACAATATATATATATATATATATATATATATATATATATATATACATATATACATCTATTTGTGTGTGTATTTGTAAAAACAAATTTATTTTTTTTATACTATGTGACTGAGATATAATGGAAAATATATGAACTAAACTATAAAAATAGTGTACAATTTTAATTTCAAAAAAGTTTTGAAACAAATTGTTACGTTCAAATTCCTTTTAGGTATATATATATATATATATATAAATTCAATATATATCAAATATCTTTTAAAAAACAATATAATTAATTATCTCTTTCTCTCTCTCTCTCTATATATATATAAAATCAATATATACACATCAGATTTTTTTGAAAAACAATATAATAGATAATTATCTCCCCCTATATATATATATATATATATATATATATATATATATATATATACATACATATATATATACATATATATATATATATATATATAATAATAATAAAGGGAATTTATTTATATATTAGGTCTGTAATTAAATGATAAAAGCAGTTATAATATTCAACAGTGATTACAAAAAAGTCTACGAATTTTTTGCTTATAAGTGAAAACAACAGAACGGAAATGCAAATCACACACATCTTGCTGATTTGCAAACGTCCGACACTAGCAAATATTATTTTACATTTCTGTCGCCATCAACTCCACTCATTGAAAATTAAATTCGAACTGCCGCTACTAAACAGATGAGGAGATGCGTCTGCCATCATGTAACCATCCTCCATTCCTCCATGTACGTTTACGAAGCGCGACCTCCTATGAACCACCCACCTCGACACCATAATATCTACACACCCGTGCCTTCGGAAGAAGCCCATCGCTGAATTACAAATTGAAAACAAGCAAATAACTTGATTATACTCCGAGCAGTCAAACTAATAAGTCTTCAATTCTGTGATAGACAAGCCATCGCTAATCATTTATATTTCCATGTCATCTCGGAGCCGAAGCAAAATGAGTGGTAAGTATTTTCAGTGGCGGAGGATAGCTGATTTTTAAATATTGCATATTTTAATAATTATTGAAAATCAATAATAATAATTTATTTTCCATGCAAGAAAAATGAATAAATATGTATAAAGAAACATTTCACAAAGAAGAAATAAAAAAGTAATTGAGTATCTTTCAAAGCAATACAGATATAATTTTTTAAATTATTTTAATAGGAGTGTAAAATATTTCTGACAAGCTCATCAACCATTAATTTTTCCAAAAATTTCTTAAAACATTAAAGCAAAAAATATTTTTCAATAAATATTATGTAGTAAAAAGGTTGCATAAATTATTTAAATCTGTACTTATTCATGAAATTTCTATTAATTAAATGGCATACGCCATAGAATTTAATATAAATTTTTGATACAGATTGTCCTTAATATAAGAAACACACAAAATAAATTTTGTATTATGATACACTTTAATAAATGAATTTTTTTCTCTTCACAAATCATACAAAATTGTTCTAATCAAAAACGTATAATACTTGATTATCAGTAATTCTTTATTGTTACTTATACACATTTAAATGAAGATGTTCTTCATTTAAATGTCATTTCTATAATCATTCTCTGAGCGCTAAGGTGCAGAAAAATTTAATTTTTCTCAACTTTAGCGGTCTGAATATAATTTTACGGTCACTTAAATGCATATAAGCAACAATAAAAACAGTAATCAATTAATGGTCAATATTGATGAGAACATTTATTTTGTTTTACGCCTTTTCTTTCAAAAATTATTAATTGCTGTGCTAATTTTTTGAGTCGCTTCTTCTTTCCAAAACATTGTATTTATATGTTTTTTCTTTATATTATATTAATTTCACTGCTATTGATTATACTCTTAGTCGAGTAACATATTATTTAAGTATGTAAATATTTTATTATTCTTATTTTGTTAAAAAAAAAAGTTAAATGGAAAATATAAGTTCGTATTATTTATTTTTTCAATTTTATTAGTATAATAATATTATTTAAATTTGTAAATTTAAAATGAAAACTTTCTACATCTAGTCTCTCTGATCGCATTGTAAATCTAATAGTAAATATATTTTTATTTTGAGATAAAAAAAATATACAATATTTAATATATATTTCATAATAATAATTGTTTCAATCGATAGAATTATATAAATTAGTTGACTATAATAAATATTTACATTCACAATAAAATTCAATATTTGCTAATCATGTATTAAAACAACATTTATAAATAAAAATTTAGAAAATATGAAAATATGCTATTAGAAAACTGTATCAGTTATTATTTTTTTTTTAATGATTTAATTATTGCATCATAAAATTAAGAACGTCAATTAAAAATAAGTACTTGATAGGTGGTCTTTTTTTGTTTGTCGAGAATGGAAGCTATTGCAGATATATTATATAACTAACTGTTTGATAGTATTTAGGAATTTTAAACATTGCCTTAATTTCAATAGATTTTTCTATACATAAGTATTCTGAGGAGGATTGCATTGTGATCTAAATTCACATTAACTAGAATAAAAAATGAACAATAATCTATTATTTAATACTTGTAATCAGAAAAACTTGAGGGTTTGTGTAGTGAAAGAAAACTTGAGGGTTTTTATATTGAAAGAAAAATTCGTGTTCGAAATTTAAATTTATCCATTTTTAAAACTGGGGGTCATCGTTTGCAGCTCGATGATATTCCCCCCTACCCTGATGGGAGTATTTTCAGCTTGATAACGCTTACTCTTCTCTATTAAGTAACATAAATTAACAAATTATACACAAATAATCCGGGTGAAATATAAGTATTAAAATTTTTATAAGAAAATTTTATAAAAATTAATATAAAAAAACAATGTTAAAATGTATAACATTTTTTTTCTAAAGCTTCAGTGACTACAATATTTTAAATAAATTTCTTATCAGTTTTGCATTGAAATCTTATACTCTTTTTCGTTGTACACCATGAAACACAATACTGATCAGAGCCATTACTGATCGATTAATCAGAACAGAGACCACATGTAAAATAATCATAACACGAATAAAAATCATGGGGGAGAAGGAAGAGGACCAAAATTTATTTATAAAAAGATTAGGTATTTATACTAGTTCATAATTATTTAGTAATCATCAGTTTAATATTTCCTCATCCTCGAATTTTTATACTCATTTTTGTATGGCTTCTTTGTAAATAATAAATCAAGTATCATTATATAAAAAATAAAACAAAGCGTAACAATTATTGAGACTAATTAAATAAAACATTTTGAATATAGGAAAATCAATTTAGTTTTCGTTGTCATATTTTCGATTTCACCAATAATAATTCAAACAATAAAACTCGATCTCCTTATATGCAGTTCTACGCCATTGGTCTATGCCGAACAAGAAAAATTTTGAAAATTTAATCTCAATTCACTGCGATGAGGTAAAAATATTCCGACTAACGAGAAATCGCTGCGCACTGCTTGGACTAACGACAACGAAGACGTACAAGCTGACACCGTCTCGCTCCATCTCATTGATATTTAATGACATTGGATTTTGATTGCCCGGAGTTTTAAATTCGCTAAGAGGAAATTTATAATTTTATTTATTTTTCATCATGTTTTTTTATTCATCTGCTCTCTTCTCTTCGCGATGACGAAAAGTCACGTATATCTTTATATAGAAAAAAATCTATTTTCGAATTCTCATAGCGAGTGTTAAACGTATAGATGTAAAACGATTATTTATTTAAACTGGTTGGAAGTGAAACGATAAAATAACTTACGAATTGAATTACAAAATATGTTTTTGGATAAACTATGACAATGGTTTATTCGAGAGAAATCGATTATATATTAAATTTATACTAACAAAATTCTATTAATTATACTCTCAGATCTAGTTTTGTGACTATATGGTTCGAAAGAAATTCTCAATGTTCAATTAAATTATATATTTAACCTAAGTTACTAAATTTTATGATATTTTTAATTTAAAAAATGCACTAAATCTAACATTCTATTTCTAAGAATTTGCTTGTAATTAATGTAAATGTAATATAAAATTTAATAATAGATCCTAAAATATTTATTAATATACAAAAGTTATAGTTTAATAAACACTGTACAAGCATGGATCTATGTTCAATTGTCAAGTTACAAAAAATTAAGTAGTTTAATAATATTAACTATTAAGTTAAATATATAAAGTAATATTAAAACCAACGTGTCGCATCACATTACCAAAGAGCAATTGAAAATAATATAAATTTGTGGTTTCTCTATACAAACACTTGATCATAAAGAGTAAAATTCACTTTTGGTCAGTAAACTTTAAATTATACCGTTTAAATATAAATTATCTCTGTTTCTTAAACTACATAAAATACTATAATGAGATTTTAAGTGATCTGAAGGTATGCTGTTTTCATTTCGATATAGAAATATAATTGATTTATGATTATATTTTGAAATTTAGTTTTTGAATGCATTACAACATACACCTGTATAAACTTAACTGAAAGTAAAATATAATAGATATCATTTTAATTCTTTATTTTTGACTGATTTTGTTTAAAACTATCATACAAACATTCTTTCCAATGCTTGATTTTATAATAATCTTAAAAAAAATTGTGTGAATATATTTGTTTTTGTTTTTAAAAAAAGCGGTTTAAATAAATTAATCCTTAGATATGAATTCGTTTTCACTCCATAAATCATACCAAAGATTTTAAATTACAAATATTCATTAATATATTATTATTAATTTTCAGTGATCACTTATTCTCATTTCTAAGGATGGGGATGTTGCCATTGAAATGCTCATAAACAGCAATGGGAAATGATCAATAATAATTGACAATTTTTGTTCGAGAAATTTTTCGGTTTATCCGGTTTGCCTGAGATGGTCTGGTTTGTGGGATGAAAAAGAATTCATTTGTGAAAGTGAATTTAAGTCACAATGTCAGAAATGTTTTTGTGACTAAATACATATTTAATCGTTTGGTGCGGATGAGAGGGAAAGGGTGCTAAAATTTCTTAACAATTTTTTTTAGATAAATTGGACATTTTTTTATTGTAAACAAAATAAAAAATGTAAATTTGCTGGTTACAAAAAAAATATGTTAATTTAGCTTAGCCATTAGAAATTTTACATTTAACTAATATATCGTGGAAAATCGATGATAAAATTCGGGGAAATATATTTCTTGATTGGAAACATGTAATTGGAAGTGGAAAAATTGATTAAAATTGAAAATTTGCAGAAATAAAATTACTGTTGATGTGAAAAATTTTGAAACAATCAAGTGTGCACAAAAGTGTTTTACATCGGTCACATCTTGTACCTGGACGTCGATCTCTTCCATTTGCTTTACAAACTACACACTGTGCTCGTTGACCATGATCTGAAAGTATTCTCTCCGGAAAATGAAACGTTGATCGGTGTAGATTTTGACTCCTTGTAAAAAATGCATTTGGAGCAACTTTTTGAACAATGTGTGAATCAAATATTAGTTTGTAGTCAGTAACTGATTCTTTTACGATTTACATGGCAGGAAATAACGTATGCGTTGTAGATTGTGAGATGGAAAATATAGAAGAAAAGTTTTTTGTACCATTTGACTGTTCTTTTTGTCATTTTGACAGGTAAAAAATTAACTTACCAATGAATCACAAAATATAACTGCACACAATTTTATTTTTTTTGCAATGCACGTGAAAAACGCAAAGTGAGGGTGAGGTTGAGGTTGAGAACAGATTTTTAAATCCACGCCCTGATTTAGAGGGTTAAAACTGTTAATATTCTTATATTAGGTGTAGAAATTAATTCAGTGCTGTTAAATTAAATCAGTCGTAACTCTGTTTTAAACCAAAACATTTTCTTGTCGTTTTAGTATTTTGAAGTGGCAAAAGTAATATTTAAAATACTACATATCTTGGCCAAGCAATTGGAATATCATCAAAAAACAGTAGTGAACACAATGGTATCTGAAAAGCAGCATGTAAGGAATTGCATACTTTTCACATTCCAGTCGAAGACGCGAGAGTAATTGTTAAAATAGTGAAAGAGGTCCTAAAATGCATTACGACTTCGTCGACTTAAAGCCACCATCTTTTTTGATAAGGGATTCATTAGTTACGTGGGAGATAGGTGAAAAGTTACACAAAATAAGGTGTTTTGACGCATAAAATATGTTTTCAAATATTTCTAAGTGATGATTTTGACCTTTCTGATCGAAAACGTTCTGGAAAATCGAAAAAAATGAATATGAGAAGCTTGAGCAGCTGTTAATTAAAAACCCAACACAAACTGAACAGGAACTCGCTCAACAACTTGGAGTTATTCAGTAACCAATTTCCTGTTCGGCTGGGAAAAATTCATAAGCTAGGCTGATGGATTTCATATGAACTCAGCTCGACAAATAAAGAAACAAGATGCGATATGTCTATGTCCTCGTTCACAAGATTCAATAGGAATAATTTTTTTTATAAAATTATAACTGAGAATGAAAAATAGGTTTAAGCCATTCGAGTCGAAAGATTTCTTATAAGACGATCCCCAGTAGCCAAACCTTTTATTTTATTTATGTTGAAAATTTAGAAAATAGTTTTCTATTTCCTGTTATTAGTCTTTCCTAATATAAAAATGATGAAGAATCAATGACACATAAGGTGTATCATCTGATTTGTACAAAAAATGTCTACAATGTTAATTTCTCAACTTCTAAACCTCTGGAAGTTGAGAAATTAAAATTGTAGACATTTTTTGTACAAATCAGATGACACACCTTATGTGTCATTGATTCTTCAGCATTTTTATATTAGGAAGGACCAATAACATATCTTGTGTGTCGTACACATAAAAAAGAAAAAAATATAATTAAAGTAGAAAACAACATTAATTTTCAAAATAATAAATAAATATAAAAATATTAGTTTAGATCCAGCAATAAAAAATAGAATGTAGAAGATAACCCATCAATAAAAATTAAAAATAATACACAAGTAATAAGTACTTTTAATATTTACATCATTAAAAATCATTTTTTTTTGTTTGCGGTAGTCTTTGAAACACTCTCAAACATATCCCAGGATTATTTTCAAACGCAGGAGAAAAGTAATTAATCGCTTTTCTTATACGATTAAGGTAGCATTGTTTGCAATTATTTCTTTATATTTTGTTATTTTTACTTCTAGCCAACATTTCAGGTAGATGTTCTGATATTTTAGAAAAAGTAGGTAAATTAACTCAGGAATTTCTAAATAATAACATATATATATACATATATATATATATATATATATATATGTATGTATATATATATATAGTTATCACATTTCATAGCACTATCACCTATATAATCATTAATCCTCACCTATATAATCATTATCCTCTATAATCATTTTTAGACTTTTTTCGGTTACTTTGAAATAAAAATCATCACTTTATTGTAATTGATCATTTTTTGCAGTCCCGACGGTTCTAGTCGTGGGTATTGCAATAATTATCTTTGTGTCTAAGCTTGAAACCAATATAAATTCTATCTTTTACACACCTTTAACTTTTAGTTTATTTAAAAACGACTTTATCTCCTCGACTAGTTCTTTACTACTAACTAATAATAAAAATTAGTGATCATAACACACACTGTGTACCATTCATCTTTTGGAATAGGTATTGCATTATACACCATGTGTGTAATGTATGTATCTTAAGTGGGTTAAACGCCTAAAATCATGGATTATGCTCGGTGAACCATCAACATTGACTCCAAAATTACATATTCACGCCGAAAAAGTGTGATTATATATTTGAGGGGGAAGAGAATTAAGAGTATGGTGTATTATGAGTGGTCTAAACTTGGCAAGACTCTACATTAAATATATTAATTAAATTATAGTTTCAGTAGGTTATTATGAAAAAAATTGATTAAAGTATTAAATATATAATATATTAATATTATATTCAAATATCATATGTTTTATTTTAAGAAGAAAAAAGATTAAAAATATGAATGAAACTACATTTTTGTTTGACTACTTAATGTATACATTTTGTTTATTACTTGCATCAGATTATAATGAAATAAATGCTATCATAATTGACTATCAAATAAATAATGATATGTATAACATTCTGTCAGAGTGACAAATCTTAAAAATAAAAATAAAGCCAGTCGAAATGAAGAAACATATATACATACATACATACATATATATATATATATATATATATATATATAAATATATATATATATATATATATACAGAAAGCTTATGAAAGCTGATATTTAAAATAACGACAACGCACACAAGATATAAAGAAACGATCCGATCTGTTCAAATAATAATAAAAAGTTTATTAATAACCAGTCAGGAATCTCAACCACCATATCATCTTTAATGAAACGTAACTAATATGTCTGAGCAGTTAAACATGTGGCCATCATGATTTACCACAGCGTCTTCGTTTCCAAGACACGTTGCTCTCTGTTATAGCGTAACCGATATCAAAAGTCAAAATGCAATATTGGAATTGTCGTGGCTGAGGCTGTGGCATTTTTGACACGTACCACGGGCGATACCCTATTTGTTTTTTGTATAATTTTTCTGATTAATATACACACAAATATATATATATATATATATATATATGCATTTATATTCGATAATAAATATAAATAATTAATAAAAATCACTTGTATATATATATATATATATATATATATATATATAAAAATATGCTTTTAATTACATTGGTAAAAAAAAGTAATTCGATGTCAGATTTGACGAAAGAAGAGCCGCAGGACGAAATCGAAATCGTGACCTATGGATTGACAGGTGAGTGCAGTGACCACTAACCTTGATTACGGAACTAAACTAGAGAATTCAAATAGCGATATATAAATATAGAAGAGTCGAATGTACTATCAAAGAGCATCATTGGAAATATAATCAATGTTAATAAGCCGCAGGACTAATCAACGTGGTCGACAAACCTGTCTAGACTTCGGCGAGTGGTCAGCGCAAGGCATCGTGGCACCTAATGACAGTTTAATAACTGGCAATATAACAAAACATCATGGCACCTGACGAATACTCAGATGCATCCTACAAATTTATATATATATATATGTACATATATACCTGTAAATATATATAAATGTTTTGCAGCCAGATTATGAAGGCATTGAAGTCTCTGTCATATTTTTTATAAGAAAAGTTTTATTTTTGGCATGTATTAAATTATTACAGTTAATGATTAAAAAAATAAAGTTTTTAATATTAAAAAGAAAATTTGTCGTAAATTACAGATATTGCTTTAATAAAAAAAGTGATTTAGGTTTTTTATACACATATTTAATATTTTCAATCAACAAATATGTTAATTACAGTAAATACCGATATACTAATTGTATCATAAATTAATCTGTTCATACCTGCGGGTTAGAAATGTATATGTTATATAAAGTACACTTTTTTTAAAAAAATATATTATAGTTAACTTTTTTATTATAACATAATAAGTGTGTTCATATATGTTTAAAGCAATATGTGTACCTGTTTGTTTTAAATAGTTGTAATTACGATACATTTATTATTCATATATTTTTTTGTCATAAAAACTATTAAGCTGTCATTTATGAACACTTTGTTGTTAAACATTTTTAAATATAAAAATACTTTTTAAGGAATAATTAGAATACAGAACAAAAAATTAATTTTTAATAATAAATTTAACCTTTTTATAACAAATAGAAGTATTTGATTCTACTGTTAATGTTTTTCAATTTTTTAAACACACTTTTTAGAAGACCACAAACTGGTACAAATCAATTCATGATTTTCTTCTCTTCATTGATTGTGAATTGACAATTAAAAAATATGTCTGAAAATAAGACATCAGCGTTTTTATTTTCTTATTGATTTAATTTTTGTGAATGAGTTTTATGAATAAATGAGTTTATTGTATAAATTCATACAACCAATGATTAATTTAATATCTCACACACTATAATGTACGTAGCAGGTTATCAATGATTCTTTATATTTAAAATAAAAAAATGATTAAAAATGAATATATACATGAATAATTAATGGCTACGAAATATATATATATATATATATATATATATATCATCAACTTCTGTATTGTTTTTCTTTAAAGAAAATAATTTTTTCAGTTAAACAAGTAATAAATATATAGGATAAAACCTTTGTAATAAACAAATATTGGAGATAGTAGTAATTTTTACATATTCTGCAAGTATTATGTTGGTAGAAAAATAATTACGGTTTATGACCCTCAAATTCATACATATTTCTCTCTTTTATGATTTTCTGAGCTGCTTTAAGTGGTCCACAACTATTGGATGACTAACATCTAACATTTGTGTAAGATCTCAAATTAGTATGCGTGGTTCTGATTAAACTAATGATTTCAGTTGGTCGTAGTGGACTGAATAAGACCACTCACGACCTTCTTCATCTTCAAAGCAATCGTCTCCAGAACGAAATTTTTGGAACCGTCATTGCACCGTACTTTCCTTTATAGTACGCACACCAAAAGCATCGTTCAGTTGACGAGCAGTTTTTGCTGCTTAACCACTCGTTTTTAACTCATACAAAAAATGGCTGTTATTTGCTTCTTTTCTATCTTTAGTTCAATAATCCAATTTAAAGCAAAATTAATTATAAAACCAAAATCAATTTTACCAAAATACAGACCAAAAAAAACACTTTAAAATAATATTAACATGAACGCAATGAAATGACACTTTCATTGTAAGAAATTAAGGTTAGAATTTACAAAACAAAAACCGCAATTATTTTTCTATCAACTTAATACATTCAAAACATTCAATTTGGATTCATGTATATAAACTAGTTTAATTTTTTAGAAAATATTTCATAATAATTATTCTTTTTTTAATAATAAAATTTTCTCAGTTTAGAATTAGTTATTTAAAATAATTTTTACATTAAATTATATTTGAAGATGAAATTAATATTTTAATAAAGAGAATATTTTTTTCCTGTAATTTGTTGTAAACTAGTTAATAATATGTTGTGTTTATTATTCGATAACAAAGAAAAATATTTTTATATTATAATTGAATTGCTTTAAAATTTAATGACTACAACGAATTATATTTATATTTTTATCTATGTATTTCCATATTTATGTGTTTAGATTTTCTCAAGGATCATATTCGCACATTTTGCTTGTTAGTGTAATTAAAGGTGATAATAATGATTGTCATTTATAAACCTAATATTATGAATATCATATAGAATCTAATATACGATTTCTTGCTTGACTAAAAATAACTAATAGTTTCTAAGTAAGTATACTG
Organism: Acanthacorydalis orientalis; assembly: GCA_034766995.1. Taxonomy (NCBI): domain Eukaryota; kingdom Metazoa; phylum Arthropoda; class Insecta; order Megaloptera; family Corydalidae; genus Acanthacorydalis; species Acanthacorydalis orientalis. Next base: position 9,232,513 of record CM068317.1, on the reverse strand, counting down.
GAAATAAAATTATGTCTTACAAATTCAATATTATAAATATAAAATGAACTATAATGAAATATAATGTTTTCAGTACTATTGTTCAATTTTTTAATATATAAACTCAATATTTAAAGAAAAAAACATGTTGAGTTACTTATCAATGTTTCCATATTTAATTTAAAGTGACTAAAATATATCCTCTTTTAATAAGAAAAATATTATAAAAGATTATAATTTTATTACTCTTATTGATCTGTTCAGAATTCGAACAACTGGATTCTAATCGAACCTTAAACAACAGTTGATTTCACAGTCATATATTTTATGGTCTTTGTTAGTAATATTTATCTTATAAATTAATAATTTTCTTTAGATTCTGGTTTTAAGATAATTTCATAGTTTTTTTTTCATATTTAGATTAGTATAAATATACTTTTAATGTCTGGTTATGTTTACTATTCTATTGTTTTATTTACATTACGAGCCACTTGTGGTTTTTTTATAATTGTGTTCTGCTGATCTTCACAGTTTTGTATATTTAAAAATTCTTTTAGAGATTGTTGTCAATCTACTAGTAATTGTATTTTTCACAAAATAATTTTTCTCTCACACCACAAAGTACAAATATTTTTTTATTCAAAACATTTTTGATATTGTAATTTTTCATGCTTATTTATGTGTATTTTTATAAAGATTCCATCATTTGTAAAACGCTAAGATACAGAGAAATAAGTGATAAGGTATATACTTTTATATACTTAAGTGTTTTTACATCGAAAAACAAATTCCACATTAAAAAAAAACAATAATTAGTAAATCTTCTAGATCATTTTTTTGTGATTTGTAGAGTAAGAGAAAAGTCAATTTAACCACAGGGTGAGAACTATATTGTCAAGGAGCGTATTTTTAAGTTTTCATAGAGAAGAATTACCACGTTTTTTTTATATTCAATATTTATTTGAATTTCATGTTTAATCTGTTTTATATTGAATTAAAATTTCAAATCATTTGCTGATTTGAGTAAAAGTTTATATCTTAATAGAACAGAACTAAAATAATTTTAAAAAAATTGCCTAGGATTATAATCAATAGATATATTTATCGAAGAAAACAAAAAAATAGGAAAAAAATATTTTAGTATTGCTAGACCTCTCTCCACGCCGGGGTAGGAGAGGTGGCTTCGATCTTCGATCTCTTACCCTCTCTCAGTCTTTAACAAATAATGCACATAGATAATATTAAAATGTGAATCATAATTTTTTATTAGGATTTTTTTTCATTAATTAGGGCGAAAAACATTCGATCACGCGATTCACAGTAACCAGTCATAACACAGACCATGCGACCGACATCAACCAATCAGAACACATCACGTGATATCAATCAGTCAGAGAACGAATAAAAGTCACGAGAACGGCATCATTTTTTCATATTATTAATATATAAAGATAAATTTAAAAATGAATAATAATATCCCAGTCACTTTGAAGAATTTGTAAAAATATGTTCTGCTTTTTTTTTAAAAAAAAACAATAACCGAAATATTTACAATTGTGATGTAAAAAATTTACAAAAAAGCTTTGTAAAAGATAGGAGAAACCATGATACTATTACCATATCTATATATTTACATAATATAAAATAACTTACAGCGATCTTATTGAGAAAATTTGCCTAATTTAATTAAATAAAAACATGTGAGTATTAAAACGATTTTATACAAAAGAAAATATACTTTTATTCTCGACCACTGTATCTAAATTGAGTTTTAAAACGGAATTTTCACTTTCTATACATTAATTTTTTTGAAATGTTATTGAAAATTTTAATTATTTCTCTTCTTAATTAAAATCATATAATCGGTACAAATACCAATCTTCTTCACTTATAAAATTTTTAAAAATTAAATGTATGACTACTTCAACATAAAATATCTTTATCTACCTTTACTCAAACTCTTCTACTCACTGTATTTACCCGAATTATTCACATAATGAGATTGTGTGTAAATATTATAACATTTTTTTTATACCAAAAAAAAATATCTTTTTGACCTGAGGTCTATGGATTGATACGAAGACTTCATTTAACTTCAATTTTAGATTTATATCAATATACCATTTTTTTAATTTTTATTTAAGTAAGACATATTTCTTTATTTTTGAAAAGAAATATAAAATCGAAGAATTTATTATTTTAGACAAATTCTAATTATATATATATATATATATATATATATATATATATATATATATATATATGTATATATATACACATATATATATATATATATATATATATATATGTGTGTGTGTGTGTGTGTATGAACACGGATTTACTAAGAAATTTCTTGATTGATTATTTAATATTTTCTTTGTTTACCAATTGGTTTCAACAACGCATGTTTAACGGACTTATTAATTTTTATTATTAGATATGCGGAAACATGTGGGTGAAATTAATTTCTTTGAACGATAATGGTTAATTAAAAACAGTGTGGGCGATATGTTTCTGTCTAATTAACGAGTGTTTAGCGCATATCCTGTTATTAAAATCTAACACATGCTTGTCGCATTTCACTTCTAACACATTTTAGCATCTATGCAGATATAAAAAATGATAGGTGACATTTTAAAATTCACAATGAATGTATTTATTGTTTACTGTTTAAAAATATACTGAAGAATAATACAAATGTATTTCATATTCTGATTGATAAATATCATTTTCATATATCATTTTTAGTTATAAACTATTTTTTTAAAAGTTATTATAGTCAATATATCAGATTGTTTTATTTATTAAACATTGTAAAATATAGAAATATACTTTCAAGGACGTAAATATTGATTAAAATAATGATAGTAACTTTGAAATAAAACCAAATGTTTTATTTTAAAAAACACGAAGTTTCTATAGTATAAGAGATACTCTTAAGTTTGTGGTTTTATGAGAAAAAAAATACATAAAATAATAGTCTATAACTTTAATTAATGATAAATATATATTTACTAAATTATAATTAATGAGAAGTAAGAATTTTTATTCTTAAATGCACAAAATTGAGATCCGAAAAAATAATAATTTTTTAAAGGTGTATATTTAAATATATCTGATTTATTATTATTAAATAACATCTAAAATATTACAGATCTTGTACACAACTTAAAATTAATTCGTTGTACGTTAATTTTAATTAAAGTCAAACTTGAACTTTATTCAAGTATTTAAATTTGAAAACACTGCTAATAATTTATACAGGTATCATCAATTTATTAAATGTTGATTCGAATGACACCATAAGCATATATTTTTTTTAAACGCTGTATGTATAAACAGTAACGCCATTATTATCCGACCACAAATTATAAAGCAGGTGGTCTTTAAGGTATATCCAATGAGGATTCTGTCTATCTGTCTATCTGACTTGTCAAACTCTGGTCGGACTTACTCTTTTACACAACCGACTGATATCATACAGCTCCCTCCTCCTTCCGTTCGCATTGCTGATCGAAACTATATTTTACAGCTTGGCCGTATGAAATTTTCTTTTCGAATTGTACACTTTTTATTGTTTATTATATTTTCTTAACACGTTTTTATAAATATTTTACAAATAATTTATATACATTTCTTAATTTAATTATTTAATTTTTCTAATCATTTTTATATTCATACATGCACTTAACTTTTTTATTTATTAGATTTATTTATTAGAAATTTTACAATTAATGTATAGGTTGATTCAATTTAGGCTTCCACATGAGGGTATAGTACAGCATTAAGAGGGTTTGCAGGGGTTAAAAAAGTAATGTCATTTTTTACTTAGTATTTTAGTTCAAATCAATACTAAAATACAATTGAACTAAAATAATAAATGGGAGATAATATTTTTTTTAATTTTTGCGTTTTTTTAACACTTTAGTGTGGAAGCCTATGTTAAGTCACCTTACATAAATAAGAAGGAAATAGTAAAATATATTAGAACAATAATTTTTGTCATAATATTTCACTACATATTACAGTTCACTTTAAAAATTTAACGAACTTTTCTTTTAATTTATTTAAATTTCAGTGCTTCTATTAAATATTGTTATTATGAAAATTAATAAAAAAAATTGTAAAATTACCACAACATCAAGCAAATATTCACAACTTAAATTCAATTTTATTATATATATATATATATATATATATATATATATATATATGCTTGTGCTTATGACTTTTTTGAATAATATTAAAAATTAAAACTTTACTATAATTTTGATAAATTACAAAGAATATAAATATACGTGTACGTAAGACAATTTAAAAGGAAACAAATATGAAACTGATTAATATTTGATAAGAAACTAAAATTTACAATTCGATGTTTAATTGAAACAATTTTATATAGAAGATAAAAATTGAATTTCTAGGAATAATAATGTGGACAATTTTCAAAATATTCAACAGAAAGTAATAATCAGATTATTTTGTCTACATAAGAAAATTTTCATATAGGTGTTCTAGGTTCGTGTACTGACAATCACACATAGATAGAGAGATATATTTATTTATTTATATGTTAAAAAAGATTAATATTAGCTTTACAAAATGTTATCTTAATACAAAAAGTTAGTTACCTTTAAATTAAATTTTAAGAATGTAAAAGTAAATTATAACAAGCAGCCCTTTATGTCCTAGTTCTAATTATAGAAAATTTTAAATTAAAATATACAATTTTTGCTGATATAATAGTAAAATATTTTTATTTTCTTTATGACAATGAAATATTATAAATAAACTCATATATATATATATACACACACACATATATATATATATATATATATATATATATATATATATATACACATATATATACACTTCGACTCTGTTACAAATATTTTTTTGTTATAAACTCAGGAATGAAATACAATCTAGGAATACCACTTAAATGAAATGAAATAAAATCCATATATATTAATTTTGTTCATTTATCTTTATTATTAATGCTGTGTATTTCTTTCCATTTTTATCTAATCTCATTATCGATGATTAAATATAAATTTTATTCTAATTAATTTATAACAGCAAATGACTAATTAAGGGCTAATATAAACACAAATGATTCATGTTCATTTGTTCAATTTCTCTACTGTATTTGTATAAATCAGTATTAGATATAGACTTTATTATGTAATGAAATAATACTAGAAATACCAGTGGTATATATATATATATATATGTATATGTATTTCTATGTATATTATATATATATGTATGTATGTATGTGTTTTATACTTGTAAGCAACAAACCATCAAACTATTATTTAGTTACATATTTTTTTAAAAAAGCGATGCAGGTAATGAAAATGTATGACAATGTTCGTTGTCGCAAAAAATTTGTACAGAAGTTAGGATTTCAATTACTCTTTGATACTGTCTATTGATAGATATAGTAGCAATTTTCACTGAATATGTATTCTTTTTAGGAATTTGACGTTTTATGTACATTTATTGTAATTGGTTTCATACCTATGTACCTAGATTTGAATGTTTCTTGTCTTTGAGGTCACAATTTGATTTTTTATACTACTATCGGTTTTATTTGTATTTGTCTTTTACTATCGACACATTCGGGTAGATACATAGGGATTATTTACCTGACAATATTAGTATATGAAATGGTAGAAGAAAACATCAAATAGTGACCTCCAAGACAGGACACAATTTGAATCCATATATATTTGAATTTTTCTTTAATCCAAAAGGAATTTTTTATCCTTTTCAGGCAAATGACTAAACTTTAGTGACAAACTAATGTATATATATATATATATCCAATATATATACATATATATATATCAAATATATATACATATATATATATATCCAATATATATACATATATATATATCAAATATATATACATATATATATATATCAAATATATATACATATATATATCAAATATATATACATATATATATCAAATATATATACATATATATATATATATATATATATATATGTATATATATGTATATATATATGTATATATATGTATTTGATTTACATATTAGATAAATAGACCTAATGAAATCATAAGTGACAGATCTGTCTTTAACGATAAACTTTTTCAGATTGAATAAACATATTTGATAAAAAAAATAAATTTAGATAAAAAACATATTTTCATTTTATAAAAACAACATTGAAAGAAAACTAAAAACACAGCTCATCCAATTTTTTAAATAAAACTACCTATTTTTTTAAAAAAATTATGCATTTTTCTAATTATACATTTTAAATATATTTTATTTTTCTGATACTAAATTTAAAATTTAAGTTCAATTAAGTTCTATTTTATAAAATAGAAATCATTGACTATAATATTTATTGTTTGAATTTTATTATATATTGTATTTTTCTTATTTCAGAAATTCTAAAGATTTCTGATTGTCGTTAGTAAACCAATTTTATATAAAATTTTTTTTGCTCGGCGTTCCTGCATTTGACATAAAAAAATTGTGATCAAAATGTTTAATATTTGATAATTTTTCATTTTAATAACAATTTATACACTTAACTATGGCAATCCCAATATATGTGCTTAGAACGTTAATTTTTGCATACATTAGTTGCTTGGTAGTATATTTTTTAGCACCATTGCAAAGGTCTGAAATAATGCAGCCCAGTGGTATAATTTGTGAACTACTTAAAGAGATGGCTTCTGGTAGTTGTGTTATCTATCTAACAAATGGCAGCTGTTACTTAAAACTTAGAACAGTGGAAAAGCCTAGTAACCTGCTTAAAAGTCTTGTACTTCTAATATCTTTTAAGTCAAATGTACTGTACTTAGTAGTAGATAAATGAGTTAAAGTATTGAAAATTTTTAGATTTAATCATAGTCCATCAACTGTAAATGTGACTTGAGATTAATCTAATAAATTTCTTTTTATTTAAGGTATAAACTTTATATTTTCGTAATCAAATTTATCAATTGATCAATCAATCGATTTACTAACCTTTAGAATAGAATGTCAATTTTATAGAATATGAGAATAAAGGAATATAACAAAAAAAAATATTTTATTTCCATCAGATTTCTTTGAGATATTTTCTCTTACTACAGTTCTAACATTATTATACTTAAATTTACTCTCACAAATGATTTTTTCTTCATCTCACAAGTATCTGTTCTGTGGCCAAAGAGTGCTGAGGTATAAAAAAATCTGCTGATTTTAATTATTTGAAGATTTTTCTATACTCTGTCATTTAGAGAAGGATGCCATTGACATCAAAATGTAGATAAGAAACAATTAATAGTAATTTATTGATCAGAAAAACTTTTTTCTAGTTTTTGGGTTGAATAAAGAATAAATTTGTAAAAATGTCTTAATATTTATAACAGAATAATTCGAAAGCTGGAAGAGACACATATTTTTTTTATAAAATATCTAAAATTGTTCGTTTGATTCTAAGTATAATATTCTACATCGTCCCAGATGGTTTCGAATTACACGAATGCTAACCGTTTATTTTTCAATGGATAGGAGAACAAAACAAGTCACGTTGGATGTATTGTATCCATCACATAGCCTACTGCGATGATCGGAATCAAGATTACGCATACCTTATCACTCAGTGGGCTGCCTTACCTGTCTGTCTCTGTCAGTCAACGATTACTTTACCAATACGTGCCCCCTTCAAGCAGTCAACTGTATCGACTAAACTAATAATTAAACTGCGCTATCGGTTTTATAAACGATAATTATAAATGTAAATCAGATATATATATATATATATATATATATATATATATATTTATATATATATATATATATATATATATATATCTACATATGTATAATGTATTGTTTAAGAAGACCTGAACGAGAAAAATATCTACGAAATGTATTTTGACAGATTTTTAATTGTGAAATCGCAATAAAAAAAAATTATATAGTAAAGGTTTGGGGTATGTTTAACAAAATATGAAATGAGTGAACGAATACAAAAATATTTTTATAATTTTTTATTTTCAGCAGTTATATTATTGGAGAAATTTATTTTATGTAATTTATATTTTATTTGTGTATATATATATATATATATATATATATATATAAAAGTTAATTTATTGAAGAAAGTGTTTTATTTTTAATTATTATTTCTTAAAGTGTGTTCTAATAAATAAATATTAATTTACTATGTAATGAATTGTAAATATTAGGCTGGTAGGAAAATAATTACGGTTTTTGTTTGAGTTCTAACCTTAATTTTTTTCAATGAATGTGCCATTCATCGTTTTCATGTTAATATCATTTTTCGGTCTTTATTTTGGTAATATCGACTTTGGTTTCATTATTACTTTTTGCTTCAAAAAGAAATAGTGAAACCAAATAGAATTAAAATGAACTGAATTAAATTTGGATTACTGAATTAAACAAATAAGAGCAATTTTTTCAAGATTTCCGAGTTCAAAACGAGTGGTTAAGTAGTAAAAACTGCTGATAAACTAAACAATGCTTTTGATGTGGGTGCTGTTAAGAAACTTACAGTGAAATGGTGGTTTCAAAAATTTTGTAATGGGAACGATAGCCTTGAAGATGAAGATCGTATGTGTTCTTTAGTTCATAACGACTAACTGAAGGAGTTAGTCTAATCAGAACCAAGCACAATAATTCGAGAGCTTACACAAAAGTTAGATGTTAGTCATCCAACAATTCTGGTCTACTTAAAACTACATAAATCACTTTAAATTTGAAGATTATAAACTGCAATTATTTTTCTACCAAGCTAATAACTGGTATGTTTAATTAGTAAAATATAAACGTTTTATATACATTTTATTTTTAATTCATTTACTTGATGATTGAAAAATTGTAATTATACAATTCATAATAATATTGGGAAATTATTGATTTTATCTTTGTTTATTGTACTCAGTAAGCATAAATATGATTGTTTAAATATATTTTGTACCAAGGGTAAACATCATTTGTAACAATAACTTTATGAAAAGAAGAATTACTGGTTACTGTGTAATTTTAAAAGGAATGACATAATAAAAAAATATCTTATTTGCAATAGGAAAATTTTAACTTAAAAAAAGATATTGAAAATTATTTCGTTAGAAATAACAAATGTCGAATGAATAAATCATAATTTCAATTTATCTTATAAAAAGTTATACGAGTTTGTTAAATCCACGAAATTAATATTAGAAAGAATACAAAATTATTTTCATATAATTTTTTTTTAAAAAAAAGTAAGGAAAATTAACAACTAAATAAAAGAACTCAATTGAAATCGAAAAAAAATGGTTTAACTTGCAGATAATTGAGACTTTTTTTAATAACTGGTAAGTTTTGGCTCTCGAGTCATCTTCAGATAGTTTTTATGAATAAGAACAAGGCTGAAAACAGTCAGCTTCATGCAGTCTTTTGATAAAATTAACAATCTATCTGAAAGTAATTCAGCAAGTTGGTGGTACTTAAAACAAATAATTCATTGGCTACATCAGTGTCAAAACCATACGAATAATACATTAACTAATTACAGGTAAAGAACCTACAATTATAACTTAATTTTTGAGAATAATTAAGTATTCAAATAATAATTGACAATTATATTTTGAAAGGAATATCAAATCAATGTTCCTATCAAAAATATGCTTCTTTGTATTAATTTGTGATATATAATTATAAACTATTGTTTGGTACAAGGGAAGAATTTCATTTATTTTTAGCGACGAAATATAAATTATAAAATTTATGCATTCGGTCATTTTCATTGAAATTTTTATTCAGGTCTCAGTTAGATTTTTTGTATCTTAGCTCTCATATGAGGATTACATAGTTATTGAAATGCATATAAGTAACAATCAAAAATGTTCATTAATTATTTATTATATATTTTTGACCAGAAAAAATTGTTAAATTTTGATGTGTAAGAGAATAAATCAATTGCGAAAATCATACTGTAAGTTTTAAAAATAAGTATATATTTAGAGTTTTTATTAGTTTCATTTCTTTTTAAAGTTTTCAAAACCTCCAAGTATCAAACTTAGAAAGAAATCGAAGATAATGTAAACCGTACATTCAGTTTTGGCACATGTTTCATTAAAACTGTTTCAGAAAATTAATAATCAACAATTAAATCATTTATAAAAAAATAGAGAGAGAGATTAAAAAATTAAGGAGTTTATTATAAAAATTAAATGACTATATTTTTTTTTAAAAAAAAACAAACAAAAAAAAGATAAACCTTTTATGATCTCTCAAGTAATCATTGATTTAAGTTTAAGGATATATAATATACATTTGAAAAATGCACATAAAGGCATAAAAGAATTACTACATTTTTTATAATCTTTGAGTACCAAAAATATGAGAAATGATTAGATCATTTACTTACTGAAATGCAAGATAAGTAAAAATATAATAAAATAACTCGATAACAAACAATACAATATTTCAAGTATTTAAATTAAAATTATATCATTTGTTAAACACAGGTAAAAATGATTTTTTATCTCTTTTGCATTAAATAATTTATTTTACAAAAATACAGTATATATATATATATAATTCATATCTAGAATTATTAAAATATATTAACAAATAGATAAATCTAGAATGTATTTTTTGTATGATATATTATTTTATAAAAACTTTACATTATCTACAAACATATATATATATATATATATATGTATATATATATATATATATATATATATAATATGTGTGTGTGTGTGTGAAGACAAAAATATGTAATCCACACAATTATTCAAACTCAGTCAACCATTTAAATAAAAAAATAACTTCATCTGTCTTCCAGAACAATCAATAACTTCAATAAAAACGACATCCACATCATAAAAATATCTTCAAATATTATATAAAGTTCAAGAGGATCTAACGAAATCACCTTTGTGACAAAACACATTAGGGTTGATATTTCTATACGACATTTAATGACCATCGGTGTGTTTTGAATCTTTCAGAATAAAATGTACATATTTTAAAAGGTGTTGATATTTTTTTATTTACAATAAAAACCTTTGCTACTGTGTTGATTCTTCAGTTTGTCACCAACATCATTAATAACCATGACTTGACATTATTACATATGTTTCGGTTTGAATTTTGTACAGATCTTTTAAACTATTCAGAATGACAAGAAAGTGAACATTGGTGATATGTTCGTTTTTTTCAGTTATTAGATTGAATTTGAATACTATACACAATTTTAATTTAATAATATAGATTAGATGGAATAAATAAAAATAAATGAATTCAACTGGAGAACTATTCATGTTTCATTTATTTTTTTATTATGCTTTCTTTTATATTTTAAAATAGTATAATTGAAAATGTATTGAATTAATAATATATTATTTATTGAATAAAATTGATTCTTGTATAGACTGCTTTTATTATATTTTTATAGAATTTTCAAGAAGGCTAATCTATGATTTGTAATCATTTTAATGCTTGTATTACATTATAACCAAGCAATATTCTTTCTTATGTTATTAGGTTGGTAGGAAAATAATTACGCATTTTGTTTTCTGAAATCTAACCTTATTTTTTTTCAATGAAATTGTCATTTTATTGAGTTCATCTTAATATCATTTTAAAGTGTATTTTTCGGTCTGTATTTTAGTAACGTCGACTTTGGTTTTATTGTTAACTTTGTTTCAAATTGGAATTTAGAATTAAGAATGGAAAAGAAGTAAATAAGAGTAATTTTTATATGAATTCAAAACGGGCAGTAAAGCAGCAGAAGCTGCTCGTAAATTAAACAATGCTTTTGGTTTGAGTACTGTCAAGGAACTTACGGTGAAATAGTGATACCAAAAATTTCGTGCTGAGGACAAGACCCTTAAACATTAAGAAGGTCGCTAGTGCCTTTCTTCAGATCATAACGACCGACTGAAGGCATTACTTGAATCAGAACCACACACAACTATTCGTGAGCATGCACAAAATTTAGACATTAGTCATCCAACAGTTCTGGACCGCTTAATGCAGCTAGTAAAATCAAAAACGAGCGAAATGTATATGAATTTGAAGGTCATAAATCGCAATTATTTTTTTATCAACCTAATACAAACTTTTCTCTAACACATATCGCAATTTCTTTCTAATTAATTTTTATATTACTGTTACAGTAATCTATTATTTCAAAATGTGATTGATTCCATGGGCCTATTAACTGTTTAAGTTAATCTTTTTTCAATCTTTATATCTATATATATATATACATACATATATATATATACATATATATATATATATATATATATATACATACATATATATATATATATATATATATATATATATAATTACGGTTTATAACAATCTGCAACACAAATAAAAAAGGTAATGATACGATTAGTCTTAAATTTTCAATTGTTGTGATAATTTTTTCACATATATTAAAAAAATGCTATAAGATTATTAAGTACAACAAGAAATATTTTCAATAATTCTTGAGCTTGCACAAAAATTATATGTTCTAATTCAAACAGTTCTAGACCATTTAAAACATAAAATTATTAAAAATATATATGAATTTGAAGGTCGTAAACCGCAATTATTTTTCTACCAATCTAATATATATATATATATATATATAGTGTATGAAAAAATGTATGAAATTTTTAATTAAATATGTATTTTAATATATACCTTTACTAAAGTACTAAGTTACCATTTTTAAATATATATATATATATATATATATATATATGTGTGTGTGTGTGTGTGTGTGTGTGTGTGTGTGTAGAATAAATTTTATTTTAAGAACTGTTACTATTTCTCTATCCAGTGGCTGATAAATTACATAAATTCATTCTTTAAGAATAATAAATAATATTTCCTGCATCTATTCTCGAACGCTGAACTTGCACAAAACTTGTTTATATAGATTTAATATTTTTAATATATTATACGAAAATTACTCGCGGATATAAAAGAGAGTGACAAGTGAAAAAGAAATATACGAAATAAAAGAATTAATCAGTGTACGTATTGTGGGCGTTAGATACGAGTACCAGCGTACACGGTCATCCACTCTAATATGTTTCCTTGCACGATATTTGAATCTGTATCTGGAATTCGTGCAACAGAAATCTCGCAACACCTGCAAAAGTCTATCAATAAGGCTCGATTATCATTCATGCTTGTCTTTATTCATATTTAGATTTTGAATCGAATACTGGTTGCTTGTACTTAATACATAGATGAATGTGTGTGTTGCTGGTTTGTGTGTGTGCGACGACACAAATGCACCTCAGTATTGGGTGTTATTTGTGTGTATTATATGCTGTTCAGGTTAGAAGTACTGTTCAATAGCGACCGGGGTCTCTCCTTTTAATCTGTATTTATCTGTGAAGTCTCGGAATGAGAGTATATGAATGCTACTGGTATTTTGGAATTGTTTGGTGTACACACAAAAGAAAATATTATTTTGATTTAAATTCAACAAAAAATATTAGATACTTTTTAAATAATTTTCTTTCATTAGCAATCGATTTAACATAATGTTCAATATCATTCTCCTAGTACTAAATATTTTATCTATAATTTAATTTATTTCATAATTATTTATAAAAATATTATTTATATTAGAAATTATAAAAAAATGAATATAAATGATTTTATTACGTTTTTGCATATTTGATCATATATAAAATCTATATTTTATCTATTAAGAATAAATAATATAACTTTTAATATTAAATTTCTATAGTCTTTCCACAAAAACAGTTTTGTAGTAATTTAATTTTTTATTAATTGAGGATAAATATACTTAAAATTATTTCATACTTTTCAATAAGTGAATCGTGAAAAAATATATTATTAATTTGAGAATAATTATTTTAATTTATTATAATTCTGCTGAAATATAAGAGTTTTTTACTCCATTTTCTTAATGTGATTTTTTTTGATATTTTAGAAAATTTCAATATTTAATTTAAATAATTATCTTACATTTTTATTTGAATTTATTCTTAAATTATATTAATATTTTCAGTACTTATAAGGCTTTCATAGAGAAATTTTAAAGAATATCTTCTTGTCAATTTATATAAATATTGATTGTGATATAAAATAGAAATTTTCCATATACATCCTATCAAATATTTTATTAATATAAAGTTATAAGTCAGAAACACAAATAGTTTCTCTTTATTATGAAAATGAAATCTTATTAAAATTTTTCAAATATATTCTCTTAAAACAATTTAAAAAAGAAGTAATAAATGATTTTTTAATAACATCATTAATATTAATATATATTTCTGTAAGATATAAGGGGAAGATAAAAAGATTTGGTCAAGTGTTTGTAAATTTTGAATGATTTAAGATATTGAGCTGAAAGAAAAACAAAAAGAAAGCTTGAAATACATCGTTTCAAACAGAGTATTTATTTTTTTACGTAAATATCAATATTAGAAATAAATTTCTGACAACGTGTAAGTAGTTTATTCATACATTTATTAATCAATAATTTATTTATTTAAGTTATGAAATCTTATGTTTGTTCCTTGAAATGATTTTCAATTAGAGTTTTAATTTCACCGCGAGATTAAATATGGCTTCTTTTGAGGTTGAAAAAGTAGAAATATGGTCTCTATAGAATATTTGGTCTCTACAGACGGTATGAGAGGATATTAAATTTAGTCTTCATTGAGACTTTCTGTATGAGCTTTAAGATATGTATTTTCGTTCTGTCAAGAAGTACCGTTCAATCACAGTGACCCCAAATGCAAGAAATATGTCTTCATCACTTTTACAACATATTGTAAGTTCACAGTTTATCTTATTTCCAAGAATTTCATGAAATGAACAAGCTATTTTTACCTACAGCACAGATTTGGAAGCATATGACTTTCAATTAGCCTGAAAACTAAAATGTTTTTTTTTTTAAAAAAAAATCAACCAAATTAAGACTACCATGAACGATTTTCTAGAAGAACAAATATTTCTTCACTGACAGAATATAGAAACTTGTTATAGGTTGACAGAAATACACTCAGAAAGGTGATGATCATGTAAAAAATACATAAACTACTTGTTAGTTTATATTTTAAGCTTCCTTTATTTTTCTGTTTTGACCCAATGTATCCTATCATCCAAAAATTATGAACTTCTTTGCAAAAATTTTAGTTTCCCCTACTGTGATTAAATAATTTGACTTTAATTTAATTTCTTTCATAATTATTTATAAAAATATATTTACAATTAAATACACATACGTATACATTATAGAGCTATAAAAACAAAAATGTGAATATAAAATACTTCATTACATTTTTGTATATTTTATCGAAAATTAATAATATTTTCCTTACTAGAAATAAAAAAAATCATTTTTTATAATTTTTGTAGTAACATAATTATGGTAAAACGACTAAATATTAAATGAAAAAAATTGTGTAAATGTATTATATATATATATATATATGTATATATATATATATGTATATATATATATATATATATATATATATATATATATGAGTATCCATAAGTTGTAAGTCTTTTTTAAAAAGTGAATTAGATTCAGATTGACACAAGTCTCCGACTAGTGAAGACGTATTTTTTTCTCGTATATTGTAAAACATATTGAGGATTTATTGTTTTGAACAAAAAAAATTACTTCTAATATCAAAAAACAAAATGGAAAACTACCAAACTTCAGAATATCATAAACAACCGCAACAAAAAAATTGTGATAACTATGGACAGGCTTTGAACGTCAAGAAGTGCCAACATTGGTTCAGAACATTTGTTAGTGGTGATTTTGACTTCTCTGATAGTATTCGAAATGGAAAACCTATTGAATTATATAATGATGTTTTAAAACCACTGGATGAGTCGAATCCAAAATTAACTGTGCAAGAAATAGCTGACACACTTGGCTCCACTTGATAGACAGTGAAAAGACACTTTCAAGAAAGGTATTTAGGCAAGGAATTTAGGTTCCAGATCAACCTGTCTAATACAAACAAGATTAATGGCGGACACTTTGTACATTGTTATTGACTAGGCAATGAAGTGATCAATTTCTTGGCAGAATTGTCACCTGTGATGAGAAATGGGTCCTATACAGCAACGTGAAACCCTCCAATTAATGACTTTCTTCGAACCAACTAACATAACCCACACTTAAACTAGACCTGGCATTGTAAAAGGTGCTATGGTGTGTTTGGTGGAATTGCACTGGCATAATTCATTTTGAGTTGTTAAACTGGATGAAACAATTTCCTCTAATGTTTGTTGTCGACAATTAGAACAGTTATATAACGAATTATTTAAAAAAATGACTGGATCTGTTCAACAGAAAACACGTCATACTACAACATGATAACGTCAGACTCCATGCAGCAAAAACAACCCAAGAAAAAATAAAGTCGCTTAACTGGAAAGTTTTACCCTGCCCACCATATTCACAAACGGATTATCATTTATTTCGATCTATGGAATATTCTCCTAAAAATAAAAGTTTCGAAATATCAGTGATGTTTAAGTTTATCTCAAATCATATATTTTCTTCTCACATATTTAAGGTATTTGCACATCTTTTATATTGTCGTCTTGTTATAGTTGACCGTACCTGGAGGTACAAGACCCCGATAACAATCTTTTCCATGTGTTAGTTTATGCCTTGGTTATCATTTTTTGTCGATCTTCACAAATAACGAACATATGAGAAAATTCATATTTTCATCATATCCGGCACATTTTTATAAGAGAGGAATTGAAAATTTACAGAATAGATAGAAAAAGGTCATGAATAATAATGGCGAATATACAGCTGGTTAGAAAATAATAAAAAATGGACTCATATGTGTGTTAAAATTTGAAATAATTGATTACTTATGAGTACCTTTAATATAATACCAATCTCAAAATTCATTTAACTATATTTATGCAAATATCCAGAAATTTTTCGATACTATAAAACCGTTATGTCAATTATTTATTTCTGTAATAGAATTCAAGTTTGGATATAAAATTTTTCTTATTTTAAATTCTCAATTATAGATAAATTATTCAATTGATTAGAATTACACAAATCTGGCCAACTTTATCAATGAATCAATATTAGTGTAAATCTCAGATGTGTCTCCTACATTTAACTCAATAACACAGCTGTCCGTATTATTATAAAAATTTGTGTACGGCCACTTCCCCGGAAATACAATTTTAATATTCAAAGTGAACATTCGCATCCGATAAAGTACGCCATCTGAGCACAAACAGCACGCAATCAAAACATCCAACGTAGAGCAAAGTATTCAATATGATAAAGGTATTGCGCGCTTACTGGTTTTATTTTACTTTGTGAATAATATCATCGCGTTATTGAATGTGGAAGGTTTAAAACTATAAAAGGGGTATTTTGATGAGCGTTTGAGATACGTTTGAATCGGTCGAGTTCAATATGCAGATGGCGTGTTGCTTAGGAACAACAAATACAACGACAATCGTTCCGATTTCTGAACATTTGAATGAATGAGCGGATGAAAACGGTAGTACAGTATGGAAATTTATATATATATATATATATTCAGGCGTATATGTTCTTTTTTGTATAAAGAATCGTAGCGTCGTTTCATTGTTGTGTCGATGACATCGGTTAGATCGCGGCAATACGTTTTACTTTTCGACAGTGTTTAATATCTTGATCGTTTTTGTGAACATGTGAAGGTTTTTTTTATTTGTATTCGAGTCGAAGCTTTTGTTCGACTAATATTATAATAAATGTGGAAGTATATGCTTGAAGATTTTATTTAAGATTGCCTATCTGTTAGAAATGATTTAAAAGAATCACTTAATTTTAATGATTTTCTAAGAAAGAACAATACATTAATAGTTAATGAATTAAAATATGAGGAAATAGTCGATAACCGAAAAATAAATATTTAAACATTGAAATTTATGATAATGAAACAAAATTAATTTACAAAAATATAATTTTATAAAAGAAATGTTATTAAAATATTTTGAATGGTTTTGGAAGCTTCTATTTTCTAGAATTCTTTTCACCATTTGTTTTATCTTAAGATTGACTAATATATCTTTTTTAGTTTTTTTTACACTATATAAAGATGACACATCCTGAGAATAGTTGTAGAAACTATTGAGTTGTTCGGAAAGATCATGCCGATTTTTAAGGAAAATCAAAAGTAACATTTTTATATATTGATATATATTTATTCAATTATATATTCACCATTTTATTTCGCAATATTTCTTCACCTTTATTCATCTTTCATGCAAATTAGAAATTCGACGAAAACTTCTCAAAATGATTTTTTATGTCGACCAGAGTTAAAATTCTTGGAGTTAAGAGAATTTTGCAAAGACCTGAATAAGTTAAAATCAGAAGTTGCGATTTCAAGTGAGTAAGGTGGGTGGAGTAGTATATTCCAGCCAACCTTCAACGATTTTTATCGAGTAGTCAAAGAGACAAGATCTGGAATTGTCCTAATAGAGCACAACGCACTTCCTATTAGCTAATTCTGATCGTTTTTCCTGAATCGCTGTCTTCAATTCATCCAATGACGAGGAATAATTACCTAAATTTATCGATTGGTTGTCTGGTAGGAGCTCATAATATAGGATTCATTTTAATCCTACCAGACAAAGAGCTTGATTTTCATCTGATGGAGACTGTCTTTAGGGGTAGTTAATGTTGATTCATTTCGCTGACTCCAGAGACTTTGTCGCTTAACATTATTATAAACGATCAATTTTTTATCACTCGTTACTATTTGTTTCAAAAACAATATGTTTTCGTTGCGTTTGTACAACGAGTCGCAGATGGAAATACGATGTATCAATTTTTTTCGGTTAAACTGAAATTTTAGTATTTCTAATAATTAACGTATCGAGTTATTCTTGATCTGTGTTTTGATTTGACCATCATCAGTGATGGAGGGTCTACCCGAACGTTCTAGATCTTTAAGGTTGAAATCACCAGCTCTAAACTTAGCGAACCACTTGCGCGCCGTTCTTTCAGATGAAACTTCTTCTCCGTAAACAGCACATCTTTTATTTGTTGCTTGTGTGTCATTTTTTCGTTTCTAGTATTAGAAAAGAATCAAGTGTCTAAAAATCACTTTGTTTTTTTCTATCTTTAAAAGAGTACAAAACTAATAAAATCAATTTATCTCAAATGATTTTTTTCTTAAGATGTTCGAAATGTCACCTTTCAGAATATGTACACAAGTCATATGCTTTCAACAATTTTGATACATTTAGACATGTACCGAAACCACCTACCAAAAATCGGCATGAACTTTCCGGTTAACCCAATAGAAACAAAATAACCAAAAAGGACAAAACCCACCAGAAAAATACTAAAGAGATCAGAGTATAAAACAATTATTACTGTAAAAAAATCTTTAAGTTGATAAAGTAAACTTACTATATTTCTGTTTTAATGTTTGTTAAATTAATTAAAATATATATATGTATTTCAATACAAGATCTAAACCTGAAAATAGATCTTTTATCTGACTGATAAAAATGAATCCGACTGATAAAAAAGAAATGAAAGTAAAACAGCAATGGATTAAAAACAAAATATATTCCTTTAATGAAACGTAAGCTCTAATAAGAAAAAAAATTACATAAAAAGCTTTCGTTTTTTCAAAATTAATCTTTAAATTAAATCTCGTGGAAAACTAAATTATACAGAATGATTTTAAATGTGCTGGAATTTTTTTCTCATAATTTTGAACATATTTACAATATTTTTAATATATTTTAAATATTTTCATGTATATTGAAGTATCAAAAAGTATTTATAATAAGATCCAATATCGTATATTATAAAAAAAATGATTTTGATTTTTCATTTTTTAGAAGATACACACATATATACATATATATATATATGTTAGAAATTTCCTTGATAATATTCAATACGCTGTTTGCATTTCATACTAAAAACCCTTTTCCACTTTACCGTACTCAGACATCTCCTTGAATTCGGTTTTTGATTTGATTTTATATTCGTGCGCAGTATCTTAATGAAGGAGTATAGCTACTAGAAAGATACGTTGTAAAACTGATTATAGGGTACGTTCTCGTTACAAATCTTAATTTTCGAAATCGACGACATTATGTTTTCGTCTCAGTTACACTTATACACAGACTCGATTAATTGTTTCTTTTTATTAGACACGGAGTGTCACAAGAAATATTATCGTTTGAGATGCACGTAGTTGACGATCGCAACGAAAGAGGGAAGATGTGCATGATTCGATGAATATTCAATAGTGTACCGCTAGTTGGCAGCACAGAAGTAGTAAACGAGCATCGAAAATCAGGATTAGGTAAACTCTGTTCGTTCTAAGTTACTCACTGGATTATATCTTTTACATTCACATTTATTCTAGAGAAGATTTTTTTATTTCTATAATTAAATAACACATAGAAATCAATTATTAAAAAATATTTTATCAAAATTAAACTATGTAATTTTTTTTAATTATTTTAACTTGTTACATATTTAATGTTGTTTTTTAATATCAGAGAGACGATTCATTCGGAATCGATTCTTCAACTAACTCGATGTGAAGAATCACATATTGAATCAATTAACATTCTTTAGATCAACCTAAACAATTAATTAATTCAATTAGATTAGTGGGTTTGACATTTTTTGAAGATATATATTCTCTTTATATAATAAAATAGGAATAAAAACATTTCAACAGCCTCCTTTAACCCCTTAAGCGTTTTATTTTATTTTGAGAATGTGTCCTGCTGTGCTTAATTATTTCTAGACGATGACGAGTATACTCGAAGAACACAAAGTAAATGCACTTGCTGTAAGACTGAGTTAAATTATAACAAAATAATACATTTTTTTAGTTGTTTTTTTGAAATTTTTTTAAATTTATTGGTAAGTAATTCACAAATCATACTTCATTACTGTTTGTTGGCATCCATTTTTTTTAATCTTGAATGTTGTTTCAAATTCAGGCGACTTTCCAAATATTGCTCAGCATATAAATAAATTTGCTCCATTATTATGTTTAGTAAGACATAATCCAAAAAATATTCCATATAAAACACATATTTGGTTTTTGAAGAATGAGGATTAGTGAAATTTTGGGCCAGGGTGAGCACTAAATTTAAATGATGATCGGTCTCCAGTTCTAATATTTCATTGTAAAATTGATTTTTTATTTTCTTTATCGGATTCATTATCTTCTTCAGTGTCCTTGTATGTAAAACCGTATCTTCATTATTTTTTTCAACCTCATCACTACTTTCATTAGAAGACGTTACAGATGTTTTATCTATTTTCATTTTTCTTGAATGTATAGATACATTTTCATCATTATCAGTAAAATTCGTCTGGGAAGATAAATAAAAACATTATTCACTTCACAAGTTTTTCTATTACATCCTATAATACCTTCTCGAGATAGCAGACGTAAGATTCAAGGAACAAAGTAAAAACTGCTTAGAAATATTCTAAAATATGCTAAAATTACAAATATATATACATATATATGTTTTACCTAAATTTTACAATAAATAGCAAAAGCGAATTTTTTCTACATGAAGAGTATACTCGACATTAAACAAAAATATGCAATCTTTTCATGACAAGCATTCTCGACATAAACGTTTAAGGGGTTAACATCAAATATAAACTAATCTTACATATTTAAATAGATATATATATATATATATATATATATATATGGGAGTTATTTTTTTGTTTAATATTTAGAATAATATTATTTGTTTATTTGGACTAGTCTGTAATGAGAAATATACATTATATTACTCTGAAATAATATTTATAATTATGAAACTTATTAATTTTAGCTGTAAAATGAGAAAAAATATTTTACTAAATTTTGTTAGATGACTTTTGTTATTCAATATACCATTCAGAATTTTGGTAGTATTTTTTACTTTTTTCCAAATAAGTATATTTGTTCTATGTTAAAAAATAACTTTAAAGGAAGTAGCTTTGATAATTCTTTTTTTAGAAAGAAAAGTTTTTTAGTTAAAACGGAATATTTTTAATTTATTAATTAACTTTGAGTGAGTGTTTTTAAGTGAGCGCTATATATCGAATGTATATATAGTCGGCTGTAGCATATGAAAATCGTTTCATGGCGAGTGACTATAGTCGCCTGTAGTAGCGAAAAGGTTAAGGATAGAAGTATGTATTAAAATATTTTAATATTAGGTTCATAAAAAAACTATTACAGTTTATAATCTTCAAATTCGTTAAATTTTTTTAATTTAAGTGATCTTCAATGATCCAGAACTGTTGGATGACTAACGTCTAACTTTTGTAACAGCTCTAGAATTGTTGTGCGTGATTCTGATTCAACTGACGCCTTCAGTTAGTCATTATGAAATGAATAAGGACACCCGCGATCTTCTTCATACTCAAGGCTCTCGTCCCCTGTAAGAAATTTTTGGAACCAAAATTTCACCATATGTTCCTTAACAGTATCCCCACCAAAAGAACTGTTTAGTTTATGAACAGTTTCTGCTGCTTTACCACCCGTTTTGAACTCGTACAAAAAATGTACTTATCTACTTCTTTTTTGTCTTTAATTCAATATCCCAATTTGTAGCAAAATTAATAATAAAACCGAAATCAATGTCACCAAAATATAGACCGAAAAAGGCACTTTAAAAAGGTATTAACATAAAAACGATAAAATGACACATTCATCAAAAAAAGTTAAAGTTCAGAAAACAGAAACCGCGATTATTTTCCTATCAACCTTATAAATATTTGTTCTTAAAAAAATAATTAGATTATTATAAGTCTGTAAATAAATTATAAACAACTGTATTTCAAATGAATTTTTTTTAAAGTGGAAAAATTAATTGTTATTTTAAACAAAAAAAAGAATTTAATGAAGACGAATATAAACGAGAACTGATTTTATTATATATATATATATATATATATATATATATATACATTTATATATATATATATATATGTATATATATATAAACACATACATATTTATGTATGTGTGTAAATATAAACACAAACGCTTCGTGTTTCGACGATTCCATACAATCTCTTTCAACAACATTTTTCCTTTCAGCGTTGTCATTCATTTACTTCAGTTACGTCCTTATATTGCGTGCCGTTGTTATGTATTTCTTTTTTTTCAAACAGAGTGCAAATAAGCAAAAATCGTCTAATTGAACAGACACATGGATCAAAGCGTTTCACGTCCGACATCCTCCTTACGCCGATGTCTGCTCGCCTATTTATTCACCGACCGAACGAATGCATAGACGATCGTAACAAACCCAACCACCACCTCCTCATTCTTTCTCATTTAAAAAGATACGCCTACAAAAATTCCGATTTGATTCGAGTTCTTATTACCTACAACATTGACATGACGGACAGTTCTAATCAAGGAACTGTCGACATTATATTCTCGATGCCTTCGTTCGTTGCTCGCCTTTTGTTAATAATAAGAAAACAAAACGAATCCGTATTAGACATCACCGGAGAGACGTTATTGCTTGTTCGCCGCGATTATGAAATATGTACACAAATATATATATATATATATATATATATATATATATATGGCTCCGAGGTTCGTTTCATTGGATTGTGAATTTAAAATTAATTGGTGTATAATAATACTCGTAAATAATACAATCTTCGTTACCGCTCAAAGCATTTATTGCTAGAAAAGTTATAAAATCTACTGTTCAGTAATTAAGAGTATATGTAATTATCTATACTTAAGAAATAAACGTGTACGTCTGTTGATTTAATACTGTAGAGTCATTTAGTTTCTTAATATATCAAACTTTATAGTTGTAAATACCTTATGAGTTATTCTCAATTATTTCAAATAATAGTATTTATTATGAAATATTTTAAATCAGTCTTACAAGCTAATAAACATAAAATATTTACTAATATAAAGCGAAGGAGAAAAATCAGGCGACAATAATTTGAAAATACTTTCTTAATTGAATTCAATTATTTCGATCGTAAATCTTAAACAAGATGATTAACACATTAACACTACGAGGCTGTCTTCATTTAGTTGCATTTCATATTTTAAAAATAATTATAATTATACACACATTTTTCCACGTATTTGAGGTATTTGCATATCTTCTGTTTTGTCATCATTGTATCCGTTCGTGAGGGTGCAATATCTCAACAACAGCCTTTTCTGTATGTTAATGATTATATATACATTGCTCCGTGTCGTGCCGAAACACCTTTGGAGCCATGTTGCAGTACGAAATGGAACGATTTGTAGAATAGAAACGCCTATTTAACACCTTAAGCATTTTGTTTTATTTTGAGTATTTGCAATTGTATGCTCAATTATTTCTAGGCGATGACGAGTATACTCGAAAAAAACACAGTAAATGCACTTGCTGCAAGATTGAGTTAAACACAAAAAATGATAAATTTTTTTGGTTGTTTGAAAATTTTTTAATTTTATTGATAAGTTATTCACAAATCGTATTTCATTATTTGTTGGTATCCATTTTCTTAATCTTGAATGTTGTTTCAAGTTCAGGTGACTTTCCAAATATTACTCAGCATATAAATTAAATTACTCCGCTATTATGTTTAGTAAATCATAATCTAATTTTTTTCCATATAGAACTCACATTTGGTTTTTGAATAGTGAAATTTGGGGCAAGATGAGCAGTAAATTTAAATGATGCTCACTCTCCACCTCTAATATTCCATTGTACACTTGAATTTTGATTTTCTTGATCGGGTTTATTACCTTCTTTATCCTCATCACTAATGCCATCAGAAGACGTTGAAATAAGTGATATTCTTTTCTGTATCCTTGTATGTAAAACCGCATCTTCATTATCTTATTCAACCTCACTTTCGTCAGAAGACGTTAAAGATGTTATTGCTTTTTTCAGTTTTCTTAGATGTAAAGATATATTTTTATCACTATCAGTAAAACTCATCTGGGAGGATAAATAAAATCATTATTTAGTTAACAAATTTTTCCATTACACCCTATATTACCTTCTCTAGATAGTAGACGTAAGATTCGCGAAACAAAGAGAAAACTTCTTATAAATATTTTAAAATGTGCTAAAATTACAAATACATGTATTTTTTACCGAAATTTTACAATAAATAGCATAAGCGATTTTTTTCTACATGACGAATATACTCGATATTAAACAAAAAAATGCTATCTCTTCATGACGAGTATACTCGACATAAACGCTTAAGTGGTTAAAGCGCTCCGGTGTTCGTTATTCGGTGCCCCTTTAATACAGTCAGCTATGTAGAGTAAAAGCGAAGAAGACAGAACGAGATCGTTGCTCTACCGCAGTTTGCAGTACTACAAGGAACACTTTACATACAAAAAAAATAGTAAAATATCCTAAATACTACAAACAATTTTCTCCCACTCTTTTATACTTCTAAATGTTGTAAGAGAAAAGTAATGATGCTTTTTGTATATTTGATTTGTGTCGCAATAAATCAATGAAGATAAAGCACAACCAAACTAAAATTGTTTAAGTATATAGTTCTATTTACGTTCGATTACCATAATTATATTTGAGTTTGGAAATTATTTCTAAGAACGATTGTAATTTTTAAAATGAAATAGAAAATTCTATATAAAATATTTCTTATTTTATAACTTTTAAAAATTCAACAGTATCATGCTAGTGGTATCATGAAAAATTGCTTGAAGTATTCGATAAAGAATGCTTTATTAAAAAGAGATTGCTAAAAAATATTTATAATATTCAATTCAGGAAATATGAGATAGAAAGAAGACACACTAAGGCACCTATCAATGACAATTAACTACAAATGAATAACTGAATAACGACCTTATTAATCTGATGATTTAATAATATACTATCTAAACAATTCAAAATTTTGTATTTTATAATAAATTAATTTAAAGAAAAATAATTAAACAACAACATCATCATAAAGGATATAATGAAATTTCCTAAGACTTTTTTATGAGATGAAAATAACTACAAAAATTCGTAAAAATGCTGATATTTTATACTAGTCATTTGATTCTTTTGGATAATTTAAGAGTAAATTTTTCACAAGTTAATAACAGATAGATGGGCAAAAGAATGAGAAACCTAAAGATAACGTATTAACAGAATCACAAATATAAAAACAAGCAATTATAATTTTTTGATACATGCTTACATTTCTAAGAGAAAACATTTCATATTTACAAAATATAATTTTGATATTTTTAAGTATTTATCTTGAATGAAACAACTTAGATCTTCTTTTATATAAAATATTCTTTTCTTTTAAATATATTAATATTTTTCATATGTTGTTAATGTAACGATAAATGTTTTATAATGTAATTATTAATCAAAAATAAATAATTAAAAGAAAACATTCGATGTAAAATTAAAAATAGTTCTAAAAAGAAATTAAGGCATGTTTTTGAATTTAACAGGGCATTTTTACTCGTAAATAATTAATAACACAAATTATTAATTGCAATGATTACGCAGAGAAAATATTTCTTAATTTGATATAAATATTTTGGTAGATTGAAAGATAAACGAAAAGGTATAAAAATTATTCGATAATAAATGCTTGTTTGATGTTTTTGCTTTCAACATTATTCGAATAGATTTTTAAATATTTCTATTCAACTCATGGATTTTAAAAAAAACTCAGAATAAATATATAATTTTTTAATAAATTAGTATCTTATTTTTCATTTATATTTTCTTGTAGGTAGATTTAGGTAGTGCTTGAACTTATTAGTTTATTTTTAATAAAACTGTTAATAGGTTATAGAGTTTTCAAATACTTTTTTATCCATAGTTAAATCAATGTTAAATTTTAATTGGTTTCATGAATTTTAAATATAATGAAATTTTATGCTGTCTTGATGATCATTATTTTTTGAATAATTTGGCTATCTGTTATGTATTTGTTACTAATAGTTTCTGCACGTGTATCATATACAAATATATAAGAAAATCTTTAATATCTTCCTCAAGATAGCACACGTACCGAAACTAGAAGTGGAAAATAAACACTCAGATGATCTAAAATAACAAAAACAATCAGAATAATGTATCAGCAAGATTTTAAGTATAAAAATATAGTTATAATTTCAGCTGATATTTTTATAAAAATTGTACATTCAGCAATTAGTATTCTTCTTTTTAAAAATATATCTTATTTGTAATTTCTTCTCTCAAATTAAACAAAATATTTTCTGTAGATTTTGAGATATACGTGGGTTGTTTAATAAGTATGGTAAAAAAAGCAAGTTAAACGCCGTTTTTTGGAAAGAATCGAGTTTATTTTTCAACATAGTCTCCATTGAGGGCTACATAGTTGGTCCAGCGAGTTTTCAATTTTTTCATCTTGTCAGAAAAGTAGCTTTTCTCAGAGTTTGCAAAATACGCATTGACGGCGGCGATGACATCCTCATTTGTCGAGAATTTCTTCCCAACGAGCCGAATTTTTAAGTTTGGGAAGAGAAAGAAGACGAACGAGGTCAAGCACAGGGAATAAGATGGATGAGAAATCAATTCGAAGCTAATTGGTGCAATTTTGCCATTGTTATGTTCGATTTGTGTTATCTTGGTGAAAGAGCACTCTTTTGTCTGCCAATATTGGCCATTTTTATTTCAGTTCTTCTTTCAAATAGTCTAATAATGTTGTGTAATAAAATATTTTATCGTTTTTCCCTTCGTTAAGTAGTCGATCATGTGATTCCTTGTGAATTCCAAAAAACAGTGGCCATCAACTAACCATCCGACAAAACAGTCTTCACCTTCTTCGGCGTACTTGAAGCAGTGTCCACTGCTTTGACTGCTGCTTCGAGTCAGGTGTCAATGGTGGATCCATGTTTCATCCACGATGATGAATCGACGCAAAAATGCCTGGTCATTTTTTCCATTTTTGCGACAACTACTACAATGCTCCCTTTAAACATCTGTAGAATGTGACCAACGCCTCGATTGGCTGAAATTTCGCCTATGCTAATTTGAAAAGTGACAGTTGATGGACGTGTCGTTACTAAACGAATGGCGATGCCATATCATAGAAATTTACCAAACTTAACAACCGACCCTCATATATATATATACATACATATATGAATACAATTTTGGAAAATACGAAATTAAAAATAGTTTTCGCATGGAGAGAAATAACATTTTTATATTACATTTGAGTTCACCGAACAAAATAAACGAAAATGAGAATTAATTCCCGTTATTGCTGAAATGTACCTATTGATTTCGATTTATAATTATTTTCTAAAAATAGATGTATAATAATTTGTTATATAGAGACAAATACGATTTTTTGATTAAAAGAATAATAACGAGCTAAAAGATAGGGTGGAAATAATCAATGACCATAAATGTAGGTTTGGAGATTATTTTTTAAAAAACAGTTAAAGGAAACATTAAATTTATAAAAGTTTCCAACTAAATATCTAATGGTTTGGAGCTTATTATTATATATGTATATATATATATTATATAATAGCTAAATAACACAAGTATAATTTGAATTAGAAATATATTAAAAAAATACTAAGAAGAAAATACAACATAAATAATACTTAATAAGTCTCAAGAAATATTAAAAATCCAAGAGTGAGATAAATAAGTAAGAGTAGTAATATATATCTAAACTTTTTAGAAAATCACTAAAATATTCAAACAGGAAAATTGAAAATAAATTTTATTACAATAATAGTTCTGGTACTATTGCTAAACTCACTTCCACAAATTAATTCTATTTTCATTCCACAAACTATAGTAAATTTTTCGTTCAAAAATATTCAATAAATTATTAGTTGTGATGCCATTGAAATGCGTACAAGCAACAATCAAAAATAATCAATAATAATTTCTTGAATATTTTTTTTATCGAAAATGTTGGTGTGGTATGTGGGTTGGAAAAAGAATTCATTTGTGAATGGAAATTTATATTTCTCTAGTGGATTGTTAACTGGTGATCATGATGATAATATAGAAAGATTATCCAAATTGTGAGAATAAATCCAGTAATTTTTTTATGTTTTTTTATGAAAAATATCTGATATAAAGACAAACAAATATAATTTATTTTATTCCTTTTAACTAAATTTTAAAGGAACAAATGCCAATAATATTATTTTAAAAAATAAACAACATTTATATAGTTTGTTATTATATTTTTCTGTATATATTAGTTTCAAAACTTTAACTTAAATAATCATTACAAATCGATATAAAAATACCATTTCCATGCCCTTCCTTTGTTTTTATTCAAAAACTAATAACATTACACTAACAAACTTCAACAACAAATCAAACATTATAAGTAAACTACTACCCTTTCGGTATTATTATTAAAATCCAATACTTGTCTCCAGTAGGGTCAAAATGTTGATTTAATATTGATTGCAATATAATATGCCCTGTAGTGTTCAGTGTTCTATTTGGCCGTTAACACACGACCAGTGTAATGCATCTACATATATTCTCATACGTTATATCCAGTCAGTCAGGAGCTATAGCTTATAACCAATGATTAACAATAATAACCTGAGGCATCAATTTCAGCCAAACACCTGTCGCGTTAATTAGTAAATCATAATTAACATGTAACCCTTGAACAGGTTGTAAATGATGCGTTTTGCACCTTTTGCATTCACATCGTGTTTAGATTGGATAGTTTTACTTGATTTTCAGTTAATTACTATTAATTATTAACTCTGTTGTACGAGATTTTATAATGTTTTTATAATTAATGCTTTGAACGAATTTCTGAATAAGGTTTGGAGAAATTAGTGAAATGTATACATTTTCAAAACATTACTAAAACTTTATATAATAGTTGTATTCTACATAAAATATCAATGAAATCGACTGTTATTTTTTCTAGGTACATTTAAACAATTATATTGAAATAATTACACATATTGTAATCCAAAAAATATGATAAAATATAATCTTTTTGTAAAAAAAGAAAAGTTTACTAGTTTCTAATAAACGATTATTCGTTGAAATTTCTTATTTAATATTTAATTTTTTAAAAAATATCTAAAAATCATTCTAGATTTTTAAAATTTCAAAGTAATGCATTTTACATATTGCTATTGTCCTAGATCATGGGTTCCTAACGGGATCGGTATAAACCCCTTGGGGGTCGAAGAAATTTGATAGGAGGTCGATGAATCATAAAAGGTCGATTGGGGGTTGATAAATAAATTGAATGGAAAATTCTACATGCATACATATTATATTAGTACCCACGGGTGCTAATATGAGAGGGCGACCAATCGGACATTAGAGGATGTTATTAGATAAAAATACAAATTTTACTACGATTTTAACAATAACAATGTTGTAAAACATCTACATTACAAAATACTAAAAAAATAGGTGAATTTTTTAACAACTTTTTTTTGCTACGGTCTGAAGTGAATATTTTTCATTATCATTTTTTATTATCATTTTCAAAACTACAAATATTTCCTCAAAAACTCACATGAAATATTTTAATGTCGTGAGGGAGACGCAATAGTAGTTCCAAGTTTCAAGAGGCCAATAATGAAGGATAATTTTGCGATTGTGATTTTTCTTACACACAAATTGAATCTAAATAAATGCACCTGATGTTCAAATGGCAGTTGTAGCTACCACCTTTCAAACAATATATAACATGAATATTTGGGAAAATAAATTTCAGTTAAAGATTTCTTATTTTATATAGTATTCAGTGATAATATAACGTATCCTCCTACTAATGTATTTTAAATAATAAATTCTGTTCGATTTACATATTTTTTGGTAATAAAAGAGACTCGAAAATGTATATATTATACAATAAAAAAAATAAATTGATTACAAAGATAACTATCATATTTCTAATTTTATAAAATAAAATTGAAAAACACTTACCATACATTGATTTTCTTTTTTGAAAAAAGTTTCATAATAAGTGGAATCTGTAAGAAAAAAATATAACACTAATAAAAAAGGAAATTACTTTTAAATTAAAACTCAAAATAATTAAAATAGTAATTAAAACATATACAACAGAATAAAAAGTAAAGATTGTTCCCAAATATGTTGACCTTGTTAGATAGTAGGTATGTTTGTGATGTTAAATATATTTATAAGGAAGAAAAATAATATTGCAACAAATATAGAATGATTCAATTTGTTTCCACATGAAAGTATTAAAAAAAATAAGACAAATCATGATATTTCTAATTTTTAAGATTTTTTTAATAATTTCATGTGGAAGCCTAAATTGAATCACTTTTATATTATTCAGAAAAAATTAGGGTTGTAAAAATAATCTATAAAAGTATAGTTTACCATAATTAATTTTATATATATATATATATATATATATATATATATAATTGATAATGTAATCTTAAAAAGTATAAAAACTTGGCAATTTTCGTGACATAAATCCAGTATAATATTCTCATCTCAGTATGTTTATTTAGTACATAAATCAACAGAGATCATTTATCAAGATAATCTATTAAATACATATTTTTTTATCTAAACAATCATCAATACAAATGAACGTTCCAGCAAATCACTGTTCATAATTTTCTGTCAAGATTTTGACCGTGTATCATTTATTAGACGAGATATCGGATGAACGGATGTGTCAAAACAAAAGGGTTAAATCTCAGTACACAGGGTGACGGTGGGCGTACGAAGGGTTATGACTTCGAAAGATATTTCTTTGGCGTAACGGTTCGCATTGAGTCGTCCGAACGCGAAACACTATTCAAACTGATCACATCATATCGTCAGATATCGCTTAGACGTGTAATTTATGTTAATATGGAAACGATGAACATTTCGAACGGCGTTCTTCGTACTATATTCCTATTTGAATACGTCAATGACATGTACTAATGATAGTGAACGTGTAATTGATGTTGCAAATGTCGGATTAAGATTAGTTGCTTGTTATACACGTTTGAGAATATTATACATTATAAGTTGTCACGCGTTATCATTGTAGGTGTGTGTGTGAGTAACTTGAAGTTGATATGTGTGTAGGTTGAGATATGTGGAATTTTGAAAAGATATGATTCGATTTACCCCCTATTTAGAGATGGGATCTGTACGCTTTCTTGCCAATACGGAATGAATCTGTCGCGTTGTTTCGTTTCGAAAAGGAACTTTATTTGTTATATCCCATCAATGTGTTTAGAAAATGGTTGGTTATGTAAAAGAAAATGTATATATTTAAAAAATGACAATTAAAAATTCAATAAAAAAACAATTCAAAGAAATTACAATTAAATTTACATTTTTTAAAAAATAAATGTTTTAAAATAACTCATTTCCAGATGATAATGTAGATTATAATGGTAATCTTAATTGATATCAAAGTAATAAGTAATAATCTTAATTCATATCTAAGTATAAAATGGTTTTCACGAAAAATTGGCTTAAAAACTAAATAAAATTTGCTTAAAAAAGTATTCACAGTAAGAATATCAAGCCCTAATATTAAAAAAGTAGTTAATAATACTACTAAAAATTAACTTTCCTAAATAAATTCTTTTCCATCTTGAAAACTGCAAAAAGTATTTAGGTTAAATATGTTCAATGAATCATTATTGATAAGTTTTGATTCTTGCTTAGAATCATTTCGATGGAGATGGCAACATTTTCAGAGGATCAAGGTACAGGAGAAATTTAAATAGAAATTTAAATTTCTATGCACCTTGGCCCTCTGAAGTTCTTGCCATCTTTATCGAAATACATCTAAACAAGAATCGAAAATAATCAATTATGATTCATTGAACATTTTTGAAGAAATAAATGTTTATATTAGGTTAGTGCAAAAATAAGTGCGATTTTTATCATTTTAAGTTTGACATCGGTTTTTGCTAGTTACCGTTATAGTCATGTGACACATCATTGTGCACAATGAAACTAGTAGTACTTATTTCAGATGATATATTTTGTTTACATTCTTTAGCATTGTTGGATATAACCTCTTAAATCAGCAATTGAAAAAAAGCAAATTATCACGATATTGTTGTATGAGTATATGTAGTAATTAATTATAACATATTTTGGAATAAGAATTTTTTCTCTAATTTGTGGAGCAGTGATAAATTATTTTATCGAAGTGAATTAAATATAGTTACAAAAAATATATTATTATTCAATTATTTTCAAAAAATTAAAACTGTTACAATATATTTTGCCACTTTTTCTAAATAAACTTTTAGTAACAAAGTTTTTACTAACCCTACATACGAAAAAAATTATTAAAAAAATGTTTAATCTTTGATTACATTTTTGATTGTTGCTTATGTACATTTCAGTGACGATGCTACCATTTTCAAAGTCTTAAGTTACTGTCAAATCTCAAAAGATACAATTTTTTTCATTTTTCTTAGATCTCTAAGGATAATATCAGTACTATCAAAATGAGGATAAGCAAGAATTAGTTATTAGTAATAAACTATTAAACATGTTTTATCACAAAATCTTTTTGTCCTATATAGGGTGTTTAAAAACATCATTTATAAAATTAAACATATTTTTCCATAAAATAATTAACAGCTTACATCTCACAAAAGTTTTTTTTATTAAAATATCCAATAATTTATTAGTTATTCTTTTTTATACATTTATACATAAAAATCTTATTTTCTATGTTTCCACTCTGACACTAATACCATTAACAACGAAAATCTTATTCGAGTAACAAACTTTTATTAAAAATACAAAATTTTGTTTGGGCTGTAAATTAATTTAATATATAAAAAATTAGTTGCGGCGCTAAGAATATTATTGTTGAATGTTAAATATAAAAATAATAAAAACTCTCTTGTTATTGTATTTACAAATAAATGTCTGATCTAAAATGCTTTTATCATTATAAATATAAATAAAATAAAACCAATATATATATTCTTTTCATCTGAACAGTTATCCAATTTTATTAAACAACGTTACGTTTTTTTATTTTAAATATAATTATATAAGTTTGTGCTCACCTGAGGGTATAAACATCTTTAAAGAATATTATTTATTTTAAAATAGAAAAAAGTTCAGTAGAATTGAGTTTCAAATAATTCAAATCGAATTAATTATAAGCAACATATTCAAGTTGCACCCACATGAAATTTATTTGCTACAGACACACACACAAATATATATATATATATATATATATATATATATATATATGAATGTGGGTATATATAAAATATATTTACTTAAAATAAAAGACTGTTACTTGTTGTAGAACGTGTAATTAAAACACTGAAGTTATTTGATGAATGTTGTATAAAATTAGAAATTGCTAATAGTATTAAATTACAATTTAGTGTAGAAGAGTACAATTGCGATATATACTTTAGTATTGTTAATTATTCCGTTTGCAAATTTCCATGAACTTCTACTTATAACTTCTTACATGCACTTATACGATTGTCGTGTGTTACGCTTTTGAAGTGCACATGTTAATTTATGAAAACACTTCATCTTTTATTCATATGTTGCAGTGCTTCGCTGATTATTTTTGAAATACTCAAAGATCATAAATTTGTCATTATACAGACAGATTTACAACACTTCTGTGAACATTCCTTGTATCGTTTGTGAACGATATCAAATTGAATTAGAAGATAAGTATTTGCATATTTAAGTAAGAAGAAAGACAATGAATTATAAGAAAATAAACAAATTTAATATTAGAGGAAGAGATTTTTGTTTGAGATACCCGAAAATTCAATTTCTTTAATATTTGAGTGCAATTATTGTTAAAATAAAAAAGTTTAAACAGAAATAGGATAAAATGAAAAATGTAGTTTTAATTAATAATAATAATGAAAATTCAAATAATCTCTCTGTGTGCATTATACTTGACTAGGGAGTACCGTACCATGCTCGTTGTACTTCTCCCTTCTAGAGGGGGGGGGGGGTACTCGCTAATTTACGCTCTCTTCTAACAAATAACAGAAATTAACAAATTATGCGTACAAATAATCCGCATGAAATGTAAACCTTAATTTTTTTATTGAAAAAGTTTATAAAAATTAACATAAAAAAATACAATGTTAAAATGTCTAACAATATTTCTACGCTAAATCTTCTTCAGGGAATACAATATTTTGAATAAACTTCTTTATAATTTTACACCGAAATTGTGAACGTTAAGCACATCAAGATGGTGATACGGTCAACCATAGCACTAAGGTACTGAGAAATTTCAGATTTTCATCGAAAAACATAAATCAACAACCGAATTCTCAATTATCATTTATTAAACATTTTTAAACATTTTTTTTTGTAGTTTATGCGGTAAGAAAATAATTAAATATTAATTTGAATTTTGTATTGTGAATTTAGTCAGAGTGTGTTAACTATATTATAAAGAAATATTTATATTTTGATTTAAACTTTCAATAAACGTCATATGTCATTCCTGTGCAAGTGTTTATTTCGAGTAATTAAGGGATTACATACCTCCAACCGGGGTGAAACTTAATGTACTTAGAAAAAATTTTTAAGGAGTGCATTGTAAAAAATAAAATAAACTATGCATTACACATTATTATTGGTCCTTTAGGCACAAGAAGAAAATTATTTACAATTTTTTTCTATTAAATTATTTATGTTAATTGAGATTCTTTCCACCACCACTAAAAATATGCCGCCTCACTATCTATACGATAACACAATTTAAACATGTTTCAGTGCACTTTATTCATTCTTCAAAATATCCTTTTTTATCAAATATCGAGCTATTTTCTTGATATTTTGCTTAATAAAATATTTATAAACAATTAAATAGCAAAATTTTCCAGGAAAATAATTTATTTTATTTTAAAAAGTCGTAACTTGTTTATTTTTTGAAATTACAAAATTTGGCTCGACATATGATTATGACAAAATTACCTTACAATAATCTTCATTAATTGTGTAGAGCCATTGACAACAAAAGAAAATATAATATGATGCATATACGAGTATACATATATATATATATATATATATATATATATATATATATATATATATATATATATATATATATATATATAACATACAGACAGTGAGGCGGCATATTTTTAGTGGTGGTGCAAAAACCTTAATTAACATAAATAATTTAATATAAAAAATTCTAATAATTTTTTCCTTGTGTCTAAAGATCAAAAAATAGTGTGTAATGCATATTTTGTTTTATATCTTACAATACATCCCCTAAAAAATTCTTAAAACATTAATTTTCACCACGGCTGGAGATATGTAACCCATTAAAGAAATTAGTTATTAAAAGTAATTTAAAAATAGCCATAAACAGAATGATACTGAGAAAAAACATTTTTGCAATTCTTGACAAAAAATAGTGTTTTTAAAAATATTAGTTTATATATTTCAAAATTCTAATTGCTTTTCACTGAACAAATATATTATTTCTTTATAATTCTGGATTAAAAATCTAAGATATAAAGTATTAATGACATATATAATTAGCAATCAATTAAGAAAATTATTTGCTGACATTCTTACTCTATAAAATATATTATATATATATATATATATCTATATATATATATATAAATATATATATATATATATATCTATATATATATATATCTATATATATATAAATATATATATATATATATATATATATATATATATATATATATATATATACAATTTTATCTAATATCTCTATAGCTGAAGAGGTGATGTCCTGACTTTACAGAAGGTTAAAAACTAAATCAATTACCAATATATAGCAACTAGTACATAACTCATCAAAATTGTCGGGAAAATAGAGAGAAGCATGAAAAGAAAGAATTGTTTATTGGTTTTTACAACATAATATATTTAAACATAAAAATACCTTAGAACGAAACTTAATAAATTAAACTTGAACCCTATGAGTTGATAAATCAAACATTTCTCGTCGCCATAGACTTTATTAACTGTTAATCAAAAAGTTGTGGAAATCTGACAGAAAAATCTTAGAAATCAATCTTATTTTAATGATGATGGCATTGTCATATAAATGTTTATAAAAATTAATAATCGAAATGATCAGTTATTAATTATTACATATTTTGGAACAAGAGTTTTTTCTCTACCTTGTAGAACAGTGAAAAATTATTTTGTAGAAGAAAATTGATTATAGTTCTAAATTTTATATTATTTTTCAATTATTTTAAAAAAATTTAAACTGGTACAATATATTTTAGCACTTTTGCTAAACAAAGTTTCAGGAATAATTTTTCACTCACCTTACAAACCAAAAAAATTATTAAAAAATAATTCAATCATGGATTACATATCCGATTCTTACTTATGTACATTTCAGTGACGATGCTACTATTTTTAAAGTTTTAAGTTACAGTCAAATATCAAAAGAAGCAATTTTTTTTTCTTTTTTTAAATCTCTAAGGATAATGTCAGTACTATGATAAGTCAGTACAATATAGGGAGTTTGCAAAAATCATTTATAAAATTAAACATATTTTTCCATAAAACAATTAACACCATATATCTCATACAAGTTTTCTATTACAATATCCAATAATTAATTAATTATTATTTTTTATACATTTATACAAACATCTTATCTTCTATGTCTGCACTCTGACAAATCATACTGTTAATAACAAAAAGCTCATTAGAGTAACAAACTTTAAATAAAAGAACAACAAGTGAAGAGAAATGTAGGTTTTTATTATATACATTTTTATAGAATTAATTTAAAGAATGAATTGCATATATGTCTCTATTTCTGATATGAAGATGTCTGACTTCACAGAAGTTTAAAAGATAAATCAATTACTAATAAATGGCAACTTTTATAGACTAAATTTAAATAATGCAATATATATATATATATATATATATATATATATATGTATATATATATGTATATATATATGTATATATATATTTGTATATATATATATATATATAATTTATCGACTTGATATTATCGTACTGTATAATAGTTCTAAATATTTGAAGAATGAATAAACTTCTCCTAGATGTATGTAAACCGAAGATAATTTATACGATTAAGAATGTTTCATATAAAATGTTTGATTAATAACACGAGATTAATAATTAATAACGTTCGTCCACATAAAGTTGCAACAATTTGTAATAATTACATGAAATAAGTTCTCTGACACATTGACACCCACGTTGTGTAAATGAACGATTAGTTGATCTTTGTTTGCCGTTCTTGCTTGTGATTTTAGGTTAAATGTGAAAAGAGAAGTACGTAT
The DNA here is from genome assembly GCA_034766995.1 of Acanthacorydalis orientalis. Classification (NCBI taxonomy): domain Eukaryota; kingdom Metazoa; phylum Arthropoda; class Insecta; order Megaloptera; family Corydalidae; genus Acanthacorydalis; species Acanthacorydalis orientalis. The sequence continues at coordinate 9,194,217 of CM068317.1, read as the reverse complement.
ACGGTATTAAATATGGTAAGATGAATCTTAATACAATGCACTCGATGCGAAACAGTGGCGAAGATGATTTTTTATTTTTTAAAGATTGAAAATTATCTTCATGTTTTTCTAAACAGGTTTCAAGTCTCATATACGGTATTTTCAATGATTGATTTGATGATCATATTTGATTTAGATAACATATTCATTTTTAGAACTTTTTCATAACATTTTATTCCATTTAATCAGTATCAGCTTTAGTTAAATACTATTTAATTTCATAGATAATTAAAGTTTTTTTCATATTATTAAAAAAATATTCAGATTTCATTTACTTTTTTAAAAAAATAATTGGTTATTTTAAGTTCAGACTTCAGGTGGCTGTCCTGAGACTGATACCATATGTCAATGATACAAAAATACATTAATATAGGTGTAAAATTTGAAATTATGTAAAAATAATACTTTTTTAATTAGATTTTTTATACTAAATTATAGATGATCATTAATTTTATCCTTCTTATAAAACATTTTCATAAAATATCTACATAACACTATAAATTTTATTTGTGATTTTTTTGTCAAAAAAATTACACTTAACAAACTTTTAAGAGGTTAAACTAGAATTTCAAATAAATTTTTATTTATGCTAAGTACCTATCGGACTAAAATATTATTTTTTCTATTTATGAAGTATGAATTAAAAGTTTTCAAATAGATTAAAAAAGTACTGAATTTTAAATATATAGGATGATTCAATGTAGGTTTCCACGTATAACAATTAAACGGGAGCGTGGGGATTAAGGTTAGTTATATTACTTTTTATTTAGTATTTTAGTTCAATTTAATACTAAAATACAACTGAACTAAAATATTAAATGGAAGCAGTGGCGCATCCAGGGAGAAGCCGAAGCACGCCAGTATAGGGAAAGGAAGAAAAATCACTATCCTCCTATATATATATATAAAGAAAGAAAGAGAAATTTATGTAAGAACGATTAAAATAATTCAAGAGATTTGTATAAAGAAAAGAAAACTGGATTTTATTCTTTTAATAATTTTTTTATAAAAACCTAATGAATTTTGTTGAATTCACATTAAAAAAAAATTATATGTTCAACTCGGCTCCTTCCAGGTTTAAATCCTTGTGCGCTACAGAATGGAAAGATATGTTTTGTTTTAATTTTTGCGTTTTTTTTTACTATACTTTGATGTGGAAGCGTAAGTTGAGTCACCTATATATTTGTATTTAATATTTTTTCCAAAAAAGTTACTATTACTAGCCGAAATCTCTATCTATGAACTTTTTTTTAACTTTTACCATCATTTCTAGTATTTGAATTTTAATCAAAATCGTTGCATCGTTTTCTTTTATATTCATTTCATTTTTCATAAATAAATTATTCGTTTATTAGACAAACACACAAAAAAATTTAATCAAAATATTAAATAGAGATTATTCCTTATTTTAATACTCTGAGAATAATGGAGTCGCTATCTAATTGCCCATAAACAAAAAATAAAATGGTCAATAATCATTTATTGAACATTTTAACTGGATTTCTTATGGTTTTTGGGTAGAAATCAATTCAATGGTACGTACAATCAACATTGAAGGTTACGATAACCATATTAGGTTCAAGTACCACAAGTGTGAGAGAAAATATGTCATATTTATTTTATAAATATTTCAAAATTTGAGATTAAAAAAAGCTGTAGCTGCTAAAACAGATAACTTCTTTAGCTAGGGAAAAAATACTTCATTTTTATATATTTTTTTCAATAACTTTAAATGACTCCATTATTTTGTAAACCAGTGTTGATGATTTTCCATTATATATGCGTTAAGATAATGATAATAAATGATTTATAACAAAAATAAACAAGAAAAATAAAAAATATGATTTCCATTTTCCAATATTAATTTGAATTAGTCTTAAAAAAATTAATAATATTCTAAATAACATATCTAATTGATGTAAAACATGTAAAATACATCCTGAAGTTAAATATATAAATATGAGAAATTGAATAAAAAATTATGGTAAGTGATGATTCAATAATGTAAAAAGAAGTAATTGTTTAAAGTTAAAAAGAGTAATCATATCTGTTAGATATAATAACTATTTACTGCTGAAAATAAAATAATATAACTTTAAAAAAATACCATATATGATTATTTTGTAGATATTTGAAGTTTAAGATGTAGTACTACAACATAAAGAAACTACATCTTTTTTATATCTTTGTTCTAACAAGTGCGCTGGTGGAAAAGGAAAATTTAAAAGCAGATTTATTCACTTATCGTTGAAGTGAAAGAATAAAATTAAGTAATAAGTTTTGTGATATTCGTGCCCATTTAGTAAATATAGAGCAGTGGCCCGATGCACATCGAGCTTTCGCTGTGAAATCACTTTACAAAAATGGCGAGTCTGATACAATTACAACGGCCTTCAATTTCGCAATCATTATATCATTATGGGTCGTGGGAAGGTACCGATCACTCATACTAACATATTTTAGATTCAGAAGTTTTTAGAAAACTAGTTTTACATTAAATTTGAAGCATCAAGAGTTCAGAAAAACAGTAAGGACACTATAAAAAATTGATCCTGTTAGAGTTGCTGCAACGCGGAGCCCACGACATGATTATAATATTTTTGATACAGGAATTAATTCAATTTTCACATATTACATAATTTTAACAAAATGGATCAAGAAGTAATACCACTAGAGCAGTGGTCTTCAAACTTGGTCGACTCACTGAACACTTATGCTTATATTTTTTTTGCAGAACCTCTACCATTCCTAGAAAACTCAAGATGGGTACCCTACAAATTTTGAAAATCAATCATCTTACATGACCAAATTTTATTATTTTCAGCTGATTGGGCGGGATCGTAATGTGTACTCATAAATACAATTTTACTGCATAATAATAGGTATTTATAGAAATAAAAGAAATTATTAAGAATTAAATATTTTAAATTTTTACATTTTTGGATTTTTCTTCGAAAATTCTTTTTAATTTTGACTTTCGGAACCCCTGAAGTGAATGCGACAAACCCTATGGTTCCATGGAACACAATTTGAAGAACACTATACTAAAGTGCCCATAGCTATTGTAAGAGCGCTCTTTCTGAACCATAACCTTTCCAAAAATAGAGAAGCCACCTGTCCAGCAAGATCCCCAGATTTGATGGCGTGTGATTATTTTCTTTAGGGTATTCTTAACAGCGACGTTTATATTGATTATCCACATAATATTCTTGAACCTAAATTAAAAATCCAAGAAGAATTTACGAGGATTCCACCAGATATGTTAAGACGTGTAATGGAACATTTCCAAATAAGATTACAGGAAATTAGTGCGTTGAAATGATGATCATCTATCAATCGTTATTTTAAAAAAATAATATAACTCGACATACCTAACAAAAATAGGTAAACAAAATTATATAAAAATAAAAAATCATTTAATTATTATGTTTTGAAATTTTTCCATTCTTCAACGCAGCTTGTATTTATTTATTATCATTTTTATAATGAATTTTTCACATTAAATTATAATCAATTAAATAATTCGACTAGAGTATGATTCATTCTCAAATTTTAAGATATTTATTTTCAACAATTTCTTATTAATATTTTATATTCCTTTGTACTTGTTACAAATTATTTAAAAATTAAAAAAAATATCATTTCTATCATCAAAGTGATATTAATTTAGAGTAATCCTAACTTAGAGTATATCTGTGGGTTTTTAGTTTAGCCATAATATACATTTATTTATTTGTTTCCTTTTTTAAAATAGAAACATACATTTATTGTACTTGAAAAATATGAATGACATTAAGTATTGATAGTATTCAAACATTATTACCATATAAATATAAATTAGTGTTGAAAGAGCTTTGAAATCGTCTTGATTTTCATTAATTGATAATCATTAAATCTTAATAACTTTGTTAAATAATCAGTTATCATCATATATTTTTTTTAAAAGTAAATTAATTTCAGTTGATAAGATAACTTAAATGAATTGAATTGTTTCTTGTGGTTTCACACCATGGATATCATACACTAATATAATATGTGCGATAGATAGAAAAAGGACCTAAATAATGCATACAATTGATTAATACGAAAAAATTAGATATTCTTGTACTCTAATTAGTAATAAAAAACAAGTAATTTATTTTAATACAAGAGTAATTAATCGAGGACTGTTCCCTGTTCGTTCTATTGATTCAAAGAGCCCTCAAAGCCACGTAAAAAAACTATACCGTCTACGCACACCACTGACACTCTATGCGTTCGTAATTCATGTATGGATGACTTAATGACCAAATAATTAATACTGATTAGTGCGACACAATGGACAGATGTCGATGGATAGCGTAATGTCCGTCCCGCTCGATGACATCATTTCCTGTCAATGATCAGACTTCATTTACGCCCCCATTATTTGAACGCTGGCGAACGAACTGTTAAATGACACAATATCATTATTATTGTTGTTGTATCATTAAACCATTCGGTTATTTGAGCCTATTCGCTCATTGCAAGAGAATTTTGTTATTGCGACGCGTTTGTTGACTTGGCGTTGGAATTTAATTGGTCTCAATCGTCACTTTACGTGGTAACGGATTTCTGGGATTAAGAATTCAACAGCAGCGCATGTTGTCTGTCTGATATTTTTTTTAATATGGTGATATATGAGATGGATTACGCGTGCTATTCATTTATAAAATTCTTCAATTGTATTACGTGCATTTGGAGTAATTTATGTTTTTATCAATTTTATGGAATATTTGTAAAGTCCACATTAATATAAAAGCAATGGATCAGTGTTTCATTTTCAATTAAATCGATATCGGTTATTAATAATTTCATAAATTACATTACAGGTAAAGAAATCATAAATTATTCTTAAGAAGTAGTGTAAGTTCCGATATATAACTATAATTTAAGTTCAGTAACAATAATAAAAACCTACATATAAAAAATATCTTACATTACTAATAAATCTATCCACATTTTGTCTTTGATTAATACTAAAAATTACATTGACAGAACAAAATTAAGATTCATTTAAAATTATAATAGTATTTAAAATTAACATATCTCATTGATGTAAGACATGTAAGGCACGTGCTGAAGTTAATACATAAATAGGCTAATTTAAATATCAATTTGAGGTAAGTGATGATTCAATAAAGATAAAGAAATAATTGGTTAGGTCAAAAAGAGTAATTACATCTGTTCGAATTAACTATTGACTATTAAAACAAAATAATATTAATTAAAAAATTCAATTTTTATATATTTTGTAAGCAGTACTTTTACTAAAATATAGTTAAATATTGTTATAAAATATTTTTTACTATAATATATGTTTTTGCTGTTTGTTTATTTTTATCTGTACAAAAAATTTTCACATGAATTTACAGACGATAAAATAATTTAATTTCTAAAAAAACGTTTATTTTCAGTATATGTCGTCTTTATAATTTTTTGATATTATACTATCTTCTTGAGACCACATTACGCATGGATATTCTATTATAATAATTGAGATCACTCTAAAATGTTTACATTTTATGACCAGTTTCGACTTAAATTATTTTAAAGTAAATAGTTTCAACTTGGAGTGAAATCTCATTCTAATGAGATTCTACATGAAAATTGAGAAATATAAAAACAGTCTGCAAACCAAGAACTCAATAGTAGCTTCAAAAACTCTATTGGAATAATCAATTATTTATTATACATATTAATTATTGAAAATGCATAAACATAATGCTCTAAAATTGACAAAATCTTTTATAATTTTACTAACATTAAATATAATTCCACTAATGTTTTTTTTTATTAATTTTACAAACTACAAGAAAGACTTCCGATAAAAATTATTCAATAATTGATGATTACTAATTTTTGATTCAGGTTTTTGCAAATTTAGATCATTATTCTATCTTTTTTACAGTACTAAGATAAAGAAAAATGATATTTTTCGTCTGAAAATTTTTGTTTGTTTGTGAAGTAAGTTAAAAATTAATTTGAGAGACGAAATTTTGCTACAATAAGAAAAATATATTCTGATTGAATTTAATATTTATTTTATATAAAAAATAAATTTGCTCGATAACTTTTAATATTTGTTTCTAAAATTATTTAAAGAAGATGTATATTTTTTTAAAAAAAATGTATTTAAATTTTACCATACTTCTATTTTTAAATAGTTTTTACAAAAAAATCTTAAAATTTTTTCAGTCAGAATTTATATTTGGATCTAAAGTTACTAAAGAGCTTTCTTTTTCTATGTCGTTCTTTGTCTCTCTCTCTATATATATACATATATGTTAACATATATTTTAAAATAAATATTTTTTTTCTCTAATAATAATTATTTTTTCTTTATGCGGCTTTAAATAAATGGACAAACCTCTACGAATATACATAAACGTATATTGTGTGCATATATATATATATATATATATATATATATATATATATATATATATGTGTGTGTGTGTGTGTATGTGTATTTGCGACTGTGTTTATATTGTTATTGAATCGAAGTGTGAGCTGTTGCCTTTTTGAAGTGACCAAAACCACAACATCCATTGACAAAGATATATTGCGTGCGGGACGAGGGTGAGACAAGCAACATATGAGATGAAAAAATGGTGTCAAGAAAATGTGAGAATGATATAATGGCGCGAGGGATGTGATAAATCTAGACCTATCAGCTTGTGCGTGGAAGAGATCTTTCGTTTTCAGCAAGGAAAGTACTTCTATACGATGATTTATCCCGATTGTCAGAGTCATAGCTAAGTGTTATCGAAACGTTTTGATCTATGAAAAAATAAACTCTTGTTTGATATAATCCTGTGGTTGGTAAATACATGTAACACACAAATATGTACCTACTTATATAATGAGAGAGAGAAATAGAAACACAAAGGAAGAGGACTCCGAAATCAATAAAAATCAACATTTTGATGTAAGAATTTAGGTTTTATTAAAAAAAAATAAAATGTTTGTTCTGCGTTTTTGTATTTTATTTATTGAGAACATCTATTAATCAATCATTGATAATTTCATATCTGTGAAATAATTACATTTAGAATTCTTTAAAAAAATAGAATTCTATTAAAAATGTGTTTACCTTTACCTCTAATTAACTTCTGAACCATTAAAAAATAATTACACTACAAGATGAAATCTTATCTGAATACTAATAATATTCAAAAAGTAGATAAGGTTAATTCTACGAATAGTAAAAAAAATATTAATATTATTCTCATAATTTAATTTTATTAGACATAAATTTCTATAAAAAACACTTATAAGACCATTTCCTGGACTTGAAGACTTAAATAGTTAAGAAAGTTTATCTTTTCTTCAAATAGAACAAATATTTAAACAAATACAATAATATACTTTCAGTAATAAGAAAACACTTCTTTGTTAAGATTAAGACATTTAACATTTATAACACTTGTTTGAGAATAATTATACATTAGTAAAACTACATATAAATGGATATTAACGTAAAGCATGATTCAATTAAAATTCATAAAAAAAATATCTGCGAAATAAAAAAAAATTATCAATTTTCAATATATGATTATTTAAATTGATGTTTTTTTAAAAAAAAAATGCTTGACACGTTAATAATAGACTTTTAAGGTATATGTAATATAAAGATTGCTTTGTAATGCGCCACAAATGTTGAAATATTATCATCACTTGTTAGGCCGCAAACTTTTTAAATCACCCTTGCAAAAAAAATAAACGTTCCATTATTTTAAAATTTTCATAGAAAAATGTTTATATATATTATATACACATCAGTATATTATATATGTATAGATATCAATATATTATATATATATATATATATCAATATTATATATATATATATATATATTTATATATAGATAAATAGATAGAGATAGAGAGACCGAAAAAGAAAGAGAAAGAGAAGGTGCGATATTGTTATATAAAAGTGATTAAATTTTATTTGAAAAGTATTATAAAAATATTTTGTCAATAAAAAGAAAATATCTTCTCATAAAACCATACAATAAAAATAATGGAATGTTAAGAAAAAAATTGAAATTAATATATAGTTTAAAGTATTTCATATAATGGCTGTACATTTTTTAGTCACTTTATGATATAGACTATTAAAATAGTTCGCATTGTAACAAAAATAGCTGAAATATATCATTTGATTAATAGTTTCATTCATTCATAATTCACATAAACCATTCTGTTTGTACGAATTTTGATTTTTCAGAACTAATTTCGGAATGTGTACTATATTCAAATAGAGTATACATAACTCTCACATTTAATGTTTTAAAAAATACCTGACGTTAACATAAGAGGGTCGTTTGATAAGTTTGGTAATTTTTTATGATATGGTACCACCATTCCATTTGGTCACAGCTATCAAGTGACTCTTTTCAAACTAGCATGGGTGAAATTTCTGCCAGAAGTGACGCGGAGTTTACATTCTACAGATGTATGAAGCGAGCATTAGCAGCGAGCAGTTACCAAAAGAATGAAAAAAAAACAAGCAGGTATTTTTGCACCGATTCGTCACTGTGGACACAACATGGATCCACCATTACACCTGATTCGATGCAGCAATAAAAGTAGTGGACAATGACTGATGAAAGTGCGCCGAAGAAGGCGAAGATAGTTTTGTTGGCTCGGAAGGTGATGGCCAATGTTTTTTTGTGACTCCTTGATCGATTACTTAACGAAGAGAAAAATGATAACAGAAGCCTATTATGCAACATTATTGGACCGATTGAAAGAAGAACTCAAACAAAGATGACTAAGATTGGAGCACAAAAAAGTTCTCTTTTATCAGGAAAACGCTGTCCCACAATTATACTGTCGCTATGGCAAAATTGTATGAATTAGCTTCGAATTGATTCTTATTCCCCAGACTTGGCACCGTGCGACTTCTTTCTTTTTTTAAAATTGAAAATTTATCTCAATGACAAGAAATTCTAATCGAATGAGGATTCATCGCCGCTCCCAATCTGTATTTTGCAGACTCAATTAACCAAATGCATAGCTCTGAATGGAAATTATGTTCTGAAATAAAATCGATTTTTTCCAAAAAACGATGTTCAACTTGCTTTTTACCATACTTACCAAACGACCCTCATATGTACTAGAAATGTACTGGATGTGTTTCAGTACCTCGTATGTACTGAAACACAAAACCTAAATTATTAGAAAAAATAAACATCAAGATTACATAGTCCTGTAGATTTATATAAGAAATTAGATAATTGATAAGAAACTAACGCCGCTTTATTTGAAAATACTTCAAGTATGAAAACATTTCATAATTTAATTTCTTAATAAAATATAAACAAATAGAAAAGTAAACATAAGGTAAATATTATAGAAGGATTTGAATATAAATTATGTACTATAAATAATAGGCCATAGTTATTGATAATTAAACGAGTACAGTTTACATATAGAACATTCATTAATAAAATTATATGCAAGTTTTAAAATTTTTCAGCTGTTTTGAAATTAGTTAATATTAATAATAATGGATGGAAAAAAATATTTATATATGTATACACTTGTATTCATATATGTATATATATATATATATATTTGTATATATATATATACATATATACATGCATACATACACACTGTATGAATTATCTTAAAATAGTAGATAATGTGTTCGAATTAAAAGAAATGTCAACTAGTTACAATAATATAAATATAAATTACGGTAATTTCTTTAACATCACCATATGCACCTAACTATGTCAACTTTGAAACTTTCAATAATTTAGAGTATTCATTAAAAATTAAACGTTGCAAGCGAAGTAATTCTGTGTAGCGTTTAACGGCAGAAATACTTCAAAATTAAATTTTCTTCACGTTTGGAAAACACACGGACGCAAAACGAACATCGTTATTTAAGAACATGATTCAAACGTACGTCTATATGCTTTTTTAATATTTTATGCAGCGATTCGATCGTCGATGTTTCAAATCGATTTTATAAAATATATCCTTAATATTCATGAATTATACTCATTCATTTTGTATTAAAAAAGCATATTATAGATTATATATACATCTTCATATATATATATATATGATGTATCCATAATATATAGATAATCATTCAATCAAGTTCTATTAATTGATTTGTTAAAAAAATATAAATAATATCCTTAATGAAAACATAATTTGTAATTTCATTACAAGTTTGAATGAAGACTTAAATGTCAACATAAAATATTATGAAATGTAATGTAATGTGGGATTATAAATTGACGTTAATACTTTCTTATTCATAAATTGCATAGTGAATTAGCATAAATTATTTCAAATACAAGCGATTAAAAGTCTGTTGATTTTTATATAAATCTATTCATACATTAGTCAACACAGTAATTTTTTTTATGTAATGTTGATATTAAATATGTTTTTAAACAAAAAAAAAAACAATTTAATATGTTTAACTGTGCTTTTCGAATTCGTTATTTTATAATTAATATTATATTCTTTACAGTAAATCTTTATATTCTTTGAATCTGATTTTATTGCTTATATTATTTAATATATCATCTTAAACTGTAAAATTATATAAGAGCTAATTTATTTTAACATGTATTTAAACATGTTATACTCCTTTAGTTACAACATATGAAATTCATATTGTGTTTATATTTAATTATATTATTTTTTAAAATGTAAATTCACAGAGGTAATTGTTGCAAAGTATTTTTTAAAATTTGTTCAAGAATTTAAAAATTGTAATTTTCTTGACTGTTTATGAAAATAATTTTTGTAATTCATTTTAATTCCACCATTATAAAAATCAATGAATTATAATTGCACATATTATCAGATGCATCCAAAATAGAAAATAGGAAGAGAATTATTAAAACCCAAATACTTTTAGTAGTGCGGATAAATTCATTTCATTAATTAATTAATAAAATATACTTTGATATTATTTGTAGTAATAATTCTTTTCCATTAAATATGCCAAAAAATTTTTATTTTTCTATTAATAATTTTAAAGAATACACTTATATAATCAAATTTTCTAATCATATATTTTATGAAACCAATTTGTTCTTTCTTTTTTATTAATAACAATATTTATTTAAATTTGTTTTAACATTCAATCTAACTTTATTTATTTTATTATATAAATATTTTTTTAATATGACTACTTATAAATTTATAAATAAAGATTTTAAATAAATATATATATATATATATATATACATATATATATACAAAAGGTTTTTCAATCTTCATTTCATGTATTAAAAATGTAAATGTCAAGATAATCAATGTTTGTTTTAATTAAAATATGAACTTCTGTAAAGTACAGAAGTGTCAACTTTATATATTTTTTTAATTCCAGTACACATTATGTACCATCAAATTATTGTAACTATGTACAAATATTAATGAAATGTGCGCAACTATTGCTTATTAAAATAAATAAATATAAAAATAACGATATGATAATTTCAGTTTATTAAAATTAAAACGGACGTCAGTAAAAAAAAACAACAACCTACGCAGTCGAGAAAAAAAAATAAAAACATAATATCCACAGAATCAGAAGCAATTTTCCAACTAAATCATGTGCGAGAATTGAACAAAGACTTTTCGGAATAAGCCTTTTGTATATGAAGTCTTTGTTTCGAGTAAATGAACAGAAGAATAAATATTTTAAATTAGATATAATTCAAACGGGAAGGAAATTTATCGAATAATGTAATCAGTGAGCGCATTTTCTCTGATGATTTTAATAATTAAAAGAAAGGTTTTTCCGAATGGAATTATCAAATTACAGTACGAAACAAGTTAAGGTTGTTCATGTTTTTCCGCCCTCTCTCTGTCGTTTGCTTCTTCGTCCACATCATTTTCATATTCAGTTGCCAGCGCTTGTTGCCGTGTTTGAATATTTGATTCTTGTACAAATTAACTTTTGTACTTTGTTAAGTCGATTTATTGTGCTCTAATGCATCTACACTATGAATTTAGAGAAAAATACTTCAAGTCAGTCGATACTCTCGTGTAAAGTAACACACACACACGCATATATATATATATATATATATATATATATATGTCAGTTATGTAGAACTGATTTTGAAAATTTTAATAAAGGAATGGTTACCGGTAAGTATGCATGCAGAGGTCACATACATAATATTATTTTTCATTTATAAAGAGGATATACCCGTAACTATTATATATAATAAAGAAACATGAAACTTCAGCGCAAAATCTGTGTTTTATTTCAAATTAAAAAAGCGCGTCCTTATTTGAAAATCCTATACATATATCTCAATAATTCTTGAATATAAATGTTCTTCTTTAACTCATCTTTAATTGTTCGCTCTTTATATCTGATTATCTCATTATATTTGATTTGTTTATATATATTATTATAGTAATTTACTCCTTAAAATGTACTAACTAAATTTTATCAACAATCATACAAAAAAATCATGAAGAAAGTCAACTGTTAGAGATGAGTTAAAGAGTAATATTTAAATATAATTATTTGTATATGTATATATATATATATATATATATATATATATATATATGAAAATTCAATTTTAAAAGAGTAAGATTTTTTCTGTATCTTGACGATTTAAATATCATGGAATCATAATCGAAATGCACGAAAGAACCAATCAAAAAGATCAACAATTATGCTTTGTACGCAGCAAATTACTGCAATAAAAATATGAAAACATAATCAGGCATAGAGAGCGAGGTTTTATGAAGTATTGATAAATACAAAACCGAATAAATCTTAAAAAAGTTACATTTTTCTGTATTTTGATACATTGAAGATGATGATATTCACATGATGCAACCAATAAGCATGAATAACAATCAAAAATTGTCAATAATGATTTATTAAAAATTTATGAGGAGAAAATTTTGTTTTAGTCTATAGAGTAGAAAAAAAACTTTATGAAATGAATTCAGCCGCAATGTACATACATTATTGTTGTTATATTATTTCTAAAAATGTATTGTGAATATTTTTTACTAATATTTGCATATATATATATATATATATACATACACCCGTCCCTTATTTTACCCGGAGTATCCGTTCCACGTGGATTTGTTTTACGCGAATGAAAATCGCGTAAATTGAGTCTGTCAGTACAATAGAAAAAATATTGGAAATAAAAGATAGTGAAGTTGTAGAACCACATATTTATTTCACATAAATTAAAAAAAAAATAATGCTGTTTCAGAAAACAAAAGTAGATTTTTTTTTTCGGTGTCACTTGTATACATTTGTTAAGTACTTTTAAAACTTCTAAGAAAATATATTTTCTGGCTTCGTCATTTAGGATAGCAAAGATGATTAGTAAGGCAATGTGACATCTCCCTGAGCATGTTTTGTACTGCACTGTCGTACTTTTATACGTTCAAGTAACAATTTGCGTCAATTTGATATATAATAAATACAATGAAAAATTATATAAAATGAAATCTATCTGACCGCGTAAAGGGAGACCGCGTAAATCAATACCGCGTATAAAACGTGCAGCGTAAATAGAGGTATAATTTTTCGCGTTAAAAAAACTCGTCTAAAAAAAGTCCCGCGTAAATTGAAGGACGAGTGTATATATTAATCAAATGATATTTCGAATATATAAAAATTGAAATACAAAAAAAACTAGACATTAATGATTTATGTATGTTCTTTTTATTAAATAAAAAGCAGTCTAGATACAAATCGTTTATTTGAAAATGAAATATAAATTTGAAATTTATTGATTACATGAAAAACATTCATACGAACTGAAAAATCAAGGAAAACAATTTATATCAAATTTCTTCGTATAAAATAAAAACCGCAAATTCAATCGTTGTATAATGAATGTACATATGTGGATACATATATATATATATATATATATATATATATATATATATATATATATATATATAAACGTATTCAAATTACTCAAATACAAATCAATGTTATTATAGTCTAATCGTATTATATACAACGGTTCGGATATTATTTAAATGTGAAACTGCAGTCGTACAAGTTCGTTCTTTATCTGTGAAAAATGTAATCGTGAACTATTGTTATATATGGTCGGATGCAAGTTACAAAATAATAATAATAGTAATATAAAAGAAAACTGAGGTAAAAAAAAACAGCTATCAGCCGAATGAACTAAATTGGTATATGCAACTTTAAACTGGCAATCGCGTTTTACATTACAGGTATATTTTTATGTGCCAGTCAATACTAGGTACATAATCGTATATATATTTTAACTGTTCCGCCGATCCTATGTTTGGAAGTGCACAGAACGTCAAATCGTTTGATTGATATTCCATACAATTTGATTACTCGAACTCGGAATTATTGAACTGAACTTTTTCCACTTTTTGTCTTTTTTGTTCTCATTATTTTAGTCTAGAATAACGGGATTTTTATATAGTTGAAACTTAACTAGTTCGATTTCCGTGTAATAGAGATACTTTTTAAAATTTAATATTAATACATTTTGAAGTAAATACGTTATAATTACATTTTTAAATTTCATTTTGTTATAAGCTTCTCTGATAATGTTTAACTTGAGTATACAAAAAGTTTACGATTATGTTGGAACATCAATCATTTTCATTAACTTTAAATTTAGATTTGGATGAATGAATAATGTTTGTTGTTGAAATATTAAAAAGAACATTGATTTAGATAATATTATTAATTGTTCTTTTCAATATAATACACATGTGTTTGATTAAGGTGCAAACTTTTTTTTATGCAAGCTCTCGAATTATGAGTGGTTCTTATTCAACTAACACCTTCAGTTGGTCTTTATAAACTTTAGAAGGTCGCCTGCGACATTCTTTATCTTCAAGGCTTTTGTCCTCAGGACGAATACACTCACACCAAAAGCGTTGTTAAATTTGCGAGCAGTTTATGCTGCTTTTCCACCCGTTTTGAATTCATAAAAAAATGATTTTATTTGCTTTTTTCTATCTTTAATTCTATAGTCAAATGATCAATATTACCAAAATACAGACCGAAAAATGCACTTCAAATTGATATTAATATGAACATGATGAAATTACATTTTCATTGAAAAAAATAAAAGTTAGAATTCAGAAAACAAACACCGCAATTATTTTCCTACCAACTTAATTATTTTTTTTCTTTTATAAAGTAATCTCGTATGTACATACTTCTTCATAGTGTTTTACTACAAATGATCTCATCTCATGAGCTTTTTACTGGTACCGTGTTGTTAAAACAACTTGGACTGTGAATAAATTACCAAAATATGAGTCAAAAGTTAACACTTACTATAGAAAATAATTTAAGAGATTTAATGAGACTGTAAAGAAAAAAAATTCAATTCACTTGAATAAATATACATATTTTCCGATGTTTTTTAGAAGACTGTATATATATATGTAAACATATATATATATATATATATATATATATATATATAAATGTATATATGTATATGGTTTTGGACAATCACCTCCTGGTTAAATCCCTCCGAACATTAACTTCCCACAAATAAATTATCGAATAAAAAAATTAAATAAAATAACAATAAATAATAATAAAGAAATATTAATAATAAAAATAGTAATAATAAATAAATAATAATAATAAATAAATAAATAATTTTAATAGTTAATGTCCGGTGTTTTTTTACACGGGTCTTAGTTCGGGTTTTTTTACACGAGAGTTATTGTCCGGGGGGGTTTGACCAGTAGGTGATTGTTGATATATATAAAAATATATGATGAATTCGTAGAAAGCGTTAAATTGTCTTAGATCATTGAAAAATATTTTTTAAAATAGCTTTGTTTGGAGAACTTATTAAAAATATTTGAAATACCTTTTGTGAAAACCAACCAATTTTTTATATTTTTATTTGTAAATTCTTGAAAATGTTAAATTAATATATCAATGACACATACTAATGAACATTTAACAATCCAACATAATAATTTTTAATTAAAATATTTCTTTCAAATGAAATTAAAAACAGTTACTGTCCATATAAAATAATAAAAATATCTCGTTTTAATTAAAGTAACATTTTAGATAAAAAAATTGCCTGTAATTGACGAACGTGTTTTACATGATGTATACAAAATAATAACAAAATCAGTTCAAGCGTCCTATTTCTGTACACAAAGCGTAAACGTATAAATTATGAAGAACATTTTTAGACTATCTACATATAATTCGAAAAATTTGCAGACTATGATGTAAGTAATATCAAAAAGAAATATTTTCCTGCAACAAAAATTAAACATAAAATATTCAAAACATGTCGTATAGGCCACATTAAAGAGTCAAAGAACAGCATAAATATGCTCCGCTAGTGAAAAAAGAACACATCGCTGTAAAAAGCCACAAGTAACATAATTTTTGTGGTTCGACTAACGAAAACATTAGACGGCATTATTTTCGCTACAAGTCCTCAATGTCGTTATGTACAGGTGGTTTGATCTTATGTGTGCTTCTAGTTTGATATGCTGGATATATATGTATGTATATATATATATATATATATATATATATAATAAATGTAATTTTGTTATTTCAATTTATAATTAAGATACTTGTGTACCTATGAAAATATAGTTCTATGAGAACATGACAATACATTATTTACAAATCTAGGTATGAAAAGATTTGTAGATTTCATCATTTAATGTTGATTTTTTGCAATAAATAAACGAATTGCTATTATAAAACAAATATTTCCAGAAAGGAGTCGAAGATATGTTAATTTGATCATTAAAAATTTTGACATTCGAATTTTTTTAAAACAAATTTAAAACTGAAGTTACAAACTTCAAATTTGCTACTATACAGCAATTTTTGACAGCATGTTATAGTTTAAATTACTATAGATCTGAATTAATTATTATCTATTAAATTTCTATGCATGAAATAGTCGATTTTTTTATTAAAGATTTTTTAATATTTTTTATTAGAAAGACTGGTTTAATTTTAAGAAACATTATATTTTATTAATTTAAATAAGGATGAATTGACTTAATACATTTATGTAAAGGAAACTAAAATAAAATTTTGGATATTTTTATAAAAATTTGCCTCTCTAACACTGAACGATATTAACAACTATTTCTTTTGACAATATTTTCTTATTTTAAAAATAATCTAAATGTCGAAAAGAGTGGTAGTCAGTAGGTGATAGTTATAGTGAATTGGTTTATTTTCTTAACTGTTATTTGGAAAGTATGAGACAGAGCACTGTTGTAGATTACTTAAAAAAACCCTGTCAATTCACCAATTTGGACTGTTTTTCTCAAACCATTTTCCATACAGATTAACTTTCCTAGTATATTTGTCCGTATTTAGCATTTTATTTGCCAATATTTAACCGAAATAACGATTTTGTTAAGTTTCTATAATGATATTATAAAGTGTGTATACTGAAAATATAATTTGTTCAAGAAGAGAATAATAAGAACACAAATCCACCATTATAAAAATTCATATAAAAAATTGAAGTCATAAATAAGAAAATATCTTTAAAACCACACAGATCCAAACCAACTGTATAAACCACTGCACAGTCAAGTCCATAGCGGCAAATTCGACGTACATTTATGGAAACTTGTTTGTTTTTAGTCGTTCGGTATTATTTTTCATAAATAGAATGTACTTTTCCTACATTCTCGTATTTTTTAAAATTTATATTCTATCGCATATTGTACGCTTGTGTATTTTTGTTCAGATGCGGAAATATCAAAAAAGAAGAGGCATTTTTAGTTTAATTCGAGTACGATAATATTCGTTCATACTAAATATTAATGGGTAGTTAATGAATTTATAAATGCATGTAGAAAATAGTTATATATATATATATATATATATATATATATAGAGAGAGAGAGAGAGAGAGAGAGTGAAAGAAAGAGGCAGAGAGAGACTTTCTCAGGTTATCTATTTCAGTGATATTGGATGTTTTTCTAAAAAAATATTATGCTGGCATAAAGATGTGTTTTTGGTGCAATTTGTATTTAAAAAACAGTTTCAAATTTTCTGTTTTTTTTTTTATAAAGCGATTTTCCACACATGTGAAAAAGTTAATCGATATAACTGTCACATTTGGATGGAAGAGAACCCAACTAATTTTCTTATGGGAACTAGACACACCACAAGTGAATGTTTGGTATGACTCAGTCAAAAGATATATGGGCCTTTTTTCTTTGCTGCGGCTACGATTATAGGAACTATGTATCTCGACATGCTTGAACAATTTCTCGAACCTTAACTTCTTATAGATGGCATTTTTGATAGTCTTTTTCAACAGGATGGAGCACCGGTACCATTATGCAACAAGTGCACATTATTATCTTGACGGACACTTCCTAGGTTCCTGGGTTAGTCGTGAAGGAACACGACCATGATTTTGATTTTCTCGTATTTGATATTTGCGGTTTATGACCTTCAAATTCATATACATTTTTCTATTTTTTGGTTTACCGAGTGTTTTAGGGGATCCAAAATTGTTGGATGACTAATCCCTAATTTTATGCAAGCTTTTGAATTGATGTGCGTGGTTCTGATTGAATTTACGTCTTCAGTTGATCCCTGTGAACTGAATAAGGACATCCGCGACCGTCTTCATCATCAATGCTCTTTCCGCAGTGTGAAATTTTTGGAACCACCATTGCATCGTACGTTCCTTAACAATACCCATACTAAAATAATCGTATAGTTTACGAGCAGTTTCTGCTGCTTTACCATCCGTTCTCAATTTATACAAAAAAATTGCTCTATTTTGCTTCTTTTCCACCTTTAATTCAATAGTACAATTTGAAGTGAAATTAATAATAAAACTAAAGTTGACTGTAGCAAATTAGAGACCGAAAAATACACTTTAAAATGATATTAATATGAGCACAATGAAATGACAGTTTCATTGAACAAAATTAAGGTCAAATTCAAAAACAAAAACCGCAATTATTTTCCTACCAACCTAATATATATATATATATATATATATATATATATATATATATATATATATATGACAGGTACAAATTATAAAACAAAAAAATGAAATAAATCAACTTACGATTAGCTTTAAACTGATAGAAATAATTATTATGAACCAGTATTAATTCTATTTTATATTTTTTATTTTGATGAAAGATATGATACCCAAATGCGGCACTTGTTGAGTTTTCCGAGTTTGTATAGAATTCAAAATGCTGTTCATTATGAAACCTTCATGTCCTTATGGCCTAATTTTTGGGTTAAAATCCATTATGGCAAGATGTCATATTCTGAGCATATTGAAGGCTTCCCTGATAGTCAATTGTATTAAAATTATTTTTTTAAACCAACTGACACTGCTTGACAGATAAAAATTCTTTACTGTAAACATCTTGAATACTTTTTGTATTATTTTTTTTTAAAAAAAACGTACAGCAATGTTTTAAATGTAACCAGTCACAAGTGATGTTGAACGTCATTTAAAATTCAAAATTAAACTACCTTAAAAATCCTTACTACAACCTTTCTACAAAATAATTATCTGAAATAACATGCACTACTACTAAGAAGGCAATTCGAAATGTTTATTTGCAATAAATCGTTGAAAACAGTACTGGAAAAACGCAAGAACTTATGACAACCATATTTAAACCTTTACTAGCAAATATGCTTATAGATATTATATGTATTAAAAGTTTAATAAAAGTCTTAAAATAAAATTTAGTTTAGTAGAAGTTTAATAAAATTTAATGAAAACAAATTGTTAAAAGAACTCAATCAAAAAATATTGTTTATAAATAAATTCAATTTTTATTCTTATAAAATATCGTATTTGTATTTCTATTCATAAATCAGTTATACTGGAAGTAAATCTATTACAACCTTTTATAACGGACAGAATAAATAAAAAATTGTTAATGGAAGTACAATTAATCGTAATCATTATCTGATTCGTAATTAAAACACTTATATAACGAATCTGAATGAAATAAAACGGTAACAAAACATCGATACAACAATTAACCAATTAAAACAAATCCCGAAACGTCGACATGTGGGTTCTTGAAACTATTCATTCCTTAATTGAATCTTCCGTGATTGGATGAAATAATAATAATCACTAAATAGTTATCTGAACTAAAACAATACACCCGTATAGACTGTTAACGATATATACTTATACACGTATATAATAGTCAGATCATGGTGTGAGAGTGTGTGTACGTTCGGTCGTATCGGTGTTTGTGTATGTATGTGTATATATATATATATATATATTATAGATGTATTAGTATATGTGTGTGTATATACGGATGTAGAAGGATAGAAGCATATGCATGCACGCGACACACGTCTTTTGTTGAACAGATGAATATAATTGAGACGCAGTCGGTAAATCTAAACTCGAGAATCGAGTGGTCTTTGAAGTTGACAGTCGAATTCAGACTAATTGTTATCAGAGACGATTCATTTATTTACAATAAGAACGGAGATGCGACGTACTCCATAGTTTACAACTTATATGCAACTTTGCATTAATTCTAATCTGTTTTAAATTATATATATATATATATATATATATATATATATATATATATATATATATATATATATATATATATATATAGTCATTTTAATATATACGCATTAAAAGAAAAAACTCTTGTCTTGTTTGAAAAAAAGGAAAACATTTTGAATTAAAGTTTTTAATTCTATTAATAACAGTTTACTTCAAATATGGGCCACTAGGTCTTCTATTTAATAATTCGTTACATACAGTTTCGGTCTATATATTAATTTCAAGTAGGTAAGTACTGATTTTTAAAACAAGAAATAGGATTTAATTTCATAAATGATTTCTTTTTTCAACCCACGAAGCACTCTGATAAAAAATTTTCAATAAACTAGTATATAACCAGCCAAAAGTGACAGAAAATATAAAGAAAAAACTGTTTATTTATTTTTACAGCATAATATATTCAAACATAGAAAATATACCTAAGAACGAAACTTAATAAATTAAACTTAAAAACACCTGTGATCTGACAAAGCAAACATTTCTTATCATTTTGTCCTGCGGACGAAGTGATGGGAAATACGAGTTTTTATATATATATTTTTTATACATAATAGATTATATATATATAATAGATTTTTATATATTGATTTTTGTGATTGTCGTTTATATACATTTCAATGAAAACGCCATCATCTTTAGACTGCAAAAGTACAGATAATCAGGAAAGGATTTACTTTCTACATTTACATGAAATTTATTTATATATAATTTAATAATAAATTCATTACATTTACTGTCATGAAATAGATTTTTTTGAACAGAATGATGAATTATTGATAATTTTTTGATTATTTTTTTACTTTTCTATATATATATATATAAATTACATTGTAAAATTCCCATAAAATATTTTTTTTGTGAAGAATACTTCCTTGCAATGCCGCTCCCCCCACTACACTCTACAAGCAAAACGTAAACATTACCATTCTCGATTATCAATGATTGATTGACTAGTCACAGTATGTAGCTCTCTCACGTTTTATTATAAATGAATTGTATAAGATTTCAGTGTAAAACTGATTAGAAATTTATTGAAAATAGTATATTAAGTGAAACTTTAGAGTAAAAGAATATTTAGACAATTTTCCATACTGTTGGTAATTTTTATAAACTTTTCCAATAAAAACTGTACGACTTACATTTTAAGTAGATTATTTGTACGTGTAATTTGTTAGTTTCTGTTATTTGTTAGGTAAGAGTCCAGCTTTTATTTGTTTGAGAGGGCAAAGTCCCCTCACGGGTGACAACGAGCGTATCAAGTAAGGGGAAGAGCCTCCTGCTATTAAAAAAATATTTTGAGAAAACTAGAAGGGAGAGGTTTATTTGCGAGTGAAGATTATTTTAAATGTATAAACTATTTAATCAAGTATACAATAATATATACAATATATTTCGTTTCATTATATATCAAGTATATATAAAGAAACAAAAACTGTTTTAAAAATTATTAATTAAGGTAAATTTAGATAGTATGTACTAAAATAGTTATACTGAAAAAAAGTGACTAAACCAAAAGCCAATAACAAAAAGAGTATAACAGGTGCACAAATATATAAAAACATTTTTATTTTAATGAAGTAAGCATCGATACTAGTCTTTTTTCAAATGTAATTAATAATAATGAGTAATTTTTAAAAAATAAAAATACTACCTATTTTATGGAACACACTTAAAAATATTAGAATAACATATTAATATAATCAGTGTGAAATATACATTACTTGACTACTGTAAAGTGATTTGAAATTTAAAAAAAAATCTAGAGGTAAATATTTTTAAGTAATTTTAAATAAGGTATGATTTATATGAAAATATATATATATATATACATATATATGTATATATATATATATATATATAAATATATATATGTATATATGTTAAATTTAAAGTTTGATTAAGAATAAAATGTGTTTTAATGTGTGAATTATGTGCTTTACCAAAAAACTGTGAAATTTAAAAAAATAATACATTTTATTAAATACAAGTAGGAGTAGAAACCTTTTTAATGCTTAAAGTATAATCTAAAATTTGCCCATATATAATCTTTCAGCTTTTATTTTTTCACACTCACAAATAGATTCTTTCTATTTTTTATTTTACAAACAAAAAAATTTTCTGTTCAGAAATGCTCAATAAATTATTTTTGATTTTAGCTTATATGTACTTCGATTGCAATGAAATCATCTTTAGAGCGTCAAGGTGGAGAAAATCTTCACATTTTTAACACTTTTATAGACTTATATATACTTTTTGAAATTAGAATCTATATAATATATACTTTTAATGGTTTCAAAATCATAAACAAATCTGCCTGTCTCAGTAAAGATATAATTGATATAAAAAAGTTTTCGAAACCTTTCTGTTTCTGAAGTCTTTAAAATCATAAATATATAATATTATATTACTGCAGATAATTTTCTCAGTATTTAATAAAAATCGATTCCAACTAATACATTTATTCTGCAATTCTAAAATATAATGAAGATTTTTGAAACATTAAATTTTAATTCAAAAATAAATTGTTATTTGTATGAAAAAAAAGAAAATTTTTATAAATATTCCTTTATTATAGAATTTTGTATTTTAATTAAATACAGAACTTGTGCTAAAATTTCAAGTATCTTTAGTACTAATAATATTTAGGGGCATGCCATTTATAAATGAAAAATAATATCGGGTAAGTTATCCCGTGTGCTTTCTTACAAATAAACATTATTTTGTAAAAATGTATCAATAACATCCCTACACAACTGGAGCTCTATATCACCAATTACTCTTTAGATTTCATCTTTTTGTTCGAAAATTGTTTTATGATTATTAGCATACACATGTTTTTTGACATGACTACAAAAAATAGACCAACGTTGTTAAATTTCAGGATATCGTTAGCCAATTAATGTCTCCATTTCTGGAAATAACTCGATTAGGAAAGTTCCTCTTCAATAAATCAATTGTTTTACCAGCCGTATGGTTTGTGACACCGTCCTGCTGTAACCACACGTTTCTAAATCAATATCATCTAATTCTTCCCTCAAAAAATGGTTATCGTGTTTCGGTAACATTCTTCATTCGCAGTAATCGCTTTATCAGTCTGATTCTCAAAAAAGTAAAGGATAAATGACTCCATCGGTCCAAAATGTCCACCAGTCAACCTCACTCTTACTGATCGAAGAATTGTTGATTCAGATGGACGAGTATGTCAAGAATAAATATCATATTATTTATAAAATGTATTTTTTATAGAACGACTACTTTCATAATACAATTTAATTATGCAATACTTCAATGCACTGTTTTGTTGTATAAAAAACCATAACTAAAAATGGCAATATCAAAACTTAACAAACATCACAAAAATACAGCTGTTCGTTTGACATCTGCAAAATATAACCTCTTAAAAATGATGTCCCTATTGTAAAACCTTTTATTTATCAGTTATTATTTTTTTATTTCTTAAATAAGATGCTATTTATTTCATTATGTATAGACATGCAAATAAATAAATATATATATATATATATATATATATATATATATATGTAATGTGTGTACTTAATATAAATAAACAAAGACTAAATAAGAAAATTAATAAATTAGAAGAGAAGAAATTAGTTAAGCACAAATTTACTATATAATAAATTAAATTTAGATAATAAATAACTTTATACTGTATGAAACAGAAAATTATTAAACTGCACATAACGCACGCCAAATCTACCGCCGTCTTTATTAAAACAGAGTAATTTTATGCTTAAACTGTCATATTAAATACGACGACAAACGTCCTGATGGATGGATTCTCTATCAACAACATTTGAACCTATATATCACTATAAAACACGAATCGCAAATCTGCCTTCCTCATTCGCAACGTGCAAGATATACTGTTTGTAACAGTTCTGTTAGGCAAATATATAAGCTTATATAAATACATACATCTTCAATGGATCAACTATTTATCGTGTCTGAAAGTTTATTGTCACAGTTTCAATCGACTTTATAGTATTCCATAGTCATAATTAAAACGTTTCATTATTATTTTATTAACATTCATATGTGGAGGTCTGTGAAATGTTTAGATTGTGTTTTGAATTTAATTAATATTTTATATGATTAAAACGGAAAAGGTTGGAGGAATATCAGCCTTTTATTTATTTTATTTCTAGTTGAAAATGTTTTATAAATTTTTGACATAACTATAAATATGGGAAATAAAAGTAAGTTTTAATTTAATAAAATGAAAAAAATGTATAGAAAAAATATTTTAAAATAAAATTATTTTTATTCTAATAATGATGTTTAATTAATGCCATTTCATTTCAAAACTAATCTAAACAAAAATTATTTTAATTTTTAAATAGTTTTTACTGCAATTGTTAAGTATTCAGTGAGTTTGATTATTAATTAACTCTTTCACTCAGGCATGTTTGAGACAAAATGTGATCGCTGTGGACGGAACGCGTCACTGATGATTGAAGGATGACATACAGAAAGCTTAAGACGCACGACTGCGTTTTTATTCTATACTTTGTAATGAAGTTGATTACAGTAATTGGAATTACTTTTTGAAAATAACTTATTTAATTTTAATATGTTCTTTTCATATGATAGTCAACTATCTGAGGCATCCAGTATTGCCTAATACTAAGCTGAGAATGATATCTTATTTGCAAAATGTAAAATATAATGTAATAATAATATATTAGGTTGGTGCAAAAATAATTGCAGTTTTTACGTATTGAGTATGAAAAGGCATATATTTGTTAAAATTATATTTACTTATCAAAATAGAGACCATTGGCCTGCATACATTTCTTCCAATGAGAAACAAGTTTGTTTATTCCTACAAGATAGAATTCTGGAATCCTGGAATTATCGAATTAATCAAAAGTGTTTTGAGCTGATGCTTGATCTTTGAAAATCTTTTCTTGCAGTAAATTACTCAAATTTTTAAAAAATGATAATTTGTCGCAGACAGGTCCGCATAATGAGGGTGGTTTAAGGTTTTATAACACAGTTCATTTATTTTTTTTAAAGTCATTTGTGAGACGGGTGGTTGGGCGTTGTCATGAAGAAGAATTGGTCCTCTTCGATTGAGTAACACAGGCCGTAAATGATGCAACTTCTCATGCATTTTTTTTTAATTTCCTGACAATATTTTTCTGTTGTTATTGTTTCACGAGGATTTAAGAAGTTTCAGTGAATGATGCTACTTTTCAGCCACCAAATAGTGACCATAATCTTTTTTTAATGAAGTTTCGGCTTAGGAAACTGTTTTGATACTTCACCTAGTTCTAGCCACTGTGATCAACGTTTCCGATTGTTGTAGAGGATCCACTTTTCATCATATGCAACAATGTGATCAAGAAAAGGATCATTTTTGTTACCCAAAAGAAGAGAAGAGCTGATTTCGTATCATCGAATTGTTTGATATTCGTTTAATTTATACGGTACCCATTTATCCAGGTTTTTTGTTCTTCCAATTGGGCTGAAATGTCGAAAAACTATTGAATGATCAACATTATGTTCTTTTACCACTTCTTGAGTTGTTTTGCGTGGGTTAGCTTCAATAATGGTTCATAAATCATAATTGTCTATAGCTAAAGAACATCCATGACCCTCCTCATCAACAAAGCTTTCGTTTCCATTATGATTTTTTTTCTTAATTTAAACTCATAGAACAAAATCGCGAGAATTTTCTTTTTTTCGATAACTAATTTAAGACTTTATATTCAACAATACTAAAGAATGAAAACACTAGACATAATATGAAATCACTGTGATAATTTCATTGTTTATAATGATTTATCACATGACTATAACAAAAGAAAACGGTAACTAGAAAAATCGCCGCCAAATTTAAAATGATAAAAACCTCAATTATTTGTACACCAACCTAATAGTATACATAGTATGAGTATATTTATAGGCTCTTAGTATCTGAGTGTTCACTCTTCTAGGGTCACTTATATATACGGTCTTCGTAGAGAAAGAGTTAATTAATTTGAATTCAAGTCTAGGATTTAAACATATACTTTTCCACATTATAAAAGTGGTTCACTGATACCGTTCCCGTGACAGTTATTCATTGTCTGATTGGTTGATATGGGACACGATGCCTCTCTTCTTATTGGTTGATATCAGTCACAGGATCAGTGTTCTGTTTCACGATGGACAACGAATGAGAGTATACGATTTCAGTATAAAACTGATAAGAAATTTATTCAAAAGTATTGTGTTCACTAAAGCTTTAGAATAAAAAAAATTTTACACATATTAACATTGTATTTTGTTTTTAATTTTTATAAACTATTCCAATAAAAATTTTATGACTAACATTTTATGCAGATCATTTGTTCGTATAATTATCAATTTCTATTATTTATTAGAGGGGGAGCGAGAATTAGCAAACAAGAGCGAATCGCCCGTCCTCCCATATTTTGAGGGGAAGTTTTATTTATAACTGAATCGTTAATTTGGTAAGAAAATAATTTAATACACTCTATTCTACATGATATTCTAAAATAATTTAAATAAAAAATAGAAGAAAAAAATTAAATACTGTAAAGTAAAAGCATGTTATGAATACTTAATAATAAAATAAAACCGTGTATATAAAATATTTTACACTGTTCTTACTAAAAGTAAATAAAAAATAATTAAAATTGTTGATTAATGAAAAACTACAATATATGTTACAAGAGTAGTTTTAAACTAATGGCATATCGATTAGTAGTTAACAACGTAATTTTTGAATATATACAGTTCATTTACGATGAAATTTAATGAAGGTTCCGAGAATTAAATATTATGATTTATAAACAACTATATCTGTAGAGAGAGAAAGAGGGCATAGATGTTGGATGATTTTTTAAATAAAACTTAACATCGAGATAATCAATTTGTAGTCATCTCCGTATCACTTAGTGCGGGATCGACAAATCCACCAGAAAATTATATTACTCACATACAAACATTCAGAAATTACAAATGTCCATCTTAATAAAACCCATCGCAATCGGTCCATTCTAGAATCAAGTCTGATCAAATGAAAATCCAACGAGCTCAAATGAAACAGACTTATAGGTATTCACCGGCGGAGGAAGCTTACGTACGGTTAATAATAATTATTAATTCATATTGAATTCGGTTTAAATTCGCGTCGCCAAACAGAACGTGGCTGCGTAGCGCCGTCTCGTTCCACACAGTCGACGGTCGTATGATCGCCTTCCTTAAATGAAAGATCAGTAACAGAAACTATAAAACATACAAATGTTGCAAATGTGGGATGCTGGATCGGTGGGAGGGGGACGTTTCCAACGCTTCCGGGGTTTTAGTGATCCTCCGGGAAGGTCGCCCGGAGCTTTATATATCTCACCGCAGTATTTATTAATCAAGGCGATCCATACCTACTGTATTTGCATGCGGATCTATCTTTATTGTTTGTTGTATATATGATGGCGGGAACAAGGCCGTAGCCAAAAAGTTTCTGCGGAGATTGACATACGTATTACAAAAAATTCAATATTCATACATTATGCTATGAAATTATAATTTGTCTTTTAATTTAAAGTATATATATATATAATTTTATATCAGTTTTTTTTTAAAAAAAGATTTGAAATAAAATAATATTTTACCACACATTTATGACTCATTTAATAAACAAACATACAATAATAACATCAACAAAATTAACATTATGAAACTTTTGTGATTTATCAACGATATTTTTAAAAATATTTTAAAATGTAAAAAGAATTTGTTAAAATTAAATTTGTTTTTACAGAAAAACGGTTAGAGATTTATGATTTTTCAAATGTTAATTTTTATACATTTGTATTATAAATGCGCTTATAGTTAAAACTATTTTCCGTATTTGAAAAATGAGCTTCAAATTCATATACATTTTTTAATTAAAGTGGTTTTAAGTAGTCCAAAACTGTTGAATGACTAACTCCTAACTTTTGTGCAAATTCTCGAATTGTTGTGCATGGTTCTGATTCAACTAATGCGTTCAGTTGGTTGTTATGAACTGAAGAAGGGAGCCTGCAACGTTCTTCATTTTCAAGGATTTCTTACTCAGTACGAAATTTTATTAACGAGCATTGCGCTGTACGTTTCTTAATAATACCTACATCAAAAGC
Source organism: Acanthacorydalis orientalis (assembly GCA_034766995.1). NCBI lineage: Eukaryota > Metazoa > Arthropoda > Insecta > Megaloptera > Corydalidae > Acanthacorydalis > Acanthacorydalis orientalis. The sequence goes on along the minus strand of CM068317.1, from coordinate 9,165,416 downwards.
ATCGTTTAAAAATTGCTCTTATTTGCTTTTTTTCCGCCATTAATTCAATAGTCAAATTTGAAGCAAATTAATAATAAAACCAGTCGATTTTACCAAATGCAGATATGAAAATGCACTTTAAAATCATATTAACATAAACATGATTAAATGACACTTTCATTAAAAAAAAGGTAGAATTCAGAAAAAAACGCAATTATTTTCCTAATAACCTAACCGTATCGTAATATAAATCCCTATAAGTAATAATAGAAAGAATCACACATCAATTACTGTACATTTACAAAAAAAAAGATTATAAGTGAAATGAAAAGGTGTTTTATAAATTTCAATTTGTTTCATATTTAGGATAACAATTTATATTAATGTTTGTTTAAGGTATAACGTTTAATTTTCCATAAAAAAAATTTATTCTTGTTTAAAATTTCTAAGATAATTATAACTAAATAGTGAATTGAAATTCTATTTGTTTAATTAAAATAAATGATTACAAATTTTAATGTAAAAAATGCAAATTTTACTCTCAATTTAGCTCCTTAGATAAACATACTTTTTCAAACACCATTAATATTATCATCTATTAATGAATACTAAGAGTGAGAATACTTGAGTTTTATTGTTGAATTGAAAAAATTATAATTTTATAATCGAAAGTAAATTATTTAAAATGTTCTTCATTATAATTTTGAATTTTAATTTAAATGAAAGTATAATATTGATTTAATATCAATATTAATTTATTCTATATATAATATTGATAGATTTTAAGATACTCGCTATGTTACCAGTGACACAAAATGATATTAAAATAAAATTCAAAAACCAAAGTATATAAGATATTGAGTATTATTTAAATAAACCAGAATACTTTTTAATATATTAAATAACAGACAAAATCTTAAATAAAAAGATTTAATATTTCTCTTTATATATTTATAGCTAAGTAAATAAAATTAAAAAATTTCCAGTTGCAGTGAATGTTGCTCACAGCCATGGCCATATGTGAATGTGCACGAATGAAGCAATGTACAGGAGTGGGAAATATCGGTAGGGTAAAACGATGGGTGGGCGTAGTGGTGGCAGCGCTGGTGAGAGTACGAGGAACGTAATGTGGAGTTTATACTTTTTACCGTATTCGTGGTTTAGAAGATTTCCATTTAGTGTACGATCTCGTTAGAGAAAGAGGTCGACATTCGATTTTTAGTGTCATACATATATATTGTTTTCTTTATAATTGGTTCGAATTTTTCCGCGTCGCGTATCTGTATATTTTCGGAGGGATTATGATGTATTTATGAATAATATAGGCGTACAGTTGAGTCGTGTTTCTTTTTATATTTTGCGGGGTTGAACGCTATGTTGCGTATGATTAGATACAGGTAGTTATGGATGCAAGGAAGATATGTTGTATTTAATTTTGATCCTCTTGCATGTTTTATATGGCGGTGAATAATATATTATTCGTTTAAGTACTATGAACTTCGTTTCATGTAAACGTATATCAATGACTTATGGCTTGTACAAACTGTATGTAACATGGAATAATTTTACACACCGAATAATTATAGAATAATTTTTAAAGAAATATTTTTTTTAATTCTTATATAGACATATAAGGTAAAATATGTTTAATTATTTACTGTAAAATATTTTTTTAATATTTTACAATTAAATAAATATTACGCTAGATTTAAATTAATCAATGAAATTACAAGAATAAACCTTGTATATAACAATTCAAATATAATCACACTTATATAATTTTTATCGAATAAATTGCATACAAAAATATATAGTTAGCTTTTATTTCTATCAGAAATTTATTTTTTTAAAGTTTAATCATAAATAGTTTTACACATTATATAGATGCAAAAAAAACAGTTAATAAGAAAACATAGTATTATTTTAACATACAGTCAAATCAATTGGGTTTATAGAAAAATTGCGGATTTTGTTTTATGAATTCTAACCTTAATTTTTTTCAATGAAAATATTATTCCATCGTGTGCATGTTAATATAATTTTAAATTGCATTTTTCGGTTTGTATTTTGGTAACATTGGCCATTTGACTATTGAATTAAAGGTGGAAAAGAAGTAAATAAGAGCATTTTTTGTATGAGTTCAAACGGGGGATAAGGCAGCAAAAACTGTTAGTAAACTAAACAATACTTTTGGTATCAGGACTGTTAAGGAACGTACGTTGCAATGGTGGTTCAAAAATGTCATGTTAGGAGCAAGGTCTTGAAAATGAAGAAGATTTCGGACGTCTTTCTTTAGTTCATAACGAACAACTGAAGGGGTTAGTTGAATCAAAACCATATACAACAAATTGAGATCTGGCATAAAATGCTTTAGTCATCTAACAGTTCTGGACTACTTAAAACCACTTAAATTAAAAAATGTAGACGAATTTGAAGGTCATAACCCGCATTTATTTTTCTGACAATCTAATATTAGGTGTAAAAATTAATTCGGTGACTATTTTATAGAAAATTAATATCTATAGAACAATAGAATATATTTAAATCCTCAAAATATCCCACAATATTTTATATAACTGCTCTATTTCTCTGGTGGCTAACGGATCCCTAATCGAAAAAAGATGGTGGCATTGAGTTGATGAAGTCAATCTATTTTTGGACCTGTTTTACTGTTTTAGCATTTTTTGTATGTTTTATGCGTCACAACACCTTCCTCAAAAGACAGGTAGCTAGGAAAACTCTAGCTAAGAAAAATGCATATGAATTTAAAATGTCAAACCGAAATTATTTTTCTACAAACCTAATAATACAATATTAAAATAGAATTAAAAGAGTACTAGATATTTGATAATCCACATATTAATATTTTCTTTATAATTTACACTGTGTTCATTTTTAATGTCTAAATAATATTAAATCGCTACAGAATAAAAGTTTAAAATAAATTAAAATATCAGATTAGATTAAAATCATATTATATGCCAAGTAAATTACATAATAGTTACTTTACATCGTTTATTTATCACATTTAGAATCATAATGATTTTTTTGTTCAATTTGCTGATCAGTAGTTCAGAGTTTAATAGACTTTTCATAAATAAATGCTGACTGATATTGATTTCTTTTGAAACAAACATATAAAATTTATTTTATACAGTTATTGAACACATATATAAACTTAATTTCTAAGATATTTGATTTAAAAAACAAAATAATTAATATAATTATTTTTAAAATGCACATATAAAATTTAATCAAAGAAAATAAATAATTTAAAATAGATATTTTTCATTATAAGGTTTTAAAAAATAATAAAAATTGTTTAAACACACAATACTTCTACAAAAGACATTTATATTGGTTATGTTCTTATTGTAAATGTACGAGCCGAGATTAAATTTTTTCTACATTTTATTGGATTAGTTGGATGTTGTATTTGCTTCGCTTCTTTACATGCATACCTTTTCGAAATCTGAACAGTGACCACTCGACAAATTCCACATGTGTTATGTACATGTTATGTACTTTTATCTGTTATAGTAAACTACCCCTTGTCTTTGAAACATATTGAAATACCACATTGACATCACAAGATCGAATAAAGGAAATTAAATACAAAAATAAAATATTTTCTTTTCTGTCAACAATAAGTAGATTTGTTTGTATTTAGATTTTCAGCATTCAGTTCAGTTTTATATTTTATTACACATATATATATATATATATATATATATATATATATATATATATATATATATATATATATATATGTATATATATATAAATGAATTATTAACAATTTACTGATGAAAAATGAAAAATATAAAAATACAGTAAACGAGATTTTTCTTAGCTAAAAAAACATCAAAATGAATTTAATCTAGATATTGTAGTTCCAGTGTCTCATTATTCTGTCAGATAGCAAATGTAATCTATTAACAGAGTTTTCTTGTTAGCATGTTTTACTTGATGTCGTCAGTTATTTGTGCAGATATTTTAAAATGATATAATTTAACTGTAAACCATTTACTGTATTTTAATTTGTTGATGTTGAGTGGATGTGAAGGTATGAGTTAACTCTTTGAAAATAAATTCAAGCGTTTAAGTACGACAAAAAATTATAACAAACGAAATTATTTCCATAGATAGGTACGGGTCGTCGACGAAAAAAAAATATATATGTATAAAACACAAAATATCTCCGAGTAAAAGAAAAATTAAATCTACAAGACGACGTTTTCCAAACATTAAACAATATTTTCAGACGTACAAGTTAATTAATGTTTTTGACTTTATCAACGTGGACTCAATTAAGAAAAAAATTGCTGCACACAGAGAACACAGGTACATATCTGTCTTTCCGCCTGAGTTGACATTACACAAAAGAACAATAAAAGAATAAATTAAATAAAAAAGAACGGAAAAAAGGCGCGCAAAAATAAAAAAGGGTTGGACATTGCTCTGAACAAGTGAAGTCAAATAAAAGGAAAAACTCAATCATACACGACAGGGAGTTTCCTGTAAATTGAAATTGACGCTAATGGCGTCGCGGTATAAGGCAGAGAATCGTTTCACCGTACTGATACCGTACTTGAAGTACAATACTTGATTGTAAAGATCAGATGTCGGAGACATAAGAAAAAAGTAATTAACTAGACTGAATAATTAAGAATGAGAGTTTCGTAGGGGTAGGGGTACATGCTATGTGGAACGAGAACGATGTAGATGATATATATATATATATATATATATATATATATATATATACCACTATATCTCAATAGGATCTATAAGAAAACCCTGTTGAGCTTTGTGTATTTTTCAGAAACTGATTACGTCTTTAAATTATATATATATATATATATATATATATATATACATACAATGGAGTAAAATTCTGAAATGAAAAAGTATATTATTTATAAAGTAAAATTATGTGTATAATACTTTATTAAAAGTGTAATTAAGATAAATTTTGGAAATATTCGCAGGAATTATTCTGTAAAAAGTTAAAAGAATTTTTTTCATTGCGTATATTTTCTACGAAAATGATTCATTTGATGTTTAATAAGAGAAATATATGATTTTATAATAATATAATTAAAAATCATAGATATACAATATAATAAAAAAATATTTTAAAACGACAAAGAATAATTAACACAAATAATCAGAATTAATAAAGCCAATTAATCTAGGGAATATTTTTTTTATTTATGTAAATATTATTCTTAACTTATTCGATTTTGTCAAATAATTTCTAGAAATACCACAAAATTTATTAAAATACTAAATGTTTGCTAAAAATTGATAAATCGTTGATTTATTTTTGTTGAAAATTAATGTCTTAATATTTTTTTAATGCAGCATATGAGAAGATCAAACTACATTTATTTTATTTTTAGCTTGTTATTTTCGTTTTTAGGTTTTTCAATTACAATTGAAAACGTTTTCTCATTCAGTTTAGGCTTGATGTATTTTATTAACTATTTTAAACATACTATAATAATAGCTATTTAATGCAATTTTCGATCTTATTATAAAGAACAATATAGAACTTTCACAAGTGAATTTTTCACTCATCCCATAAACTCTAGATTTTATTCACTTTGATATTTTGATGAAGATAGATTTGCTATTTAAATGCAATTAAACAACAACCAATAATCAATTATTGGAGTTTTGAATAAAAAACTGTTAATATTTTGTATAATAAATGAAAAGGATTTTATGAAAGTGAATTTAGCTACAGTGATAAAACTATATTTTAGTATAATTAACAAATTTTACTTTAATTTTTTATTGTTATTTAATTTAAGACATTTATTTATAAAACTTCTCAATTCAATTTTTCGATACAAAACAATTTTCTAAATAAAAAAATTCATTTGAAAACAGACTTATACCTGATTTCTCAATTGTCATAAAAATATATATCACTGAATATAAATAAAGGAAAAAATATGAATCAATTGAAAAGAAAAGATCCATTTTTAGTCAAAGATTGAGTACAATTTTCAATGATGGTGTCATTCACAAAAGACAAATAGAAAAGAATAAGTATTGGTGAATAAGTAAACGTTTATAAAAACATCAAGAGAAATCAGTCGAGAGCCGATGGGTCGTTGAGGCCAACCAATTGAAGCGTTCTCCAATCGCAACGAAGAGATGAATCCGCAAAGGAGTGTTTTAATTAACATTAGTCACTCGATTTCAAAGCGAATTCTTATTTACAAGTTAACTGACTTTCGATCCTCGCTATCGTATCTGTCCTAACTTTAATGGCATTCATAGAACATGTCGAAGAACTTGTTAATTTACTAATTAATTCAAATTATTTTTTTAAGATAAAACTTTCCACTGAAATTTAATAAATATGTACTAAAAAGCTCAGTTAAAAATGTATTATTAAGACTCAAATCAACAAATAATTGACTGGTGAAGTTATTATTTAATTACTATTTTTTACTGACATCTTTTCATTTTCTAATCTTCCTATAATTTACAATGAAAATTGATACATATTAATTTTTAAAATATATTTATTAACAAATTTTTATTAAACCGATTATATTTTTTAAATTTTGTATGATTGACATTGTACTTTTCTCAAATGTTATTCATGTATTAAACACATTATATATATATATATATATATATATATATATATATATATATATATATATATATATATATATATAATGAATATTAATATCAGAAAAGACTCTGCATGCGGCGTCAGCGACGCCTGCATATATTGACGGTACAATTCGAAGATGAACTTTTCAATCCTCACGACTTGTCACACAAACTTCCTTGTATTTTTCAATTAATTACCTCACCTTCAAGGCGAATTTCTTCTTCACCGCTGATTGTAAACATTGCAAAAAATATCGTTTGATTCAAAGAGATGTTCAATTTGAAAGCACTTTAGCTGTAACTTGATTTAATATTAAATGTCTATTATTATTTGAACTTTTTTCTTTTATTTTCTCGTTTTGTCCCTTGTACTTTTTTATGTGTTTAATTATATTTCGTGTAATCGTCGGTTAAAAATCAGTGTGATCTAATGAATAGGTAAAATACAATTTATATAATAAATTGTTATTTAATAAATGTATTTTGTTAAATGAATATTATTTATTAGTATTATTTTTTTTAAATATTTAATATATCTGAGACAATAAATTTTCGTTCAAAATAAGTTCAATAAAATATTTCATATGTAGAACAAGAGCTTTTACTTTCTAAATATCTTTCTTATTTTTTACTTGTCTCTATACTATGGTATTTAAGAAAACTGGGAAAATCATAGACTGGACAATCAATTATTACAGTCTACTAGTAATTGGAGTAAACAAATGATACACTTATGAGTGTAGTGTTTTAAAATTACATTTTATTAGTTATTTCACGCTTTTTTCAACCTTAATGGTGATAGACGTACATGTTATAGATTATTTTTAAATGCTAGGGTACGTAGCCCCCTATACACTTTGCTTGCTGACTCCAGAGGGGAGACCCTCCGACGACGTAATCGCAAACAGATCACGCGAATTCCATTAATCAATAAGAGCAAAGGTAACGTAATCGTAAACACAACTAATTAACCAATCAGACACGAATAACAGTCATTATCCCAGAGGAGGACCAAATTTCATATATAGAAAGAAATATTATATATATTTCACAACTTTGATCCAATGTTCACTTGTTTAAAATGTTCTTAAAGCCGTATTTTGCAAAAATGCATATTAAAAAGAATACATTAAAATTCAATATCCCTTTTACAGGTTAGTTTCTTAGAAAAATTACAAATTTAAAATTTATGAACGCTTTTGAGATAAAAAATTGATAGAAATATTTTTGTTAATAATTACCTAGTTTTTTACATAGATATACATCATTGAGTATTTGGTTGTACTAAGAAGTTTTGTGTAATATCGATAATATAAACGTCCAATTACGCGAAGCATTTTCAATTATGATCTAAAGTTTTTCACAACCAACCAATTAAATATATTTCATTGCGTGTTTTATTTACTAAGGTATAGCTTCTATATATTTTTTTAATAAAGTATATTTGGAAATTTCAGTGTTTATACCATTATAAAAAAATGACAGAAACTATTAAACTAATTGAGAATAAGAAACATCAATATGGGATGAAATCAAATCTAAAATTTGAAAAACTACGATTTTTTTATATTATTCACAACAATTTTTCACAAAATGTGTCTGTAGTTTTATCAATAATACTGTTTTTTCTCTGGCTAAAAATGATAATATAAATTCATATTTAAATATATATAACAAACTGTAAACAATAAATTTTACTTGGGTTATATATTAAGATGTTTTTAATTCAAAATAATTAACAATAACTTAAAAAAATAATATTTAAAACATATTTTAAACGCATTCCTTGAAATTGACAACAGATTACAAATATAAAATCTCTCTCTCTCTATATATATATACATACATATATATATATATATATATATATATATATATATATATATATATATATCGATTACATAACGAATAGCTAATGACCAATTAATGGATGAAGAAATTTATAAGAGATACTTGGGTATAAAAAAAAGTATCAAATATGTTATTTGAGACAAATTTTTGGGATTTTTTTATATTTTCATTCATCTAAAAACATGTTTTATTCTCCTAACATTTATGTTTCGTATTGAAACTTGTTTAAGAGCTTAGTTAGTGTAGGGTGAAAACAAACGGAGTGGTATGAGAGGAGAAAAGAACATCATGAGGGTGCATCCCTCTGGTAATATGAAAAATAATTGGGGTTTGTAGGTAGAATCGATACTAAAAATCGATTTCATGTATATACATACATAAACACACACATTCATATATATATACTTACATATATATATATAAATATATTTATATATATATATATATATATATATATATAAATATATTTATATATATATATATATATACATATATATATAAACTTAATTATTAAATCTTACAAAAAAATAAAAACAATTTTTTTATTTAATAATGATATAAATAAGAAGTACAGTAATTTTTTTAAAAAAATATCAGTTAAGAAGATTAAGTTTTTACAAAATAAAAAAAGAATTAAATTCAATTTTAGTACCTTAAAATTAATTTTGGTAGTATTAGCTCGTTTTCCTACTTTTGTTTATTGTTAGAGGAATAATTAGTCTGATTATATTCAACTTTAATTATTTATACTCTTTTTAAATGTGATGAATGATTTTATTTAAATAAAATACAACTCTGGCGACAATAAAAATCTTGTTTTAATCTACTACTGACCTAATATTATAAAAAAATATTCACAGAAGTTAGATATTTGGAGTTTACAGGCATGTCGGCAAATATAGTCATTAGTACTAAGACACAGAAGTAAAATTTAATTCATTTATCTAAATTATTAATTCAACTTATCATTTATCTAAGTATTAATTTATTTACTTTATTAATCTAACCTCAATTGAATGATACTAATCTGTCACTATCACTGCAAAAGTTAAAATGGATTCTATCAATTATTCATGTTTTAAAAACAAAAAATATTTTGACAAACATATATATGACACATATTTTTACATTATGTAATAGCTTCACTAATATACGATTTTCTGAAATTATAAAAATCTCAAAGGAACCCAAATTCTTACTAATTCTATTTTAACATATCATGATTCACTTATCTATTGTGTCTCATCAACGAACAAACTACATAAAATAAATGTCTTTAGCGTTAAATTAAATAAATAGAAATTTAATTACGCAATTTTAATAAATCTAATTAGAAAATAAATAACATAATAAATAATTACAGGAAAATAGAAAACCTATTCGATTTTTCGTCGATATGAAATATTTAATGAATAAATTGAATTTACGGAATTCACTTTATATGATATATAACTGAAAATAACCAATATAAATTAGGTTTTGAAAATATATTTGTAAATAATATTAACCCTTTGTAACCAGCAACTCAAATATATTTTTTAACAAAATAGCAAGTAACAAATAACTTCAAATAAAATTATAACATTGTAAATAATTTCTTAATTCAAACCAAGCTTCAGAATACATTTATTAACACATTTTTTATAAAAAGATATATTGTTATTTGATAAATTTACGACGTCTATTTACAGGGAACTGTTGAATGGAAAGGGCTAAGAGTTATAATTAATCATTATTTACAGATTATTTATTGACAAAAGGAAAAAATAAACATAATCTTATATTAAAAATTGGTTTAACTATATTTACATTATATATATACATATAAATATATATATACAAGAATACATAAACTAAAAAAAATATTAATTGTAAATAAAAATAACGATATTTTAAATTAAAATAAACGATTCTTTCATATAACTAACTCCGAAGAAATAGTTTAAAAAGCAATTTTATTTGTATATTAAAATTGTAGTTTATGTATTTTCTGGTTTTAAATATATATATATATATATATATATATATATATATATATATATATATATATATATATATATATTAAATATACTTCTTATTTGTATAGTGAATAACCACATTATTCAATTTAAATACGTTACATTAAATAAAATGTTAATTCCAGACATGTACTCTTTACAAAGTAAAAACCACTAAAATGGTAATCCTAAAAACCAACATTGACTCTACTTTCAATACATTAAATTCAACATATAATATTTTCTTCATATTCGAAACAAACAAAACGCCATTACTTAACGAAATCAATACTTAGCGTGCATAAAAAAATATATATTAAAAACAAAAAGGCAAGAAATTCGAGTCCACGTCATAATCTCGTGTAATAATCCTTTCAAATCTCTATGTAAGCTTTGTATTGAGTCTAGAATCGAAGACGCGTCACAGACGTTTCAATGAAACAAAAATGCATTGTGTGTATTTCACAGTATCGTCATACGACTATCCTCGTTCGCGACACGATTGACGCCTATGGCCATCGCAATCGGTGGAAAAAAACCGCCGAGAAAATGTTAAATCCTAAAGCTTTTGAGTAGCATGTATTTTATTCGAGTTCGTTATTGTTAACGAGCGGTTTTCACCATTATATACACGTACACAAATACATACAGACATATATATATATATATATATATATATGTATATATATATAAATATATATATATATATATATGTATATATATATATATATATATATATATATGTATATATATATAAATATATATATTTATATATATATATATATATATATATATATGTATATATATATATATATATATATATATACATTTCAATAAAATTAGGTAGGACTATTTTCTTCAAAGATTGCAGCCAATTTGAGTAAACTTCTAGAAAAAGTATTATTTCTTCAATTATTAAGGACATAATTTCTCATTTTTTTGTAATAAGTATATTATTTAAGAAGTTTTTTTTAAAATTTTAATATTTTGGTTTATTTTTTAAGATAATTATTCATTTTTATTACATATCTTTATTAGTTATGGCCCGAATAAAAATATTACATTAGAAATAAATTTTATAATTTGTCTCTTCAAAAATTAAATTTTTGTTTAATGTACAGTTTTTCGTAAAATAATATTTATTATTACAAACATTATATTTTTAATTAAATATTTTATTCAGTATTATTTCCAAACATGGACTGTTAGAATAATGGCATAAAACGTATACTAAGTTAAAAGATTAACATGAAAATGTTAATTAATGTCAATAAAATTTCGAAAGAAACAACTGTTCATAAAACATGAATAAATTATTATTATTTTCTTACAACAAGTGATTATTAAATACTGTACTTTAGTGGTTTGATTGAATAGTCATCAAAATTTGAATAAGATGTAACAAAATTTGGCAATAATCAATTCTTGAACATTTTTGACAGAAGAAAATTTTTGTTCTGTGATGAGTGAAAAATGTAGTTATGAAAATGTAGCCTGTTGGTTAAGACTAATTCTTTATTATTTTTTGGTTAAGAAATGAATATTAATTACAATAGATAATGTGAGAAATTGGACTAAACAGTTTTTTCTGTAATTAAAATTTTTGGAAGTATCATATGTTCAATTTTATTCTGTTTTTTATAAAGAGAATCAGGTGGAAACAATCCAAGATTATTTAAACAATATAAAAACAATATAAAATCTTAATACGAAGACAAATTATTTAGAATATAAATATAGATGACAAAAATTTGGACATAAATTTATCCTTGTGGCTAATTTCACTTTCACAAATTAATTTTGTACTCGCCCCATAAATCTAATAAATTATTCTGATCAAAAATGCTCTAATATTGACTATTAGAGCATATTCTTAATATTGGCTATTCATCATTTCAGATTATTGTTTATATGCATTTCATTGATTCTATCATTCTCAAAGATCTTGGATAAAAACATTTTGTATTAGTGCTCTAATGGATGATTGAAAATTTAATTTGTGAAATTAATGATAGATATAGAATTAGTTTTTAACCTACATTTAAAAATAACTGTACTATATTGAATTGTAACTATTTTTCTTAAACTACAGATATACTTTCAAGATTGAATTAATAATTTTTAATTTTTAAATCTGAAAAGTTTTGTAGATTATTTATATTTTTTAAAAAAAATATTAAAAAACACAAATAATCAAATTTGGTAAAATGAATGGCTCTAGTTATTTAGGTAAGATTCTGTTATAAAAATATTATTTTAAATGGTGCATTGTCTCTCAAATAATTGAACTAGCCTAAACACTAAAATATTGGCATCCGATGAAATTTTTAAATTTTAAAATAATTACTTTGTGTTTAATCAAAACTTGCTTGCCGAGTCAATGAAAATTCAAATCAGTTTCTTCAAAACAGTCGAAAGAGAAATCATCACTTTTAAACCTGGACTAAACC